>OX439472.1:12666940-13276526 GCA_949320105.2 Crepidodera aurea
GTAGCACATTTGCGAATTTTATCTTATAGCGAATATAGCTATTGATTTACGCGTGTTTGGAATTTGATTTATTGGTTTCTAAAGCCTAACTAATTTCCACATATTAAGAAGTTTTAAGAATGTTATTCCTGTTCTATTTATAATCACAGAGTACACCATCTAAAGTGGTTTTCGTGATAACACATTTGTGTGCGCTTGCGCGACTAAACTAGTTTAACTGTCAATGTCAACCATCATTTCCGTTATTCCGATTGTGTTGCGGTATTGCCGTTTTGCGGGTAATGAGAAATACTCTCAGCATATATCTGAACTAAGATCCTTGAAACCCTCCTATGGGTTCCGAGACACACTGGAGAGGAGGGTACTGAAATGGCAGACGTACTCGCAAAAAAAGGGGCTGAAACACCATTTCTGGGACCTGAACCCTTCTGCGGGATAAGCACCAGTACAATACTTGATGAACTTGGAAAAGAAGTAAATAACAAAAGATCCCAATACTGGATAGGACTACAAGGAATGAGGCTGGCCAAGACACTGCTGCGAAACTATAACCAGAAGAGATCTGACGACTGCGTCAGGAAAAGTAAAAATAAGCTCTGAATACTAACGGGTACCCTAACAGGGCACTGCCGGCTGAGAGGCCACCTAAAGAAACTCGGATTAGTAGACAAATAAGAATTCAGTTTCTGCGAGGAAGAGGAGCAAACCTGTATCCACATTCTCTCAGAATGCATTACCCTGCAGAACCCAAGGGTACGATACCTCGGAGAATATCAAATAGAAGATCTACCTAACCTGAAGCACTGGCGGCCATGCCCCCCCCCCCCCTTAGAGTTCTGGATAGTTGATATTGGTTCAACAACTAGAGTCTGGATATGCAAGTAAACCTTTTGATTGGTTTTCAACAAGAAGAAAACACATGTTATACAAATAGTCCAGTAAATTAACGCCACAAAAAAAACCCCAAACCTGGGCATCAAGCCTGTCCGTCATTTTTTTTTTAATTTGCAGGTATTCTTAGGTACATTTACTTTCGAAAATCTCAGCTATGTGGAATTTGTGGTTCCGGAAAATCCGTTTTTCGACGATATCTGCCGAAATATGACCCTTAGAGCATCTGTCTCTCTGTATCTGTAAATCTAGAAGGGTGGGTCACCCCTTAGAGCATTTTTGTATAGACAAAAAATGAAGAGCAGCTCATTACCTACAAAAGTTGTCCCTATGATTTTTTTCACTAAACTAATATTTTTTGCAAAAACGGTGTTTCAAAAATTCGCAATTTTGAGAATCTGAAAATTCGCAAAATTATTGTGGTGAAAACGGAAAATTTGAGTATCCTCCCAAAACTTGAATATCCTCCCGTTTTTGTCTGAAGACAAAAGATAAGGCAATAATAACCAACTCTTTTTCACTTTTTGCGATTGATTAATAAATTTATTGTAAAAAAATCCAATTTGAGAAAGGCAGAGTTTTTCTCGAGCACTTCATACCTATATATATTGATGAAAAAATTTTAGCACAAAAAGAAAATAATCCTCAAACAAAAAGGCGATTTTTCATAGGAGTGAGAATTTTCTCAATTTTCCGGAAAACCAAAAAATATGAAAAAAAAAAGAAAAAAGAAAAATGCCATCGACAAGCGGACAAACTGAGCTTTCTAAGGATGTGCGTTGAAAACCGATATTGTCCTTGATTATCTATTAATTCTTGATAGACCCGAGCATTTTCGAAAACTCCGGAAACCAAAAAAAAACACCATAAAAAAACATGTTGTTTATGAAAATACACACAAAATTTTTATTGAATCTTTCTGAATATATTTAACACCTTGCAAAGCCCCATTATCCAAAAGGATTCGGTGAAAATAGTCTAAAGAAAATTAGAATAAATTTATAGGAGGGTCAAAATATCGAGCAAACACAAACTTTGGCCCGGTTTTGCAATAATCCAGAGAAATAGATAAAAGGAAAAAGTAACATGATATTATAGCTACAGGTTCCTTCTTTCATGTGAATTTTGAATCATGATAAAAATATTCATTTTTACGTGGTTTATTGAAAAATTTGTAATCCGCTTGGGAGTGTCATTCCTCTAAATGCAGGGCAGGAGCTAAAAATGGGGGTGCGTTTTGAAGCCGGTTATGTCGAAAAGTATCATATTTTTGACAAAAATGATGAGGATCATTTTTGTAGGTAATGAACTGATCTTCCTTTCCGTCCAAACAAAAACTCTCTAAGTGTCACATTTTCGGAAATATCGGCGAAAATAGGCAAACAAAAACTCAAAAATGTGTTTTTTTTTTACCAATGGGCCATTTTCCCGCACTTCCACAAATTTCAGACAGCTGAGATTCTCGGGGGTGAATGTACCCGTGAATACCTGCAAATTAAAAAAAATGGTGCCAGACAGACCTGATTCCCGGGTTGGATCCTTCGTTTATTGGACTAAAACAAAAATTTTTCGTTGTATTGAACATTTTCCCAAAGACTCAAACATCCCAAATTTCCATTAACTGATGGCCCCCTCCTGAAAAACTCCCTAGATCCGCCACTGACCTGAAGCCTACCGACATCCTGAACTTTTTGAAAGCAATAGGACTGGAGGAACTACTCTAATCGTTGAGACATCCTTAACCTTAACCTTAACATCACAGGTAGATAGAAGATCCTTGAAAAAAAAGTGTATATTCAATAGGTATACACCAAAATAATAAACTCTTCATTTTCTAAGAAATTGTAAGGAATACTGTACTAAAATTATTAATGCAATCAAGTTCAAGTTTCTTCAGTAATGTCATATTGTCAACACAGTCTTTTCATTCAAAAAAATTTCACATATGATGTGTCAGACATTCTTGGTTCTTGTTTTGTTTAAAAAACATTGTAATGATTATGTACGCTGTTTGCAATAATTTTCTTTTTTCATGTACTTGCTTGAAAAACTATAATAAAGCATTGTTTTTATTTAAAAGTTAAATTATTTTTGTTAGTCTATATCTTAACCATCAATTATAGCCATTTCCACCAAATTCATAGCATTTCTAATGTGGTTTCAGAGCAAAAATGTTCGTGTCTGTATCCATTTACTTGGTGGTATAATTTTAAAGATTTGAATCGTATGTACAAGAAAATGACGATTTTATATCAAAATCAACGTTTTATGTTAAAACGTTGGTAAAAATGGATTACATTTACGAAATTAAATAGTAAAAGTTTGTCAGTACTTCAGTCTGTCAAATATTTTTTAATCATACCGGGGAGGGATGTTCATCAACACTATTATTTTTCTCAGTGTAGTTCGGTTTTGTAAGAATTTGAATCAATACGTTACTTTTCTTAGTGTAGGTGTATCCAACATCAAAGAAACCGATCAAGCTTTCGCCACAGATTAGAGAGTTACAGATAGGAAGCTCAGACAAGACAAACGAAATTAGACAGAGATAGAGTCGCACGCCAATTTAAAACCCACTTTGGAGGCTGTCAGCAGTCTATGTGTCAGATTGAATATTTATTTGGATAATTCAGAACACTATGACAGCAAAAACACAATATTCTTCATCTTCTTTCTTCGGTTATGACTTGCATACTAGTGCATTTGCCAGTTCATAAAATCATTGTATTAACAGTTTACTTTGATTTTAAGTTTCTAATGTTTATTTATGCCAAAAAAATTATCTTTCAGAACACTATGACAGCAAAAACACAATATTTTATAAATATATTTCTTATTTCTGACTCTATGGCCCAGTTATTTGACCTCGCACAAAATGTGATCTCCATGAAACTTGGCACTTAAGTACTTGAAAGGGCATAGAAAACGATAAAAAAATCTTTGCTGCTCTAAAGTGTATGCTAACTTCACAATTTCGAAAATAAAATCGAAAATTTCGATTTTCAATTATATCTCGCAAAAAAAATAAATTTCTAAAAACTAATATCACCACGTGAAAGAGCAGAAAATTTTACTGAAAAATAATATAAGTTATTTCAAAAAAGAATTTGTATTTTTTTTTTGATTTCTCATAGAAAATTTGACTGGAATTCTCACTGATTTTTATAAAACTGAAGATATCTATTAATAGAGGCATAGCAAAAAAATCCTTGTACATTTATCATTATACTTTTACTTTTGATTTAATAATATATGCGAGTAGAATCCTATAATTTGTCCATGACTGTCAAATAAATTTAACCAGAAGAATCTGTTTTTTTTGCAGTTCTCCACTGCAAAAAGGATTCGTATGCAGACACATAAAATTTTGTAGGTTTTTCAGACAACAAATTTAATGCCACCAGATTTGCTTCTTCTTCAATGTTATTATTTTGAGACATTTTTATTGTTTAACTAAAAACTTTTTCAAACAAGTAATACACTTTTAAATATATTCTGTAATCTGACATCTCATTGCATGCTAAGATTTTTCATAATATTCAAAGATGAAGTAATTTGTGTTGCCTGTATAAAGCTTTACTTGTTAAATATATCAAGGTGTAAAAAACTCATTTTCTAACATTTTTTATTTTTATAACTTTACTAAACTAACATGACCCGTCATAATGAAAACTGCTCTACTTACATATTATTACCTAGAAATGAATATAAATAACATTTTTAAGTTTAAACATGCTAAGCTGTCATTGACGTCACCCAGTGAATAATGACTCATTATTCACTGGGTGACGTCAGACAGTGAATAATTATTAGGTATTATACTTAAGGAAGTACAAGTATAATGAATGTTTTATAGAACAGTCGTGGACAAATATAATTAAAAGGAAGAACATTACCTCTGTTTAATAAAAATTATGTTTTAAATTATCATTTAATTTAATAAATAAAGTCTGACATATCTGTCAAAAGAGAAGGTTTATTACAGTAAAAACCATGGAAACGTGACTAAATCAAAAGGAAAACTTTGATTAGACCGATTAGATGTATTAACATTTTCATTTTAACTACAATTAAGCATTGAAGGTTGAGGTTAAAATAAAATTTCTACCTGTTGAACCTGTAGTACTTCTGCAAATTAAAGTACTGCACTCCTTTCTTCTTTAGACTATAGATGGTGTACTCTGTTATAATTTTGAATTATTTGTTTGTTTGTAAAGACGTCAAAATTACAGTCAACGTGATTATGAGCACAGTAAAAAAAATATTCTATATTAAGAAAAGTTTGTTATAGAGTTAAACATTTTATAGCTACATAATACATTTTTCATGTTTTAATAGTAGTTTGAATATGTATATGATGAAGGGTTAAAAGTTAAATTTATTTTTTAGGTAATAGGAAAACCATATGTTATGCTTCCTGATTCGAAATCTGGTAATATGACAAAATTGTGTAATCACAAAAGAAAAATAATTCCAATGACATCTATTCAATGCCCTCCTCCGGATCCAAATCTCAAATTTCAGAGAGGTGATTTTTTTTTCTGTTAGTACTTTTATAATTTAATTATTTAATTTAATTATTTCAGATCTAGGTATGAAGCGAAAGAAGAGGAGAATTGGTTTGCCCTATGTGGAAGGAGTTCCAGTTTCTCAAATAATAACACAACGTGAAAAAGTGGCATTAAATCAAAATACAGATAAAATAGGAGCACCACAACAGGTTAGATTATTTAAATTTAATGATTTTTATCCATATTTTTTTATATCCGTTGCCATGATACAGACATATTTAAGTTTTTTTAGCAAGCTTAATGATTACAAAAATTAACCATATCCATCTTTCAAAAAATGTGTTTAAAAATTGGATTTTACTACGTTTTGCTTTATTATTAATTACATTATTTATTAAGGGTTTTTCGACAAAAAGTTATTCTTGATAAAAGTTTGTGCATGCCCTAAAACTAATCATGCACCAACAAAATATAGTAAAACACTTGTAATACAAATTTGATTTTGAAACAAGAGTAAAGTACCTAGAAAAGCAATGAGCTTGTGCCGAAATATTTATTTTATTTTGATGTTTTATGATTTGATATTATTGGATATTAAGTTCTTGTTACAATACTGTATAATTTTGAGCAATTTTCGGTATTAACAATAAATAAAAATAACTTTGCACCACGGTAAATACTAATAACCGCCCCTTCTCCGCACATGCTGCAAAGCTTCTGGGGTTCACTCGTAAGGGGGCGAATTGAAGGGCGTACATTATTATTATTATTATTATTATCTTCAAATAATCTCCTGTTCTATACTGCTTTTTTGTCCATGTCATGAATTTCGTTTTGTCAAGATTTATTTCTATTCCGTTTTGACCTTGTGCTTTGTCGTCTGCAAATGGTAAACATTGATATCATCTATGGCATGTCATACTGGACCTCTTGATATCGGCTGCTCTTATACCTGCTTCTAATAAAATATTGAACAAAATGGGCGATAGTTTCTTCAATAGGTTTCCTTCTATTTGAGTACGGTTTTCAGTTCTATCCAGGGCAGTTAGTCAATAAATGATACAATGAGGATTAGTAATGAAATTTTCACCTTCATTATTAAAGGGCGCCTGGGAAATTAAATTTAAATTTATGAATCGTGACGTGGACCAATGAAATAATTCCAGTTGCTACATTTCTATAGTTTTTTCCCGCTGGCATCATCTTTTTATAATTAATAGAAAGAGCGAAATAGATACTTCAAGAGTAGTCGTAGCCAACACTAGACTTTTTTTAACAATCGGACACAGTAGCTCAGTTGGTTACGGCACCAGCCTTTATTTTCTGGGTCACTGTTCGAAGAGTAGGTTTGAATCCTGCCGCATTCAAGCGGAATAAAAGTCAGATAAGACTTTGGGCAAGTGCAAAAAGGTATTTGTGTCATACGTAGTTTCATTCACGCCTGTATACAGGCCGGATGAGATCGGATATCTCGTGGAACTGATAGGGCTTGGTGGCACATTTACACACTTGTTAGTCGGTAGATCACCTGCATGACAAAGGCATAGTCCTGGGTTTAAGGTGATTGAGGACCGTAGTTCGGAGCCCACGATAAGCTGTAGGTCCCATCCAGATTAGCCTTCGTTGCAGAAAGGAGACGTTAAAATTAACCAAACCAAACAACTTCTTTTAACAGAAACATACGACTATTAATCATGTTTGTGGATTCCCGAAAGAGGTATCGCTACAAGATTAAACTCTAAATTTATATTTGTAGGCAAAAAACCAAAGAAAGTTTATAAAATATTACTAAAAATGTTCTTATTAATTTAATAGGTATCAGAGATAAAAAATAATGTTCATTCTATCATTAAATCAGGTGTACCACAAACAAATAATTACACTAAAATCACACAAATAGTCAAGAAATAAAAAAATTACACAGCAAACAGCAATCCAGAATTTCACATTCGACAATAACAAATAACAGACTAAGAGAATTTAACCCAGATATGACAACATCGAAGAAATTAATCGCATGAAATCGCCACGCCATTGGTTAGATTTATCCGGGAGATTTAATACTAATTATTCTTTAAATTGCAATTTCTCTGGAAACACTAAATCCCCTTCTTTATCGTTTCTGCATAAATTCATTTAGAATTTCCGATCTAGTGGTAAGCCTCATTGTATCTTTCCTGTTTCTGCAGGTTTCGGCCTAAATTTCTTTTAAAGTAAATATCTGGTCTACAACTGATTTTCCCTTTCTGAAACCGCAGGTAACAAAGAAGAAAGTGTAGCAAAGTAGGCCCTGAGCTACAAATCTCTTAGGTAATAATTGAGGAAAAATTAACAGAAAATTTGATTTATGAAAGCAAAATTTATAATTTTCATATACAACTAATATTTTTCCTCTTTGACTATCCATCTCACTTAACTGAGACATAGTTTACACTGCAAAACGACAAATACTCTGAGGGCAATAGAATAACTTTAATTTATTTATTTATTTATTTATTTGAGAAGTAGTACGTATATTTACAACTCATTTCCAAATTACAACATTATTATCACTAACCTCTATACTGCCTATTAATATGCACAATTGCATCTCTGTCTCTAGTAGTTTATCTACTTGTGGTTAGGTGTAGAACAAAAATAAATTAACCATTTTTAAACAACAAGAAAAAATAAAAAAAAATATAAAAAAATAAATAGAAAATACACATATATATCTTGAACGTAAATATAAATATAAATATTTTACCTTTAATATTCATGTTTATATATTACATATTACATAGATGCTACTCAAGCTCGTACAAGCCATAAGAACCTTATTCGATATCTGATATAGTTAATTATATAATTATTTGATTTAACCCATTCATTTATTTCCCTTTTACATTTATAATAAGGCTTGATCTTCAAGTCAATTGGCAGATTATTGTATACCTTTAGCCCCATACAATAAATATGATTTTGGCAAATTGAATGCATGGGATTTTGCAGGGCAACATGATTTTGTGCTACATTTCGAGAGTTTAGGCCATGTTCGATCTTATTTTTATAGTATGTTGTCTTTAGCATAAACCTGGTTATCGCTTTAATGTATAGTTGATTTAATGTCAATAGATCACTGTCACTGAAAACTAATACAGTTGGGTATCTTTTCTTTTTATTCAAAATTATTTTAATGATCCATTTTTGTGCCCTTCATTCAATTGATAACCGATTCGACCAAGGCCAAATAGACAGATTTTAAGGTTTTGAAATCAAGGATAATTTTTAACTTAACTTAACAAATTTAAATATTAATTTTCTGATTTTATTAGTAATATATTGAACTTGTTCTTTCCATGAAAAAGTCTCATCAATATGTGCCCCTACATATTTAATTGGACTTTTTCTTTCAATATAGCTGTCACATATTCAATTTGGTTCCAATATGCATTGGTATTTATGTAAAGTGAGGGTCTGAAAATTTGGGAGAGAGCATTGTGACAGTGCAAATGAAATAAATTTTGTTTTTTCCACATTCAAAGAGAGCAGGCTGTGGTCTAACCAGGATTTTAAAATTTGCAATTCTTTTTCAGCCATTGTCTTTGTTACATTCCAATTATCCCCACAGAATATTGTCCTTTCCAAATTTAATACTGATTATTTTTTTCATCTGTCAATACAGTCAGATTTTGTGGTTTCAGCCAATAACAGCTCAGGATCCTAACCAATCATTGTGTTTTATACTGATAAAACCGCTTCTTCGTATTTGTTTCTTGATTAAACTGTGTTTACCTTTTTTGAAATGTCAAATGTAAACATTTAACAATTTTTATTATACTAAAATGTATTGCAAATCTATGTTAATAACCAAATTTCAAAATGTATTTGTAAACTAACCTGTTTTTATTAGTTTATTTCAAAACGCCTTTAACATTTTTACATACCTCACTTCAACACTAAACTTAAAATTAATTAAATTAAGAAAGACTTCATTTCATTCTTCTTCTTCGCTTTTATTTACGGCGCCGTTTCGCGGGGTAGCCAGTCAAAAAATCGCCTTGGTGGCTCTGTATGTAAAACTATAACAGCTCAGGTTTCAATTTAAATTGGTAAAGAAAATTTTCAATATTTGTGTGTAAAGTGTCTTTTGCATAAATGACTATGTTCTCTGTTTTTAATACAAAATGATTCAAAAAATAATCCTTTCAAATACGACTCGTCCTCTGAAATTTTATAGATTAAATATGGAGGACTCGTGGTATTACCTTTGATAAAATTCCATTAATGTAAATGATAAAAAGAATCGCAGAGAGCACTGCACCCTGCGGGATATTACATCAACTATACTTGATACATTTCCCAAAAAAAACAATTATTGTTGGATTATCATCCTTTAGCTCCCTAATTGCATGATGATTAGAAAGTAACACTACCTAGATGCTTATCTTTATTTGTATATGAACTCATCGGATTACAGGTATTGGACCCAGTTTCGTACTGCCCGTCATAAAAGTCTAGTTTGAATGAATTGTTATTTATTATATATTTTTATTTTAGATTTGCTCAGAAACAACCGGAAATATGCAGCATCAAACTCATTTAGTTAAATATCAAGATCAACAGGGTAATAAGGTAATATTGAGTGATGGGACAGTAATGGTTCAACAAGCCAATACCGGTGATGTATCCTATCAAGAAGTAATTAAAAATGATCAAGTTCATCAAATCGGCAATGCGGCTAACATTTTTAATTCACACTCGCGTCAGATAATAGGTCCTAATGGACAAATTATACAGGTTCGGGGTATTCCCAATTCCAATCAAGGTAATGTGTACCACCACCTGCCTAATCCATCTGGACCCAGGATGATTGCTCATGTACCCAAAGTTGAACAGTCTGAAGAACAACGGATATTTATCAGTAGACAGCCTACTGAACCGACAGGTCCCGGCAGGCCAAACATTCAAATTGTTAGGGTTAATGCTCCAAATCAACAGAAAGTTGTAGATAATCAACTTGATCGAAATCAGCAGAAACGCCATATGCAACCACTTCAACCACAATTCTGTATGAATTCTCCACCACAATATCAACAGGTAATCTGATCTTTTATTCTATAATATATTGTTAGTATAGTGTCTGTAATGCCACTTGAGATAAAATATCGAGAGAAAGTCTTAAGATTTGTCTTAGGGTGTTGTCCATTTAAGACAAGGGCGGATTTACCTTTTTATGGGGGTAAAACTTACCAAGTAGTCCAAGAAAGGCAGTAATTTTTTTTTGTAATATCGAGCAGAAACTAGTAACTGATCAAATCGACTTGAAATTTTTTGCAAATTGCCAGGAAAGGTGTCTAGATCAGAAATAGAAAACTTTCGTTAGTGGCGTTTTGGCTGGGAACGGGGGGGAGGTGCATCAAAAAGTGAGAGGAAAAAAAGAAAAAAACCTTGAGATAAATTATCCTTTTTTAATGAATTAATGTTAAATACAATTTTTCATGAAAATAAACCCCTCTCGAGTTATAGGGCGTAGAAAATTACGGTTTTCACCAAAAAATCGTACTTTTCTAAAAAAATGTATTTTTCTACAACCCTTTACGAAAAGACGTCATTTTGTAATCCCAAGTGAAAGAAATTCTCATAACGTTAAGTTAAATTTAAAAACAACTTATATCTAGTTGCCTGGTTTTCATTATTTTGACGTTCTTTGTTAATTATTTAGACTTGTCAGTTTGCACTGAAAGCATTGTTAGTTTTTTAAGTTGTAATGATTTCTGGTTCGGAAAATAATTTAAATTTTCCAAATACACCATCGGAAATAGCAAATCAAGCTGAGGAGACCTCTTTGGATTAATTACTAGTAAAATCTAAAAAGAGATATTAAGAAATATATACAAAATTCATTGATTGGAGAGAAACTGTGCTGCTCGCGTATGGACGAGTCCAGTGTTCTGGGTTTGGACAGACACTCTGTATATTGGCAACCCAGACTTTGAAGAAGACATCCTATAGATGCCTCTGTTCTCGTTTAAGTAACATTGGACTTAAAATGAGCAATAGTTTGTTCAGTGGACTGTATTTCTCTTTGCAGAAGACACCCTATAGATGTCCCTGGTATTGAAAAGTGTTAAAGAAATTATTTACATCGGCGTGTGCCGACGGAGCTTAATTGAGCGCTGACGTTAAGACTTTTAAGATATCATGTGCGTTTTCTCACTATGCTACGAATATCACGTAGGCATGTTGCCATGCAGACAAATGCATCTGTTTCGTTATGACGTATTATGGTTCGATTGTTTTCAGCCAATGATATTCTATGTGGAATTCTTGTGATGCTAACTGTACATTTCTCTAACGTGTCTACTTCCGTATGTAGTGCAAGTGAACCTTACTGTCTAACTGTATAGAGGCTAAATGTTTTTTATGCAAGCGAAATTATGTTTTATATTTATGATATAATAACGAAGTTTCTAGAGTTTGGCTGATTGAGAGCGCTTTGATACAAGGCCAACAACACATGGGCGTGCTATATTTATTTTATTTGAATATTTTTATTCCCCTTTTTATCAGGGGCGTAGATGTTCGATTTCGAAAAGCCAGGCAGCAAGATATATTTGTTTCATTTTTTGTTTAATAAAAATGAAAAAAATGCATTTCAGTTATAAAACACATTCTTAACCATATCATTATGACATAAACGGGGCTCTAGGAAAAGCGTAGTGTTTCACTCGTCGAAAACATTTTATGAAGCTCGTAAACATTACCAGCCTCGGCTGGTAAACTCTGTTCTCACGCTTCAAAAAATGTTACTTTCGTCACTCATAAAACAATATACTATTTTTTCCCGTAACTTTTTTTTAGCTGATACTATCGAGATGTACAATAAACCATTTTAAAGCTTAGGATATCACCGAAATGTCATTTTATGACAAACGTTTTCATTGGAATGACCGAAAAAATGACATTGACGGTTATAAATGCAATTGTATGCAATTTCAAACGGCCATATCTCGTTACAGACAAAAGATAAAAAAAAAATGGAAATTATTCAGAATAACATTTGCTCAAAATATTGCCCCTTTAATTTTTTTTCAAAAATCAATACTTTTCACGCTATTGACCAAAAATTGAAAATGTCTTATAAAAAACAAAAATTTAGCTCACCATTAACAGACCAAGACTTAAAAAATAATTATCACATAAGGCTAAAATTTTTTTTTTTTTAAATGTTTATTTAGATATTCAGCATACATATATAAATACATTAATAGAATATTTTGTTCCCAATCAGCAACATGCTGGTGTAGTGGTATATTTTCTTTTTACATAATATAACAATATAATTTTACCTACTGCCACTATAAAAAACAGGTAAAAACATACGACACACAGCCTCAGTATATAGCTCATGACGGACGGTAAACACAAAACCGTGCGATTTGTTTACCGTAAACAAAACGAACGGTTTTGGTAAACAAAACGCACAGTTTATAGGTAAAAGTAAGCGGAACATTTAATTAATTAATTTAACGTTTAAATAAACGCTCGAGATAATTCGAGCGCTATAAATAAACGCTCGAGATAATTCGAGCACCCTAAATAAACGATCGAGAATATTCGTGCGCTCTAAATAAACGATCGAGATAATCGAGCGCTATAAATAAACGCTCGAGATAATTCGAGCAACCTAAATAAACGCTCGAGATAATTCGAGCGGTGTCATATTTTCTTAAATAAAAAAGAATACCTACATTTTCAATATTTTTTTTGACTTTTTTTTTACTTTTTTTTTTTTACTTTTTTTGACATTTTTTTACTTTTTTGAGGCGGGAATCTATTGGAAATGAAGAGAATTTTGTAAAATTGTTCGAAATAAAATTGTTAAAAAAATCTAATTGAAGAAATTAAGTACCCTGTCATAAGTCCAGACTTTTCGGTACACTGTATATGGCCGTAGGTAAATTATAGTAAGTAATGCGTGTTGTAAAGCAATTTCGCACTCATGGAATTACACACTCGCCGCTACGCGGCTTCGTGCGCAATTTTTCCATTCGTGCGTAAAATGCTATTTACAACACATATTACGTAATATAGTATTACATGCAATATAACAATATGATTCAACAATAATTTCTATAGTACAACAATATAATTTTACATACAACACTATAACATTAATATAAAATATAATATAATTACAACATAATTTCAATCACAATATTCATAATACAGCATTTTTTTATTTATGTGCTGGATCAAGTTAATTTTAAACAAAGAATAACTATCTTTGTTTTTCACAGAATTTGGCAATGAGTTGAAAGTTTCTAGACATTTGTATATATGATTATTGAGTGCTAGGTTTGTTCTTACATTTGATAGGTAGAAGTTACTTTGATGTCTAGTCTCATATGTGTGGTTTTCGCTAACTACGTTGATTATAGTGTTACATTTTTGTTGGTTCTTCTGAATTTTGAAAGTGTATTTGCATTGTTCTATTTGTAATATTTGTTCCATGGGCATTATTCCTGTTTCCTTACATATTTTCTCTGTATGTGTTCTGTAGTTATATCCAAATAAAGATTTCACTACCTTATTTTGAAGAGTCTGTATTTTCTTAAATTGTGTTGATCGACATACAGGGTGTTTCCAAATGACACTTACAACGTCTGGCTGTAGATAGCTCTCGTAAAATTGGACAAAATGATATAAGGAATGAGGGGTCCAACTCAATTACTTTTCGAAATACAGGACGTTAAAGTTAAAAAAATAAAATGTTTTTATTTAAAAACTTTAAAACGGATTAATAAATTAATTTGAAATTTAGCAGGTAGTTTTTAAATGTAAAAATACATATTTTAGTATCTAGATCCAGTGGCGTGCAGTTAGAAGAGTATATCCCCTTTCCCCAACCATTTTCTACGGCCATGGTATTTGAAGCTATTTTTATTTTTTTTTGTATTGCTTAACAGTTTTCAAGTAAAAAACGAATAACCTTTATATACCGAAAATCTTGTGGTTTTTAAGATATTTAACGTTTTTATGAAGTCTGTAAGATCTTTTATTAACGAAATAACCAACAATATTTTTCTTGGATTTCTTTAATAATTTTTGTCTTATTTTTTAATAACCACTAGATACTAGACACTATACAAAAGTCTAGTGGTTATAAAAAAGTAAGAAAAAATTATTAAAGAAATCCAAGAAAAATATTGTTGGTTAGTTAGAAAGCAACTGACAAATTACTGGACAATTGTATAAACATATGTTACGATTTTCTGCAAAATGATATTTTTTTCAAATACCACTGTCTAGATGGCGCTAAAAAATGGCGTAAAAAAAATTTGAAAAAAAATTATTTTGTCCATAACTTTTTTTCTGGATGGTCTTAAAATGTTCCCAATGTTGTTCTCTCATTAGGATGTTATATACATTTTTGCCATATCTTCCTTCTTATTAATCGTAGAAAAATTAGAACAAAATTTATTTTAATTGTTAGCTCAATTATATTCAAAGTTAGATCTAACCAGTACAAGTTTAGAATTTTATTTATTGGATTCGAAAAGCCTAACTGACGAAGCCGAAAGGCAGAAACCGGTCTTAGGATGTCGAATCTGATAAATTAAATTCCTTACTCGTTTGCTAACAATATAATAGTTTATTGAATCGATTGAAAAATGATTGGATGATCTCATGATAAAACCCAACATTTTCAATTCCTTGGAAGTAATTAAGGAATAATGATATTGAAATGACAACTTGGGATCAAATGTAACACCAAGATCTTTTATAGTATCAACTTTATGAAGTTGATGGTTATCTAATGTATAACTAAACTGAACAGGATTGTAACAAAAATCATATCATATCAAGTCAATATGTTATTTCAATGAGAAAAGCAAAAATGCCCAAGTTTTATTTTCCAAAATACACTAAATATTATTGAACACAACTATTAATTTAAAGCTACAAGAAAAAAGTAAGCCAAATATATTTTACTTTTCCGGACTACACAAAACGTACTTTTTTGGACGTGGACTGAAAAGTTCTTCTTGTTATTGTCTACTGTCCGGAATTTGACGTTTTCTAACATATTTGAAAAAATAGTACATTGTTTACCTAGTAGTAAAAGCGATACATTCCGAGACGACAATGCAAATATTTGGCCGAGGCGTTAAGCCGAGGCCAACAAGCATTGAGAGTCTGGGAATGTGCTTTTACTACGAGGTACACATACTATATTTTCTGAAATCGCAATAAATTAAGGAATTTTGATAAATTCACCGGCAACACTAAATATTAAAGCAACCTAAATAGTAAAGACTACATAAATATCTAGGTAATTTTAAAATTCTCGCATTCTAAACGTACCTTATTCATTTAGTATACATAATCTGGTTTCAATTTGTACATCAGACAAAACTCTTGACTTCTTTGGTTTAAGTTGTCACTTGACGTTTCAGGAAAGTACCAATGATGATAAACTATAAAGAAAGATGGGCCACTTAACTCAATCTGTCAGACTGTAAATGACGTCATGAAATACTGTACATAATACAATTCCTGCCTTCTTATAAACAGAGTACTATGCATCACAGCCAGAAACAGCACAATTAGCACCCGGCATAACTAATAAGCATTTCGTGACGTCATAAAATACATTTACATTGCTTCTTACGGAAGTGGCCCATCCTTCTCTCTAATTTATCATCCTTGGATTTTGACGGCCTTGTACGGCAAAAATTTTGCCGGACTGTTTTCGATCCGGGAAAGTTCGTTGCTTAGCAACGGACTAAAATACTAGAATAGCGTATTTTGGGGACTAAAATTGCTCCGAGAAAGTAGACTAAATCTTGAGCGATTTCAGAAAAAATATTTTTTAAGATTTATTTCACGTGTAAAACCGTTTCCTAGTACTAAATGTTGAATTATGATTTGATGAAACAATTCAAAATATAGTTTAATTAGTTTTTCCATAAGTAGTACGTTTAATTAATTCTTTTATGGATTAAATTAAATTCACTTATTTTCTTGGTTTTAGGTTCAGTTATATGGTCCCCATAAACACATTAGGCCATATAACCAGGTTACATCTGGCTTTAGACCTCACAGGATGCTTTATCAACCAAATCAAATTGTCCAGGCACCCACACAAGCACAAAATCAAAAAACACATTGGCAGAATCAAATCCAAAGGCCTATCATGGAACAGCAGAAACATTTAGAACAACATCCTCAGGCCAATATTTGTGAAAGGGTTCCGCCATTATATCAACACACTCCATCCTTAGCTGTGTGTCAGGAGGAAATCAAGAGGAAGAAGGTAAAATTAGGAAAGTTTGGAAAAAATAGACCATATCGCCTGTTAGAAGGATGTTCTACAAATCACTTCTCTTGTCCGAACATCGATATAAGGCACATACCTCCTGAACACAGAACGGTAATGATGAACAACTTTTCACAAAATGTTAAAAGTTCCAGTCCATCCTTTATGGAAGATCCCAGTGGTTATCTCGCCCAGCAGACTGCTCTATTGAATAGTACTATCAACAGACAAACAGGTTAGTACATTTCAATTATAAACGTTTAAATACAAAAAATTTACAATTTTTGATTTTATTTTAATAGCCCCCAAACTCAGCCATGTCTAGACAAGATTTGCCTGTTTTGCAATGTATTAAGCCTGGGGATATTTTATATGAATAAATAAATAAATCTTTAATAGTTCATTTTGATCATACAAATGATATAGAATACGTCAAATTTAAAATTTTAAAACACATCAAAACAAATAAGATAAATCTAAATATAGTAGGTACACAAATTTTACATTCAAAATATCAAGAAAACACCGTGTATATCACAATTTTAATATTTCCATTTTAGATTTGAATAGAGGGGAAAAGACTGAATTGAAACAAGTTGTTGTTATCCTGCCACCGATTCGAATGGGAAAATTTTGAAACTTCAGTTAATTTAGAAAAAACATATTAAGAAACTAATTTATTCTTTAATAAGTTCAAACATTCACTTCGCGTCACTTGCCTATTACTTTTTTATTCGGCTTAAAGTAAGTTTACACTGTACTGGTGTACCTACAGGCCCGTACTTAGGGGAAAATATTTAATTATACTAGAACCAAAAATGATTGAGTGTTTTATTAGCCATTGGAATATTGAAGGCAGCGGCGTGCTTATTAATTTTTGAAAGGATTAAGAATTAACCCAAATAAATAGTTAATTATTTTTACAATAAACTAAAAACTTTTTTTTTGTATCATGACGATGACAGACCCAGGTTCCAAAAGTTGAATAATACCTTCAAACACCTCTGCATTCATCTCCTCACGATAATCGGCAGTGTGTCCCAAAAAGTTTTATACAAATGGAGAAAAAGTTTATCTTACATTTCACAAAAAAATTATTCTTGATATGCATGACTTGTTGATCCATAATCAGGTACACAATTTTTAAAACATTATATGGAATATAAGGAAAACAAAAAGTAATGATTTGGACGGAGAGAAAAATACGTACAAACTGTAGTGGAGGGCAAAATGTTCATTGAAATTGTGATTAAGTAGCAAAAAATAGTAGTATTTAAGTAATTTTACATGTTCCCAATTTACATGTACCTATTGGATCAGTATTATTCATTGTTGATAAATTGATAAAGAAGGTTATCAATAAATTATCTAATAATTTCTGATGTGTTTATTGTCTTTTTTATCTGGGAATATCAATAATCTACAATTGTTCATAATTGTTTGCTACTTATTCACAATTTCAATGAACATTTTGTACGTATTTTTCTCTTCGACCAAACCATTACTTTTTGTTTTCCCTATATTCCATGTTTTAAAAATTTTGTACCCGATTATGGATCAACAAGTCATGCAGATCTTTTTATCAAGAATAATTTTTTTTGTGAAATGTAAGATACACTCTTTCTCCATTTCTATAAAACCTTTTGGGACACACTGTATAAGTTTAGAATACAGCTGTAGATATAAAGTGCTTAATATTAAAAATTTTAGTTTCTTCATATAATTTTTTCTTGAATAAAGTTTAACTTTTTTGTAAATAATTCTTACTAGTGTATTTTGGAATGTCTGTATAATCTTAAGGGTTGTATTAAAAGTCCCACCGCTGGCAACAATTCAATATCTTAAAACTGATTCTGCAAGAGAGTTATAAATTATTTTTAGTTTTGTCTCGGAAATGATATCTTGTAACACTTTCGCTGCGGAAAGCGCGCTTGTGCGACCTGTTGATGTTTGGCAAAATGCGGACGGCGCGCTTGTGCGACCTACTCAAACAACAAAAATAGTGCCGCATTTTACGAATCTCTTCAAAAATTTGCTGAAGCGAAAGGGTTAACATTTAAGCATTAAAGCTCTTAATAGCTGGCTGACATGGGCATCATTCTATAGTTAAAATTAATGCCTTTTGTGTTAGTGTTAAAAGTAAAAAAAATTAAAGTTTAGACACTCTTTGTTTTTGATTTGAGAAATTCATTTACTGTATAAGGTTGAAAATTGAACAATATTTTTGCAACATTTTCCTAAAATTGGGACACATTAAATTATGATTCAAAATTTCATGGAGACTGGAGGCTGTTTTTTATTTTTACATTACTTTAATGTTTACACGATTTACATTTACATTTAATTATCTTTATTTTATGTAAAAAATATACTAACTTAAAATGAAAATAATTATTTTTCAGGTGCTAGTGGATGTGCTGGTTACGCATGTAGTAGTCCTGGAACATTATGTCAAAATACACAGCAACATAATCTAAATAGTCCATCGAACACTCCACCTAATGAAATGTCTGCTTCGAATCACATAATTGGAAGCGAATCTATTAATGCTTTAGTAAAAGTTTCTCGTAATACTTTAACCAGGGTTCAACAAGATCCTTGTATCAATGTGACCACTCCGCAAAGCAACTTGATACAATTGCAGCCTAACTTTGACAATAATACTCTTACTAAGTCTCATCAGTACTCTGTTCAATGTCGTTGTTGTGTTGGTGAAGGATTCCAACCAAATTATCAAGTTAAAGTCGCTAGATCAATTTCTGGTTCAATGTCTAACATTCAGAACACAGAAGATCCTGTCACATCATCAACTTCTTATGAAAACAAGTTTAGTCAAAATACATCTGATGTGCAACCAATACAAGGAGGGACAGTTAGCACAAGTAATATTTCGCCTATTGAAGGTACTTCTAATCCACCAACACCAGATCCACCTCAAAGAATCATCGAAGGGTCTCCTGTAACCAGTACTGGTGGCATGTCTTACACAACATATATAAAATCGAATTTGGCTTCTAATGTACCTGACTATGCAGGTCAAGTTAGGCAGACGATTTGTGGCAAACCTAATGAAAATGTTTGTTGTTATCACTCTCAAGCTTCCACTTTGGTCACTACCATGGCAAGCAGTAGAACCGTAGGGAGCAATACTATCACTTCCGTTCTTGCAGGTAGAACAAATACAACTACCGTGTCTTTGAATACTCCTTCTTCGATGACTAATCCGTACATCTCTGTTTCTGGACAAAACACTGTAACTGTTCAATCTCAGGCCATGACAGTGAACGTTACAAAATCTCCTTTAGAAATGGTTCAAAGTATTGTTAGTAGCATTCAAATACCACATTCGAATACATCACATACTTCTCAAATTGCCGCAAAACCAGAAAGCATACCTCATGAACATATTCTAGTTACATCTGGAGAATCACTTGGAATGACAAATGCTCGTGGTTCACAAGAAGAAATCCAGATACCAGCTAAGATTGTTACAAATGAAGGCATGCCACCAGTTACAGTTTCACCTATGGTAACAAATGTTACTTCATCTGTGGGAGCTGTAATACCGGCCGTTGGACAACAGGTTCTTGGTCAACAAACCGTGTTAGTGAATGCCCTTCCTACTCCATTCGTTTTACAACCAGGCGTCACCATGACTATGGATGGTGTACCTGTAGGTCAGAACTTACAATTACCACAATTTGTTACTGGAAACATTATACAACAACAAATTCAAATTGACAATACAGATAACCGTCGAGTTCCATCTTTGCTTTCTCCAGACACCAAGAAAAAGGGCAAAAAGAGAAAAGAATCTGCACAAACCGTTGCTAGTATGCTACAGTTCGCCAATCAACAGAATTCTGGGGTGGTAATTTCACCACAAGGCTTTCCGCAACAGATACAGATGGCAAATAGTCCCCAATCTGTTACAGCTACACCTGTTATGCAGGCAGTTACAATTGTACCGAATAAAACTGGAGGTGCAGCACAAATTATAATGAATGACCAAACTATGGCTAACTCTAATATCGGAAGTCAACAATTAATAACTAATTCACAATCTGCACAACAAATAAATTTATTGCAACCAGTGAATTTAATAAACGGTACCGGCGTTGTTCAGAATTTTCCCGCCATTCATCAGTTTATAGTACCCAATTTAGGAGGTATGGTTGTAAATCCGGATGGTACTGCCACAATTCTTCAGGATGCTTCTAATTTAGGAATGCAGTTTCAGTTCCAAAATGTCAATGGACAAAACATGCTTACTCCGGTTCAAAATAGCGGATTATTTAACAATGGACAGGCTATTTTTGCGGCAGGGCCATCGGGAATGGTTATACGCACTCCAACGTCACAAGGAAAAATTATCCAACAACAACACAGCCCAGTTGCACAGTTTTTGTCACCTAATGGAGGACAATTCATAATGAACGGTTCTCAATTTAGTGGCCAATTAAGTCCTCTTGTAGCCAGTGTTAGTCCTAATCAGCAAGTAACCTTCAATAGTCCGCCACAACAGATAAGGACAAGTAATTCTATGCAACCAACTCAACAAGAGTATATACAAATGAACGGGCAATTAGGTCAAACTCTAATTGTACCCTGTACTTTAACTTCAAATATCCCAGTGTCAAATCAACCTTCTAATCAAAATACTACATTTTTACAACAAAACACTACAATCGTACAACAACAAACTACAATGCTTACCAATCAAGGATTACAAAATTTCCAAAATAATCAAAATCCACAAAGTGGTTCAAAACCAACAACAATAACTTCTGATCAAATTTATTCTAATAAAAATCTCGAGGAATCTAGGGAAAGTCCCAAATCTTCTAGTCATTGCAGGCAGTCAGTTTCTACACAGACAGCTGTTAATCAAAACGTTCAGTCCATAATAACGAATACTTCTTGTCAGACTTCGACTAATATATCTGCTGCTAGCCCTCCTGATACGACAACTTTAAGTCCAGTGCCTGTTGCATCTGAAATGCAAAGCCCTATACTCGCTGATACTACCACTCACACGGACGACGGCTTGTCCCCTGTACCTTTGAGTTGTTCAACAAACTCACGAAATGACCTCAATCTTAGAGCAGATTCTCAATCTTGTACAATGGTAAGTAGTTAAAAAAATATTAATAATTAATTATTTTCATAGTTTTAACGATTATATTAATTTAGGCCAGGAAAGGGACCCGAAAAATGGCTTTTGTTACGCAATTTTCTGAACCAGGTCAAATCAAAGTGAAACCTTGTGGAATTACTTCATTTTTGGCCCAATATCAAAGTTAGAAAGGTTTGTTAGGGTATTATTGCCCCAATATGCACCTTTTTGGAGCACGGGGGGTGGCAGCTACTAGATGGCTCATTTTAAAAAAATGCTTATAGACTAGGGGTTGTGGGGGTCGCTAATTACGAATTTAATGTCAAAAATAGCGAAAATTCGTAATTTTCTACACCCTATAACTCGGAAGGGGTTTATTTTCATGAAAAATTATATTTAACATTAATTCATTAAAAAAGGATAATTTATCGATTGCGCGAGTTTTTTTTTCCCTCACATTACCTTCTTGTATGGTATAGTGGAGGACGGAAAAGTAAAAGCGGTAAATAATAAAATATAGACATTTAAGTATGTAGTGTCAAAAACACATTCCAAAAGAGAAAATGATAATTCGATCACTGCCAACTTCGTTCGAGGTATAAATCTAAGGGCACTCCACCATAATGATTTAGTCACTTTTTTGCCTCGGAAAAGTGATTTTCCGGGCGCCATATTGAATTTTCACGATTTTTGACCTCAAATTCGTAATTATCGACCCCCAAAATCCCTAGCCTATAAGGATTTTTAAAAATAAGCAATCTAGTAGCTGCCACCCCCTGTGCCCCAAAAAGGGGGCATATTGGGGCAATAATACCCTACCAAACCTTTCTAACTTTGATATTGGGCCAAAAATGAAGTCATTTCACAAGGTTTCACTTTGATTTGACCTGGCTCAGAAAATTGCGTGGTCAAACCGAGTTTTTCCTGGCCTAATTATATTAAATTAAATTAAGAGTGATTGGAAAAATGTAATTAGTCTTTTGCATTTGGTCTTATATATATCATTTTTTATTTAGTACCTAATCGTTTGAAATAAACTTTAACACATTTTTACGTTAAAATAACTTTTTCGTGACTCACTCTATCAAAAAATTTTCGCTATCCAGCTGGATCTTCTGGTGATAAAATTGGAGAATTCCAATGTTTTCGTTAAAAAATAGGGATACTGGATGTAAAAAAAATACTTAAGGCCCCCGTATTATTTAAATGTAAAAAATTGGCTGAAAATGTCTTGAAAAATTCTTCAAATCTGAAGTCCGAATAAGATCCTGTGACTCAATTTTTTGTTATAAGCATTAGAAGCCTTGGAAAAATGGGAAAAAACACAAATTCCTAATTTTCAATTTTTCAACTTTAACAACTTTGGCCACAATTTTTGAAAATATCACAAAACAAGTAGATATACTGGGTCCAGCAAACCTCTGTCGTATTTCTATCATTTTCTTATTGTATAAAACTTACATATTTATTATTATTGAAAGGTATCTATTAATGGTGGTTAAAAGCAAACATTTTAAAATTATTTTCATGTATACAAGGCGATCCATTAGTAATTTACTAAATTACTTAATTTTTTTCAAATGGAATACTATACTTATTTTGACATTTTTAGAAACACCATAATTAGTACTAGACACCCCCAATTTTTTTTTGTAAAACTCCCCATCTCGAAGAAACAACCTTTTTCCCAAAAATATTTGAATTAGCACATCCCTTTTTAAAAAACTTTTTCAGATTTAACGCTAAAGCTTTAAAATTACCAATGAACAAAGACAAAGGACTGAAGATTTTTTAGACTCAGTTTGAAATTTTTATTTTGTTCAGGGTGGTCTAAAGTAACATTCCAAAAACTTCCACTGAAGTTTTTTCAGTTTTTTCAAATGGGACACACTGAATAAGTATTCATCAATGGATACCTATTTTTCGTCATTTAAAAGTTATTTATATATAAAATCAAACGCCGCTGGAAATGATAGTATCACACTTTACATGGTGAAATTATGCTTGCCTACTATTCTTGATCATATTACTCATGTAATAAACTGTTGCTTGGAATGTGGTTATTTTCCCAAAAAATGGCGTGAGTCGATTATAATTCCAATTCCAAAGACTTCATCACCCAATAGTGTTTATGATTTGAGACCAATTAGTTTACTTCCGGTGTTTTCCAAAATACTCGAGAGAACAGTATATAGTCAAGTAAATGACTTTGTTCAAAGTAGCAGCATACTACCTGTTGAACAATCTGGATTCAGGAAATGTCATAGTACATCTACCGCACTCTTGGATTTATCTGACAATATAATTGGTGTCTTAGAACAAAAACTTGCAGCTGTCCTAGTTACCTTGGATTATTCCAAGGCATTCCATTTAATAAATCATGATTTACTAATCTCCAAATTAACATATTATGGATTTAATATAACTGCACTATCTTTTTTCAAGTCGTATTTATGGAATCGCACACAACGAGTATGCGTTGATAATAAATACTCCGACCCAAAAAAAATTGTCTCTGGAGTTCCTCAAGGATCTATCCTAGGACCTTTATTATTTCTATTATATACATCAGACCTACCGAAAATTGTAAACACAAGTGAAATACAACTTTATGCGGATGATACACAATTAATCCATTATTTTGCACCTACATCATACAATATAGCATCTGAAACTATAAATAGAGACCTTCAACGGATTGTTGACTATTCTGATCAACACAACTTATCAATCAATCCTACTAAAACAGTAGTTCTTTTATTTGGAAATAAAAACTTAAGACCTATCATCGTGAATAATATGAATATTAAACTTAACAACACAAATTTAGTTATTTCTGATAGTGCAAAAAATTTAGGATTAACTATAGATACTTCCCTTAGATTCAAGAATCTTATTACGTAAATGTTATATGCGCACTCGGTTACTTTTTGCTAATAAACATGTTTTAAATTTCAAAACAAGAAAAAAACTGTCATAATCTTTGGTTTTATCCCTTCTTAATTATTGTAACATTGTCTTCAACGAGTTCAAAATAAATTCATATTTAATTTGAGGAAATATGATCACATTTCTCAATACATTCTGCAGTTGAAGTGGCTCAAAGTGTCCAGTATGTTTAAATACCATGATAAACTAGTTTTCAGAAATAATTTACACAATCTCAACACCAGACATTCACAGATACTTAATATGCCTCGCCACTCGACAGCTCTGTTTGAACGCAGTTATACTTACAATTCCTTCAAACCGGAACTATCAATACCAATAACCAAATTTAGAAAAGTCATTAAAAATGAACTGCTGAATCAGCAAAACTAGCCACATTGTTGTCGTATTGCTACATTTTGTGTTTTTTTTGTTTTTGTATTATAGTACTTACTATTTTTTTGTTTTTCTCTACTACTGATGAAATTGTAAAATATTCTTTTATATTATTTTTGTTTTATTTGAATTTTGTAAACTGAAAAGGTTAAGAGTATAAGAGTAGCTTTAGCTAATCTTCGCCTTTTCAGGGCAAATGTATGTACATTTGTTTAATAAAGTCGATTTATTATTATTATTATTATTATTATTGATAAAAATCTAAGTAGGCTGAGTTATTGTTCCTATAGTGACAGTTCAGATTTCTAAAATAATAACATATGACATATTTAAAAAGGAAAATTCTGAAACACTGTCTCTTATGTATTTTATACGTATTTCAATTATATCACATTATATCTTCATTCCGTAATTGTTTAAAAAAAATAAGGAACAATTACGGAATGAAGATTCTATTTCTAGTGATAGAATGAAATACGTATAAAATACATAAGAGACAGTGTTTCAGAATTTTTTTCAATCTCAAGAGCGAGAATGTTTCTTTTCTGTTATTATAAGTGGTTTCAGAATAACTACATTCAGTAGTGGCCGTGGAGAAAGAAAATTCTGAAATACCTGTCTCATATGTATTTTATACGTATTTTATTCTATCACTAGAGACAGAATGTTCCTTCCGTAATTGTTGAAAAAATAAGGTTTGCCATGAATGTCAAATTAACTGTCAGTATTAGTTGACGTGGTCTTAATATTGGTTTGTAAAAACTTTTAATTTATTAAAAAGGAGAAGAAAATCGAACAATTCAGATGTAGAATTTGAAAATACTCCTCCAAAAATAAAAAAATATGCCGATAACATAACTCGAAATTTGCTACCGCAAAAATCCAAGCTTGAATATAAAACTACTACACAATCTTGAGAGATTAAGGTTTCATTTTACTATATTTAATTCCTACTTTCTGCGGCCGTGGAGAAAGTACAGTCTGTTACTCTGTTGGAATGAAAATTCGACACTCGTGATTCCGAACGCGAGCAACCTGTATTTTTATCACTTTTTCGGTTTTGACATGAAAAATAAAAGATACTTTATGCATGTTTATATTTCGAAAACATTGACGGTTTTCGAGATTTTTAGCATGACAAGTTTTTTTCAATATTCGTCAATCAGAATTAGTCCCATTAAAATTTATCTTTGGTCAAATATTCTACATTGGTGACTCTCTCAAACGATGTATCTGAAATCGACCTGTGATATACAGGGTATGAAAAACAGCTTGCCACACATTGTCAATAAAAATTTGCAGAATATTCCTTATTTCAAATGGGGCACCCCATATATTACCGATCCATAATAAGCGCCAAGAAAGGCTCTACAAATTTCATCAAGTATGCCCTATCGCTAAGTTCACTAGTTTTTCTTAAAAACAGCTCTTTTTTTAGAAAAATGGCAAATATTCATATTTTCACGCTATAATCTCAACGAACGACTTTTTTGACGACTGATAAGAATATACAAACGACTGATAAGAATATACAAACGACTTATAAGAATATACAAACGTCTGATAAGAATACACAAACGATTGATAAGAATATACAATTGACTGATAAGGAAACGTGGAAACACGTATTTAATTTTTATTTTTTGCCATTTTGAACAAATTTAAAACAGCCTAAAAAATTTCCTTGTGGTATTTTAGGTTGAAAATTAGGGAAACCACTTATTTCCATAGTAAGATTATGGTAACAAAGAAGGAACGCGATTGCGGATGAATGACCCTATTGCAATTGCCCACTGCATTATTAAATGAAATTTGTGCTAACAGCGACAACACCGCGCAGTTACACTTCTTGTGGGCCGTACTAGTTTATGTATTTTTCTTTGTCTAATATGAATGAATGAATGAATGAATGCAGATTTAGTACATCGAACCGGAATTAGTTTCCTACTCGGTTAGTCTTCTTCGGACTTCATCCTAAATTAAACAAAAGGCTCGATGGACTTTGCTTGTTCTACTTTTGCGATATAAGTGTAGATTATTAACTATTGATTTTTCCGTTAGGCCATGGTGCACTGTATCTCTAGTAGTGAACCAGATCCGTCTGACGTACCAAACCACGATCAGGATTGGAAACATCTGCAGGCAAGTGGTAGCAACAGAAGTAATACGTTTGCAGGCATTACTCACATTGACAAAATGTCATCTTCTCAATTAGCCTCTGCTGAATCGTCTACGTTAGTCACAAGCTTACATTATGGATCTGATCAGGAAGCAATTAGTAGCTCAAAAAATTTTAATAGAAAAAAAACCAGTGAATGTTGTGTTGTCATGGAAACACACCATGAACAGATGTCTTTATTTGGTGGTGGTAGTGGTATCCTCAATGAAAACGAAATTCATGACGATGGAGAGGATCATGGTAAAGACCACAATGGTCATGATAGCGAAGGAGAAGAGGATGAAGATTCTCATGGAGGTAATTTTTATTTAAGTTATTTAGTATAGTTTGAGTAAGACATACAGTATCCCCAATTTATCAGCTTTAATACGACCAAAAACATGACCCTTTAAGCGTAAGCCGTATCCTTCAACCACCATTTAGAGCCGAAACATTATTCGATTACAACTTAGCGATTGCAAATGTTTATATTATTTTAGTTTATACTCTTTACACTCTCTGGCTCCCGAGCTATAAACTAAAGGAGAACAGTTAAGAGACAGCTGCACTATTGCGTTTACCGGAACTATACAAATTTCTTTAAATATTTGGACTAGTTGCTTCATAAAAATAATGCTAAACTTGTCTGTAGATACCAATTTCACTTTGGCAGATTTTTAGCTTGGTTTAATAAGCTAAATAGGGAATACTTAATAAGTGAAAATTTGTTAGAGTCGATTTGTGACTTGAATGGTATACCTGTAGGTAATAATAGAAGATAAAAGAAGACTTTGGGATATTTGTGAACTTATTTCTATTCTAACGTTAAGGTTAGGAAATTATGATGTAACATCGGCGTACAATTCAGAAAAATTGGCGATTTTGAAATCTTTTTCAGAATCTCAATGATGACTTGTGTGCATAAAATATAATTGGATAGTTGTGATCGAAGTGTTGAAAGAAATAAAAATGTTAAAATGATTTAATATTTTAAAAATTAACAATTAATTTTGTTTTTAGGATATTTGGTCGGCAGTCTTCTGATAAATACTTGATTCAGCTTTAGCATCCAGGAAAATGTTCGTATTTATTCATAACATTTAGCTCCACATTTTTAAGAAAAATATGTAATTTACTGTTTTCATGTTAGTTATCTTACATTGTTTTGAATTCAACAAACACTAGGAGACCAAATTTCTCTCTAGTCGCTTTAATATCAAGTACTACATTATAAGAGTTTTTGTATCTATATAGTAAAATAAAATAGATTTGTATAATTACATTAGGAATAATGTATAAAACAGTAGCTAAGTAATACACATTCGTTTAGATAAATTATTGTCTTTTTTACAATGTCCGTGAAAGTTATTTGTCTACCATTTAATTTAATAAAAAAATTAAAATAGATATTAGTCCAATCAACCTGTCATGGCCCAATGTTAAATTTGTCAAAATTCCAACCCGAAAACAAAAAATAGAGAAAAAATAATAATATGAGTTGCTGTTCATTAAACTCAATCCTAGTTGGCGAAATTGCCTAAAACAATTCGCAAAAACGGTTTTTTGTGAATAAAAAAAAAAGTATAACTCCAATAAAAAAAAGTAAATGAGATATATCGAAAAAATCGTCAAAAATCGCATTTTTTTTGTTTTTGCTATAACTTTATCAAACTTAATAGTTATTTATGTACCAAGGGTGTAAATAGATGTTTATGCCCTGAGAGCGACGATTTCACAAAACCGAGGGCCTTTGGCCCGAGGGGTTATAAGTCGCTCGAGGGCATACATCTCTATTTATACCAGCGGTGCATACAAAATTTTATGTCATACTAGTTCGTTATTATTGCATACACAATGCAGATTAGTATTTTAGTAACATTATTATTATTTTATCGTAGTAGGCTCTATCGTTGCTAGGTACATACTGTCAAATATAAATGTTTGTTTACATGTGTCAAACTTAACTCAGAATGAAAGCAATTTCTAAAATTCCATATGAAATTATAAAAAAGGCAACTCAAAATATATTACCAAAGAAGTCTAAGGATGCCTACGACAATGAATATGAAATTTTATTGAAAGAAATTGATTGTAATTGGTTGAAAGAAAACTACGTAGAACATATTAATAAATAAATAAACTGGTCTTTATTAATAATATGTATGTAATACATTTTTTAAGAGGGGGTTCTGGAGGCGAAGTTTAGCATCTGGCTATTCTACCACTTAACCTCCAGACCACTATTAAATTACTGGTGTTAACAACAACAAGCGAAAACAAATTGTAATGAATAATACTAAATAATAAACATAAAGCAAACAGACAAATCGAATAATATATAAATTTTTAATAAACTGAGCTATATGCAGAAAGTTTAACCACTTCTAGATATCTTACAAACAAAATATAACAGATGGAAAAAACAAAAAAGTTTCTAAAATATACATACATCCAAAGCTGTATGCTTGGATACTTCGGCGATCTCGATGAAACATTTTCTCCGAGTTCCTTATGGTCCAAATACTCAATGGTAAATCAAAATATTAAATGTTAATTAAACAATTACGTACATACAATTTCATTAATAAAGGTTATTAAATAAGTTAAACAAAAATTATTTGTCTTTATGGCCCGCGCGGGCATTAAGTACACCATTATGTAGTTGGTATATATAATCCATATACCCTTCTACCTAAGATAGGTGTAGGGCGTGAGGTTTCCATTATTCTTCCTCGTGGACGAACTTCCTCCATTTCTTTTTGTCTTTTGCCAATTTATTTGCTTCTCTTCTGTCGATCCCCCTTCGTTCTAATATTTTATTGATGGTGTCATCCCATGTTGCAACTGGTCTGCCCCTTTTCCTTTTTGTGGGTCGTTTTGCCTCCCATATCTGTTTTACCGGTCTCTCGTTGTTCATCCTTATTAGGTGTCCGAACCATCTTAACTGATTGGTTTCGATTCTCTTTGAGATTGGTTTTACACCTAGTTTTTCTCTGATATGGTCGTTCCTTATTCTGTCATTCCTCGTCACTCCTAAAATTCTTCGCAGGTACTTCATTTCCATGGTTTGTATTCTTGATTTTAGCTTTTTTGTCAGCACCCAACTCTCTGATCCATAAGTTAGTATTGGTACAAATACTGAGTTGTATACATTTATTTTTGTCTTCCGTGATATTTCTTTTCTCCTGATGAAACTATTTTTAATAGAGTGGTACAATTTTGAGGCATTCCCAATTCGTTTATTGATTTCTATTTCCTGTGTTCCTTTGTCATTTATGTATACTCCTAGATATTTAAAATTCTCCACTCTTTCTATCTTTTTATTATCTATTTTTATATCTACTGTTTTTTCTTCTTTGCTGCTGTTCATTATTTTTGTTTTCTCTTTATTGATTTTTAAGTTTCTGGATTTTAGTTTTTCTTCCCATATCTGCAAATTGTTTCTAATTTCAATTTCGTTCTTTGCACATATAACTAGATCATCGGCGAATAGGCACTCTTGTAGATATATCGGTTTTAATTCTCTATGGCCAATGTAGAGAATGTTCGTTTGATTTCTCTTTTCCTTTGTAACATCGTCCATCACCAGGTTAAATAATGTCGGGCTTAGTACCCCTCCCTGTTTCAGTCCAGCATCAACTGTAAATTCTTCTGATTCCATGTTGTCGGTCCTTATATACATCCTATTCTTTTTATGTAGGCTCATTATAGCTCTTGTAAAGGATTCTGTTACACCTCTTTTTTCCAGAATTTCTAGTACTGTTTTCCTTGGCGCACTATCAAAAGCTTTCTCGAGGTCTATGAAGATCTGATACAATTCAGAATTTGATTCCTTGAGTTTTCCGAGTTTTATTGTAAAAATGTGATCGTTAATGCTTCGTCCTTTCCTGAACCCACTATGCGTTTCTTATAGTTGCCCTTCTATTTCTTTTGTTAGTCGTTGTAGGATTTTTTCATATACCTTTCAGGGCACGCTGAGTAGAGTTATTCCTCGATAGTTTTTGCAGTCTCGCTTGTCTCCTTTCTTAAATATAGGTAGAATAATTCCCACTTCCCAATCTTTGGGTATTGTCCCATCTTGCCAGGCCCGGTTGCATATGTGTGTTAAGAGTTCTATGCCAGTTTTTCCCATATTCTTTAACATCTCTGCTGTGACCTTATCGTGCCCTGCTGCCTTGCCATTTTTTAGCGTTGCAGTTGCTTCTCTGATTTCGCTCTCAGTTATCTCATCACCATTTCTTACTATTTCAGCTATTCCTATCTCCTCGCTTTCTGCTGTTGTTTCGTTTATGGTCAACAGATTTGCGAAGTACATTCTCCATCTATCCATTATATCTTTTGCGTCTGTTAGCACTTCTCCTCGGTCATTTGTAATCTGCTTAACTTCTTGGAATACCTTCTCGCTTCTTAGATTTTTCAGAGTTTTGTAAAATATTTTTTGATTTGACTTGTAGTCCTTTTCCATTTTTGTTCCGAATTCTTCCCAAGTTTTTCTCTTTTCTTTTTGTACGAGATCTATGTAGTTGGCTCTATATAAACCCCCACCTGTCAGTGAACATTTATTCATCTCAGATTTATCGCTATATTTTGAAAACAATTTGACCTGTAGTATTGAAATTTTTACTGGAGATATAAATATAAATATTAGAGACTCATCCAGTCGTTACGTTGATGAATAGTTGTCCCTGATGGGTCGTCATGGGTTTCTCCCATACATAACTTCTCCTACTAGAGTGGACTCTTGCTTAGACTACTTATTTGTCAGAAAAAAGCTTAAAAAAAGTACCTTAAATTATAAACTTTTATATTGGATTCTGATATAACTGATCACTGTCCAATAATGTTAAACATTAATGGAGAACAAAATATAATATCTAACCGAGAAGAATATGTAATAATGTATGAAAAAATTGATTTTCTAAAGTTTAAACAAAAACTAGAACAGCAAAACTGGCATGAAGTTACTGAGTGCAATAATACTGAAACAGCAACAAATAATTTTGTTAAAATATTTTATGAAAACCTAAATTCATGTAAACCTAAACATACGTAAACACCACAAAAGTTAAAAAAATTAAAGAATGGATCACTATTGGTTTAATCACATCAATAAAACACAGAGATAAACTAAAGAAAAAACTAATAAATAATCGTAACCCAGAAATAGAAACCGAATACAAAAATTATCGTAACTACGTAAATAAACTAATTAAAAACAAAAAATTTCGATATTACAAAAATCAAATCAATAACAATCAAAATGACATTAAAAAACTGTACAAAATAGCTGATGCGACAAATGATGCCAAAAAGAAATCAAACTTTAATCTAAAAATCATAGACACTAATAATAAACACTTTAATAACAATGAAGAAATGGCTAACTTCTGTAATGAGTATTTTATAAATGTAGGATCCGAACTAGAAAAAAAAATTCAAGCGCCGGAAAATGAATATAGACTAAAAAACCGCGTTGAATCATCAATGTTTTTGCTACCGGTAAATGAAAATGAGTTAGTACAACAGATTCATAGTTTAAAAAATGACAGCTCTCCGGGAAAAGACGGTATAAACTCTAAAGTCATAAAATATGTACATCGAGAAATTCTTAAACCATTAAAACATATACTGAATCTAATATTTGAAACAGGACAAATTCCGCTTGACTTCAAAGAATCTATAGTGACTCCTATATATAAGTCTGAACAAAAAAACAAAATTAATAACTACCGTCCAATTAGCATTATAAACAGCTTCGCCAAAATATTTGAAAAATGTTTAAAAGATAGGTTAATGAGTTTTCTAAAGACAAATAATGTATTGTCCGAGAACCAATTCGGATTTAGAGAGGGTAAAAGTACACAAGGTGCTATCTTTGAACTTACTACCGAAATTGCACAAAATTTAAATATTGGAAAAAAGACAATAGCTGTGTTTATTGATTTAGCTTTTGATACGGTGCCTCATGGGAAGCTTCTCGATGTCTTAGAGCATTATGGTATCCGAGGCACCGTATTAGAAGTTTTCAAAAATTATCTACTTAATAGGGACCAATACCTAAAAATTAATAATACAATAGGTTATCCATTAAAAATAAAAACCGGCGTCCCACAAGGAACCTTTTGGGTCCATTTTTTTTTGACTTACATTAATTCCTCACTAAACATTGAGATCGGAGGAAAGATTCTCTCATACGCTGATGATACTGCAATGGTTTTCTCTTGCGATAACTGGAATCATTTAAAAGATATGGTTAAAGAAGGTTTCAGAAAAGTCCATAATTGGTTAAATAGTTTTTTTAAATTATCCCTAAATATAAAAAAATTTAATTACCTTGCTTTCTCATTAACAGATGCAAATAGACCACAATTTGATAAAATCCGAGTGGATGAAAATAATAATCTCGAGCTAGCATCGGTAGATAATACAAAATATTTGGGAGTTATGATCGATAAGCACTTAAAATGGACAAATCATATTGAGTATTTAACAACAAAAATAAGAAAACTGATTTGTAGGTTCTATGTACTAAGAGAGTTTCTGAGCATTAAACTAATAAAAATAGTGTACAAATCATTAGTTGAATCTCTCATTAGATATGGCTTGATAGTTTGGGGAGGAACTTATAGTTGTAATTTGAAACCACTGCAGATTTTTTAAAATTATTTACTTAGAGTTATCTTTAAAAAGGATAGAATGTATCCCACAAAATTATTGTACCAAAATGATATATATATATAGCGTTAAATCTTTATATACTTGTCTTTCATGCTCATTTATACATAAAAATGTGAAACTGAAAATCTTTGTGAATCATTGTCACCTGACAAGACTGAATAAGAACAAGATACTAGTACTGCCCCAATCTAAGATCACATTAAACATAAAATCAATTAATCACATAGGAATTAAACTTTACAATCAACTAGCAATCGAAATTAGAAACATAGAAAAAATTAAAAAATTTGACAAACAATGTAAAAAATACATCTTAAATAACTTTGAAAAATTTACAATCATATTCTAACCCTGGTACATGTCAACATAGAAACACTATAATGTTCAAATAAATTGTTCTACTAAGCACATACAGATGTCTCTGCATCTAGGTGCTTTCTTCTTCTTTTTCTACTAATAACATATCTTAATACCTTAGTTTTTCAAGAAAAATGATATTTATATTATTGAATACTACAAAACAATGCGTTTGTATACCTTAGTTAAACATATCATCCTGTATATAATAATATTTGTATCAATTGTGTATTATTGTGTAGGTACTTGCCTTACATTGTTTGTAATTTTGTGCAAATTTATAAAAATATGAATTTTTGCTAAATTTTTGTGAAGTATGTGAGTTTGTGGAAATAAATAAATAAATAAATATTGGTAACTAAGCAATAAAAACACAATAATGAACTAGTATGACATAAATAGATTTATTTGATACTTGACGAAAATATAGCTCGTGGCATGTACGTATTTCAAATTTTTTAAAATATTTATTAGTTTTCGAGATATTTCGATTTTTCGAAAAAAAAGGCGCTTGCGAAAATGGGCTACTCTTGCTCGAGTAGTGATCGCCGAATAACGATATTGAGCTTATTTTCTTCGGAAAGACTTGTACTTTCATCCTATAAAAAGTTTATAGCAATTTTTAAATTTTAAGTACCAAAAAAATGAATTTGAAAATTTGGTTTTTTTATAACATTACAATTAAAACTGAAAAAGACAATTAAAAATAGCGATCGAAAAAAAAAACAAATTTTTAAAGTCATTTTTGGTACTGAAAATTTAAAAAATTGTTATAAACTTTTTATAGGATGAAAGTACAAGTCTTTCCGAAGAAAATAAGCTCAATATCGTTATTCTACGATCACTCCTCGAGCAAGAGTAGCCGATTTTCGCAAGCGCCTTTTTTTCGAAAACTAATAAATATTTTTAAAAATTTGAAATATACACCTATTCTACAAGACACTAGCTATATTTTTGTCAAGTATATTTATTTAAATTTCATAAAGTTATAGCAAAAACAAAAAAAAATGCGATTTTGGACGGTTTTTTTCGATATATCTCGATAAGTTACATCTCGATCGAGACATAAAAAATGAATCGAAAGATATTTTTATTATTAGTCCAGTAAAACGCCAGAAAAACCCCAAACCTGGGCATCATGTCTGTCCAGCCATTTTTTTTTAATTTGCAGGTATATATGTATATTTATCTCCGAAAATCTCAGGTACGTGGAATTTGTGGAAGGGTGGGAAAATGGCCCTAGAGTTCCCGAAAATCCATTTTTTGTAGACCCTTAGAGCATTTTTGTTTAGACAAAAAATGAAGAGCAGTTCATTACCTACAAAAGTTGTACCTGATTTTGTTCGCTACACTAATATTTTTTGTAAAAACGGCGTTTCAAAAATTCAAAAATATTCGCAAAATTATTGTAGTGAAAACGGAAAATTTGAATATCCTCCCAAAACTGGAATATCCTCCCGTTTTTGTGTGAAGACAATAATAACCAACTTTATTTCACTTTTTGCACTTGATTAATAAATTTATAAAAAAATCCAATTTGCGAAAGTTTGAAGGCGGAGTTTTTTCTCGTGCATTTAATAAAATACTTGAATATATATTCATGAAAAGGTCAGAATGTGATCTTTTATTTAGTACAATTCCTAACCCCAAAAAATTTTAGCATGAAAAGAAAATAATCCTCAAAAAAAGTCGATTTTTCATAGGGGTGAGAATTTTCTCAATTTTCCGGATAACCAAAAAATATGAAAAAAGAAGAAAAATACCATCAACAAGGGGACAAGCTAAGCTTGATTATCTATTAATTCCCGATAGACCCGAGCATTTTTGAAAACTCCGGAAATAAAAAAAAACGCCCTAAACAAACATGTTGTTTATGAAAATACACAAGAATAATTTATTGAATCTTTCTGAATATATTTAACACCTTGCAAAGCCACACTATACAAAAGGATTCGGTGAAATTAGTCTTGATAAAAAAATATAAATAAATTTATAGGAGGGTCAAAATATCGAGCAAAAACAAACTTTGGCCCGGTTTTTCAATAATTCAGAGAAATATATTAAAATGGGGCAAAATTTGTAAGTGTATTTTAAAATAAATTATATGAAAAAGACTTAATAGATAGTAGTGTTGACAGATTTGAGAGTTGGAAGTTAATGTTAATTTGAATTGGATAATATGTCAAATGTGAATTGATTAAAAGAAAGTTTATTAATAAAAAGTATTCAGAGAAGAATTTCACAAGCATAACAATTGGCGCCCAACGTGGGGCTCTTTGAAAATGCAAAAAAAAATTATTGTATTTTTCAGATACCTACCTATTTAAAATAATTATTGAATATCTACAATAAGATTTCCTAGGTATTTTACGTCATTATTTAATAAACAACTATTCATTGATGTAAAAATCAGTTGTCCAGTGTAATTATTAAAAACGAAAACTATTGAAATTCCCGCTATTTAGCAGTTAGTGATGATTGGTGGCTCTGCGGCTGCGCGCGGCGTATAGTTCTAGTTATTAGTTCGGCCATTTTATGCCATAAAATTTATGGTCAGTTTGTGTTTACTTTGTTTTCGTGACGATTCTGATTTTATTATGAAGTAAGTAAAAAATATTTTTATTTTTACGATGGAGTCCCGAGAAAACAGAAAGGTTTTAAATAAGCTGAAGATTCTAAAATTAACCCAAAACTAAGTGAAGAAGCCTAATGTTAGACAGTCTCTGTATAATTGTATATAGTCTGTACAAAAACCACACGGAGGGTTAGGCTTGCATATCAAGTGACTTTGATTGTTAATAGTAATTTTTTTGAAATTGAAGGTACAGTTTTTGCCCAGCTTGGTGGAAATACTACTTATGAATCGATTAGACCTGCATTGCACCAGTAATTGAGGACTCGTTAGCAGAGCAGTTTTCCTTTATGTGAAACATACCTTTGGGACGACCCTTTTCTTAAAAGTAGTAATTGGTAATTATAAAACTTTTTATTACTTCCCGATTATTAAATTATAGTAATTTAAATCTAAAATTACAGTGATTTACATTATGAAAAATAAAAAAGTTCTAATTGTTTATAACGTAAATCACTAACTTTTTCGAGACAAATTCTTAACACACTTCATATTTAAAGTCATCCTTTCAATATGTTATCATCCTCTGACACTAATATAGATTTAACTAGAGGTTAAATAGTGTGTTAAATTTAACTTGCGATTTCATGAAAAAAAAACACGGTTTTTTACATCACTAATTTATGTATAATTATTTTAGAAGCTGCACAGAAATCAGGTCATGCTTCCAACAACAAGGAAACCAAGCTAAGAATTGGTGATTGGCTGAGAAGAGCAAAAGAATGCAATCTTAGAATGCAAATGAAAAAAAATAAACTCAATGGTAATTCAATTGTTTTCTGAATAAATTTTTTTTAAAATCATTTTTGTTTAATTTTTTAGTATTTACACTCCTAGGAGTGTAAATATGTGTGGTAAAGGGGAAAATATTATTTGTTCTCATATCCCAAGGATGTTTGATTTAAGTGCCCTGGATGTTTGTAGTACGTCCCGGGTCATCCTACAAACATCCCGACATCGCAAATGCGGACACGGCTGTTGCCAGAAACATCCCAGGAACATCGCGAGGTAAATAGGGATGTCTCAGAGATGTTTCTATTGTCCCATATGTATGTTTCTAAGATGTCTTACATATGTTTCTGTGTTATTAAGGAGATGTTAATGCGATTTTTGAGTGAAAATTTTTGAAAAATATCTGAAGAACAGAAGAAAATGGGAGAAGAACAGAAACGAATGAAAGAAGAAATTAAAAATCTAATGGAAGAAAAAATTAGTGATTTAAAGAAATCAATGGAGAAGAAGTTAAAAGAACATGAAATATAATCGACTAGAAAATATGAAATGATAGAAGCGGAAATGATGATACAGAGGGAGAAAATTACCAATTTACAAGAAATTAGAAATAAACAAGAAGAAATAGAAATTTCTTTAATCATGCAAGAAGAGAAAATTATAAATTTGCAAACAAATATACAAAAAGAAGTGCAAAGAAACACTGAAATAAACATAAGTAGAACAAAGGACAAAATTGAAAAAGAGACGAAAGAAGAAATAGAAAATATTAAAAGAAATTTAATTATAAAAGGTAGAGAAATTACAAGTTTAGAGGAAGAAATGAAGAGAGAACTGCAAGAAAATAGAGATGAAACGGAGAGAGAATTTAATATAATCAGAAGAAAAAAATAGGATATGCCAGAAGAACATGGAGGCTATTGACAGAAATTTAAATACAGAAATAACAGAAAGCAGAATCAAACAGATGGAAGAAATAATACAAGACAATTGGAAAATTGCAGAAGAAGAGAATTTAAAAACAAGAAAACATACAGAACAGAATTTGAAAATAATGAGACAAGATATTGAAATGAATGGGAATTTAAATAGAAATAAAATTAAAAAAAATTATCATAGATGGAAAATTAAATTAAAAAAAATAAATAAATATTTTTTTGATTTTGGAAGAAAATTAAAAAAAAATAAATTTGGAAATAGCAGAGGAAGAGAATTTAAGTATATGAAAAGAAAAGAAGTGTGCTAAGCTTCAATTACCATTTATAGATAATGAAAATGGAATAAATAGTTACCGATTAATAGATCCAGTGACTAATAAAGTCCGAGGAGTATTTAATATTAGTCAATTATACAGATTTTGTTTTTAAAAGTTGAAGTTGAAGATTAAAATGGGGCAAAAGTTGTAAAATTCGTTGAATTTTTCTTATTCATTACTTTGCAAGAAAAGTTCAACGAAATTTTAGGGAATGTTGTTATGATGTTAAAAAGACTTAATAGATAGTAGTGTTGACAGATTTGAGAGTTGGAAGTTAATGTTAATTGATTAAAATAAAGTTTATTAATAAAAAGTATTCAGAGAAGAATTTCACAAGCATAACAATATAAAAGGAAAAAGTAACATGATATTAAAGCTACAGGTTCCTTCTTTCATCTGAACTTTGAATCATGAAAAACTATTAAATTTTACGTGATTTATTGAAAAATTTGTAATCCTCTAGGGAGTGTCATTCTTTTAGAGCGTTTTTTCTAAATGCAGGGCAAGAGCTAAAAATGGGGGTGCGTTTTGGAGCCGCTTATGTTGAAAAGTATCATATTTTTGACAAAAATGATAAGGATCATTTTTGTAGGTAATGAACTGATCTAAGTGTCACATTTTCGAAAATATCGGCGAAAATAGGCCAAAAAAAAACACATTTTTGAGACCAATGGGCCACTTTCCCGCGCTTCCATAAATTTCAGACACCTGAGATTTTTGGGGGTGAATGTACCCATGAATACCTGCAAATTAAAAAAAAATGGTGCCGGACAGACCTGATGCCTGGGTTGGCACCTTCGTTTATTGGACTATATCTACAACTATCTTATACTTTCTTTTTTATTCACGAAAAACCGTTTTTGCGAACTTTGCGAATTTTTTAGACAATTTCGCCAACTAGGATCGAGTTTGATGAAACAGAAACTCATATTATTATTTTTTTCTCTATACGACCATATTATTTGTTTTCGGGTTGGAATTTTGTCATCACTTCATACTTATTGATTAGACTATATCAACAAATTACAAATGATTTCCGACAAATCTCAGAAATATGCGAATACGCGTAATTGTAAACAAACTTATTTTTCCAAAAATGTTTATACATTCTTATCAAATGCATTAGTTTGACATTTTTAAAGTAAACTCATTTGTTTTCGTTTCTGTCAACATTAAACGGAAAATTGTGCTGTTCCAGCCTTAATCGCCTTAATATTTGGCCAATGACTAGCCAAGATAAAAGTGGACTGTATAATTATGTTACCTGCATTTGCCGCTTTCTGTTCGTGCTCGTAGACTTGGAAGAGGTGGAATAAAATAGGTTAACAACAAGTTACAATGTAAAAAGAGTAAGAAAGTTACATTTCCAATGCTATTCTGCAATTCTTAGAACAGAACCAGGTCTAGAGAAAATCGTTATAATTTCGCAATATACCAGAATTATATCTGGTTAGTAGCATTCATTTATGAATAGCCCCTATGAGCTTAAATGAATGAAAAATAATAATAATAGCAATAATAATACTAGTTAGTTAAATTAAAATCGTTTGTTTAAAAACTCTGATACATCATAAAAACATTCTACAATTAAAAATGTTTTAAGTTTTTGTTTGAAAACATTGAAATTGCTCTCATATCTTTTACAGCTAGGTAAATGATTTAGGAATTGAATTCCTTTATAGATCGGACTTTTTTCAAATACTGAGGTTTCATGTCTTGGAGGCCGGATAAGCGATCTTGAGTCCAGGAGTAGATAATAGGATGCTCCTTGGGTTCAAAGTACTGCACCATAGCAAGTCTAAGCAGATATTGTGAAAACCCGCTAGTTTTTGTGTTTTGGACCCATTTAAAGAATGCATTCTCATCTGAATTCTCTTCAACCTATAAATACAAAACCAAAACAAATTTTTCAGTTTTTTTAATTTTGAATTTTGACCGTAGCCAAAGAATCAGGCACCTTCCTTATGAAAAAATGGATTTCCGTCAAATTTTCTGTTTGTTGTAGAAAAACTGAATTATAGATAATTTATCATTAATATTTTATAGATAATCGCCGTAGAATTTGGTTATTTACAGGGTGGTTCGAAAATGTTTTTTAAAGAAATCATTTTTTTTATAACAGTTTTAAAAATACGAGCAAATGTCGTTGCATTATGAATATATAGTTTAAATAAATATTCTCGCTGATGAATCATATTTTATACAGGGTGACTCATAAATGTGGTTACTGAGGGCAATAGTGTTTTTAGCTTTAACGAGTATAAACGATGTGTTATAAAAATTTTGTATTATCTTAAACAAATGTACCACCTGCCATTCTATGTCATATAGGGTGTTAAACTGATTGCAAAAACTTTAAAAATTATAAAAGCTGTGTTTTGTGCACCACCCTGTATTTTAAAAATTTCTCCGTCAACTTTATAAATTAATACATTTTCACATTAACAAAAGTTCATTTTTTAACTGAGCAAAAATTTTGTTGTAATCCTATGACCAGTTGTCCTAAAATCTGTACCCATAGATATTAAAAAGTATCTTTCAAACTAGTAAATATGGGTACAAATTTTTACATAAGAAAGGTGACTGGTCCTTTATCGTTTTTCCATTTTTAATTACCGGTGTTTTTGTATGTTTTTGGGCCAAACTTCCGTATACCTTCAAATCCCAATATCTTGAGAACCTATAGTGTTTGTTTGGCTCTAGAGGGGAGAAGGGGCAATAGTGTACCATGATACAGTGGCGTACCATTCGGAATATTTTGATACAGTGTAATATATTGTCATATTGTAGTTTGTAGGTTACAGTAAAATGGGAATTAATGTGAATCGAAAATAAATAAAATAGCATGCATACGAAAATTGTTTGGAATGGGAATAATCTGAGAGGTTGAATACCATCATCTTGCGCTTCTGTAAATATTTTTTTATAGCAAATTAAAAATCCCATTGATTATAAACTTGTTAATATAGAAAAAACAAAATGAAAAGTTGGTAGGTATATTAATACAAAAGATACCTACGTCAAAAATGAACCTTCATATAGATTAGGTTGAGTAATAAAAGAAATATTTACTGATGAACATGGTTTATTTTAATAAAACATAAATTGACATACAATATATAGATATTTAAACAATTCATTTACAATTCAAATAAAGTATACATAATTTACGTTTAGTTCTTATTTTCACTTCCTGTCCTATCCAACAACACGCCTATGGAATATATACCGATGACAGCACCTTTCTCAAATTTGATGTTGTACACTTAACAAGGCTTTGGCATTTTGTTGAGAAATGCGACCACTGTTCTCTAAACTAATTGTACCTAGCAAAAACTTTCAAAAAACTATAAAAATACACAATATTGGCACAATAATTCCCAAAAAACAGAATATCTGCCATCTGTCAAAACTTTACGATATGAGCGGGTATCGTCGAAATTTGAAATCGACCAATCAGTGGGATGGTACTCTAACTCCCTCCTGTACACCACAACAAATAACCTGAATACCGTATCTAGCGTAGCATATATGATCTAGGTATATGACCATCATTTCTCCAAGATTTTATTTTGAAATTTTACTAAAGTGTTAAATAAGGAAAAATAGCAATAAACTTAGTTTTATCTAAGTCGTTATTTTCCACCCGTTCCGTTATAAAAAAAAGATTTTACAAAATTATGAACAATTTTTTTCAGTATACCTAAATCTAGAAGTACGAGTAGGTGGTATCCTGTTTACTTGAGTCGGAGAAGCTATTTTAAAATGGAAAAATAATTTAAACTGCTAAAAATATTTTAAAAGCGGATATAACTGACAAATTTTAAAATTAAATAAAATAATACTACGTTTAGTATTTTAATCCATTCAATTCAATTCAAAGTATGAAAAGTTAAATTTCAAATTATTTAAGTTCAAAATAATAATCAATTTTTACTGTCTAAATAATCTTTAATAAAAAAAAATAGGGGTGCTTAATCAGGCAATCTCGGCGCTCTCCTGTCACGCCTTGTCTTCAAATTTGTTTAAAAATGTTTTTTTCAAAAATAATTTGAAGAAATTAATAATTTTTTATTAAACTAAACTATTGTTTGGATTTGGGATAGCTCTATCATAAAAATAAAATCGTTCAGTAGTTCGTTTATGTTTATTATATTTTAACTAAATTTCGATGGTTTGTATCATCAATCTGTTACGAAATTTATCACATAGTTGTGAAATTGCTAGTAGATACTTTTTATTAAACTCACTAAAGAATACTATGGAAGAACAAGAAAAATCCTGGAGACCGATCTTAGTGCCAAAAACAAGACATCTGCCATCACATCGCTGGCAATACCCGTCATTCAGTACAGCTTTGGGATAATCAAGCGGAAATAAGAAAAGTGAATCAGCAAACGAGAAAACGGATGAATATGTACGTAACCCTCCATCCAAGAGCAGATGTAGACAGGCTATACATCCCGAAAAGAGAAGGATGAAGAGGAAAGCAAAGTATCGAAACAAGCTACACCCATATCCAACGCAGACCTTAACCTGTACCTGAAGCTGAAACAAACAGATAAACATCTGGGAATGATATACCGACAATCCCGTGAGCACATTGAAGCGGAATGTAATCAAATAGATGAAAACGGAAGAATTGAGAACACAAACTCAGATGAAACTGAAACAAAATGGGTGTTCAAGATGAAAGTAAGGATAAGAGATGAACAAAAAGCTCGATAGATAGATAAAGCAATGCAAGGACAGATTGAAAAAAAAATAAGTAAAGATCTTACCTGGAAATGGATCACTCAGGCAAAGTTTAAAACAGAAACCGAGGTACTAATAACCGCCTGCCAAGAACAAGCAATGGCAACAAACTACATGAACAGACAGACAATGAAACGATACAACACGTAGTTTCCGGGTGCCCAATCCTTGTAAAGAAGGCATACCTCGACAGACATAATGCGGCATCAGCTCAGCTACACTGGAACATATGCAAAGCTTACTAGATAGAAGTTCAAGGAAATTGATATCAGCATGGGACACCCAAGTTCAAACCGACAGAATGATAAAAGCCAACAAACCAGATATCATCCTGAAACAGGAAAACAAAAGAACATGCCTTCTAATAGATGTCGCTATCCCGTCAGACTACAATATCAACCAGAAAGAAGCTGAAAAGTACCTGAAATATAAAGACTTACAGATAGAAATCCAAATAATGTGAAGCATGAAAGCAAAAATGATACCCATCGCCATCGGGGCCACAGGGCTGATATTCAACGTAACCTGTGCAAAGCATCTGTAGCTGATGACTGGCAGGTGAAGGTAGGTCACTCTGGCCATCATCAGGGCCAATTCTGGCCAACAGTTACTTGTAATGACGGACCTTCGAAGGCCCAATGCTGGCCAACGGTGTCTTTTAATGAGGGGCATTCGAGGGCCCAATGCTGGCCAACAGTGTCTTTTGAAGGGCCGATGCTGGTTAACAGTGCCGTTTTAATGACGGGCCTTTGAAGGCGCAAGGCTGGCCAACAGTGTCTTTTGAGTGGCGGGCCTCTGAAGGCAAAACGGTGGAAACTGCAATGGAAGTTACCTACTTAGAGGATTGGCCCACTGTGAATTATACATATTTACTGACTGCCTTTTCTTTGAAAAGTAATGAATGAACTTTTATATATTTTGAGTGAAAAAAGTTCAAATTTTCCTCAAGCAATCGTATCAAAATGAACTTGAATTCATAGAAAAATATAAAAAAAAAACTGATGAAATATGCCATTGCTGGCTGGATTATAGGTATCCGATTACAGTATGCCATACACTGGGCCATCATTTTTCAGATGTAGCTTTGTCGTGGCCATCATATTGCCAGCATTGGGTCAGAAGACGGCCAGAGATTCATTGTTTGCTGGGAAGCTGTGAAAGAGATCCCAGGAGACCACATCCTTCTCACTATGCAGAAAGCAGTACTGTTGGGAACGGAACACATAGTGCGCAATCACGAGAAGCACCTTAGGTACATGGTTTGCCCCCGGTGTTTCTAGAAATTGAAATCATAACAAAGCATATCAGTTATGTGATGTCTGAAAATAATAATAATAATAATAATAATGCCACATACATTACACCAGAGTCTGCGCTCAATAGAAATATATAACACTACAAAAAGCCTCAGTACTCAACACATGCTACATAGTCAGAAAATTCCTGGACTCAGACACATAACACAGACAGACGTACAAGAGACACACAAGAGACATACACGAGATATACACGAAACATACACAAGCATGCTAAGTCCTGCTAATAATAATAATGAGGGGGATATGAATCTTGGTTGGAAGAACCTTTTGTTATAGTTTACCTTAGTTTAGAATAGCTTAATGAAATTGTTAGTGTCAAAATTGTATTAGAATCATTGGCGGATCCAGGGGGCGGGCTGTGGGATCGAGTTTTTCAATTTAAAGAAAGATTACAAGAAGCCGAGAGGTCCTTTTCAACCCTTCCAAGGATGAAGGACTGGATGAGAACAACCATAAGAGAGCAGGGGATATTCCATATCCCCCCGGGTGAAAGACCCCCCTTGAAAATCGGCTGGATCCGCCCATGGTTAGAATTGAGTATATTCTAAAATTTTAGAATTACTAGCAGAAGGTAAAATATCCCTGTGAGTACAGGGAGTACAGGGATGTTTCTGTGAATTCCGCTATATTAACGTAACAAAAAAATACCTGATCTTTAAAGTAGAGGATAATCTGAACCTTTTTTGTTTGACAATTTTTACTGTATCTCTAAAAATAAAGTGGTGGGAGGTATTCAAAGGTTTCAGTCAAAAATACCCTGTATATTCGAAACGGCTGAAACGATTTTAACAAACTTGGGCTAGTTCAAAAGAGCTATTCATGGGCTACAAATGTTATAATATTTGAAGTTTTGTTAGTTTCACATGTCGCCGTCAGAGGGCTTTTTTCGACATTTCGACAGAAATGTTTAATTTTCTCAAAAAAATTAAATACATTGGTATGATTTCTTTTTCATGAAAAAGTAGCTAAATGATGCCTAAACAAGTTCGCGAAAACCGCATCTCGATATCTTGTTCCTAACCTAAAATTTAGGCCAAAGAAAATTTTATACGGAAATCCCTTAAATTTTTATTTTTTAAACTAATTAATTCCTTTTATTATGTGAGTTGTGGCCCTAAAAATGATCGATTTATAAAAGAAAGGTTTTTAATGTCCCCGTAAATGCTCTAAATGGTGACCATCACGCTCTATGCATTGCTGAAGCCTCTCATGGGTAGACAAAACTGCAGTTTCAATTTTGGCACTCGGCATGTTACGTAATGCATTAGGAATCCAGTTTTTTATATCTCTCTGGGCGTAGGTTGAGTCTGAAAATCAAGACAAGTTAAGTCTGGTGATCGCGCAGGCCATGGAAACAGACTTCCTCTTCCAATCCACCGCTGTTGTAATACTGCATTAATATGCTCTCGCACAATAATAGCGTAAATGTGCTGGGCAACCATCCAAATGTAAAAACAAGTTTTGACGTGTTTCCAGTGGCACATCCTCCAACAACAACGTTAATTTATTGGCCAAAAAGTCAAGAAAGATATTGCCGCTTAGAGATTGCTCGAAAAAATATGGCCCAATAATTCGGCCTCCCAGTATGCCACACCACACATTTAAACTCCAACGTCCTTGGTGCTGAACTTCACGCAACCAATGTGGATTTTCTGCAGACCAATAATATTGTGCAGATTTTAATGGTGGCTTCATCGGTCCAAATAATTTGAAATAATATTAATGCAGTGTTACAACAGCGGTGGATTAGAAGAGGAAGTCTGTTTCCATGGCCTGCGCGATCACCAGACTTAACTTGTCTTGATTTTGAGACAACCTACGACGAGAGAGATATGAAAAACCGAATCCGTAATGCATTACGTAACATACCGAGAGCCGAAATTGAAGCTGCAGTTTTGTCTACTCATGAGAGGCTTCAGCAATGCATAGAGCGTGATGGTCAGCATTTACGGGGGCATTAAAAACCTTTCTTTTTTAAACCGGTCATTTCTAGGGCCACAACTTACATAATAAAAGGAATTAATTAGTTTAAAAAATAAAAATTTAAGGGATTTCCGTATAAAATTTTGTTTGGCCTAAATTATTGGTTAGGAACAAGATATCGATCAGCCGTTTCGAATATACAGGGTGTTTTTTACTGAAACATTTGAATACCCTTCACCACTATATTTTTAGAGATACAGTAAAATTTGTCAAACAAAAAAGGCTCAGATTACCCTCTACTTTAAAGATCAGGTATTTTTTCGTTAGATTAATATAGCGGAATTCACAGAAACATCACTTTCTTAGATTCAAGATTGCAGTTACGCCCCCTAGCGGCCATTTCAGAAACTTGAAAATATTTTCCAGGTTTTTCGCTTGGCCGTTTTAGTAATAACTTTTTTTCCGCAAGCCTCTACGATGGATAGTTTCCCAGATACAGTAACTCGCATTCTTATTTGGCCACCCTGTACAAAAAAAAGAATAAGGGTTCCAAGATTGAGCCTTGGGGACATTTCGTTTATAGAAACATTTTAACAACCATTAGAGAAATACGGATGTATAAAATGAAAGAAATTTTCAGAAAAACCGAAGTACCTACCTATTTTAATTAGAAACAAAATTTTTTAAATAATTGAGAGCAGTAAGTCCAGTTACCTTTTTTAAAATCAGTTCTAGGTCGAGTCCATTTCGACGAACCTTGGAAAAATTAATTCTAGCTAAATATAAACCGCAGTGACAATTAGAATCCCCGTGTTTTTCAATTTTCGGCTCAAAAACGTCACAAAACAAAACAAAAATTGTTTTTCTTTTTCCACTTCTCTCTATACTTATAAACACTGACCGAGTACAAGGCCTTGCGTGCTTGTGACAGAAATAGACAAAGTGATCGCCGCCCAACGTGCCAAACGGTGAATTTAAAAGCTGATTCTACGTCTAATTAACAAGAGTTATGAGTTTTGTGAAAAATATTTTCGGTGTGGGTGATAACAAAGAAAGTGAACAGGAAGATGACACCAGCGAAGAAATTTCTTCTTCTTCGGATACCGGGTTCCTAAGTAACCTCAACAGTACTAGTGATTTGGATAATAGTTTGGGATCAAATGGAACCGGAGATCCCGACTGTTCTACTATTTCAAACTTTTTTGGTTATTGGTAAGTCTGAGCGCTTCTTAAATTTATCGATTACTTGTCTGAAGTGGATCTGTTTTCATTTAAATTATAAATAGTTCAAATTATCTACATAGTTGAAGCATGTTTTCTATCTAAATTTATAAGATGGTATTATGAATCGCTGTAGGTTATTGCTCTATTGAAAAAGTATAAAACATTTAATTTTAAGAGAATAGTGTTTAAGAATTGCGCTGGTATTTAGGGATGTAAGTCAAGTAAAAAAATATAACTAAAAATATTAACAGGCAGTTTTTATACCTTAGAAAATTATACAGGGTGTTTCATTGGGAGAGGGAAACATTTTAACAGTGGATAGGTGTCACTGGGGTGATTTCAAATAACCCATATTTTATGGGTCTAAAGTCCCTTATAGCTGAGATACAGAGTGTTTTGTACATTTTGGTCATTTCTTCATTGCCTCCTGTGATTTTAACCACTTTGTGTAATTTTATAATATTTGGTACACATACTCTCTGTATCTTAACAAATTTATTGAGATATTATTAATATTGAAAATCCAGGCCCGGCTTTACTAAAAGTTGACAAATTCGTTCCGCTCATAAACAACACCCTGTATGTTAAATTTTCAAAAATATTTTACCATAGCTAAAAAGAGGACAAAAAATTAAATTTAACGATATACTTTTTATTTTTGCACATATGATTTTACTACTCATAAATAGTTAAGTTTTCTTACATTTTTGGGGCACTAATTTGCTTAATGAATCCTATTAAGTTGTAATCAATATTATTTGACTTAATTAACTATTTGGTTTAAAAGTATGTTATACCAAAAACTTTTATAATCATCTAGGCCTATGAAAACAGATTTACAGGACCGTACTAGCAACTAAATATTTCATGATATTTACCTATACAACACCGATTTTATTTATTTTTTTAACTTTCCTTATGACAAATTATGTAGTTTGGAGTAGAAGAGTAAAAAAACTAAAATCAAATTTTCGTAAATGATAAAAGTACATAAAAAGCATTGTGAATGTAACGCGTTATTTATTTAAAGTTGGTAATACGCTGTACTATTTGTGAAATTAAATAGATACGTCAACAACACATGAGTCAAATAAATAAAAATCATTTTTAGTTAAATAATATCTCCTTATTAAATTACAAACAAAATTAAAAAATTACAAAAAAATTAAAAGACTAGAAAAAACATATAATCAATTTGCTACCATCAGGGAAGCTCAAAATATTTTACCAATTTTGTTAGAGGATAAAGGTGTAGACATCAGCTGGAATTTATTTCTAACACTTCTCCTTATTTTAGGCTAATTGTACTGGATTTTTCAAATGAAAATTTTCCTAATAGGTGGATAAGTAGAGGTGGTCCTATACATTGGCCATCAAGATCACCGGACCGTCGATTACCATATTTGGGGACATTTAAAGTCCAAAGTTTATTCAGCTCAAATAAATGTCAAGAGGATATGCCAAGAGCATAAAAATCTGTAAACCAAATTATTAAGCGAGAAACAACATGCATTCAACAGAATGGGGGTCATTTCGAACAATTATTATAATTTTTTAAACTTCAGTGTTTTTTCTAGTCTTTTAAGGGTTGTGTAATTTTTGAATTTTGTTTATAATTTAATTAAATATTATTGAAATAAAAATGTGCTTTTATGTATTTTTATCTTTTACAAAAATTTAATTTTAGTTTTTTTTTTACTTTTCTACTCCAAACTACACAATTTTTCCATATAAGGAAGTTTGAAAAAAATAAATATAATGGGTGTTGCATAGGTAAATCTAATGTGACATTTAGTTCCTAGTACGGTCCTGTAAATCAGTTTTCATGTGCCTAGAAGACTATAAAAATTTTTGGAATAACATAATGTTAAACCAAATAGGTAATTAGGTCAAATAATATTGTTTACAACTTAATAGGATTAATTAAGCAAGTTGGTGCCTCAAAAATGTAAGAAAACTTAACTATTTATGAGTAGTAAAATCATATGTGCAAAAATAAAAAGTATATCGTTAAATTCAATTTTTTGTCCTCTTTTTAGGTATGGTAATATATTTTTGAAAATTTAACATACAGGGTGTTGTTTATGAGCGGAACGAATTTGTCAAGTTTCAGTTAAGCCGGGCCTGGATTTTCAATATTAATAATTTCTCAATTAATTTGTTACGATACAGAGAGTATGTGTACCAAATATTATAAAATTATACAGAGTGGTTAAAAGCACAGGAGGCAATGAAGAAATGACCAAAATGTACAAAACACTCTGTATCTCAGCTATAAGGGACTTTAGACCCATAAAATATGGGTTATTTGGAATCACCCCAGTGACACCTATCCACTGTTAAAATGTTTCCCTCTCCCAATGAAACACCCTGTATAGTGTGTCTATTTTAATAATTTCGCGCTATTTATGTAAAAAAAATATTGTCTTTAACGTACATGCAAATTAATGCAGATATATTTTTCAGGAAAATAAAGAAGTTAATTAAGTAACTAGATATTTGATTTCATCATAGATTCTAAAAATTACAAATTGAGATCATTAGATCGTAAAATATTAATTAAAACGTCATACAATTAATAAAAATCTCACTAATTACATTTTGAATCACCATAATTCTGATAAACTGAAACTTTGAACTTTAAATTTTAGTAGTAAAATTATGTGCGGGAAAACAAAAAATACGTCGACGAATTTTTTGTGCTCTTTCCAAATGTGTAAAGCAACTTCTAAAAATCCTTTATACAGAGTGTTGTTTTGAATCTGGAAAAATTTACCAATTTTTTCCTAATCCGGACCTGGATATTATTCTTACAAATATTCTAATCGCTTTGATACCTTAAAGGAAGTCTATGTGAAATATGAAAAAAAGATACCCCTTGGTTCGTAAATTACGAGTCGAGAAAGAGATGACCAAAATTAATAAAACACTCTGTACCTCAGTTAGGAAGGAACACACAATAAATATAGTTTTTTTGAAATTGTCTAATTGTGTTATGTCTGCGTTTAATGTATGGACACTTCGCAATATATGGGTTTTGGCTAACAGTCAGCCTAGAGAAAGATTGTGTTAATGAAATTATTCATTTCCACAGATATTTGTATTATTTAAGAGTTCTCCCGGATTTCTAGTATTAAGTACAAAGTTTGTATCATCTGCATACACAATTTTCAGATCAGGAGTTTTACAGTTAGATATTATGTCATTAAAAAAATATAATAAATAGGATTGGTCCTAATATTGAGCGCTGAAATACCCCTATATTTACTACATCAACATCCAATTGAACGGTATTGTTTCCTGTTCATATAGAGCAATGTTATACATTTTCTCAATTAAAGCATTATACAGGGTGAGTCACGGTAGACGCGACGGTTCATTGTGGTTAAACGATTAATATTTTGAAAATTTTGTTTATTCATGGATATCGGGCTACATTTTAAAATTATTTTGAATTATACAGGTTGTCCCAAAAAGGTGTGGCGTATCAAAGTTATATTATTTCTTATGGAAGAGCCTATACTTTATTGCATTTATAGATTATACGTTAAAAATAAGATAAACTTTCTTAAGTATTCCCTATACCTAAGCTTTTTAGTTTTCGAGATATTTTGATATTTCTAAAAATGGAAGCACTTACTTAAAATTATACACGGCGTCCAAAATGCGGCCATTCTCTAATGATATATTCAAACGACAATATCGCTCTTATTTTATAATTTTTTTATAATTTTTATAATCGTATTATGTAGCAAATTCCATTACCTTTTAAAAATTATAAATCTATTAATGTTGGAATTATTTTTATTTTTGTTAAATTTTACATTATTTTCCCACCAGAATATATCACCCTGTATTTGATCAGCTTAGACTATGATCCGAAAAAACAATGTGTTTGGTTTTGGCATTATAAAAAATGTTTCGAGATGCATCAAAATCTGTAAGGTTAATCGTCATACTAATCCATTATTATGAAAAGTGGATTCATCTGTAAACAGCACATTATAAAACAAATCATCTTCACTAACCTTCTGCAATGCCCATAAGCAAAAATCTACCCGACTTTGAAAATCTGTTTCATACAGATTTTGATGCATCTCGAAACATTTTTAATAATGTCAAAACCAAACACATAGTTTCAAAGATAATTTTTTCGGATCACAGTCTAAGCTGATCAAATACAGGGTGATATATTTAGGCATTACGGTGGAAAGATAATGTAAAATTTAACAAAATTAAAAATAACTCCAAAATTAATAGATTTAGGCATAGTAGGGGAAGTTGGTCTAATATCGACCACTTAACCTAAATATATTATATTATAAATACGTGACAATAAAATAAACATCTATTGATGTGAATACATTGACTGATCCTTTAAGTAGGTAAGTAAGCACAATTGAACATCAAAAAACCCTTTATTTTGAAAAAATCAAAAAAATACAAAACACTTGCCAGTGGGTAAATATCGACCGAATACTGTTTGCTGTCAATCCATAAAAAAGGTTTGATAATTTTTTATTTATTCTATAAATCAGCAATCAAAATACATGGTATTCTATAAGCTAATGTGCTGGCATATGACCTAGCTATGGGAAGAAGCTAAGGTCAACTAGCCTGATGAGGTCCTCTCCAGCGAAGGGACCTGCTGCTTCCTGTTAATTTCGCAGGTCAGTTGGCCATCGTCGTTTTATTCTTCTTATTACATCATTTTCAAGTAGCGGTTGTAGTAAAGGATTTGTATGGGCTTCTAGTTTCTTGTGGTGGCTAGGTTTGATAATTGAATAACATAATCAGCCAGCATATTTTCTAGTTCGTTAGAAAAAACTGGTTTTCTTCCTAACACAGTTTTTTGGGTTGGAAATCGGTTTCTAAGACCCTACACGGTATCATATGGAACCGAGTAGAGCATAGCTGCTTTTCTAATTAAACAACAGTTTTGGTTAATCGCATTTAATGCTCGGTTCATCCCTTCTTCTGTCCAGGAACAACGGGCAGTTTTTCTAGTATAATTTCTTAGCATCTATAAATGAGAACAAAATTCCCATTTAAAAACAAATCGTACAATATCGACCACTATAGTCGATATTACCCATCATGGGCATAAAAGTATATTTTTATTAAACATAGTGCCTAACGTTAAAATTGTGACGATGCAAATGACACGATAGATTGTAGTAGGGGAGGCCGAGATGCTAAATTTGCAGTTACTAAAGCGTCATGAGGACCTATTGGATTGTGAAGATTAGGTTCTAAAACGAAAAAAATGTATGTTAAGTTTTCCATTTTAGTGGGGGGAAGAGCGTGTAAAAATTTACAAAAATGTAAAAAAAAAACTAATATGGTAGACGCGACGGTCCATTGTAGCTAAACGGTTAATATTTTGAAAGTTTTATTTTTTCATAGATATGTAGGTTGATAAAGGCTACATTTTAAAATTATTATGAAATATACAGGTTGTCCTAAATCTATTAATGTTGGAGTTATTTTCATTTTTGGAGTTATTTTAATTTTTGTTATATTTTCCATTATTTTTCTACCGTATCGCCTAAATATAACACCCTGTATTTGATCAGCTTGGACTATGATCCGAAAAAATTATCTTTGACACTATGTGTTTGGTTTTGACATTATTAAAAATGTTTCGAGATGCATCAAAATTTGTATGGAAAAGACGGATAGATTTTTGTTTATGGGCATTGGAGAAGGTTAGTGAAGATGATTTTTTTATAATATGCTGTTTACAGATGAATCAATCCACTTTTCATAATAATGGATTAGTCTGAAGGTTAACCATACAGATTTTGAAGCATCTCGAAATATTTTTAATAATGTCAAAACCAAACAAAAATAATTTTTTCGGATCATAGTCTAAGCTGATCAAATACAGGGTGTTATATTTAGGCATTACGGTGGAAAAATAACGTAAAATTTAACAAAAATAAAAATAACTCCAAAATTAATAGATTTAGGTATAGTAGACCTTTATAATTTTTAAAAGAAAATGGAATTTGCTACATAGTAGGATTATAAAATATATGGTGTCCTATTTAAAATAAGAACGATATTGTCGTTTGAATATGTCATTAGAGAATCGCCCCGTTTTGGACGCACTGTATAATTTTAAACAACTCTAAATAAATTATTGCTTTCAATTGTTAGTCTAATTTTTTTCAGTTAAAATATGATTTTGCTATTTCCATAGGTTTCCAAGTTATTGGTTTTCTTGTAAGTGCTTCCATTTTTAGAAATATCAAAATATCTCAAAAACTGAAAAGCTTAGGTATAGAAAGGTTAAGAAAGTTTATCTTATTTTTAACGTATAATCTATAATTGCTATAAAATATAGGGTATTCCATAAGAAATAATATAACTTTGATACGCCACACTTTTTTGGGACAACCTGTATATTTCAAAATAATTTTAAAATGTAGCCTTTATCAATACACATATCCATGAATAAACAAAATTTTCAGAATATTAACCGTTTAGCCACAATGGACCGTTTTTTTTACAGCTTTGTAACTCGCCCATTTCCTTAGGCCACGCTCAAATTGACAGATTATTGAAATATACACTTTTCTGGATGTACTTAACTTACCTTTTCTTAATCTGTCGCGCTCGAGTTTTTCTAAGGATCGATTTTTTTTTACTAATCTGACGGGCTGCCCTCAACGCACCTCCCTATATTAAGGGTTCATATATGGTAGGGGTACATTACAGGGTACAAGGTTTCTCCCTATATGTATTTCTGACGCGCTTGAGTAACGCGGAAAATCCCCGCTTGGCCTCCCCTAGTATTGACAATGATACCCCAGAATAATTAACTATACAGAAGCGAAGGCTTGTGTCGGTATCTTTGATCTAGTGGGGGTCAAATTTTCGATGACGATCGACGTCGCTGCCTATTCTAGCTACACTGAGAAAACTGAATAAATTTGTAACGTGCAGGTAGCGCTGGTAGTACACTAAGAAAAGGATAACAGTAAAATTGTATGTTGAAATAAAGAGCTTGTTTTCTTAATAATAAATCTTTATTAAATATTTTAAAGAAAATTTCTTATTTTATTTCAATGACAACCTTATACATATTTTCGTATATTTTTAAACATAATAGGTGATGTGCATTTTTACAAAATTTTTAAACGATTTTAACACATTTTTTTAGGAAATTTCAATACAATACAATATTAGTAAGTAAAAAAATTAATAGTTAAAAAGAAAAAACAGGTTAACAAGTTCCCATGACAATTAGATAAAAAGAAAACAAGAAAAAACAAACATTATACATTGCTAATATAAAAGGTAATAAAACTTATTATATATAGGAAAGAATTCTCATTTTTCTAACACTTTTGTTATTTTTATCCCTTTTAATTTCTTTTATTTCTCGATTTGAATATTTAAGGGTATAAAATATTCTTAACCTAATAAAAAGTTTTAAAACATACGCTTTTGGAAAATTAGGACAAGGATGTTCAAATTGTATGTTTTTCATTACGTCGTAAAATGTATGTGATAATCCCGATAAATATTTTCTAATTTGTAAATATAATTTACAAACTTCTCATTATAAATAACTGTCAACGGCAACAACGCAACAGAACTTTCATCTCGAAACGACTAAAATGCCTGACAGTTTTGCCACTTAGAACATGGCGATTGCGAACATGCGCAGATGAAATTGACCCCCTGAAATAGGCAAGCCTTCCCTTCTGTGTAGTTAACTATTCTGGGATGATACACTAATAACATTAGCTAGATCAAATTTTCGATACAAAAATACACAAAAAATACAAACCTTATTTTCCGAAGCCAGAAATATGTAAAAAAATTAGCAAACAAACAATTTTATTTTATGTTTCTATAATCGCAAGTCTGACAGGTCACATGTGTTTTCGTTGGTTTGGCAACTACATCGTAAGTTGACAGCACCTATTAGAGTACTCAAATTACGCGCTACTTTCGAAAAAATGTGGTGGTCGATTTCCCCTAGACCCCAGGGTCAGTTAAAATTGGTTTTGGCTGATTCCATAGGTTTCGAAGTTATTGGTTTTCTTTTTAGAAATATCAAAATATCTCGAAACCTAAAAAGCTTAGGTATAGGGAATACTTAAGAAAGTTTATCTTATTTTTAACGTGTAATTTATAAATGCCATAAAATATAGGTTCTTCCATAAGAAATAATATAACTTTGATACTCCACAGTTTTTTGGGACAACCTGTATATTTCAAATATTAATCGTTCAGCCACAATGCACCGTCGCGTCTACCGGGACTCACCCTGTATACGAAATTACGTAATTCAGATATAGCACTATGCGTTGATTTCTCTCGTTTAAAACCTGTTGAGAATAAATAAGTAATTTACCATTTTCTAAAAATTTTTTAAGTCTAACGTTAGTCAAAGATTTTTGCAAATTGGCTGATATGATACAAATGTTCCTGTAGTGAGAGATTTCCTGTGCAAAAACTTGTGAATTTTTCACTTAGAAAAGATTCATTGATTATGTCTGGAGAATACGGCGGACGGGGTAATATTTCACTTTCAATAATTAAATCGAGGGGTAAACCGCGAGGTCTATTTTGGTGTACAGACCTCGTCCATTAGTAGCCATTACTCAGCCATTACTAGCCAATAGTGAGCCTTTACTAGCCAATAGTGAGCCATTACTAGCCAATAGTGAGCCATTACTAGCCATTAGTGGCCATTTTTATGACAAAAATCCATTAGTGTACAGGGTGGCCAAATAAGAATGCGAGGTACTGTATCTGGGAAACCATCCATCGTAGAGGATTGCGGAAAAAAAAACTTATAACTAAAACGGTCAAGAGAAAAACCTAGAAAATATTTTTAAGTTTCTGAAATGGCCGCTAGGGGGCGTAACTGCAATCTTGAATCTAAGAAAGTGATGTTTCTGTGAATTCCGCTATATTAACCTAACAAAAAAATAACCGATCTTTAAAGTAGAGGATAATCTGAACCTTTTTTGTTTGACAATTTTTACTGTATCTCTAAAAATAAAGTGGTGGGGGGTATTCAAAGGTATCAGTAAAAAATACCCTATAAATTCGAAACGGCTGAGCCGATTTTAACAAACTTAGGCTAGTTGAGAAGAGATATTCTTGTGCTACAAACGTTACAATATATGAAGTTTTTTTAGTTTCACATGTCGCCGCTAGAGGGCTTTTTTCGACATTTCGAGAGAAATGGTTAATTTTCTCAAAAAAATTAAATACATTGGTATGATTTCTTTTTCATGAAAAAGTAGCTAAATGATGCCTAAACAAGCTCGCGAAAACCGCATCTCGATATCATGTTCCTAACCTAAAATTTAGGCCAAAGAAAATCCCTTAACTTTTTATTTTTTAAACTAATTAATTCCTTTTATTATGTTAGTTGTGGCCCTAAAAAGGACCGATTTAAAAAAGAAAGCTTTTTAATGCCCCCGTAAATGCTCTAAATGCTGACCATCACGCTCTATGCATTGCTGAAGCATCTCATCGGTAGACAAAACTGCAGCTTCAATTTCGCCTCTCGGTATGTTACGTAATGCATTACGAATTCGGTTTTTCATATTTCTCTCGTTGTAGGTTGTCTAAAAATCAAGACAAGTTAAGTCTGGTGATCGCGCAGGCCATGGAAACAGACTTCCTCTTCCGAATTATTGGACAATATTTTTTCGAGCAATCCCTAAGCGGCATTATCTTTCTTGACTTTTTGGCCAATAAATTACCGTTGTTGTTGGAAGATGTGCCACTGGAATCACGTCAAAACTTGTTTTTGCAGTTGGATGGTTGCCCAGCACATTATGCTATTATTGTGCGAGAGCATATTAATGCAATATTATAACAGCGGTGGATTGGAAGAGGAAGTCTGTTTCCATAGCCTGCGCGATCACCAGACTTAACTTGCTTTGATTTTCAGACTCAACCTACGACCAGAGAGATATGAAAAACTGGATTCGTAATGCATTACGTAACATACCAAGTGCCGAAATTAAAGCTACAGTTGTGTCTACCCATGAGAGGCTTCAGCAATGCATAGAGCGTCTTGGTCAGCATTTCGAGCATTTACGAGGGCATTAAAAACATTTATTTTTTAAATCGGTCCTTTTTAGGGCCACAACTTACATAATAGATGGAATTAATTAGTTTAAAAAATAAAAATTAAAGGGATTTCCGTATAAAATTTTCTTTGGCCTAAATTTTAGGTTAGGAACAAGATATCGAGATGCGGTAGTGGCGAGCTTGTTTAGGCATCATTTAGCTACTTTTTCATGAAAAAGAAATCATACCAATGTATTTCATTTTTTTGAGAAAATTAACCATTTCTGTCGAAATGTCGAAAAAAGCCCTCTAGCGGCAACATGTAAAACTAAAAAAACTTCAAATGTTATAACATTTGTAGCCCAAGAATATCTCTTTTTAACTAGCCCAAGTTTGTTAAAATCGGCTCAGCCGTTTTGAATATATAGGGTGTTTTTTACTGAAACCTTTGAATACCCCCCACCACTTTATTTTTAGAGATACAGTAAAAATTGTCAAACAAAAAAGCTTCAGATTATCCTCTACTTTAAAGATCAGGTATTTTTTTGTTAGGTTAATGTAGCAGAATTCACAGAAACATCACTTTCTTAGATTCAAGATTGCAGTTACGCCCCATAGCGGCTATTTTAGAAACTTGAAAATATTTTCCAGGCTTTTCTCTTGGCCCGTTTAGTAATAACTTTTTTTTCCGCAAGCCTCTACGATTAATAGTTTCCCAGATACAGTACCTCGCATTCTTATTTGGCCCCCCTGTACAAAGATTTAACTCGCGGTTTACGCCTCGAAATAAATTTTCTAAATATGCAAAAAAAAATCTTTAATGCTTCGGTCTAGCATTATTTGATCGTAGTCGAATATATGTTATTGGTTGTGGTAAGGGTACAATTTTGAAAGTAGTTTCTTCCTTAAAATGGTTAAAATATGTGTACCTATTGATTTTATAATAATAATAATAATGATATACGCCCTGAAATTCACTCTCTTACGAGTTCTGCAGCTTGTGCGGGGGAGGGACGGCTATTATTATTATTTGCCGTGGCGCTCTGGGGCGACTTACTGATGATTGATGTCGCATTTGCTTTACAGTTGTGGGAAAACCCAGAAAAACTAACATCAAAGTAATTAATGTTAAATACGCTACAAATCATGCCCAGAAGTAGGCAATGAAAATGATGGCATTGAAAAAGCGATTTCCTGGCCGGCGGTTACCAAACGATAAAACTTTTTCCAAAGTATTTAGTAGTCTCAAAGCACACGGTAAATTTGTAACAGCAAAAGGAAATGAACATAATGACCGTGTATGACGATGATGAAACATTCTAGATCTAGATCTCTATCCATATCCATATCTAGATCTCTATCCATACCATTTAGGCTTGCCATTAAATAGCTAACCCCTTCTACTTTTCCTTATTCGAATCTCATTTTCGCTATGGTTTGCAGTTCTGGGGTTCTTGTAGCTTATACTACTTCGAATCTATTTTCAAATTACAGAAAAGAGTCATTGGTTATGTATTTTGTTTAAGTAGTAGGACGCATTGTGAACATTACTTTAAAAATTTCAAAATTCTAACCTTTTCTGCTCTATTTATCTTTGAATCATTGAACCCGTCTGCTTAGTTCGCAAGCACATTAAAAATTTATTGGAAAGACCAACTCGACCTAATAAAAAATTCCGTTATCTACAATGCCATACATACATACAGATACAATACATATGATAAGTTCAGAAGATCGACTAAGGCAGAATTCCATAACGTTCCATAGACTTTTGGGTTGCATCATATAGAAGCATTCAAGGGCGGATTTAGTTTTTTTTTATGGGAGGGGTAAAACTTACCAAGTATTCCAAGAAAGCTAGTAAATTTTTTTGTAATATCGAGCAGAAACTAATAACTGATCAGATCGCAAATTGCTAGGAAAGGTGTCCAGAAGTAGAAAACTTTCGTTAGTTGCGTTTTGAGTAGGGGTGTGAAAAAAAAAAGAAAAAGTTTTTTCGCAATTGATAAATTACCTTTTTTAATGAATTAATGTCCCCTCCCGAGTTATAGTGCGCAGAAAATTACGATTTTCACCACAATATTCGTACATTTCTAAAAAAATGTAATTTTTGCCATTTTAAAGCTTAGGATATCGCCGAAATATCATGTTATGACAAACTTCTTCATTGGAATGACCGTTTTTTCAATATTTGACCCGAAAAAATGACATTGACGGTTATAAATGCAAAGATAAAAAAAAAATTTAGCTCAACTTTAACAGACTAAAACTTAAAAAATAATTATCCTTAGGGCTAACAATTACTAGACAATTGTAAAGACATATGTTACGACTTTGTGCAAAAGGATTTTTTTGTCAAATGCCACAATCTAGAAGGCGCTAAAAAAAATTGAAAAAAAATTTATTTTGTCCATAACTTTTTTTCTGCTTATTTTAAACGGTTCTGGTTGGTCTTAAAATGTTCCCAATGTTATTCTCTCTGTTATAAACATTTGTTTGTGTAAGTCATATTTTTTGAGATATTTATGCTAGAACAGCGGTTCTCAAACTTTGTAGCACATAAATATGAAACAAAAATATATGTACCACCATAAAAGCATTTCGCCGTTAAAAATCAATGTGTCGCGAAATTGTTCGAAGTTTTTGGAAAATTCGTCATTTCAATATTAAAGCTAGAGCCGTTAAGCCGTTAAGTCAAAAACTTGAAGAAAAATATATGTGTTTCTGAAAACAAAATGTTAAAGGTTAAATTGTACCACTAAAACATTGTAATGTACCACCAGTGGTACATGTACCACAGTTTGAGAACCCCTGCGCTAGAACGATCCAGTTTCTTTAAACACCCATTTTTCAATTGCCAGATCTTCCTTCGTATTAATCGTAGAAAAATAAAAAAAAATCATTTTAATTGTTAGCTCAAGGCCATAAAATTAGTTCATATCAATTTTTACGTAATAATATCAGATTTTCGGTTATATTTAAAAAACTTTTAGAAATGTACGATTTTCATGGTGAAAATCGTAATTTTCTACGCCCTATAACTCGGGAGGGGTTTATTTTCATGAAAAATTGTATTTAACATTAATTCATTAACAAAGGACAATTTATCGATTGCGCATTATTTTCTTTTTTCCCTCACTTTTTGATGAAAGAAACGTCACTATCGAAAGTTTTCTACTTCTGAACTAAACACCTTTCCTAACAATTTGCAAAAAATTTGAAGTCGATTTGTTTCTGCTCAATGATTTTACTTCATTTATTGGACTAAAGACATGTTTAAAAAAACTTTATTAATACTAAATTATAATCACAAAGAGACTAGGAAAGTACTTAGAAATGGTTAAAACAAAAAAAAACACTTTTAGACTGCTACTATTAAAAGTCTAGTAAAATGAGGAAGCTGCATACATTTTTCTTTATGGCGTTATAAGAAGCACCACTTTCTTTATTATGTAAAACAGTTTTGTGTATATTATGTTTTATAAATTTTTTTATAAATTATAATCATGGGGAGAGGGGGTAATTACCCCCCTGTACCCCCCCGTAAATCCGCCCTTGGAAGCATTGTACATTTTAATATAAACTTTAAGTTTCTCTCTCTTTCCACTGGATTAAAACCACTTAGTTGTTAAAAAAGTTTTTTTATTGACGTTTCGGCTTTCCAGATCGAAAGCCGTTATCAAAATGACATAAAATAAATAAATTTACTAGAAACAGAACACTTGATAATCTTGCAAAAATATGACATCAACATAGTATACATAGAATAAGATTTTGAGATTGAAGATGTCAAAATCTGTTTCAATCATATTTTTGTGACGTTTCTGGGAACGAATTTTGAAAGGATAGCGCATTTGCATATTATAAGAGAATTTATACTTCGTCATAAATGAAGTTTTCTTATTAATATTATCATAAGAAAAAACCAGATAAAAACTTATGATACTATCCCGATATAGAGGGTATCCTTTTTGCAATTAACTCTTTTTGTAAAATAGGTATCCAAATTTTTGAAATATCAACCGAACAATTAGAAACACATTCGTTATTATTTAAGCATATCAATGCTGCTTCTTTAACTTTGCGGTTATAATTATTCGGTTCTTTTAATAATCTAGTTGAAAAATTCCATTGTATTTTATGACCAGAATCCCATGCGTGTTCACATATTTTGGATTTTTCGAATTGTTTATTTTTAATGTACGATTGGTGTTCATTAAGTCTAATATGAAAAGGTCTAGATGTTTCTCCTATATAAAATTTATTACATTCGCATGGAATTTTGTAAATACAATTTTTTGTGTTTTGAATTTCATTAAAAGGTTTTGTATTTACTATTAAAGATTTTAATGTATTATTAGTTTGAAAAACAATTCGAAAAATCCAAAATATGTGAACACGCATGGGATTCTGGTCATAAAATACAATGGAATTTTTCAACTAGATTATTAAAAGAACCGAATAATTATAACCGCAAAGTTAAAGAAGCAGCATTGATATGCTTAAATAATAACGAATGTGTTTCTAATTGTTCGGTTGATATTTCAAAAATTTGGATACCTATTTTACAAAAAGAGTTAATTGCAAAAAGGATACCCTCTATATCGGGATAGTATCATAAGTTTTTATCTGGTTTTTTCTTATGATAATATTAATAAGAAAACTTCATTTATGACGAAGTATAAATTCTCTTATAATATGCAAATGCGCTATCCTTTCAAAAAAAAAAATTCGTTCCCAGAAACGTCACAAAAATATGATTGAAACAGATTTTGACATCTTCAATCTCAAAATCTTATTCTATGTATACTATGTTGATGTCATATTTTTGCAAGATTATCAAGTGTTCTGTTTCTAGTAAATTTATTTATTTTATGTCATTTTGATAACGGCTTTCGATCTGGAAAGCCGAAACGTCAATAAAAAAACTTTTTTAACAACTAAGTGGTTTTAATCCAGTGGAAAGAGAGAAATTAAAATACAAACCACAATGAGCTTCCGAAATAAACTTTAAGTTATAGTGACGGATATTGCATATCCAATGCAATTGTTATTCATATTTTGTTTGTGTTTTGTTTTGTTTAGTAATTTAGTAAGTAATTTATTTTTATTACGATTAGGTAGTTTTAATTTCGCTTTGTCTATAAAATTTTTGTAATTTTTCTATGACAATAAAGCACATCGCTCTCTCGAGTTTTTTAATGTGAGAGAAATAGGTTCATACAAACTTTCTTCTGTATAACAAAACCAGTTTTTTTAATAAAATATTTTCATTTATAGACGTTTGAACTTTTCGTAAGCCACTAATATGAGCGACAGAAATGAAATATAGGTTATTCAGAACCACCTCTAAGTACCCCTATGTAGGTGCAATTTCTATTAAATCACCCTGTATATAAATGATTTTTGCCCCAAATATTTTTATGAATTGCTGTGACCAAAGAGAATTTTTAGAACTATGTTTTAAATAATGTAAAATGAGCTATATTACTCGCTCGATGTGCTAACATATTTAATTTTTATTGGTATGCAGCAACCTAAGGCGACAAAAATAGATAATACCTAGATATTTATGCATTGTATCTATAGTATGTAGGTTTAGTTTCATATTTCTTGGTGATATATTATTTGTGTGAAGTTTTTTGAAACTATAAAATGAAGTAAAATTAACATTGTTTGTACCTTTTAAATGAGTGAATATTTTGATAAAAAAGAAAGGTATTTATGAATACTTTACATGATATAATTTACTGAAGTAGTAAAACATTTTACAAACGTATTTTAACAGATATCTTTTGTTGCTTAACTTTGTGTATTTTTCATATTCATATAGATCAATTGGAAGCTCTCCAACGTGATTTCCTAAAAAAGCTTGAAAGCGGCTGGAATATATCCTTCAGTTGGCTTGCCTCAAGCTGACTTACGTAAAAGACAGTTCCTTTAGCCTTGAAACACTACCTAGACATACTGATTTGTCTTACTATTTAAAATTGTTAACATAACTGATTGTTCTAATTTGTTGGAAAAACTAAAGTTCGGTAATCCCCGACTGACTAGAAATCTAGAAATAACAATACGCTTTATCTTGATATTCCTCGTATAGTAGAACCCATGAGAAAGAAAAAACGCTATAAAAACAGCAAAGGATACCGCCAATAGAAGAAATACTGATTGATCTGGACATTTTTGAGTATTTTAATGTCGAAAACACCGTACACTGTCCATATACATAAAAATAAAATATTTTGTCTATTAGGACCACTGTGCAAAGGTTCAATAACCAAGTTACTGGAGATCGTTAGGGGTAATTTGCGTAAAATTTCTATATTGATTAACTTTCTTTAATATGAATTTACATTTTAATTTCTATAACGCATATTAGATTTGAATAGAGGTTGACCACTCCACCTGGCCTATAGCTTCATTTTCTGATCTCTTGTGAGATTCAGAAACGTTGCTAATTAAAATTTTGTCTCAAATTTTAATTCTAAAATTAAAAACACGGTGAATAAAGTCATAAATATTATAAATTAATTAAGCTTACCTACCCTATCTCAACCCTCACCATCGGAATCACTGTCATCAACATTAATAATAAATTTGTTCGGACTCGTTATATAAGAATTTTCTTCTTTGATGACATGTTTGATTTTTTTCTGCCAATCATCAGCTGAAATTTTGTTAATTTCTTCTTTTACCAAATTTGCTATCAACCCATCAAATTTGGGAAACACGTAATTCTTTTTTTAAGTTGTCCTCAAATTAATTCTATGGGGTTAAATACACAAAAATAAGGCGGAAGGCGCAATACCTCGTGGCCCCTTTTTGATGCCAGGAATCTTTGGGACTACAACCTGATACCACATAATCCACTGGAATATCATTTAGTGATTGTTCCGATTCTTTAGATCCACTTAAAAAAAACTGTATTTTCCCAAGGACGAAACATATTGAAATTGACACCGAATAAATAAATAAGAAGTACACTGTAACAATGTTTCAAAATAAAAAAAGTATGTATATACACGGAAGCCAAGAATAATATTAATTGAAATAAACTAACGTCACGAATCACATACCACCTACTATTCAATAAATCAAAAATCAAGTGCGAACACAAGCACAGTGTATCACTGTATGAATATTTTCCTAGCCCTCACTACTGAAGACAATATTTGTCTAACTTCCTACTGTAATTGCAGAACAAAATGATCCCGCTTTATACAAGTCGCTAATACCGACAAATCAACTTGTCGGCACATCTACATGCCGCTAATACCGACAAAGCCACTTGTCGGCACATCTACATGCCGCTAATACCGACAAAGCCACTTGTCGGTACATCTACATGCCGCTAATACCGACAAAACCACTTGTCGGCACATCTACAAGCCGCCAAAGTAACCTGTCTGCACATCTGACAATTTTGTTTCTGCAATTGAAAATGTAAAAACTATAACCACACTTCCATTGTCCCCTCTTATGAGTGTAACCTCACACCCCACAGTTTAGTTAAATTAATTTAAGACAAAATTTTAATTAGTAATTCAAATCTAATATGCGTTTAAGAAATTAAAATGTAAATTCATATTAAACTCATAATTAATAATTATACGCCATTCTTCCCTATAACGATATCCAGCTAAGTTGGTTATTGAATCTTTGCACAGTGGTCCTAATAGCCAAAATATTATTTTATTTTTATGTACATGGACAGTGTACCGTGTTTTCGACTTTAAAGTGCTCAAAAATGTCCAGATTCATGAGCATTTGTTCTATTGGCGGTAATCCTTTGCTGTTTTTTCATTCTCATAAAGGATTGAGTTCGACTATACCAATGTAATGAAAAATTCTCCGTTATACAGTGTGTAACAAAAAGGTAAGTCATAAATTGAACCACCTATTCTGGGGTCAAAAATAACCCGATTGAACATAACTTATCTTAATGCAAATGTGCACACAAAAAAGTTACAGCCCTTGGAAAGTACAAAATGAAAATCGATTTTTTCCAATATTTCATGAACTATTTAACATTTTGTAATGAAAATGGATATATGACTTTGTTATCGTAAGAGCATCTTTTTCATATAAAACCACGAAATCTGTAAAGCCCATAAAATTTTTAAAACCACCCAAACTTTTCTATGTCTACAATTAAATTAGTATTGTAACTCCATTGACTTAATACATAATTTTTGAAATTTTTCTGCCTCTTAGCACTTTTTCGAAAAGCCAGCTTTTATCGAGATGCGGCCTCTTTTTCATTATCCTTCAAAAATTTTGAGTAACAAAAAGTAAGTTATAACTGAGTATTCATGTTATTCGCAGGAATCGCAGGTATAAAATGTGTATTATTTACTATAATAAATGTTCAAAATGGACTCCATTTTCATGAATACACATACGCCACCGTTTTAAAAAGGAAAACCGAATTTTTTGGTGTAGCGTAGTTGGTAACAACAAGGTTGTCATCTTGGACTGTCAACAGTCAAAAGAGGAAAAGGACAGCAGCGGAGGCAACAAGTTGGTCATGTTGAGTGTCGAGCTGCTAGTTGTTAATTGTAGTTATTAAAAGTTCTAAAATAACAATAGAGTTTTCATTTACTTATCGTGAACAATCACACAATAATACATGGCGCAGTCATATAGTAAACGTTCCTAAGAGAGTGAGTAATAATAACATAGGTAAATCAAGTATTTCTGGGACCACGTGAAAAAGCCCGCCATTACCATGTCCGGCTTCAATTTGCCGAAACCATTAAAAATGTCTGGTAATATAAACGAAAACAGGAAATGTTTTAACCAGTCATTAAATATTTACCTAAGAGCCTCTGGTCAAATGACAAAAAGTGATGACACGAAAATAGCAATTCTTCTCAACTGTATAGGAGATGATGGTCTAAAAACATATAATAATTTTATACTTGAAGAAGAAACATTCGAAGCAGTATTGAACAAGTTCCAGGAAGTGTGTAATCCCAAAAAGAACATTTTATACTGTAGGTATATGTTTTATGAACGTTCACAGAAAGTAAATGAGCCCTTTGAGTCATTTTTAATAGATGCTCAGACTTTAGTGAGAGACTGTGAATTTACTGATGTAAATGAGATTCTACGAGATAGACTTATTTTTGGATTAGCTGATAACGAAACAAAAAATTATAACGATGGAAAAGGTAACCATAGAAGAAGCTATAAAGATGTTTAAAGTAGCAGAATTAGAAAAAGTCCAAACTAAAAATATATGAAAGGCAAATAATAGTTTTAGTTCAAATGTTGACAAAATCAAAATGTCAACAGCAGAAGAAAAAAGTTCATTCAAGAAGAAAAATGCTGCAAGATACAATCAAAATGTAGTTGATTGTAGATGGTGTGGAGGAACACATGAACGTAACAAGAACATGTGTCCAGCAAACGGAAAGAAATGCAAGAAATGTGGGATAGAAAATCATTTCGCAAGCGTGTGTAGAACAAAATCTGGAAGAAGACAAGTACAGGAAATAAATGTAGAAGAGTCCGAGGAGGATGAAGAATATTATTGTGGTTCAGTAAGTAATAAAATTGTAAATGCTATTTCTTGGTATCAAAAAATAAAAGTTGAAAATTGTGTAATAGATTTTAAACTCGATACAGGGTCAGATGTTAATTTGATTCCATCAGATTATCTTGAATTAATTAGTAAAAATTAAAAAGTAATATTAAATCAAAATGCTAATATAAAATTAGAAGCATACAATGGAAGTAAAATTAATGTAATTGGTGAAACTGATCTAAATGTAAGTGTTGAAAATAGAAAGTTCAGGATAAAATTTGTTATTGTTGAAAACAAATTGACACCAATTTTAGGCCTTGAGAGCTGTATAGAGCTTGATTTATTTAAAAAATCATGCAAAATTCAAGAATGTTCTAATAAGCTTTTAACAAAAGACAATATTTTAAAAACATATGTAGATGTGTTTACTGGAATTGGTAAGTTCGCAAAAAAGTATAGTATTAAATTGAAAGCCAATGCATTACCTTGTTCCAACCCCCCTCATAGAGTTCCATTGAAAATCAAAGATAAGTTAAAAGAAGAGTTAACAAAATTGTGTAATCTGGATATAATTTGTAAAACAAAAGAACCAGTAGAATGGGTAAATAGTTTAGTAATTATTGAAAAACCCAATGGTAGCTTGCGATTATGCCTAGATCCCAAATACTTGAACGAGTCAATTGTTAAAGACTATTTTGAGATACCTAAATTTGAGGATCTGGCATCAAAATTAAAAAATGCCAGGTATTTCAGTGTTTTGGATCTAAAAGATTCATTTTGGCAAATTCCTCTAAGTAAAGAAAGTTCAAAATATTGTACATTCTCAACACCTTTTGGCTTATTTTCTTTTAAACGTTTACCATTTGGTATAAACATATCGGCCGAAGTTTTTCAAAAGTACTTGTCTGAAAACTTTGAAGATATGAAAGGTGTAAATATATATATTGATGATTTGTTAATATTTGCGGAAACTGTAGAGGAACATAATGAAATTTTAAAGAATGTCTTAGAAAGAGCCAAACAAATCAACATAAAGTTTAACAAAGATAAATTTCAGTATTTGCTAAATGAAGTGAAATATTTAGGCCATACATTTGGCAACGGTACAGTAACAGCAGATGATGAAAAAATTAAAACAATAGTAGATTATGACAGGCCAAAGGATAAGAAAGCATTACAGCGGTTTCTTGGTATTATCAATTATTTAAGAAACTTTATACCAAATATGTCTGAGAAAACATATCCATTAAGATCACTGTTAAAAAAGAATATTGAATTTGTGTGGGAAAAGGATATTCATGATAAAGCATTTGATGAACTAAAACAGATCATTTGTAATGCTCCTGTTTTAAAAAATTATGACAATGATTCTGAGATAGTAATACAGACAGATAGCAGTAAAAATGCAATAGGCTGTATTTTAACACAAAATGATCATCCGGTATGTTATGCATCAAAGGGATTATCAGAAAGTGAAATAAATTATGGTCAAATAGATAAAGAATTTTTGGCCATATTGTTTGCGTTAAAAAAGTTTCACAACTATGTGTATGGGAAAAGTGTGACTGTACAGACTGATCATAAACCATTAGTTGCGTTAATGAATAAGGATATACACAAAATACAGTCAAATCGCTTACAAAGAATAAGACTCAAAATAAGTATTTATGATGTTAAAGTTATATTTGTGCCCGGAAAACAAATGTTTATAGCAGATGCTATTAGTAGGGCTGCTTCCAAAGCAAACAAACAAGATACTGATAAAATGTTGAATAATGTTGTGCATTCCATTAATATATCTAATGAATTGACTAAAGTAATAAAAAACAATACACTGGATGATCCAATTTTAAGTAAAATTAAAGAATTTTATTTAAATGGATGGCCAACATCCTTTTCAAAATGTGAAAGTATTTTAAAGAATTATTACCAATTAAAAAATTCAATATATGTAGAAAATGAGTTAGTATTCTTAGATCATAGGTTAATAATTCCAACTAAAATAACGAAGGAAATTATAAAAAAAAGTACATGAGAATCATTTTGGCATTAATAAAACTAAAAATCGAATTAAATCACTATTTTACTGGCCAAAAATGGATACTGAAATTGAAAACTATGTTCAAAACTGTTCAGTGTGTAAACAATTTAGCAATAAAAATCCTAGAGAGCCTATGATATCAGAGAAGCAATGTGAATACCCATTTCAAAAAGTTGCTTCAGACATTTTACACTTTGCAGGGGAATCATATTTAGTCGTAATTGACTATTATTCAAAGTGGTTAGAATTAATTAAAATAAAACATAAAGATTCGAAAACACTTATTAATATTTTAAAGCAAATATTTTCAACTCATGGTATACCTGAAGTATTAAGAGCCGATAATATGCCTTATGCATCATTTGAGTTCAATGAATTTGCAAATGCATGGAACTTCAAAATTATAACCTCAAGCCCATATTACCCAAAAGGGAATGCATTGGCTGAAAAGGGTGTAAATATTGCAAAAAACATACTGAAAAGATGTAAAGAAGAAAATCTAGACCTAAAACTAGCACTATTAGAACACAGAAACACATCAGTTTTGAGTTCAAGATATAATCCATCGCAGCTTCTTTTTAGTAGAAAAACGCGAACGAACCTACCAATTCACAGAAACCAGTTGAAACCGAAAATTGTTGAAGACTTTTCGGATATTCAAAAAGAAAAAAATGAAAGGAACAAACAGTTCTATGATACAAACACAAAAAATCGAAAACTTAACTTAATTGAAGGTCAAAAACTATATTACCGGAAAGATAAGGTGTGGCTACCAGGAAAATTCATTAAGTTTGGTGATACACCCAGAACAGTTTTATTCTTTGATACCAATAATAAAGTAAAACGCAGAAATAGCATAGATATTAAAGAAACTAGTATTTTGTCTAAAAATAATAAGCAATGTCAAAACAAAGAAAACGTGTCTATGTATTTTTCAAATCAAAAAGTTTTTATTCAAGATGAGGCAGAAATAGACAATAGTGTAAAAACAAGTACTAATATTACAGTAGAACAAGAGAAGAGAGATGAGATAGTGGAAACTGAAAATATTGTAGAATGTAGTAACGAAGCAGAAAATATACTAGTTCGTAGTGAGATAGTGGAAACTGAAAATATTGTAGAATGTAGTAATAAAGCAGAAAATGTGCTAGTTCGTAGTGGACGTACAAGAAGACAACCTGATTATCTAAAATCTTATATTCTTGACATAAATGATAACTTCTTTGAAAAGGAGGGAGATGTAGCGTAGTTGGTAACAACAAGGTTGTCATCTTGGACTGTCAACAGTCAAAAGAGGAAAAGGACAGCAGCGGAGGCAACAAGTTGGTCATGTTGAGTGTCGAGCTGCTAGGTGTTAATTGTAGTTATTAAAAGTTCTAAAATAACAATAGAGTTTTCATTTACTTATCGTGAACAATCACACAATAATACATTTGGAAGATCATTAGCTTCTGACGAAATCGATTTGTACTTTCAATGATTCGATGCCTCAGTTGTTGTTCGTCGATTATTTCAACAGAATATACGTCCTCTTTCATAAAACCCCGGAATCAAAAGTCAATAGGGTTAAGATCTGGACTTCTGGCTGGCCAAGAAATAGATCCATTAGGGTGCCTTCCAATCCAACGTACAGGGTACAGACCGAAAAGATATTCCCTAACTTCGTTATCGAAATGCGCTGGAACTCTATCCAAATTTACCTCTTCCAAGTATTCTGGTAAATTATTTTGTAAGAACTGCAAGTATTTGCACCATTTAAATTATTTGGAAGGAATACTGGTCCTATTAAATTATAATTCACAATGGCTGTAACTTTTTTTGTGTGCACATTTGCATTAAGGTAAGTTATGTTCAATCGAGTTATTTTTGACCCCAAAATATGTGGTTCAATTTATTACTTACCTTTTTGTTACACCCTGTATATCAGGATTGCTAAATAAAATAAATTGAGGAGTTGTTCTAGTAAATTAATTGTGGTCTAAATCACGGGTGGGCAACTTTATAACGATACGGGCCAGAATGTATCCACAGAATAAGTACGTCATGCACTTGTGCAGCTTGCAGTATCTCAAGGAACATTGAATATAATATTCCGATATTCCAAACTATTTATTGCGTCATCTTTCGCCCGAAAACTTACTACTCCCCATTCCATCGCATCCGTCGTTTTTGTTTATACAGAGTTTCGCAAAATTCTGACATCAGAGGATTACATCGTTGTGGTACGAGATAAAACTTTAAAATTTTGTGAGCTAGTACAGCTACTGAGTGCACATTTTGAAAATACTTTCGATTATACAGGGTGTTCCAAAAACTCGTGGCGAAGGTACTTGAAAATTTATCTTAGATAGCAGCTGAGGACATTTTAATTTGCCGTTTATGATTTTGTACAGAAATACCAGGTCCCTGTGTTTTCTCCTCATAGATAATGGAGAAAGATTCGTAAGTTGCTCTGACTGTGTATGATCAAGGAATATGTGAAGTTTGAAATTGAGGAAATTTAGAAATCTTTATTGAACACGTTCAATATTTTGAGAGTTCCAATCGAGATGCCTGACGTTATGTCATTAATAAAAATATTGAAAAGTAAGGACCCCAAGTGAGAACCCTGCGGAACATCCGATGCTACTACAATTTAGGTGGATATGAAATTTTTTACTTTTATAGCTTGAGTTCGCTCATGGTGGTATTAACAGCTTGTGATTCACTTTGCCGAATGCCTTGGAGAATTCAGTGTAGATAGAAAGTAATCTATGTAATTAACCAAGTTAAGTTCGGTTGATTTACCTGATTGGAATCCGTATTGCTCCTGAATCAAGACGCTTGAGAAAAATGTTGATAAATAATACGTTATAATAGTTTAATAGTTTTGGAATGGTACTTAATATGGATATGGGGCGATAATTTTTTATATCAGACAAGTCACCGCTTTTATGAATGGGTATCACATAGCTGAGTTTCCAATTATAAGGGAAGGTACCTGTTGCAAGAGATTTATTAAAGATAAAATAGAGGGGGCGGGAGAGTGTGAAGAACCTTTATTTGGATCAAGATTACAGATTTTATCATATATTTCAGATATTTTGATATGGAAATTAGGTATGTTAATATTGTGGGGTGGGTGATTGGCAAGTGGCAAATTTTTAAATCCCTATAAGTATTTTTACAATTTGTTAGTACAAGCTTTCAAACGATATAGTACATTTAGAGTATGTTAATGAAAATCTGTATATATTTTATGATGACTTAAAAATCATGTACTTTACGTACACAAATTAAATGGGGAGGGGGGGCGTAATTTGAGGAGTCAAAATTTATTTGTATTTTTGAGGGTTTTTCCGGCTTACAGAATGGACTAATAATTTCGAATATCTCTATAAAGATATGCGGTCCTATAGTGCTAACAGTAAAAAATAATAGACATATTCAAAATTACGATTACAATCACAGCCAACGATATGGGAATGACATTTGAATACAAAGACCTGTTGATTTATTTTGATTTACTGTTTTGCAGAGTGTTAAAGGGGGGAGTTATTTTTGCTAATAATTGGCCGTATCCACATCCCCAACAAGTCATTCATAAGTTTCAAATATTCCGTGCCCAAGGATGAAGTGAGATAGATATATAAAAGTCCAGAACATCGCAACGAATTTAAGCTGCGATGCATGGGCGTACCGTTACAGAGGGAAATGGGATGTGACACAATATATTTATTTTTTTTAACGATTTTAATTTTACCGGTTACATAGGAAATTTAAAATACTAATGAAAATATATTTATTTAATCAAATTAATCGTAACAAAAATTAGGATCAGTTATTTCGCTAATCCGCTCTGAACACCTAGTGTTCGTCAATGCAGGATCAAGGGAAAATTCATCATTTCCTTGCAAATGTGTCGATGTTGTTTTTATCAGGCTGTTCGACTATCAGGCTATTCGGGATTGAGGTAGGAATATGGAACTAACTACAAATTAAACACTGATGAATAATTAGTTGTATCATCCTGAAATAAAAAAAAATAATGTTGGTATAGTAGGAACCTTCTACGTTTAGATAAATCCTGAAAAATATATAAACCGTTTTAATCTTATCGAACCTATAACAGAAAAAAATTAGTTAGTAAATATCAACTAACGAAAACGTTGGCAGTAACAAATTTCTACATCTACTATTTTTTTTGTGAGGCAAGCCTCGTTTTATTTTTTTTCTACACTACGCTACATTAAAATTATATACATTCATAATTCACGAAGCAGGTAACAAGACATTGACAGTGAAACGACACTGCTACAAATCCTAATACAGTGTCATCCCCAAAGTACGCACCATATGGGAAACTTTTAACTTGACTTGAAAGAGTTTTAATTTTTCTTCTTTGGGTTCCTATTGTACGTTTCATGGTTTTCAAAACATACTTTCTTTTTGGAGAAGAGAAATCATCGCTAGTTCAGTCACCAGGATAATTCCTTTTTCTAAAAAAAAAAAAAAATACAAGACCATGAAAAATGTCTATTTTCTTGATTTAGCTACAAGTCATATATTTTTTCCAAAAAAATTACCTTCTCTCTGGAGTTACAATAAGAGCAAGTTTTCCCTTGAAGCCTGATGATGGACCTGCAATTTCTGAAACATGCTGTTATCATATAACATAGTTCTCAGTTTCAGAAGCCGTCAATGTTGTAGAAGAATCTTTTTCTCCTACAGGAACTGGTCGTTCTGGTATACCAGAAGATATCGGCATAATTCCTTCAAATGGTAGTTCTAATCTGTTAATGATAAAACCAATTGTTTGTGAAATTATATGAAAGTTGTATTAAGATTGAAACTTGAAAAATGCTTATAAGCACCAAAATATGATTTGGCTACTGCAGCCAAAATTAATTTAATGAATGTTAAAAAATACTTACATTTTCCTGGCAGGACTATCCTGCAATATACTTGTAGTTGACCCACTATCTGATTCAGCAACACTACTTGAGGGTGTTGATGTCCTGAATAAAATTTGAAATCATTTTTTAACGAGTAGGTGTTCGAGAAAGTCTCGAACAAGTAAAAGTTGTAATTTTTAGTTTAAGTTTTTCATCATCCTGTATATTTAAATAAGAGTTATACTGTATTTGAAAATCAAGAGAGAGTAAATTCCCAGAAATGTTTTGCAGTTATCAGTGTTAAAGGCAGTAAACCATAGACGTGCGTTTTCAAAATTAAATTAATATGGAAATAGAAATATTTAATTTGTTTTAGTTATTTATACCTAGATTACCAATTTTAGATAGATAAACATAATTCGTAAGTAGTAATTTAATTTGGGTAAAATGAAGAAAAAGTCAATATTATTTTAGGCATTTTGTTTTAGGCATATGTTTATTTACAAAATATGTATATAATATGTACAGATAATTACAATTATTTATAAATTAATATGAGGAGCTAAAAAACAATTAAGTAGGTATATGAGAAAAAAAAACCAACCGCAAGGATAAAATTTGACGAGCAACATGCAAAAAATACGACAATATTAAATCTTAAAAAATAAAAATCTAAAAATAAAATTAAAGTACATAAATTAATAATTTTAAAGTTATGGTTCCTCGCACTCTGTGTCAGAAGATTCACCATCTGATTCTAGAGAAATTACAATGGGCTCTATAGTAATATCAATTATGTTATCTAGCTCCCACATTTTTTTTTCTATTTCTGTAACGTGTCTAATACATTTTTGCCAATTTTCACTTGTTACTTCAGATATTGCCTTATTGAAGAGATTTTTAACATCTGATAATTTAAAAGTAGTGTTATTTCTGGCAGCATAACCTTTAACTTGAGCCCATATTAATTCTATCGGATTCAGCTCACAATGGTAGGGTGGTAAACGAAGGATTTCAATTTCTCGTTTTTTGGCTATCTCCTCAATATTATATTTTTTATAATTTTGCTTATGTTTTTTAGCAATAGTTAACAATTCTGCCCTCAGCATTGTATTGTCAAAGGCTAAATTTTTAGAAGATAACCATTTTGCAATTTCACCCTTTTTCCATTTAGTGGTTGGTAAAGGTTCAAGTAATCTGGAGTGGTAACTTGCATTGTCCATTACAATAACCGATCCTTTTGGTATGAATTGAATCATCTGTTCAAAATATTCCTCAAACACGTCTCCATTCATTTCTTCGTGATAATCAACGGTTTTTTTTGATTCAAATAAGAGTAAACCATTCTCAAAAAAACCGTTTGTACTGCCTATATGACAAATAATTAATCTTTTACCTTTTCCTATAGGTTCCTTAAAACCAGTAGTATATCCTTCTAGAAAAGCTTGATGGGATGATTTTATATTTTTGTCTTTCCAAACTCTTCCTACACAATGTCCTTCATTAACCCATGTTTCATCTACATAATAAATGTTTTTATTTTGAGCTTTAACTTGTTGTATTCTTCTGAGGTACTGTCTTCTCCAACATACAATTTCTTCAGAATCAATTAGCATTGAGTGTCTGCCCATTTTTTCAAATTTAAAGTTTAACTCATGTAACACTTTCCATAGTTTATCCCGGCTTATTGTGGGTAAATCAACATCATTCGTAATGGCTTGCAAAACTTTATCTAAAGTTGGTATTTGCTTGTTTATAAAAAATGAGTGAACAAGCTTACGAATAGCATTTTTAAAAAACTCGTCCACGTTGACTTTTAATAGTTTTGGTCTACCTGGTTTCGGCTTTGGTGAGGTTACTCCACCTGATTTTTCCTCCTTTAGAACTCTATATATTGTAGATTTTCCATATCCCGTTGCCTTAGATGTTGTTTCAACTACACTGTCAATAGTGTTTGAGGGATTTTGATGTTTAAAATAGTGGTACACATTCACTACAGCACTCTTTTCATTGAGCGATAAATGGTCTAGTTTTAATTTTTTCACTGGCGTATACTCACAAACTGCTTCCATTTTTAGTCACTACTATTTGTCACGTTTATCGAAAATCAAATAACTGCATTTCTAGAAACTATTTAAGTCAAAATATCTGTCATTAGAAGCTGTTGCCATTCGGAGGTCGTTAAATAACAATTATGCCTTTCTATTCTGGTTACGCCTATGACGCACGTTAATCCTCTTAGGCCTACTGTAGTAACAATGAAAGATCATAAAATAATGTGATAGTCCAAGAAATTTAATAAATTTTGTATTGAAATTAACAAAAACAATTTAGAATGCATTACAAATATTGAAGTTTTACCGCACGTACTGTACTATAGTTTTGCATACCGAATTACTTTTTATTCTGGGAATTTACTCTCTCTTGATTTTCAAATACAGTATAGTTTTCGACAATTTCGGATTTTCCCATAAGCAGATAAGAATCATAAAGGGTTCTTATAGGTATTAAGTGCCTCAGGATGACTATCATTAACTATCAATAAAATAACAATTAAGCAAATCCTAGGAAGGAGGGTTTTTCCCAGTAAAAATATCTCCAGGTAATTACAGAACACAAAAATACAAAATTAAAATTTCAATAAAAATTACAAGATTAATGGGAAATCACTAGAGTTTAAGCAGTCGGTATTATGGAAATGTTTTTAATTGCTTAAAATATTCAACATATTCTCAAAAGATTGGTTTGACCTTTTACATTACATAAATTTAGGCCACAATGTTTAAACAATATTACTGGAAGTACCTTTTATTTCAAGTGAAAAATGTTTGCATTTTAGTAAAGCTTCCCCAAAGTATTTTTAAATCTTATAGCCTAAATTTATTTAAGAAACAAATAAATATGTGTATATTACCTCGATATTGGTTTTGCGTCTTTTTTCAAATATTTCCTTCCACTTGGCTTATATTCAAAGTCATTGTCACGGAAATGACTTGAACAAATACAAGCCTTTTTAGGTATGACCTTCACTTCATCAAATCCTAACAAGGAGTACCAAATATTTCCCCTTTCAACATTTTTAGGAAACCTAAAAGTCATGTCTTCGTATAATTGTTTAGCAGAAAAACCAAATGTGATTTAATTTTTAACACAATATATGAAACTTACATAATTATAAGTCGTTGCAATAAGTTAAAACAATCCTTTATGCATTATTAAAGAATTTATACAGTTGTATGTGTTTATACTATGTTTATAACCTTAAAAGTAACTTACCGATGAAATGATAAATCGGGATTTAAATAATCCAGTTTGCGGCATACCACATATTGTTGAACCATATTTGTCTATTCAATCAATTTAAACCAATAAATCAATATGAAAAAGAAAATTTTAATCTAGCACGATATAAAACACATTAGTAAACAAACACCAATGTACTGAACATGGCCGACACAAATACAATAGTACCATTCTAATGGTTACATTCCATTCATAAATAACAATGTTTGATAGCGCTTCGTTGCCGCTTCTATCAAATTTTCGCAGAAATGGTCGAAACTTAAATCATGGTAAAGTATCTTTGTCAATATTTATCTAGCAATATAATTTGTTGTGCTATTAGTTTCGAAAATTAGTGTTAACGTATATGTACAATTATTTTAGCGAAACAAAATATCTCATTTTCCAAGATAATTTTTAAATAGATTTAGGATTTTGGTAATGACGGAAAAAAATATGATAACTTTGACAACATTGAAACTGATAATATAAATTCAATAACACAGCGTTTAGACTGTTACGTGTTGTTGTCCCCAGCCGAAATGTCAACAAACTCGATCTTATTGTTCTAAATCTATGGCCGTATCTTTTAAAACAGCTATGTAATATGCAATATTTTCTTTAACGCTCTTTGTGATATCTTTTCGATTTCGTAGTTTGTGCTGCCACCAGTTTTTTGTAACACTCTGTATAATCGAAAGTATTTTCAAAATGTGCACTCAGTAACTGCATTAGCTCACAAAAAATTTAAAAGTTTTATCTCATAAGCCGGGATCCAACAGCTCGTTGAATGCAACTTCACGCTCCAAGCTTGCCCATTCACAGGTCGTTGGATAGTGGAAGATTGGTGATCTTCGATCGGCGCGTTGAGTCCCGTCATTTGACGGGAGTGGGTTTCAATGAGCTGTTGGATCCCGGCTTTACCACAACGATTTAATCCTCCCTTGTCACAAGTTTGCGCCACCCTGTATATTTCATTTATTCTGAGGACCGACTTTAACATTGTAACGGGCCGGCAGTTGCCCTTCCCTGGTCTAAAATTGTAAAGCGTTAGTGAAAAACGAATCTTCATAAATTATTCAGTCTCATATGACCGTTTGCATATTTTAAATTTGAATGAATTTTTTAACGATTTTGAATGTACGTTTCGGAACAAAGTAAACTTTTTTTAACCATTCGTGCGTCAACTTGAAGTATTTTTGGCTTTCTCAATATGCAAAAATATAGGAAATTAGTAATCACGGTTTCCCACTTTTTTTGTGACGCACTCAATGCATGCGCTTCCGAGATATTCATTATTTCGTAATACTTGCTTGAAAATTTATTAATAGTTCAGAGTGTTTAAAATTTCCAAGCGGAATATCTTCTCGTACTGACACAGTTTACTACGCGAATGTGGATATGTTAGGTTAAGGTGTTTCTGGTGGTTTGTTATATAAAAATTATATGGCTTGGTTTACGAGGTGTTGATGGAAAATACCGAATTAGCTTTTTAATTGATGATGTTGCCTGGGTGGCTGTCGAGGTACATTTATAAAACAGATCAGTTTTAAAGTAGCAGTAGAAACTTACTAACCTAATGTGTGGGTTTTCGTTATTTTATTTCATTTCTGTAATTTGATCTAAATTTTATGTCGTCTAGAATGTATAAAAATTCATTAAGTCAACTCAAAGTGTTAATAACATTTTACAATATTTAAATCAAACCGGTATTTTAGTCGTTGCCTTGTATTTTGTTCAATATTTAATTTAATCTTTACTTTTTCATAGCGTTTTTAAATGCAAACATAAAACCAAAATACATTTTTCTTTTAAAAGTGAGTTTTGACAATTTTGTAAAACAAAAAATTCCAAATTTGCATTGGGGTTGCAAAGTTTTTGACCGATTCTGGTCTCAAGACTGGTTTCTACCTCGGCTTCGTTAGTTTTGCCGATAGATGGTAGTACATTTGCGAATTTTATCTTTTAGCTGATATAGCCATTGACTTACGCGTGTTTGGAATTTGATTTATTTATTACGATGTCGAATACAATAAAATGAATTCCTAACTTCTTAGATGTGCTACAATCTATGGTTAGAAGAGAGTTTTGACACTTTACATAGCAACGATTCCCGAATTCCTAACTTGTTTACTTACTTCAGTGGTAAACTTTCGAATGCAATCTGACATCAGCAAATTTGGGAAATGCAGATATTTCCTTCATATCATTTTTCTCTAAAACCGTCAAAGTATATAATAGGTACAGCTTAATAAACATACAGCTATGAAACTCTCTATGCAGGGTGTAGCTAACGCAGATTTTCGCACATCCCCCACTTTCGGAGTACCTAAAACCTATCAAACCAGTGGCAAGGGTTGGGACATTGTCTAAAGATTATGGCAGGGTTGACTAAACCTCTTTTTTTATTATTTATTTATTGGTCATTTACAATCTACTCGATAATAAAACAAGTAAATTTGATTAATGTTAAAGCTTGCGGCGGGAACTGTCTATTAACAGTCCTCTGCGATCTATCTGATTAAATCTTCTGGCAGGGCCAGGACAAAACACTCCTATACCTTCCAATGTAAAATAATTTTTGATTTCCTATGACCTTGTCGGGCCCAGTGAGCAGAATTCTCGTCATCTGACTTATGGCCTGAATCCTTCGAATGTTCAGTAAACTTTCGGAAAAAAAAATCAAAAATATGTAACTTTTTCAGAATATTTGACATTCTATTGCATTATTTTACATTAAACTGTCTTTTTATTAACAAAAACTCAACATAATTGACCAGTATAAGATATTTAACGACGAACAAATGTCAAATATATTTTTGAGGTTATGTTGCCATTCGTAATGTAAACAAAGACATCTTAATTTTTAATAACATAAAAGCAGCTTAATTTTTAGGTATGTTGTGAAAATATTTTTGCAGTAAATTGAGAATATCTTTAGCACAATTGTGACTTTCTTTAAATACATGTTTCTCTTGAAATTAGCTTATAGTAGATCATGAATTACAGAGATTGTAAAGAAACTAAAGAAAGGCCTAACTGAGGGGTAGACTGGAAAGACGATTTATTGAATGCTGCATAAATAATAAATATTACTGTTTGTAAGGTACGATATTTAAAAATAAAACTAAATACATTTGTATGTATTAAGCATTAGAATAATCAGCGGTAATAAGCTAAATTACTAATTTAGTTCGGAAATAATATATGTTTTTAGAATAGAAAACACTTCAAAATTGCTCTCAGATCGCTTTTAAAACAGGCAGGTACAATTCCTAAAATCATAAATTGAATTCCCTCCATATTTTTGCTTCGAAATAATTTCAAGGTCATTCATTCAATCAGTTTGACATTTGAGTAAGCTTTCTTGGGTATAGTAGAACCCACCGCTACCGCTTTATGAGAAAGAAAAAACAGCAAAGGATACCGCCAATAGAAGAAATGCTAATTGAAGTGGACATTTTTGAGTTCTTTAATGTCGAAAACACCGTACACTATCCATATACATAAAAATAAAATGATATTTTGGCATTAGGACCACTGTGCAAAGATTCAATAACCAACTTAGCTGGAGATCGTTAGGGGTAATTTGCTTAAAATTTCTATATTGATTAAGTTTCTTTAATATGAATTTACATTTTAATTTCTATAAAGCGGCGTTCAGACTTTACAAGTTACTTGAATTCAAGTAACTTGAAAGGAGTAACCTGAATTCAAGTGAACGTTCATACTATTTCAATATTTGATTCAAGTCATTTCAAGTTGACATTTTTATTTAAATAATTCCTGTTTCAAGTTACAAAAATTGCGTCAAATGATATGATTCCTGCCGGAATAAAAGTTGTAAATCAGCTAATTGTGGATGGATTCCGAAAAATCAGAGAAAAAATTCTACACTTTATTTTACAAAAAAATACCTCACAATTTGTTTTTTAATTTGATATATTAGGTAGGTGTTAAAAAGGCTCGTTCAGACTTTACAAGTTACTTAAATTCAAGTGCAATAATTGGTGCAACTTGAAATAAATTGAAAGATGTGAACACTTGAATTCAAGTAACTTGAAAGGTGCTTTCAAGTTTCAAATAGAGGTAGAGCCCAAGTTAACTTTTGCTTTCAAGTTGGGGACTTGAATCACAATTGAATAGTGTGAACTGATATTCAAGTGCACTTGAAGGATTAGGGTACGCCAGGCCAGCTTAGCTCACAAAGTAATATTTCAAGTAAATATATTGGATTGGCATTTGGCAACACCGTGGGCACTCTAAAAGCAGTTGTGGTTTAGACGCTGACGCTAGTGTGAATTACCCACGGTGGGTTCTAATTGTGAGGTTATTTTGTATAAAAATTTCAACTTGAAATTTTTTCTCTGATTTTTAGTAATCCATCCACAATTAGCTTATTTACAACTTTTATTCCAGCAGGAATTACATCATTCGAAGCCATTTTTCTAACTTGAAAAAGGAATCAAGTAAAAATGTCAACTTAAAATGGCACTTCTAAACATTTATACATATCGTTTGGGCATCTTTACATATATATTATAAAACTTTTTATTGATGAAATGGCATCAAAAAGGGGCCCCGAGGTATTGCGCCTTCCGCCCTATTTTTGTGTATTTAACCCCACAGAATTAATTTGGCGACAAATTAAAAAAGAATAAGGCGTTATAACGTGTTTCCTAAATTTGACGGGTTGATAGCAAATTTGGTAAAAGAAGAAATTAACAAAAGTTCATCTGATGATTGGCAGACAAAAATCAAACATGTTATCAAAGAAGAAAATTCTTATGTAACGAGTCCGACCAAATTGATTATCAATGTTGATGACAGTGAATCCAATGGTGAGGGTTGAGATAGGGTAGGTAAGCTTAATTAATTTATAATATTTATGACTTTATTCACCGTGTTTTTAATTTTAGAATTAAAATTTGAGAAAAAAATTTTAATTAGCAACGTTTGTGAATCTCACAAGAGATCAGAAAATGAACCTATGGGCGAGGTGGAGTGGTCAACCTCTATTGAAATCTAATATGCGTTACAGAAATTAAAATGTAAATTCATATTAAAGAAAGTTAATCAATATAGAAATTTTACGCAAATTACCCCTAACGATCTCCAGTAAGTTGGTTATTGAATCTTTGCACAGTGGTCCTAATAGCCAAAATATCATTTTATTTTCATGTATATGGACAGTGTACGGCGTTTTCTACATTAAAGAACTCAAAAATGTCCAGATCAATTAGCATTTCTTCTATTGGCGGTATCCTTTGCTGTTTTTATAGCGTTTTTTCTTTCTCATAAAGCGGTGAGTTCTAATATACCTCTGGCCATGTTCTCTGCAATCTTCTTTCCATCATTGGTTGTTGATTGAGGTTGCTTATGAGATCGTTTTGATGTCCGATGTTATGTAGTCTGTATCTATAAGCATGTAGGTATTTTTATTACATCGGCAACGAATGGTACGTTTAGGTTCGTATGTATGGTGTAGTTTGATACATGCCATGGGACATCTGTTATATTTCGTAAAATTTTCGACTGAACTGTTCGTACTTGTGGGTTTGCTGCATCCCAATAGCTCGATACCCTATATCCATATTGGTTTTATAATGTTTTTGTAAAGCAGTAGTTTATTCTCTAGTGATAATTGGCATTTTCTACATATAAGCCAGTACATTTCAGGAATTTTAATATTAATTTGTTGCTTCTTAGATTTGATATGTGCCTTCCATGTCAGTTTTCTATCTAGATGTGGTCCTTTTTGGGTATTACGTCATTGTTGATGGTTACCTCGTGACAAGTACCGTATCTTGTGGTAAATGTGATTTGCGATGACTTACTAGCGTTAACTTTAATTCTCCACTTCTTTTGCCAATTCTGCAAGAGATATAGATGATGTTGCAAGTTTCTAGCTGCACTGTTTGGATTGATGTCCGATGTTAGAATCGTAGTATCATCGGCAAAAGTTGCAATTGTGGTGACATTTGTTTTTGGTAAAAATGTGAATATAAGATACAGGTATTGTACCAAAACGCTGGCGCTGCCTTGTAGTACACCGGATTTTATAGGCTGATAGGAGGATAGTGTGTTCTCAAATTTAACTTGAAAGAATCGGTCTTGCACGTATGATTTTATTATTAGGTAAAATTGATCAGGAAGTCTTGATTTCAGTTTGTACAGAAGTCCAGTGTGCCATACTCGATCGAATACATGTTGTATATCTAAGAAAACGACTGCACATAAATATTTCTTTTCAATATTATCTTTGGAGATATTTTTTATAAAAGGGAGAGATTTTACAAATACTTTAATTATAAATGTTCTTCTTTTTGGATATTAAAACCACTTTTTAGATTAAAAATGTTTTTTTAATTTAACGTTTCGACTTTGACTCTAAAGTCGTTTTCAAAAATTATCAAAGCAAAAACCACTATGAATTACAGAAATAAATTATAGAAATGAATTACTTTAACTATATTTTTATTACCTAAAGGTAAAAATTTATATTAGGTTTTATAACCTGATGATTTTAATGACTGCCGCTTGATCCCATGCCAAACAACGTCAAGTGTCTGGTCAGCGTTTGAAAAAATTGATTAATTGTTGAAACACTATATTTAGATGGAAGATAATATGAGAGAAATATTTTATTAATGAATGTATTTATATATTTTCGCTAGCGATTTATAACTTTTAAACACGTTTCCAGAATTTTATTCAATTCTTCAGTTTGGAACTAAAAGTGTCAGTTATCATTTTGTGACGATTGATGAGAGGCTATTTTCATAATTATGGCGTAATAATCGCTGTTTTATTATGTAAATGCAACAATACATGTTATTGCAACTTGCTGCAGATGCTTCGATTGCTGTGGCATAAGCATAAGGTACAAAAACCTTATTAGGTAAGCTTGTTGTCACTTATGTACATCATTGTGTTTGAGATTAAGCATATGACGTCCATGGATTCAAACAAAACATTTATCGTCTGTTGCGAAGGAAATTATAAAAAATGTGTACTTAACTAATAATTAACAAACACCCCAAGAAAACGAAGTGATTAGTACAAGATCCGGTATTAGGAATATAAACCCTCATCTGTTATTTGATGATGACAACGATTATATGTTAGATAATATATAGATTGATAAATTGCAAATGAGTTGCCTAGCTAAACCTTGGGCCTATGTCCTCAAACGGCCCAAAAACCACCTCCAAAATGGGGGAATCGTGGATTCCGCGTCTTCCTGTAGCAAAATATGTCTTGCTCCCCCGTTTTCGAGGATGCTAAACACGATGGCGTTATACAAAGTTATTTTTGACTTGAGAAAAGCAGTAAGAAAGATCATGATTGCATTAAGGGGTTTCATTAACGCGTCATAACTTCATACGATATTTCCTCTTGACCCGCGCAGCAAAAGTATGCATGCCTAAATATAAATCTTGTCCAAACTTTGGAAACACAGCAAAATACATTTACCAAAAGATATTGCCACCGAATAAATAAATGATTTATGCATTCTTAGTAGCCAGTGGCCAGTGGCGTGCAGAACATAAAAATTAGGTGACCAAAACCAACCAATGTTTTAAATAGGTAATGATCTGGTATTAACAAACGAAGAAAACTTAATCGGATAATTGGATAATAAAGCACCTTTAGGAAAATCAGACCACGCCGTCATTTCATTCAAAATTCAGACCGTTATCAAAAAATATTGTTACTTGAACAAAAATAGTGGACTACAATAAGCTTAATGAATTTCTTGCAAACGAAAACTGGACACAACTGTTAGAATTGGATAATGTAGACTATAAATGGCAAACTTTTCAAGACACCATCGCTAAACTAATGGATGACTGCACCCTTTTTCGAACAAGACGAACAAACAGAATTAAACCCTATATTACAGAAGATATAATCCATAAATCAAAATTGAGAAAAAGCTATGCCATAGGTTCAAACGCACTGGTGACAGAAACACATAGAGAATTCTTAAATGAGCTATCGAACGCAATTAAACAAAAGCGTTCCTCCTATGAAAACTCATTACCTGATAAAGATACTAAAGCTCTCTACAGATACACACGTTCGAAACTCTCTTCTAAAGTATCCACCCCCCTTGTCCAAAATCCAGATAGTTTGATCTCTACCACCAATAAAGAAGCTGCTGACATCTTCGCCATAACTTTCTCATCCATATTTGTAGTCGAACCACAGGGAGAGGTTCCTGAGATACCAAATGCAAGTCTAGACTTCGCCATTGACTCCCCTCAATTTAGCGAGTTCGATGTACTTTCAGTACTCCAAACCCTCCCTGTTAACAAGTCACCTGGTCCTGACAAAATAACAAGTAAGTTTCTTGTTAAATGTGCCTTCACCATATCTCGACCTCTAGCTAACATCATGGAACATTCCTGTTCGATTAGTAAACTTCCCAGCTCCTGGTTAATTACACAGGTTACCCCTATCTTCAAAAAGGGTTAGACAAGTTAGACCCAAATAGCTACCGTCCCATTAGTCTGGTTTCCATTTGTGCGAAGGTCATGGAAAGAATTCTAGCCAACAAACTAATTGATTTTATTATGACACACAATATAGTTCCACCAACACAGCATGGTTTTCTACCAGGAAGATCCACACTTACCAACTTACTGTCATCAATAAACTCTTGGACACTTTCTCTAGACAACGGCTCGCCTGTTGATATCATCTATCTTGATTTTTCAAGAGCTTTCGACGGCGTACCCTTGATTTAAAATAGTAATCAATAAATTGTAACCCAAAAATAGTGGAATAGAAAATGGGAGAATAAAATAAACGTGGTAGGAAAATCGAGATTTATTGGAATTTCACTCAATAATCCTCAAGTGTTGTAGGGAATTGTTTCTTATTTCCAACCATTTGCTGTTCTTGAATCCACTAACTCCGGTAGAAACAATTGAAGAAAAAAAATTTCAACTTTATAAATCTAAAAAAAAGACGAATGTTTATTGTCCCACTTTACTTTATACTGGGCGTTTAAAAAATAAATACCTAATTGAATATTTTCCCCTAAGTACGGGCCTGCAGGTACACTAGTACAGTGTAAAATTATTTTATGCCGAATAAACAAGAAATAGATAAATGACGCGATGTGAATTTTTGAAATTGTTAGAGAAAAAATGAGTTTCATAATATGTTTTTTCTAAATTAAATGAAAATTTTACTTTCAATATTAAAATTTTCCCATTCGATTCGGTGGCGGGAAAACAACAACAACTTGTTTCAATTCAGTTTTTTCCCATCTATTCAAATCTACAGGGTGTTGTTTTGATATTTTTAATATGTTTCAATTTTTCCTAAAGCCGAATCTGGATTTTCATATCTTTCAATATTTCAGTACATTATTCGTGAGAAGTGTAAGCTGTATGCCAAAAACGGAAAATATATACTAAGTAATTCAACAGTTCTGGCCAAATGAATAATTATGCATAATTGATAAAACACCCTGTAACTCGGTTATGGAAGCCAAGAGACCCATTATATATGGGTTATTTAGAATCGCATTTGTGACCTCTACCTACCTTTAAAATATTTCCGTTTACCAACGGGACACCCTGTATAAGAATACCGGAAAGTCATTATTTTTACGATTGTGTAGGTTCATTCCATTTTTTTAACGTAGAAGGAAATCATTGACTTGCCGGAATTACAAATGAGACTTTTTTTTTGTGATAAACGGTTTTTACTGAAAAAATTTCTGGGACATGAGAAAGCACAGCCAGTTTCACCAAGGTAGTGAATGCTCTTAATTGTACTGAGCTGGCGATGAAGTTGGGTCCTACTTTATGCCTTGGTCTGCCAGGTTTCCACGCGTTTACGGGCTGTGATTACACTGCGTTTTATAATAAAGGGAAAGTCAAGCCTTTTAAAATATTTTAGAGTCGAACGGATTTCCAGGAAATATTTGCATCATTGACAGACCCGGTAGATCTTTTCGTTGAAAAGAAAATTAAATGTGTTCAGGAGTTTACTGCACTTATTTTTGGGATCAGGCATTGTATAAGCATCAATGACGCTAGATATCGCATGCTCCAAAATACATAGGGAACGAAAAAAGACAAAGAGATATTTTTAAAGAAGATTAAAGGCATCGACTCCAATCTGATCCCACCATGCTGGATCTTATTAAAACAGAAAATTTTGCGCACAATCTTTATAAACTCAATGTGGCTTCATGCAACTAACGCATGCTGCGTCAAACTAAGTCCTAAAGATTGCGGTTGGTTTTTGAATGGCTATTTGAAGCCGACATGGTTTGTAGGGGACCCAACACTGTTACAAGTTGATGATATAAAGATGACCATGAAGAATAAGTATCCGCTCATCACTCTCTTCCAAAATTTCAATTCCATTTCTAAAATAAGAAGATGGTAATATATATTCTTCCAATTACGAAACGTCCGAAACATTGTCATTGCATTTCTCAAAAGTCTTTTTCTTGGAACCTCTGGACAACCTACCTCTTTTAAATAGACCTCGTGTCCAAGCCTCGCTCAGCGATATTTCCTTATCTCCAAAACAAATTGAAAATCACCTTCTAAATCTCAAAAACAATTCCTCTCCTGGGCTTGATGGTCTAACATCTTTCTTCTTAAAAAAATGTGCAAAATCATTAGCGTATCCATTATCCCTAATAATGAGCGCTTCTTTCACTCAGTGCTGCATTCCAGCAGCCTGGAAGCGTGATTCTGTAATCCCTATTTTCAAAAAAGGCAATAAACTTACTGCCAATAATTATCGTCCCATTAGCCTTGTTCCTATCGTTTGTAAGGTAATGGAGTCTATTATCACTGAATCCATGACAAAATTTTTGCTCCATGAAGACATTATCCCCTACCATCAACATGGGTTTGTAAAAGGTCGTTCTACCTTAACAAATTTGCTTCACTGTGTTAATGACTGGTCGAAGGCTTTAGATAATAAAATTCCAACCGATGTTATTTATTTAGATTTTTCCAAAGCCTTCGATAGAGTTCCTAGGAGAAGGCTTCTTTATAAATTAGAACACCTCGGTATCCGAGGTAATCTCAATAAATGGATTTCAGATTTTATGTCTGATAGATCTTTCAAAGTTAGAGTTGGACAAGATTTTTCTCTGGAAAGACCTGTATCAAGCGGTGTACCACAAGGTTCTGTTTTAGGACCTCTCTTGTTTATTGCTTACGCTAGTGATCTCCAGTATTACATTTCAAATTTATTATCATCTTACGCTGACGACTCGAAAATATATGGAAACCCGCTTACCAACTATCAGAACCTCCAAGATGACCTCAACAAAATTCAGCAGTGGTGTACAGACTGGCTCATCCATTTAAATATCGATAAGTGTGTTGTTCTTCACATCGGTAAGAATAATCCTGGTTTTTCGTACTATCTGAACGGACACTTGTTAAAAACTGTTTCTTCTCACAATGACTTAGGTGTAATTGTGAATTCGACCCTGACGTGGAGTGAACATATCGCTGCGGTATGTAAAAGGGCAAATACGAAGTTATTCCTTATACAAAAAGTGTTCTCGAAATCGTCATTTGACACGAGCAAGATATGCTTGAAAAAATTCAACGAAGTGCTACCAGACTCTCATTTGGTTGTACGAGGCCCTGTTATGAAGAACGGATGGTCATAAATATGATTGACATTTGTCTTTTTAGTAGAGGCTAGTTTTTAAGTAGTTACAAGTATTCTTTTCACAATTTAGTTTTTTATAATTGTTTTTACCATAGGTATTTGTCATTCTTTTTATATTATTAAGGGGCAATATAGGACATCTGTCCTCTGCCCTTATTCATATAAATAATAATAATAATAATAATTTCTAGAGAACTGTCAATGCCTTTATTTTTAACAATTTGCTATTTCTAGAGAACTGTCAATAACATATTATTTTATTTTGACATGTAAGTAGGCAGTAAGTTGGCTGTATAATTTTCCGTGCGGTCGCACAGAAAAAGCCCATTTTCGGTGCGCTAAATAAGCAAGTAAATATAGTGTTTTCAGATAGGTATAATGAAAAAAATTTTTTACACCTTACTTAACGTGCATTTTTCTGTCACTTTCACTTACACTAACTCAAAGTGCTTTTTCCTTTTGAGTCTTCTTACTAGATCACTGTTGTCCAGGAGCTGGATGGCCTCGACATTCACGTGTTGGTGGAGGCGATGTTCGTGACTTCTTGCAAATTTGTTAATTGTCTGGTTAACAGTATCCATCTCCAAGTCCTGGTGGAGGTCAATATTTCTGCAGTACCAGGGAGCATTTACTATGGTCCTTAATGCTTTGTTCTGGAATCTCTGTATTATGAGTAAATTACTCTGACTGGCACATCCCCAAAGCTGGATACCATATGTCCATATCGGTTTCAGAATTTATTTGTATAACAATATTGTTGTATATAATGACAGGGTAGAATTTTTTCCAAGCAGCCACTACATTTTTCTGAATTTTATATTGAGTTCTTCACGTTTCTTTTTGACATGGACCTTCCAGCGTAGTCTCGCATCTAAAGTAATACCTAGATACTTTGTTGAATTAGCATAAGGGATCTGGGTATTATTTATTCTGACTGGTATATACTCACTGTTTTTGTTAGTATAATTAACATGTACCGATTTATTTTGATTCTCCAACGATTGGTCCAATTATTAATTCTATCTAATGATGTTTGTAGTTTTCTTGCATCCTCTTCGTGGGTTTTCCCTACTGCCATGATAGCGGTGTCATCTGCAAAGGTGGCAATTGTATTTTGCTCTATTTCAGGAATATCACTAGTGTATAATAGGTATATGACTGGCCCTAATATACTTCCTTGTGGTACTCCTGCCTTAATTTCTTTAATTTTAGAGTATGTTTCTTCCTGTTTAATCCTAAAATATCTTTTTGGTATATATGATGCTAATAATTCTGAATACTGTTTTGGCAATAATCCATTCATTTTGTGTTTGAGCCCTTCATGCCAAACTTGCGCTACATCAAGGAAGACAGTAGAGCTAACTTTTTTTTCTTCTAAGGTTTTTTCGATATTAATTATTCTATGGACTTGGTCTATAGTTGAATGGTTTTCTCTAAATCGAAACTGGTGTGAAGGAATTAGTTTCTTTTCTTCTATAATAGGTTTTAGTCTTTTTAGTAATATTTTTTCATACAGTTTCGAGATTACAGGAAGTATGGATATAGACCTGTAAGACGTAATTTCATGTGGTGGTTTCTCTTGTTTTGGTATTCTGACTGGTATATACTCATTGTTTTTGTTAGTATAAATAACATGTACCGATTTATTTTCATTTAAATTGATTCTCCAACGATTTGTCCAATTATTATTTCTATCTAATGATGTTTGTAGTTTTCTTGCAGCAAATTGTCCCTTTGACGCGCGGTTTTATCAAGTAGCATCCTGAAATACGAGCGAGATCGCGGGTTTTCATGTTTGCTAAAAAAAATTTTTCAAACCTCCAAGGTATTATAAAAACATGTTTAGTCTATTATTACGAAGGGAAATTTAGGAATAGCTTTCTTTAACATCTGGAAAAATCAATTTTGATACAATTGGAGCAAAGTGTGTTGAAAATTCTACATTTAATGTAAATTCAACAAAAATAAATATTTATACGAGAATGTAGGATTCCGTAAATTTGGAAAACATCGTATTTTTCAAATGCAGTTGTTTAAACCAGATCGAATAAAATATACAGGACTAGAAATGTATGACAGAATTCTAAAAATACAATAGAAAGCTTAATTACTACCTATAATGAAATTTTTACGTAGAATATAAACAAGTCAATCAACAGCGTAGTATTAATGTTATAGGTCGCATTAACACCTGACATTAAAACAGGTATCAAATTAGAAATGAAATGGAATGAAATATTTGAGATCTTTAATTTAAATTGTTCTTATTTCGATAAAGTATAAACATTGGCACATGGTAACGATTAAAGTAAACAGAAATAATTAGTAAGCAAAAGAGTTATTTAAAAATATATTAAATGCTTTTGGGTATTTTTTTTGCTCTCACAATCTATACAATATTTTGTATAAAAAGAAAGTCTTGAAGAAAATTGCAATAGTTTCGTATGGTGCTGTAATTATAACTACAAAGTTAATTATAGCTATGCGATCTTGAGTACTGTTTTAGATGGTTGGTGGAATGCATGGAACGTGTCGCTTCAGCCTATTGTTTGGTGGTTGCCTCATGAGATTTTTGCCAGACTGTTTGGTACCTTATTCTCACATTATATTTTGTGAATAGTTTATTGCTTCTTGTTGACGGTTTTCATTTGAAGAACATGCGTCGAATTAATCAGAAACGTACCAGGGAGCGGTGGTGATGAAGCGGGGAACTTTTGATTGGAATCTTTCCAGGGTTTTTGCGTCAAATGATCCAATTCAATATCTGAGTTTGATTCCTAATTGTTTCCGTTTGGCACATATAGGTATGCTATTACCAAGCACGTTGATCAACATACTCAAATATTTGGAGTCTTCTTGATGTACCAATTGTTAATTATTTAGTGATTCTGCTATACAGTCGCCTTTTGCGGTGTTACTTATTAGTTTTTCGAAATTATTATATATTTTTTGAGATATAATGAAAAAACCAAATTTTCGAAATTGTGAACTTAGCATATAGGTCAGGAAAAACTCGGTTTGACTACGCAATTTTCTGAGCCAGGTCAAATCAAAGTGAAACCTTGTGGAATTACTTCATTTCTGGCCCAATATCAAAGTTAGAAAGGTTTGGTAGGGTATTATTGCCCCCTTGCCCCAATATGCCCAGGGGGTGGCAGCTACTAGATTGCTTATTTTTAAAAATCCTTATAGGCTAGTCGTTTTGGGGGTCACTAATTACGAATTTAAGGTCGTATTAATCGTAGAAAAATGACAAAAAATACATTTTAATTGTTAGCTCATGGCTATAAAATTAGTTCATATCAATTTTTCCGTAATACTAACAGATTGTCGGTTATATTTAAAAAACTTTTAGAAATGTATGATTTTTGTGTTAAAATTACATTCCACACTTAAAATATCTTCACACCATTTATCCTTTCTTTTTATTCGGTCAAACGCCTTTTCCAGGCTTGACAAGCACGTATGTATATCTTTATCTTTACTAATATATATATTTAATTATTTATTAAATGGTTAGAAATATAAAAAGATATATTTTGATATTTTACGATTTATCTCTTACCTACAACTTTTATGAAGAAAATATTTTTTTTATCGGTACCTTATATTGCTTATTTAAAGTACGCCACTGCGTGTTTAAATCCAACTTTTAAAAACGCGCGTTTTAAATTCACCATGGCACCATCAACAACCCGAGAAATGTGAAGTCTAAATGTCAACTATATAATTATTGATCTGGCAGGTATACCTTGTAACGTCAAATGTTTCAAAAAGTTTTATTCAAATATCAAATAAAACGAGCAAGGTTTGTATATGTGTATGTATGTGTGTCCGGAAGGATCTCAAAATCCACTCGTCACAATGGCGGATTTAGCTTTTTTTATGGGAGGGGTAAAACTTACGAAGTAGTCCAAGAAAGCTACTAAATTTTTTTGTAATATCGAGCAGAAACTAGTAACTGATCAGATCAACTTAAATTTTTTTGAAAATTGCTAGTAAAGGTGTCCAGAAGTAGAAAACTTTCGTTAGTTGCGTTTTGAGTGGGGGCAGGTGGGGGTGTGAAAAAAAAGAAAAAAAAAATCGTAATTGATAAATTACCTTTTTTTAATGAATTAATGTTCCCTTCCGAGTTACAGTGCGCAGAAAATTACGATTTTCACCACAATAATCGTACATTTCTAAAAAAATGTATTTTTTACCCGTAACTTTTTTTTGGCTAATCATATTAAATAATGTACAATAATCCATTTTAAAGCTTAGGATATCGCCGAAATATCATGTTATGACAAACTTGTTCATTGGAATGACTGTTTTTTCAATATTTGACCCGAAAAAATGACATTGACGGTTATAAATGCAACGATAAAGAAAAATGGTAATTATTCGGAAGAACATTTGCTCAAAGCCTTGTCTCTTTAATTTTTTTTTCAAAAATCAATACTTTTCACTGTATTGACCAAAAATTGAAAATGTCATAAAAAACAAAAATTTAGCTCAACTTTAACAAACCAAAATAACTATCCATAGGGCTAAAAATTACTAGACAATTGTAAAGACATATGTTATGACATTCTGCAAAACGATTTTTTTGTCAAATACCACAGTCTAGATGGCGTTAAAAAATGGCGTAAAAAAATTGAAAAAAAAATTATTTGTCCATAACTTTTTTTCTGCTTATGTTAAACGGTTCTGGATGGTCTTAAAATGTTCCCAATATTGTTCTCTCATTAAGATGTTATATACATTTTTTGTGGAAGTAATATTTTTTCAGATATTTACGCTAGAACAGCTGTTCTCAAACTTTTCAAATTTTGTACCACATAAATATGAAACAAAAATATATGTACCACCATAGAAGTATTTCGCCGTTAAAAATCAATGTGTCGCGAAATTGTTCGAAGTTTTTGGAAAAGTCGTCATTTCAATATTAAAGCTAGAGCCGTTAAAGTCAAAAACTTAAAGAAAAATATATGTGTTTCTGAAAACAAAATGTTAAATGTTAAATTGTACCACTAAAACATTGTAATGTACCACCAGTGGTACATGTACCATAGTTTGAAAACTCCTGCGCTAGACCCATCCAGTTTCTTTAAACACCCATTTTTCAATTGCCAGATCTTCCTTCGTATTAATCGTAGAAAAATCATTTTATTTGTTAGCTCAAGACCATAAAATTAGTTAATATCAATTTTTACGTAATAATATGAGATTTTCGGTTATATTTAAAAAAACTAGAAATGTACGATTTTTATGGTCAAAATCGAAATTTTCTACGCCCAATAACTCGGGAGGGGTTTATTTTCATGAAAAATTGTATTTAACATTAATTCATTAACAAAGGATAATTTATCGATTGCGCAAGTTTATTTTCTATTTTTCCCTCACTTTTTGATGAAAAAAACGCCACTATCGAAAGTTTTCTACTTCTGAACTAAACACCTTTCCTAACAATTTGCAAAATATCTCAAATCGATCTGCTTCTGCTCAATGATTTTACTTCATTTCTTGGACTAAAGACAACATGTTTATTAATACTAAATTATAATCCCAAAGAGACTAGGAAAGTGCTTAGAAATGGTTAAAACAAAAAAAACACTTTTAGACTGCTACTATTAAAAGTCTAGTAAAATAAGGAAGCTGCATACATTTTTCTTTATCGCGTTATAAGAAGCACCACTTTCTTTATTATGTAAAAGAGTGTATTATGTTTTATAAATTTTTTTATAAATTATAATCATAGGGGGGTAATTACCGCCCTTGACTCGTCAGAATTCAATGAAACTTTCAGGGTGGACTAATTCCTACCTAAATCGGCAAAAAATGAAGGTCTCAATTAAAGCCCCCTTTTCTTTAAAGTAAGTGGTTTTATTTCCCTTAGAAGAGAAACTGATAAATATTAGTTTAATTTGTCAGTTTTTGGCATTGTCAAAAGTAGTTAATTGTCAATCATCGATCATCGCACATCATATTTTTGTGCGAGGGGTATTCCAAAGCAACGTTCAGTAACGTAGTCGCGATACATAATGTGGGTCTAACAGTGGCCGGTGAAAATGTTGACAGTGATGATGGAAAATCGTCATAAGAAAATAACCTATTTTTGTAAACATCAACGTCAAGGTTTGACTTTATTTAATTTCGCCATAATAACATTAAGAATATGGGGTCGACTGGGATTTTCATGAAATTTTCACAGATGCTATAAAACATGATAAAATCAATATAGCAATAGAAATTTTTGCGCGGAAAAATATTTTTCACATTTTAAAAAATATACGCGACATCTGGGCGACCGGGTCCGACAAAAATTGAGTGGTATATTTCCAAGATAAAGAAAAGTGACAGTTGTAGTACACAGGGTCGCATTATAAAAATAAGTATGTAATTGATTTGATAAAAAAATATAATTTTTGATTTTTTAATAATAATTTAAATTCTATTTTCATTGTAATATGTATTATAGTATTAGTTTTACGGAAAAAATTTACTCTTTATAAAAAGTTCTGCATGGTGTAAAACCCATGATGAAATAATAGTAGTGTTTGGCATTAACACTGCAAATCGTATAAATTTTTCAATAACGTTAATAAAATGTCTTATTTTTATCTCTATTTTACCAGTCTACCTTCTTTTCCTACTCTGCATCTTTCCTCTGCTAACACTATGTTGCTTAGCATAACATTTTCCACCAAGTGTTCAGAAGAAACATTACTGACGTCCTTACACCCGTAGGTCTCACTACCTCTTTTTGATTTACTTTTGATGGCCATAGATACAGACCGCTGATGCATGCTTGCAGAATCCTCTTCCTCCTTTGCAAGTGCAGTTTGTATCCAATCCAAGAAATTTTTATAAAGAGTAACTTTTTTTCGTAAAATTAATTTAAAAAAAGTTTTCCATATGGTGTAACTGAAGTAAACAAGCTGTACATATTACAAAGAAAATGGTATTATTAAAAAATCAAAAATTATATTTTTTTATGACGTCGATTACATACTTATTTTTATAACACCCTTAATGCGACCCTGTGTACTTGCAAGATCAGTGACGTTTACGTTTCTTTATCTTGTCATTATCTGTTGTTAGAACTTATACAATAATTATAATAATTATATACATAGCTCTATTGTCGGCTTGTAAAAGTTTGTTTTCGTTTTCGTGCTTAGTGCTTAGCGCAAAACAGTTCCTATAATCTCAGACGATCCATCAGTTTTTAACTGGTAGACGTCGGAAACATAATGGCTTTCGACGAGTTTCTTCCCTTTAGTGAGGCTTTTCTTTCGAAACATTGTTAAATTTACCGGCTTGAACCCACATCTTAGCAAAACCGACATTGTGGACAGTTAATAACAATAAATAAACGAGTTTTTCAATTAAACTTAAGCGATCGATTTAAATCGACAATCAATTATTGTTTTTCCCAGCCGGTAGAGCGGCGCTCGCGTCGCGCCAGCCGATGCGGGGCTGGCCTATAACGTCAAATAAAATATTACTAACAAATGCTTCAAAAAGTTTGATTCAAATATTTACTATTTAAGGAAGAGTCTTGCAATTTTCGGATCCCAAATTGAAGGGGAAATTTTGTAAGGGAAGTTTTCTTCCATGAGAATTGAAAATCTTTGTGGTAAAACTAACAACATGAAACACAAATGCATTTAGCATTTGAACGGGCTAGTTTAGGGAGCCCAGAACAACTTTTCTCCACGGCCACTACTGAATGTAGTTATTCTGAAACCACTTATAATAACAGAAAAGAAACATTCTCGCTCTTGAGATTGAAAGAAAATTCTGAAACTTTTGTCTCTTATGTATTTTATATGTATTACATTCTATCTCTAGAGCTAGAATCTGTATTCCGTGATTGTTTACAAAAATAAGGTTTGCCATGAATGTCAAATTAACTGTCAGTATTAGTTGACGTGGTCTTAATATTGGTTTGTAAAAACTTTTAATTTATTAAAAAGGAGAAGAAAATCAAACGATTCAGATGTAGAATTTGAAAATACTCCTCCAGAAATAAAAAAAATTGCCGATAATATAACTCAAAATTTGCTACCGCAAAAATCCAAGCTTAAATATAAAAATACTACCTACACAATGTTGAGAGATTGAGGTTTCATTTTACTATATTTAATTTCTACTTTCTGTGTCCGTGGAGAAAGTACAGTCTGTTACTCTGTTGGAATGAAAATCCGACACTCGTGGTTCCTCACGCTCGCATTCGCTCGCGTTCGGAATCCTCCACTCGTGTCGAATTCTCATTCCAACCTTGTTACAGAATATACTATTATGTACCCACATCAAACATGAGTCACACCTCACACACTTCGCTGAATGCAAAACCATTTTTTCTTTTTTTTCTTTCATGTATAAGTTTTTCAAGCAGTAAATGCAGATTCCTCAAAAAAAACTTTGTATTATTTTAATAACTTCTTTTTCATAAATCGTACAATTCATGAGTTCACAACTTTTAGGCAAATCCCTAGACTAAACTTTGTAGTTATAAAATAAAATTTCAACCACCAATTCATGATTGTTAAAAATTGCAAGCAATCTTTTTTTTGCCTTGAAACTAATGTCTGATAAAAATCCAGTTTTATTTTTTCTCTTCTTCAAACCAACAGCTGGTTTTTCTATGCCTTTAGGCCTGCCCCTTATTTGAAATTTCATTGGTAACTTAATAATTGATAAATATACATTTTTTGATAGAAGGTAGAACATCTTCTATCACTTGAGATTGAGCATTTTGGATTTGAATATCCTTCACTCATCTGTGTATTAAAAATTATATTTTCGTTTTCCCTATATTCATCAGAAAATGTTGCATTTACTGAAGTAGAAAAGGATGGTATACATCACATATTCACATAGGTTATGTTTCTCCCATCTCCCGCCGCCAGCTAACCAGAGGTGCGGATCCCGATTGTTAGCAAATCAGGGTCCGCAAATTGCCCCTTCAATTTGTATTTGCGGACCTGCATTAATTAGTAATAGGGGTCCGCAATTTGCGGACCCGGGACTCTTCCTTTAAGTAATCAATGTTAGAACTCATTTATAAGCAATGTACAATTGTACAACCAGTAAAAATTGTGAACAATTAATCTTAGATAGATAGACGTAAAAAGGGGTGGACCTACGGCCTATTCCACTGCGACCTTTGCAGATCTATTGTGTTTCCCCTGATAATTAGATGACTTGCGCGAGCTTCGTCCTTTTAAGTATGGTTAGGATCCCTGACAGGGGCTCTTCAACGTAGCTCTCTGCCTCTGGGTATTCCGTTCCCTTCTGTGAAAACCTTGTCCTTGCTATTCCATCGCATTTGCGATGGATTGAGGTTTCTTCCTCTGTCTGGCAAAACCTGCATGTGGTTTCTTCTGCCAGACCTATGTTTTTCATATGCTTGTTGAGTTTACAGTGTCCTGTAAGCATGCCTACTATTGCTTTTACGGACCTTCTGTCCTTGCTTAGTAGGTCTGCCGTGAGTGTAGGCGATGGTTTCTTGAGAAACCTTTTTGCCTGCCTCTGTCCTGGGGATTGTTCCCACCAGCTTTGGGCTTGTTTTTCCACCCATTTGCTGATTGCTTTTTTAACTGTTGCTTTTGCTATACCGCAGAAGGGTTCTGGACCATAAAATGCCATTGACGAGCCTTGTCTGGCCAATTCGTCGGCTTTTTCATTTCCTCGATGCCCTTTGTGTCCTGGAACCCATGCCAGGGTCACTTTCTTGCGGTTAGCTGATTCATTCAGGGCACAGGCACAGTCCCTCACAAGTTTGGAGTTTACTTGGGTGGCCTTTATTGATTTTAGTGTTGCCTGACTGTCGGAGAATATAACAACGGACTGACCTATGCTGTCTTGTCTGTTTATTTCTCCTATGCAGAGGTGTATTGCTGCTACTTCTGCTTGAAATACTGTGGTGTCTTTTGACAGGCTCTCCGGGATCATTATCCTTGGTTTTTGCCCGTATATTCTGGCAATTAATCTTATGTGACAGATTGTAAATTAGTTTTTGTTTTTTTTAATTTCTATGACAACGAAAGGTATACTGATGTTACATTACGAATTCAACCATTTTGCATTTCTACTTTTTTAGTAATAATACCAATAACAAAAAATAGCGGAAAACATTCGCGGATAACTGGTCTTTAAAACAATCGTGCGTGTTTTAAATACCTTATATTCACTCATACTTTAATGTACTATTTGTATTAACTAGTAAATTTAAATTAACAGATATGATTTAATATTTAAGGAAAAGCCTGGTAAACCAAGAAGCTAAATTTCAAAGTAAACTCAATGAACTTACCAAGGAACTTGCCTTTAGAGATGCTGAAGCAAACAAACTTAAATTCCAAATGGAAGAATTGCAACGAGATGCATTTGCAAAATCAGCAGGAATGGACCGTGAGTGTACCTAAACATTATATTTTACCAATAGTCAGGTCCCATATTAATTATTTATACTTTAAAATATTAATTTTAGGGCTAGAGTCCGAGTTAAAAGAAGCACAAAAAGAATGTGAAACTATTGGTAGGACCATAAAAACTTTAGAGAATGATTTGGAAAATCAAAAGAAGCGAAATATTTTATTGAATAGAGAATTAGACGAAAAAACAGGTACGTATTTTAAGTTAGTAAAAAAAAGAAAAGATGAAATAAACATGTTACATATATTTTTAAATCACTAAATTATCCAAAATACACCAGCAATATATGTACAAAAAATGAAAATATTATTTTTGTATTAAGCGCCCGAAATTAAGGATGTTTATTGGGGCGTCTGATTGTCAATTATTAACGTAAAACACTGATTTCGCTAAAAAATACAAATACTATTTTTTGTCCAAGTATCCAAAAACAAATCGCCAATTAATATTTGTTGTTGTATATTGAATTGAATTTCGTCAAATATTAATATTAATTTATTATTATTATTATTATTATTATTATTATTATTGCTTTATTGCTTCTAATACCAAAGTTTACAGCAAGAAATACATGAGTAGATATATTGTTATTTGTAAAGATATAAGAAAAAGAAAAATATTAAAAAGATAAAAATATTATTCATTTATAACAAAATAGCGTAACTTCAGGATATACTCATATTATGTTTTGAAGAGCAATTATAAACTGAACTGAAGACAAAGGTTTCTTTTTGTTGTGTATTATATACAGAGCAAATTAGATCTGTATTAATGAAATAATTATCACCGCTTAAAGTAAATTTAGATTGCGTGTAGTCTGGATGGGCAAATTAAGTTCAATTTTCAAAATGGTGTTTATATAAATCTGAAATTAAGTTTTTTTTAAATAAAGTTAAAAATACACTCTATACTGTGTAATAATTCAAAAATTGATTTATACAGGGTGGGCCAAACTTCTGGCCTCGGAGGATTACGTCGTTGTCGTAAGAGATAAAATTTTCAAATTTTGTATGAGCTAGTACAGGTACTGGGTGCACATTTTGAAAACAGTTTCGATTATACAGGGTGTTCCAAAACTCGTGGCAGCACAAACTTACATTTTTTAAATGGAACAGACTATATTTGATTCAATAATCGAAAAGATCTCACCGAGAGCGTTAAAAAATATAGCATGTTAATATTATAAATATTATAAAAAATGACCCCATCTTTAACACCCTGTAAAACAGTAAATCAAAATAAATCAACATGTCTTTGTACTCAAATATCGTTCTTATATCGTTGGCTGTGCTCACTATTAGTTACTTTGTTTTTCTGTGGCTTCTTTAATACAGGGTGAAACAGAACTCAAATCAAGCAATATCTCAAAATTTTCAAATGGATCACCCTATAAGTCTTTTTACAATTTGTTAGTACTATTAATAAGATTCCAAACGATATAGTATAGTTAGGGTATAAGTTAATGGAAAACTGTAAATATTTCATGATAACGGAAAAATCATGTATTTTACGTACACAAATTAAATGGTATTAAATTACTACATGAAACGTCCTGTACATTTTAGGTTTGCGCATTCTCCTAAGACGTAAATCATATTAATCATGTCTTCCTGTGGTAAATTCATTATAGTTATTTATTATTTAAACCTAAGAGCAAAATCGAAGAATATAGCTAAAATTTCTTTAACATTTATTAGTAGATATTTTGACACTAGCCTACTTGGTAAACGAAATATAATCAAGCCATATTTTCGCTTACCAAATATGCTAGATTATATTTCGTTTACCAAGTAGGCTAGATTTCGTTTACCAAGTAGGCTAGCGTCAAAATAGTATCTACTAATAAATGTTAAAGAAATTTTAGCTATATTCTTCGATTTTGCTCTTGGGTTTAAATAATAAATAACTATAATGAATGTACTACAGGAAAACATGATTAATATGATTTACGTCTTAGGAGAATGCGCAAACCTAAAATGTACAGGATGCTCAAAAAATTGTTTACTCGCTTCAAGAGTATATCGTGAAAGATATCCCAATCGAAGACATCCAAATAAAAAAGCTTTCTTAAAACTTAAGGAAATATTCGACACATCAGATGATGTTTCCTATCAACCTCATACTCTTCCCAAACGTATTTTCAATGAGGACAACGAATTTTTAATAATGACACATTTGGTTGAGAATCCTAATACAAGTACTAGTACTGAATTGGACATTAGTAGAGGAACAATAAGAAAAATATTAAAAAAGAATAAATTTTACCCGTACAAGATACAGATGCACCAAGAGCTTTTAGAGAGAGATTTTCCAATAAGAATAAATATTTGCGGGTGATGGGTAATGGATATTCAGATTTTTTTAAAAAAAATTATTTTTGTGAAAAGTGGTCTCGTACTTTTCACAAAAATGGTTTCGTCAACCGCCATAATTTTTATTTTTATTCGGATACTAATCCACATTTGTTTCGTTCAACGTCCCAAACTAAATGGTCCATAAACGTATGGGGAGGAATCGTAGGAGATAAAGTTATAGGACCATACTTTTTTGAAGGAAGTTTCACTGGAAGAAGGTATTATAATTTTCTTAAAAACGATTTGGGTGACTTATTGGAGGAAGTTGATTTAAACACAAGAGTTAATTTGTAGTTCCAACAAGATGGAGCATCTGTTCATTATGTTCGGTGTGTACGTCGGTGGTTAAACAGACATTTTACCGATAGGTGGATAGGACGTGGTGGACCAATTTTGTGACCTCCTCGATCTCCAGATCTGACACCGATGGATTTCTTGCCTACTTGGTAAACGAAATATAATCTAGCATATTTGGTAAGCGAAAATATGGCTTGATTACATTTCGTTTACCAAATAGGCTAGTGTCAAAATATCTACTAATAAATGTTAAAGAAATTTTAGCTATATTCTTCGATTTTGCTCTTAGGTTTAAATAATAAATAACTATAATGAATTTACCACAGGAAGACATGATTAATATGATCTACGTCTTAGGAGAATGCGCAAACCTAAAATGTACAGGACGTTTCATGTAGTAATTTAATACCATTTAATGCACCCAGTAACTGTACTAGCTCACACAAAATTTGAAAATTTTATCTCTTACCACAACGACGTAATCCTCCGAGGCTAGAAGTTTGGCCCACCCTGTATAAATAAATAAAAATTGCGTCGAATGAATGCTGTAAAAAATGGTTCATCATTTTAATTATTTTTACATGTTATGGCTCTATTAATAGATATCTTTAGTTTTATAAAAATCAGTGAGAATTTCAGAAATTATAACTTCCGGTCAAATTTTCAATGAGAAAGCAAAAAAAATTAAAACCTAATAGCTTCCTGAGAAAGTCTCCTCTTTAAAATACTTCCTTTTTTTCTTTGTATTCAAAGGCTCGGCGCTCGTAGAGTTTTTGAATTCGCTTTCTTATTTTTAATATTTTATAAATGCCTCAATACTGCAGCCTTAAGACTTATTGTACTATGTCAGTTACATCGTTATGTTCAGATGAAGAGGTTTGTTACCTTTATCAGGCTGAGTAGCCTTTTCACCAGATTTTCTTTTGGAAAGTCCTCCTGTGGGTTTACCGGCCCCAGTAGGTTATACCTCCAGTGCGTGAGTGCCTGGCACTCTAGTATGATATGAGAGGCTGTTTCATCCTCCTCATTGCATAGTCTACATATGGGTTCATATTGAAAGATGCCCATTTTATGTAGGTGTTCCCTAAGGTAACAATGTCCGGTTATTAGTTCCGTGACATGCCTTATTTGATTTCTGCTTAGATTCAGAATATCACGTCAGTACTTTTGATGGCACTTTAACCATTCGTTTACTGTTTTGTTGGCCCGGTACGAGATCCCAGCGTGACCGGTATTCTTTTAATATCCACCTAGTCAGCGAGAGTCGTACTGATGATTTGGAAATGCCAAACGCCGGTTCAGGACCAGTAAATATGGTCGCTGAGGCTTTCCTTACTAGGGCGTGTGCTTCCTCGTTGCCTTTTATCCTTTTATGCCCTGGGACCTATCTAAGTGTTACCTTATTTTGGTTGGCAAGGACGAGCAGGGTTTGTAGGCAGTTCCAGACCAATTTTGATCTGATTTTGTTACATGATACGGCCTGTAGGGCAGCGTGACTGTCAGAGTAAATGAGGAATTGTTTTGCCTCTATATCCCCTGTCAATAGTCTCCCTCAGACAAAGATCTATAGCATGTACTTCTGCTTGAAATACTGATACGTAATTCCCCATTGGTGCATTTAGGTTGCATCTGGGTGTTTCACCATATATTCCAGCTCCAGTTCCACTTGCGGTTTTTGTCCCATCAGAGTACCAAATCAATGTTCCATTCCGATATGTGTTTGTTTCTTCACTTTCCCAACTCAGCTGAACGCTGAAGGGCTTTTTGAAGTTGTTTTTTGGTGCCATTTCATCACTTCTCATCTCCATCAGCCAGTTTGTGATGATTTTTTGTGATTCTACTGTATCCTTGTTCATAAGGATCCCAGTAACCATTGCATTCCAACTCGAATGCCCCCATTCTCGCCTCCGTTCTGATATAAATATCTAGTGGCGGAAGGTTTAGTATGGTTTCCATTGCTGTTGTTGGAGTGCTTCTCATGGCACCTGTAATGCTGGTAAACGCTGGAGTTTAGCACGCTCCAGTATCGCCTTCCTTTGTATTACTTTAGGCGACCACACTAAAGAGCCATAGGTTAACATGGGTCTTACCACTGCAGTGTACAACCAGTGTACCATACGTGGTTTTAAGCCCCATTTAGTGCCTATGGCCCTTTTAGCGGCCATTAGTCCCATTTTACCGTTGTTAATGGTTTTTTCCAAATGCTTGTTCCAGGTTAGTCTAGCGTCAAGGATTATACCTAGATACTTCACCTCCTGGGTTAATTGCAGTTGAGTGTTGAAGAGATTGGGTAGTCTGAGACTGTCCAACTTCTTCTTTTTCGTGAAGGCAATTAGTGTACCACCTCTCCACGATATTAAGCGCCAGTTACACAAGGTCTGAAACAATATTTTTAAAATTCCCCACTGCAAATATGAGTACATCGTATGCATACCCCTGGGTATAATATCCTGCATTGCTGAGCTGTACCAGGAGCTCGTCAATTACCAAATTCCAATTTATAATATAATTTTTAGTAAAATTTTCCGCCCTTTCTCGTGGTGCTATTAGTTTTTAGAATTTTTTTTCTAGATATAATCAAAAAAACGAAATTTTTTATTTTGTTTTTGAAATTGTGAAGTTAGCATACACTTTAGAGCAGCAAAGATTTTCTTATCGTTTTTTATACCCTTTCAAGTACTGAATACACCGTTTCCGATAGTATCGTTCCGATTTAGGGAAATAAAACCCAAATACTTCTTAATTTTAACTTTTAATGGACTGTATGACTTTAACGTAACAATAGCAACAATGAACTAAACTGAGCGAGATGCGCGGTACGGTCGGCGCAATGGCTGCACGCAGGCAGGACCGTCCTCGAGCCCACTTGGTAGAAATCGTAGCGAACATGCCGCCCCTCCTTGAAAGCCACGTCTTTCAAGATTCATCAACATTAAACAATACAAAAAAAAACAAATTTAAATCGAAGTACAAATTACATTACCAAACATGAATAAGCAACTATACAAACAAATATCCCTAAAGACCAAAATCAGTTCTTTTAAGAGCTTTTAATTGTCAATCGGTAGCACACAAATTTTTGTTGCCGCACGTTTGAAAAGGCCATTACTCGTTTTAAGAGTCACTACGCGCACAACACCGTCTTTTCCCGGGTGCACTTCAGTTATTTTTCCTAATGGCCACTTAAGTGGTGGCACGTCTTTTTCAACCAAAATTACCATTTGGCCAACTTTAAGAGTATCCGCCGGAGAGCGCCATTTATTCCTTTCCTGTAAGTGGGACAGATATGTTTTGGACCACTGACTCCAAAAATGCTGCATCATCTGTGTCACTTGGTTGAATCTTTGAATTCGACCTGGGTTCAGGTCCTTAATGTCGCTTTGAGGATACGCAACCAACGGACAGCCGATTAGAAAATGTCCAGGGGTGAGAACATTGAAGTCATCAGGATCCTCAGATAGAGGGGTTAAGGGTCGGGAATTTAGGCAGGCTTCAGCCTGTGCTATTACCGTATTTAGTTCATCGTAAGTTAAACTAGTGTCCCCGACAACCCTTTTTAAATGATACTTAGCTGATTTTACAGCTGCCTCCCACAAACCGCCGAAATGAGGAGAATGCGCCGGTATAAAATGCCAATTAATAGAAAACTCAGAAAAATATTTAGCAAAAGTGCATTGATTGTCCCCTTTTCTCAAAAAAATAAATAAATCCTGCAGGTGGTTATTAGCCCCTACAAAATTACTACCATTATCTGAGTATATATCTCGTGGTAAGCCTCTTCTCGATATAAATCGTTTGAAGCAATTTAAAAATCCGTCAGTAGTTAAGTCATTAACCAATTCCAAATGACAAGCTTTCGTTGTCAAACAAACACATAAATAACCCTTAATAAGTTTTTGCCCCCTGATTTTATGAGCTTTTATATTAAACGCACCTGCATAGTCCACACCACATCGTTCAAAAGGTCTACTAGGAGTTACGCAACTTGCCGGTAAATTCCCCATTATATGTTTAAACGGTAACGGTTTTGCCCGAAAACATGTTATGCATTTACGTAATGTATCCCTGATTAAGCTTCTACCCGCTAATGGCCAATATGAGAGCCTCACAATGCTTAACAAGGTTTGCGCACCCGCGTGCATATTTCTATAGTGTTCTTGTAAAATTATCAATTTTGTTAACTTATGTTTTTTCGGAAGTATTATAGGATGTTTTTGTGTATATTCAATTTCAGCACCCTGTATTCTTCCCCCTACCCTTATTATATCTGATTCGTCTAAAAATGGGTTTAATGAAATTAATTTACTATTTTTTAAAATCCGATTCCCCTTTTTCAGGGACTGCCAATCATGTTGAAATTCTTGTTTTTGTGACAAAACAATGAGCCGTTTCAAAACATTCTCATGTTCATTGCATGAAAGACACTTATTCGTAATTCTTTGCTCCATTTTTACTCTACAATTAATATAAAATCTATATATCCAACCTACCACATTTTTCAACTGTTTAAGACTAGAATATCTACCGAATATATCGTGAGATACAATTTCCGAAAATACCAGTTTCTGTTTCTTAACTTCTGGCACCTCCACCAATCTCACTTCAGATTTTGGCCAAAATTCCTCGGCTAGTTTTAAAAACCCAGGACCCTCCCACCACAAACTAAAATTTTTTAGTTTGTCTGGATCTATTCCCCTTGACAAAACATCTGCTGGATTCAACTCTGACACGATATGTCCCCAAGAATTTGAATCTGTTAACCTCTGAATTTCCCCAACTCTATTCGCAATAAATGTTTTCCATTGGCATGGTTCCCCCCGAATCCATGCTAAAGTTATAGTGGAATCCGTCCAAAATTTTACTTTATCCAAGCTAAGATTTAACGATTTGATAACTTCTTCTGTTAGCTTTGCTCCTAAAAGTGCAGCGCATAACTCCAATCGTGGTAATGACACTGACTTTAAAGGTGCTACCCTTGACTTTGAGCATACTAAATTTACATTATGCGTATCGTCGGCATCGGTTGACCTTAAGTAAATAACCGCGCCGTAAGCGGTTTCCGAGGAATCCGTAAAGCAATGAAGTTGCACATTTACAGGATTTTCACAAATAATTTTTCGATTTATTTTTAGCTCCTTCAGAGCGGCCATTTTGTCCCTTAATTGAATCCAAGATGTATGAAGTTCTTGTGGTAGCGATTCATCCCACCCTAATTTCATTTGCCATAACGCTTGTATCATTAATTTTGCCTTTATTATTACAGGACTAACTATACCCAAAGGATCAAATATTTGACCAATTATTGATAAAATGTCCCGCTTGCTTGCCTTATTTTCCCTTGTATCAATAGTTATGCTAAAATGTAAGAAATCTTCCCTAGAATTCCACAACAAACCGAGTGCCTTATTAACCCCATCTTCCGCTATATAATGTTCTATATCTCCTGCCGCGTTAAATTCATTCCTTAGAACCTCAGGATGATTCGATTTCCATTTTCTTAAAGGAAACCCCGCCGAATCTAAGATTTGACCTATTTGCACTTTTAATTTCTTTGCTTCGTTGATTGTGCTTGCGCCTGTTATTAGGTCCATATAAAAATCGTGCATTATATCACTTTCCCTTGGATATTTAATCTTGTTTTCCATTCCCAATTGCATTAAGCATCTAACCGCCAAAAAGCTAGATGGCGCTAACCCATAAGTAACCGTATTCAACCGATAAGTTTCTATTTCATCTTGGGTTGAAAATCTCCATAAAATTCTTTGAAAATCCCTATGCCCGTCATAAATTAAAATTTGCCGGTACATTTTAGCCACATCAGCTAAAATAACTACAGCATGCTTTCTAAACCGTACTAGAATATTAAAAAGATTTTCCTGCAGTTTAGGACCTGTCATTAACGTATCGTTTAGTGACATTCCCGAATCCGTAACCGCCGAACCATCAAAAACAACCCTACATTGTGTAGTAACCGAGTCTTTGAACACCCCATGATGACAAAGATAATGAGTTAAATTTGACGTCTGATTTTTATTCTCAATTTTAGACATATGCCCTAACTGAATATAGTCCAACATAAAATCGTGGTATTGACGCTTCATGTCAGTGTCCCGATCCAATTTTTTTTCCAAATAATTTAATCTTTTTAAAGCCGTATTATAAGATTGCCCTAACTTTTCAACATTATCGTTAAAAGGATATTTAACTATAAACCTTCCTTCCGCATCCCGTACCGTAGTTTTTTCAAATATTTCTTGACACATTCGTTCTTTCGCAGTATGTGGTGACGCTTCCCGACATTCATCCAAAGTCCAAAACCGTTCTAGTTGTGCTTCAATATTTTTATTTTCCGAAAAATTGCAAATCCGTTTTTTATTTTGAGATTTTACCCCTGGTATCGGTCCTGATACAATCCAACCCAATTTAGTTTTTTGAATAAAAGGCCCGTCTTTATTCAGCTTTATTTGCCCGATGCACAATAGATCCCAAAATACCGTAGCTCCAAGTAGTAAATCTATTTTATTTGTTTTACAAAATGACGTATCCGCCAAGGTAATATTTTCCGGAATTTGAAATATATTTGAGTCTATGTTGTAAGATGGTAAACCGTCTGAAATTTCCAGTTTAAAATTACTAAATTTTGACCTTAAGGTTAGCTTAACTGAATCACTTATATTCGTGCAACCTTGTCCTATCCCCTGTACCGGTATATTTACTTTAAAAGATTTTAATCCAGTCAGATCCCATAATTCCCTGCTTATGAAGTTTGATTGCGAGGCATTGTCTAACAATGCTCTACAGTCAATTAAATTCCCAGATTTTCCTACGATTTGCACCTGCGCAGTTGACAATAAAATTTCCCTTGAGTTTGTATTATCCGTTACTCTAACCGATTTATAACTATGAACAGTTCCCTGTTCACCCGATCCCGAAGCTCCCGTATCCCTTTGAGCTCTCAAATTTTCATTTTCAATATTTTCCGCCGTATTAAACCTATTTCCCATATTGTTATTATTATTGACCGTTTGGCCCGTGTTAACTTGTGGCGTTCTGTTAATCGCCCCATTTCTATTTGCCGAATCCGGATTATTTCTACCGAAACTCCCTGAAAAATGTAATATAGTGTTGTGTTTTCTGCCACAAGTAATGCAGCCCGAATTTGTGCAATTTTCAACCCTATGGTTCCATTTTAAGCAATTCCAACATGCGTTTGAACGCTTAACCGCATTCCTCCGATCCTGTAAAGACATGTTTTGAAACTTTCTACACTCATATAAATAATGAGACCTCCCGCATACCGAACACACATTAGACGCCGCAAAATATGTATTTTTTACCAAATTTCGCCTATCTGTTTGAACCCTATTTTCCGCAATTTTACTGGCATCTATATTTTTTGAACCATCATAAGAGGGTTCCAAATCCCTCCATCTTTTTTCCAGAAATTCTAAAAATTCTTTCATTGTAGAAAAAACCGTTGAGGATCCTAATCTTTTCCACTCGTTTTTTGTATTTGAATCTAATTTTCCCTCCAAAATATAAATTAACAAATTGTCCCACGACTCTACTGGCTGTTTTAAAGATTTTAGAGCCCGCAAGACCCTCCTAACCACATCTACAAATTTTCTAAGTTGAAAGATTCTTTTCCCAATTGCGGATAATTAAGCAATGAGTCAAAATGGCTTATAGCAATCTGCTTTTTGTTTTCATACCGTGATTGAAGTAAATCCCACGCTTCATTGTAGTTTTCTTCCGAAACTTCTAGAGCCCCAAGAACTTCAGCGGCATCCCCTTTAAGCGCCCTTTTCAAATAGTAAAACGTCTGAAAGTTCCCGATTGGTATGTACTAGTACCTTAAATGTATCATAAAATTCTGACCAACCTAAATATGAACCCGAAAAAGATGGAATTTCCATAGCCGGTAATTTTATGTTTTTATCTGTTTGACTAACCACCTGCACCGGTTGTACATTGTTTAAATGACTTACACTATTATTACCCCAATTTAATGCATTCGCGTTAGATGGTAATTTACTGTCAGCTAACGCTATAATCCTAAAATATCTGTCTTCGATATTAACCCTTTCTGATAATTGTTTGTCCGAATCATCTAACATTTCAATATTTAATTGAATTTCCGCAAAATTAGCCCAGTCCTCCTCACATTTATGTTTGCGAAGAGGCAATTCTATAGTTTGATCATCTTTAATATTCGCCACAAATTTTTCAAAACGACTTAATTGAGCTTTAAGTTTAAAAACCAAATCCGTTAAATCACCCATTTTTATTTTTACCGGTATTAATAAATTCACAACAATTCAAAAGAAAATATCTAAAACTATAATGAACCAAATAACTGGCAAACACACAAACCAAGTAACCAAATTATTGTGGTAGACAAGGACAAAATATAAAGGAATGATCTCACCCAAGTTTTATTGTTTTGACTGCTTTCCAAAGCTCCTTTTTGCTAGAACACCACGCTCCCTTCACGTGATTTTTCTATCTCCCTTCTTTACGACGACAACTCCGCTCTCCTTTGTGATGCCCACGTGCGTCTGTCCGAAACTGAGCCACTGTTGCTATCGGCTATCTCTCTTCCGCTCCAACTCGCGCTGCTCTCTTTCCAATACAATAGAGCACCGCCGGCAAATGCACAAATGGATGTGAATAAACACTTTTCTTCGTGATAATTACCGTTAATTTAATAATTTCACTAATTACTTATCCGTTCGATGGACCATGAATACACCGTTTCCGATAGTATCGTTCCGATTTAGGGAAATAAAACCCAAATACTTCTTAATTTTAACTTTTAATGGACTGTATGACTTTAACCTTTAACGTAACAATAGCAACAATGAACTAAACTGAGCGAGATGCGCGGTACGGTCGGCGCAATGGCTGCACGCAGGCAGGACCGTCCTCGAGCCCACTTGGCCAAGTTTCACCGATATCACATTTTGTGCTAGCTTTTGGTCAATATCCTTCTCTGACAACTGGGCTAACAACTTATACAAGGTGGCTGATTTTAATTCTAATTCACTGTATACTGATGCATAAAGTATACATTTAAATTAGTCACATTTTATTAGTAGTTACGAAAAAATTTGTTTTCATTCCAATCTATTTTTTTTTCTTTTAGAATCATTCAGTATATCAGAAAAAGACTACAAGTCAAAAGTAGAATACCTAGAAAATGTAATAGGAGAATTACGATTACGAATCCAAAGTCTTGAAAAACAACTGCAAATTTTACAAGAGGAAAAGCTGCAATTAGTTAGAAGGCAAGAAGAAGCACTGACTGAAAGAGATGAAGAAAAGAAAAAAATAGAAGAAACGTTAGAACAAGCCCAAAAACAGAGACAACAACTAGAAGACAAATGGAAAAAAGATTTCGAAAATTTGAGAACCGTTAATATTTTAAGGGAACAAGAAATGTTAAGCGATTTTGAGTGGAAGCTAAGAGACGTAGAACAGACGTGTAAGAAAAAAGTAGACGAAAAAGAAGAAGTTTTAAAATTATCATTGCAACATTCGCAGAAAAAGGAAGAGGAAACCGAAGAATTGTCGAAAAAGGTAACTAACTTTTAATTTTTGAATACAAGTTTCTTAGCGCCATCAGATTAATTGATACATTTATTAAAGTGCTCAAAATACTTTCGTATTAAATAAAAATACAAGCAATGTGGCAAGAAATCGTTCTTGAAATAACCCTCAGTCAAAAATAAATTTCCCCGCTCAGAAACAAATATACTTTTAAACGCTTTTGGTAAAATTTTTGAAACAGGAAGACAGCCGAACAGGTGAGCTGATTTAAATAAATGTACAACAGTATACGAGGTAGTCCCAGAAGTACTCGACCTAGGTATAGATGGAGATTGTTGTATGAAATGAATGACTAATGTAGAAAGTACCAATTTTATAAAGCTTAAGTTTAAAGTTTGCCTACATTGTTTAGTATTTATTTGGCAGCCATCAGTAGTGAACGCTCTAAGCAGGGGCGGATCCAGACTTCCGTTTCGGGGGTGGGTCACGAAGTTATTTTTATCGTGGAAGGGGGGAGGGTGTTATATGGGTATAACTGAACATAGAAAAGTACTTTTTTAGCCCAATCTTATAGTGTAAGAATTACAATTAAAATCCAGATCCTGATTAAGAAGAATTTGTAAAATTTGTAAATCCCCTAAACAACACCCTGTATATCAGATTTTTTAAAATTGCTCTGGATATTTGAAAAGAAAATTTTTTTAAGTGCACATCCCATTCTACTACTGGAGTTTTAACGTCAAATTACATGAAAAACATTTTTTTCATTTTCACAAGCAGTAACTTTCGAAATACCTGGTAGATTTCTTTCATATTTGCTACAGGCATCATTTTTTAGTAGCCCAATCGTATAATGTAAGGAATACACGACAGTTAAAATCCAGATACGGATTAACAAAAATTTGTAAAATTTGAAAATCCCCAAAGCAACACGATGTACATCAGTTTTTTTTTAAATTGGATCAGACATTCGAAACGAATGAAAAAAAACTGAGATGTTCTGACATATTTTTATAAATGCACATCTCGTTCTACATATTACTAAACTTTTAAAGTTAAAATTCAATTAATGCAATACTTATTGTTATTTTTTTAAGCCATAACTTTGAAAACAACCTGCAGATTTCTTTAATAATTAGTGTTTAATTTTCAACGACAAAATTATACATATTACTCAAACCGACAACACCGTATCAAATATTGTAAAACATATCATACATTTACTTTGTCACGTAGCCCTTTCGACAACAAACTGACAACATTGTAAGACATGTAGAGATCTTAACGAATCTTGCGAATACAGTCATTTTGACACGTACGCCACAATTTAAAAACTTTAAAATAAAAATACAGTTTTGTTTCTCCAACGCGAGAGACGAAGACGGACATATCAAAACTACCCCGTCTAACCAAAATCGACTCGCCCACACGGTAACAACTTCTTCTAGAACTTTCGGACGGAGGCGGGGCTAAGTTTAAACGACTAGACTTAATCAAATTTTTAATCAGTGCTCAATCAACACTCAGAGACAAAACATCTCATAAATTCTTATCAAATCATCGCCATGCCGCGCATCATGAATTAAGTTAACAACGGTTCATTTTTTACAATTACACCGATATTTTCTGAATGATGTGATTCATTTATTTTATTTGCTAATATGGTTTAGAAAATGAAAAAAATGCATTTGATGTAATTTGACGTTAAAACTCCAGTAGTAGAATGGGATGAGCACTTTCACTTCAACTCATTTTTTTCCGTTCTTTTCAAATATCCAGCGCAATGTTAAAAAATCTGATATACAGGGTGTCGTTTTGGGGAGTTTCAAATTTGACAAATTCTTCTTAATCCGGATCTGGATTTTAATTGTAGTTCTTACACTATAGGATTGGTCTATTAACACACTATACCCGTACCAAGTATGAGAGAAATCTACTGGGTGGTTCTAAAGTTGCGGCTTATCAAAATATTAGCCGAAATGGATTAAACACCCCGTATCTCGGTTTTTAAAAACGTTAGACCCAGTAACCAAGGTTATTTGGAATCACTTAAGTACCCTCTATTTACAGTTAACGTATGTCGGTTTAACTATGAAACACCCTGAATAACATTTATTCTGTCCCCTAAATGTTTAATTTTATTTTACCTTAATTGTTAACAAAATTAAATCAAATTTTTTTGACTAGGCGGACATTATCCTCCAAAATTTTACATATTTATTACTTCATTTTCGTATTTAAATTAATCATTCGTAATTTAACTGTGAGATAAAATTTACACAAATTTTATAACACTTGTAACATTTTTCACTTGTTTATTAAGAACCTGAAGATGATTTTTTAAGCCAAAGTTAGCCGTTTCTGTTTATTTTCAGCATTGCCATAGACCGAACAAATTTAGTGGCGTCTGTGAGTCGGAAGGACATGGACCAAAATTTACCCGAATCGAGAGTACCTCCCCCGTATTTTCGAGGATGCTGAACACAATGGCGGTATCAGATTTCTCTCCGAACCCCCTAAAACGGCAAAAAACTACCCCCCAAAGGGGTTAAACGGGCAGCACATCATTTCCCTATAAAAAACGTCTTTCCCCCCGTTTTCGAGGATGCTGAGCACGGTGGTAATACTGAAGATTACTTCCGACCCTCACCAAACCCTCTACAGGCCAAAAGTCACCTCTGAAAGGGATACCCATTTGGCCGCTAATATAAAAAAAATTCGTCCCTTTGGGGGCTGAATTTTGACCTGTGGGGGGGTCGGTGGGGGGTCGGAAGTGATATTGAACACCACCATCATGTCAAACGGGGGGACAGACGTTTTGTCGGTAATATAAAAAATAAAAATAAGAAAACGGGGGTAGTTTTTGGCCGTTTTAGGGCGTTCGGCTGGCGAAAAGAGAAATTCTGATACCGCCATTATGTTCAGCATCCTCGAAAACCGGAGGGGGGGAGGTACTCTCGATCCGGGTAAATCTTGGTTTTTTCCGACTCACCGTTCTCATTCTAATTAACTCAGCCACAGTCTACTCGCTTTTACCAAAATCGCCATTCACTATGTGTCTACTTTGAATTCAATGTCATTTTAAACTACAAAATTTTCATATTTTGGACCCCATTTTGAAGGTGTTCCCTAAGCTTACTTTTTGATGCTCTATCAAAATCTGAAGTCAGAATTTTAAAATTCATAAACACAAATAACACACACAGATCTAATTCAGATACCGAACAATTTGTTCGGTGACTATTTCACGCTGTAATGAAGTTATTTTTCACAAATCTGGAATTAAATGAAAATTTATTTAAAATTAAATAAAACGTTCGATTTTATTTGGCTCACCCTATACATATTGTTAAATATTTCACGAGCTAGTAGGAATTCTTCAGAGCTTAGGTGAGAAAGAATTTTAAAATAGAAATTCATTTCATTAATTAACTTCCGAAAATAGGAGTTGGGTAAAAGTCGAGTAGCCGTTTGTTTTCCGAATATTAATAAAATCCGAGGTACAACTTTAATTTTCCGTTATTTACCGTGATTTTCGTATTTAATTATAGTCATAATTGCCGTGTTATTAGAACTGTCGTATTTTGTTCAGAAAACGCGTTTAATTTTTGTAACGTTTTAAGACAGCGAAACGAACTATTTATTTACGTTTGGTTTTTCTGATATTTTTTTATCCGGTTTATCAATTAGGAATTTGAGAACAGTCTATTCAATTTTGGAGTTTCGTTATTGTTTTATTTTAGAAGAGTTATTTAGAATTTTCATTCCGATTTTAGTTTTATTTTATTAATTTGTTTTTCCGAAAAATTAATTGAACGCGATTCACTTAATTTTGATTCTTTTCGTGGCCGAATTTTGGGGAAACCTTTTAGAATTTTTATTCCGATTTTATTTTTATTTTGTTAATTTGTTTTTCCGAAAAATTAATTGAACGCGATTCACTTAATTTTGATTCTTTTCGTGGCCGAATTTTGGGGAAACCATTTAGAATTTTTATTCCGATTTTATTTTTATTTTATTAATTTGTTTTTCCGAAAAATTAATTGAACGCGATTTATTTAATTTTGATTCTTTTTTAGGAGAGTTATTTAAGTTCTCAGTTTAGAATTTTACTTACGATTTCATTTATAATTTTGTTAATGATCTTTTCCGAAAAATTAACCGAAAGTAATTAATTTATTTATGAGTTTCTTGAGTTAGTATGCTTTTGATTAAATCTCAATTTAGCTTTTATTTTTTTTCACGTCCGCAATTAAATCCTGATTATAATACTAACCATTTAGGGCACCGCTTATTAGTTTGCGCCGCTTTCGGGATCAGATCTTGGCCTTGTTGGTTGCTTAGACATTGCCGTTGTCCAATATCTCCCCGATTGCGAAGTTAGGGCACCGTTTATTAGTTTGCACCGCTTTTGGGATCGGATCTTGGCCTTGTTGATTGCTTAGGCATTGCCGTTGTCCAATATCTCCCCGATTGCGAAGTTAGGGCACCGTTTATTAGTTTGCGCCGCTTTTGGGATCAGATCTTGGCCTTGTTGGTTGCTTCGACATTGCCGTTGTCCAATATCTCCCCAATTGTAAAGTTAGGGCACCGTTTATTAGTTTGCGACGCTTTTGGGATCAGATCTTGGCCTTGTTGGTTGCTTAGGCATTGCCGTTGTCCAATATCTCCCCAATTGTAAAGTTAGGGCACCGTTTATTAGTTTGCGACGCTTTTGGGATCAGATCTTGGCCTTGTTGGTTGCTTAGGCATTGCCGTTGTCCAATATCTCCCCAATTGCAAGTATAGGTCAACGCGTTACTCGGAATTCTGGGATCAGATCTTGGCCTTGTTGGTTGCTTCGGCATTGCCTTTGTCCAATATGAGCTTCTGTAAGCTTAGGTCCTTGAAATCCGTCATCTTGGGACTGATCTTGGCCTTGTTGGTTGCTTCGGCATTGCCGTTGTCCAATATCAGCTCCCCATCCCTGCGATCTGATATTACCCTGTTTATTTTAATAAGATAAGAAAGCTAACTAACTCACCCGAATTAAATTAAATAATTTAATAGTATTAATTAACACTTCCGGTTAATTAGGATTATTTAGTTTATCAGTCAGTTTCCCGAATAATAGTATTAAGTAACTCTCCTGATTAATTATTGGAATTAATAGAATTATTTAACGCTGCCGGTTAATTTCAAATACTTACGAGGGGTTAATAACATTCATGCGGATTAAATTAATCATTTAATTTATTTAATAACTCTTACGGTGAATTTCAAAATTTAAATAAATTTCAATAAAGTCTGATTAATTCACTCCGTCATTACCGTATTTAATAGAGCCGAATCGAACGTTTTCTTTTAAAGAATTATTATTTTTGTTCAGGGTTAAAGTGGGTGGGCTTTGAAATAAAACAAATTTTTATAGTGTAACGTAGCTAAAAACAATATAAGTGTCACGTTTATTTCCTGGTTTATATTCACCAACCTTACCTCTTTTCAGGGATATTAAAGGTATATAATAAAGTAAAAATAATTAAGTCTGAAGTCAACTAGACCCCTGGAGAATACCGTATCTCCATCTGAAGTTACCTGTGCCCCTAAGAGGCCGTTTCTAAGGGTTGTGGAGCATACCACATGAAAAAACTGGCGCTCGAGCATTCTCCGTACTAAAGCGTCATCTTGTAAGGCAATATTTTTCTTAGTGGCAAGAAAAAGCCTTACAACGCACTTGTAAAATGAACCAATCAGGAGCTCCAGTCAAGTTTGGCTTATCGATAATTCTGAACCTGACTCTTGACTCTGATTGGCCTATCAAGTTCGGTGTTTTCAGATTTACATATGTGACAGTTAAACGTCAAATATAAATAACCACGCTAAAAATGAGCTACGCCTGTCGAGACACTAGCTGTTATATTAAAGGGCTTGGGCATCAACATGATAAAAATGAATGGTTCTGATTACAAGGAATGTGTCGTAAAGACAACTATTGCAAGTACAAGCGGGTGTTCAAATAATCAAGCTCAAAGCATTGTATATAGGTAATAACTGCACCATTTATAATTACAATTGAGAAATGTTTAAGTACGTTATGTTAATACTGATTTAATTCAATATGATTTTTGATCGATGTCAATGGTTCCTGTTTATTAAACTTTAATAATGTTAGTAAACAAGTAAGGAATTTTAATTTATTAGATTCGACATCCTAAGACCGGTTTCTGCCTTTCGGCTTCATCAGTTAGGCCATAGATGGTAGCACATCTAAAAATGTTATCTTATAGCAGATATAGCTATTGACTTGTACGAGTTTGGAATTTTATTTATTGGATTCGAAAAGCCTAACTGATGAAGCCGAAAGGCAGAAACCGGTCTTAGGATGTCGAATCTAATAAATTAAAATTCCTTACTGGTTTACTCACTTTGTATTAATCTCTGAAAGGGATAAAAAAGAAGAGAGTGACATCTTGACTAGATTCAGTCAAAATTTAATGTCAATACTCTCTTCTTACCATAGATGGTAGCACATCTAAAAATTTATTAATGTTTCCGATCAACTTCTTGCCTTTTCTGCTAATTTCCTCTAATTCTGCCGAATTTCAGATTTTTTACCTTTTAATTTGTTTGTGAAATAGTCTAATAAAATTCCACTCGTGATTGAATTTATCTCATAAGTCTGTCTCTTATTTCATAACTCAACAGAGTTGCTTGAATAAAACACCACTCGTCCTGCGGACTCGTGGTGTTTTCAAGCAACTCAGTTTCGTTATGGAATGAATCAACAGACTTATCGCGAAAATTCAATCACTTGTGGTATTACTGTTGATTATTTCCCTTGCCTGTCAAATATCAATTTTTTAACCAATTACGTGCTTGGAAACTGATTTGACGCAGCCAATCAAAACAAAATAAAGCGACTATTCACCTTGATGGTAAATATTCGGCTATTTGATCATCGTCCTCAATATTCACCTGAAGGACGGTATGCAACAATAAAGAAGCAGCCCGTAAATTTCAAATTTTTCAAATAAAACCTATACTAATGGTATTATAAAATTGCTTATAGTTAATAAATTATCGATTTTTAGTAGCAAATACACAAATGCAACTAATTTCGCACTTTTTATGAAAATATAAATATATTAATTCATTCCTTTCTATGTAATACCGTCCATTTTACGACAAACATACGCTGTCAATCTGAATTTTGACAGTTTGCCATTAAAGTTTATTACAGAATTAAATTTGACACATTTTGTTAAAAAGTATTAACAATGAGTAGATTCGGGAGTAAAAATCTTCAAGAAATTGATAATATATAGTATATTACATAACAAGTGTAGAAAGTGACTTATTTCACACGAGTGAACGTTTAGCACGAGCCGCGTAGCGGAGAGTGCGGAAACGGAACGAGTGTGAAAATCACTTTCTAACGCGTTATGTACAATATTTTCCCTACGACTAATAGTTAAAACAAATTCCAAAGATAAAAATTATTTAATAAAAAACAACAATTGAATGAACTTAATATGTTAGTACTTACTTTTAAACTTTGTGTCATTGATTTGACAGTTCCTGCCTTCTAGATAGCAATGCAAAATTCAAAACATACCAAATATTCATATCGTATCAGTTTTAAGTTCATATCATCACTGTTTTAAATGTGACAGATATTGTCAACTTTCTGACGTATTTATTTATGCGATATTAGCTACTTTCGCATGTAGTCGTAGGAAATAGTATATTACATAACAAGTGTAGAAAGTGACTTATTTCACAAGAGTGAACGTTTAGCACGAGCCGCGTAGCGAAGAGTGCGGAAACGGAACGAGTTGAAAATCACTTTCTAACGCGTTATGTACCGTATTTTCCTACGACTAATAATTAAAACAAATTCCAAAGATAAAAATTATTTAATAAGAAACAATTAAATAATCTTAATATGTTAGTACTTGCTTTTAAACTTTGTGTCATTGATTTGACAGTTCCTGCCTTCTAGATAGAAATGCAAAATTCAAAACTGATATGAAATATTCATATCATATCAGTTTTAAGTTCATATCATCACTGTTTTAAATGTGACAGATATTGTCAACTTTCTGATGTATTTATTTATGCGATATAAGCTACTTTCGTATATAGTCGTAGGACAATTAAATTAAACGTACCTGCCAAGACAGTAAAGAGCAAAACTAGTATAATTTATACGTAGAGGGTGGCCTAATAAGAATGCGAGGTACTGTATCTGGGAAACTATCCATCGTAGAGGCTTGCGGAAAAAAAAGTTATAACTAAAACGGCCAAGAGAAAAACCTGGAAAATATTTTCAAGTTTCTAAAAAGGCCGCTAGGGGGCGTAACTGCAATCTTGAATCTAAGAAAGTGATGTTTCTGTGAATTCCGCTATATTAACCTAACAAATAAATACGTGATCTTTAAAGCAGAGGATAATCTGAATCTTTTTTGTTTTACAATTTTTGCTGCATCTCTAAAAATAAAGTGGTGGGGGGTATTCAAAGGTTTCAGTAAAAAAGACCCTGTATATTCGAAACGGCTGAACCGATTTTAACAAACTTGGGCTAGTTGAAAAGAGCTATTCTTGGGCTAAAAATGCTATAATATAATGCTATAAGTTTTGTTAGTTGCAGATGTCGCCGCTAGAGGGCTTTTTTCGACATTTCGACAGAAATGGTTAATTTTCTCAAAAAAATTAAATGCATTGGTATGATTTCTTTTTCATGAAAAAGTAGCTAAATGATGCCTAAACAAGCTCGCGAAAACCGCATCTCGGTATCTTGTTCCTAACCTAAAATTTAGGCCAAAGAAAATTTTATACGGAAATCTCTTAAATTTTTATTTTTTAAACTAATTAATTCCTTTTATTAGGTAAGTTGTGGCCCTAAAAAGGACCGAATTATAAAAGAAAGGTTTTTAATGTCCCCGTAAATGCTCGAAATTCTGCAGCCTCTCATGGGTAGACAAAACTGCAGCTTCAATTTCGGCTCTCGGTATGTTGCGTAATGCATTACGAATCCGATTTTTCGTGTCTCTCTGGTCGTAGGTTGAGTCTGAAAATTCAAGACAAGTTAAGTCTGGTGATCGCGCAGGCCATGGAAACAGACTTCCTCTTCCAATCCAACGCTGTTGTAATACTGCATTAATATGCTCTCACACAATAATGGATCATTTTTATTTCTAATTCTTTGGACCGATGAAGCCACCTTTAAAATCTGCACAATATGCATTATTGGTCTACAGAAAATCCGCATTGGTTGCGTGAAGTTCAGCACCAAGGACGTTGGAGTTTAAATGTGTGGTGTGGCATACTGGAAGGCAGAATTATTTTTTTTAGCAATCCCTAAGTGGCAATATCTTTCCTGACTTTTTGGCCAATAAATTACCGTTGTTGTTGGAAGATGTTTCACTGGAAACACGTCAAAACTTGTTTTTGCGGTTGAATGGTTGCCCAGCACATTATGCTATTATTGTGCGAGAGCATATTAATGCAGTATTCCAACAGTGGTAGATTAGAAGAGGACGCCTTTTTCCATGGCCTGCGCGATCACCAGACTTAACTTGTTTTGATTTTCAGACTCAAACTACGACCAGATACATATGAAAAACAGGATTCGTTAATGCATTACGTAACATACCGAGAGCCGAAATTGAAGGTGCAGGTTTGTCTACCCATGAGAGGCTTCAGCAATGCATAGAGCGTGATGATCAGCATTTAGAACATTTACGGGGGTACTAAAAACTTTTCTTTTTTAAATCGGCCCTTATTCGGGCCACAACTTACATAATAAAAGGAATTAATTAGTTTAAAAAATAAAAATTTAAGGGATTTCCGTATAAAATTTTCTTTGGGCTAAATTTTAGGTTAGGAACAAGATATCGAGATGCGGTTTTCGGGAGCTTGTTTAGGCATCATTTAGCTACTTTTTCATGAAAAAGAAATCATACCAATGCGTTTAATTTTTTTGAGAAAATTAACCATTTCTGACGAGATGTCGAAAAAAGCCCTCTAGCGGCGACATCTGAAACTAACAAAACTTCAAATATTATAGCATTTGTAGCCCCCGAATAGCTCTTTTCAACTAGCCCAAGTTTGTTAAAATCGGCTCAGCCGTTTCCAATATACAGGGTGTTTTTTACTGAAACCTTTGAATACCCCCCACCACTTTATTTTTAGAGATATAGCAAAATTGTTAAACAAAAAAGGTTCAGATTATCCCCTACTTTAAAGATCAGGTATTTTTTTGGTAGGTTAATATAGCCGAATTTGCAGAAACATCACTTTCTTAGCTTCAAGATCGCAGTTACGCCCCCTAGCGGCCATTTCAGAAACTTGAAATTATTTTCCAGGTTTTCCTCTTGGTCATTTTAGTAATGACTTTTTTTTCCGCAAGCCTCTACGATGGATGGTTTCCAAGATACAGTACCTCGCATTCTTATTTGGCCACCCTGTACGTACAGAATTTTTTGTGACTCGGGAAATAATCTTATTAAATATAACGCGACCTTGACAAATTAGCTACTATTTTTATTGCTACTAAATTTCTCGTATATTTTACAATTTGTCTCGACAATTTTGGCATTAATAATCAAAGAATATTCAGGTTATTAATGTCAAAATTAAGTCTCGACGAATTGATCCTAAAATAAACTCGAAATTTAGATACAATAAAAATAGTCGGCTATTTGTCAAGGTTTTGGGATATTACTGTCGAATATTTGTGGTATCGGCTTTCCTTAATCTTATAGTTTTAGTTAGTTGAAATGTTAAATTTAAAACACTTCATATCTAAGAATACTAAATTTTGTGTTTCTTTCAGATGGATAACCTTATTTTATTAGAAAAAGAACTTAACGAACTGAAAGATAAAACTACGGACCAAAATCGAGCATTGAAAAGCCTAATTGACGAACACGAACAAATGCAACAAAACGAGGAAACCTTAAATAGCGAAGTAAAAAAATTAAGAAATCTAATAGATCTAGAAAAAGAAAATTTGCAACACATGCAAAGGATACACCATCAAGAAATTTTAGATAAAGAAAGAAAATTACAACAAACCCTTAACGAAAAACGCATCGAAATTGCCATGTATTGGGAGGATCGATTATTAAATGAAATATCTAGACTAAAATACGAATTGGAACAAATTTATGATGAAGAAAAATATTCAGCAATAGAGAATATTAGAAAAACCAAAGACGAAGATTTTCGAAAAGCACAAACACAGTGGCAACACAAATTTACAGAATCTCTTAATGAGGTAAGTCATAGTCTGTCAGAAGTCAAAGAGAAAAATGAGATTATTTTTAAGAAATGCTTGTTGAAAGTTTCTTTCCCCAAATGGACTTTGTGTGCTTTGTGTTATTACTATTCACTTTAATTGTCGTTTTCCAACAATCGCTTGTCCAAGGTAGGGGATCCGAAGAAAAAGGCGAGTTCTCACGAGTCAAGTTTAGTTGACCGATTATAGTTGATCAACAAAAGAGGAATTACTTGAATCATTTTTGTTCACATTTTTCAACATATTTCAATTTCAACACGTTTCAATTCATTTCATTTTCAACTCAGTTTTTAGATCAGCAATAGTAAGACAATCAATTTCCATTTTTTTGATGATAGAACCCAAGGCATTTTCCCTTGCATCTGTATATTTTTATACTTATCTAGTCGGTGGTTCCAAAGACAACCATGCTTATGATATAGTTCTAAGAATTTTAGCATCACACTTTCATACCACTTGAGGCTCATTTTAAAATTGAAAATGTTTACTTTCAAATTAAAAAAACGCAAACTACACTACACAAACAACAAAAGGCCTACTACTTAGAAAGAATAATAGTACCTATATTATGTAAGGAACCACGAGTAGAACTGTCAAACATGAATTTCATGGCTATCTAGGATGCGGACGTGATATTTACAGCTAGGTGTTACAGAATGAACATTCTGACACTAGAGTAAGAATGAAATACGTTTAAATTCATAAGAGAACGAGAATGTTTCTTTTCTGTTATTATAAGTAGTTTCAGAATAACTACATTCAGTAATGGCACTGGAGAATAGTATATTCTGTAACAAGGTTGGAATGAGAATTCGACACGAGTGGAGGATTCCGAACGCGAGCGAATGCGAGCCTGAGGAATCACGAGTGTCGGATTTTCATTCCAACAGAGTAACAGACGGTTCTTTCTCCACGGCCACAGAAAGTAGAAATTAAATATAGTAAAATGAAACCTCAATCAATAGCAAATTTTGAGTTATATTATCGGCATATTTTTTTATTTCTGGAGGAGTATTTTCAAATTCTACATCTGAATCGTTTGATTTTGAAAGAATAATAGTACCTATATTATGTAAGGAACCACGAGTAGAACTGTCAAACATGAATTTCATGGCTATCTAGGATGCGGACGTGATATTTACAGCTAGGTGTTACAGAATGAACATTCTGACACTAGAGTAAGAATGAAATACGTATAAAATTCATAAGAGAACGAGAATGTTTCTTTTCTGTTATTATAAGTAGTTTCAGAATAACTACATTCAGTAATGGCACTGGAGAATAGTATATTCTGTAACAAGGTTGGAATGAGAATTCGACACGAGTGGAGGATTCCGAACGCGAGCGAATGCGAGCCTGAGGAATCACGAGTGTCGGATTTTCATTCCAACAGAGTAACAGACTGTTCTTTCTCCACGGCCACAGAAAGTAGAAATTAAATATAGTAAAATGAAACCTCAATCAATAGCAAATTTTGAGTTATATTATCGGCATATTTTTTTATTTCTGGAGGAGTATTTTCAAATTCTACATCTGAATCGTTTGATTTCCTTCTCCTTTTTAATAAATTAAAAGTTTTTACAAACCAATATTAATATCACGTCAACTAATACTGACAGTTAATTTGACATTCATGGCAAACCTTATTTTTGTAAACAATCACGGAATACAGATTCTAGCTCTAGAGATAGAATGTAATACATAAGAGACAAAAGTTTCAGAATCAGAATCTCAAGAGCGTGAATGTTTCTTTTCTGTTATTATAAGTAGTAGTAGTATTAATAATTAATCATTTCTACTTTACAGGTTCAACATTTAAAAAAAGATTTAGAAGAAAAAGAACAATATTATAAGAACGAAATTGTAAGACAACAAAGCATAACAGATCAAGATATATTTGAATTAAGAAGACTTATGGACAAATTGGATATGTCGCATCATGATAAATATGAAAAATTAGCATCTCAGCATGAGCAAGAATTAGGTAGTATCTAAAATTTAATTTAAAAACGAGTAAATTCATTGATGTTAATTATATAACTTAATTAATCCAATGCCTGTGGGGGTATTAGCCCCAGGACTAGTTGTGTGAAGTCCAGGCTCGGTTGCAGTACGTCTCGACATTCATTGTCGAACGGTGAGAGGTCTTCTAATGTACTTTCTATCTTCTATCACATTTGTTACTCTATGAACCTGATCTATAAAATTAAAATTTTAGAAGGGAAGCAAATCGCTGTGCAAAATTTAAAAATATATAAGATTGTAATAATTTGTAATCTGTAGAATGTTGTGAACGCAGTTATGAAGTTTTAATTTATCGACATCAACACATTTCTTTGAAATTTGGGAATTCTTACTGTTTCTATTCTTTCATGTGAATATACAAAATATCAGTTCATATGTTAATTTAAGAAACGAGTTTGGAACTCAATCTTTTACATTCGGCAAGCAGAGAGTGGCTGAAAGGGTTATAATTTTTTTTTATTTATTAATTATTTCCACAAACATAACATACTTCACATAAATTTAGCAAAAGTTCATAGTTTTATAAATTTACACAAAATTACAAACAATGTAAGGCAAATACCTACACAATAATATACAATTGATACAAATATTATTATATAATATAGCAAAATTTTCTTAAATAATTTGGATCAAATGTTATCTGAACAATTAGCCCCAAACAGTAAATTAGTGATTGTTGGTGATTTTAACTACAACTTTAAATTAAACGACAACAGGGCAGCTGACTGATATGAGCGAACGTGTTTTTGTGGATACTAGAGTAACAAAAACTAGTAGCTCGAGAGTCGACAATCTATTTACAAATGTTTCTGAAGGAAATTTTAGCCTAACGGTTATTGACCCATACATCTCAGATCATAAGGGAATCCTCTTTACAATAAAACATGACCTTAAAAAGTTCGATAACTATATTTTGTGTCGTCCTATGACGAAATCTGCGATTTTTAATTTCACGAATGCTGTTAACAATATGTTTTTTGATAAATATACTTATGATTGTAATTTATGGGCAAAGAATATTGTGTGTTCCTTGTCGAAATCATATAAACACTTTTTTCCTGTGAAAAACATAAATATCACTGAAAGCGACGGTTCTAAGCATGTAGAAAATGTACAAGATGTTCGAGAGACTAAAATGTCTTTGGATGCAATTCAGACTATTGCAGAAGTGACAAGGATGCCTCAGCACTTCTCATTACTTAATGAATTGAAAAGAGAACGTAAGAAAATCATTAACAGGGAAATGATAAATTTTAATAACAAATTAATATTGAATTCTAACAATAGACAAAAAACAGCTTGGCAAATAATAAACAGAAACGTAGTTAAAACATCTAATCCAAAAGAGTCTATCATAACATCAGATCATTTTGCTTTCTTTTTTGAAGATGTCATACAAAACCTAATGAATAATGCAGCTACTGTTGATATCGATATTTCAGACAAATTTTTTAAAAAAATTCCTTTTAATCATATTACATTTTATCTACATCCTACAGATGAAATGGAAGTTCTAGACATAATTAATAATTTTAAAAACTCCAGAGCTACCGACGCTTATGATTTGCACATCGGTGTTTTAAAACTTATAAGTAAAACTATTTCAAGTCCACTAGCTAATCTTTTTAATCTTTGTATGTTATCTGGCATTTTTCCTGATATTTTTAAAATTTCAAAAATAACTCCAGTCTATAAAAAAGGGAATGTCGATAGTCCTGAAAGCTACCGACCTATCTCTATCATACCGTTAGTAGGAAAAGTTTTTGAGGTTATTCTTAAAAATAGATTGTTAAATTTTTTTGAGGGCAATGGAATTTTGTGTAATACGCAATTTGGTTATAGAAATGGAAAATCTACATTATCGGCCTTGTGCAAATTTTATGAGGTTGTGACGGATGCCTTCGAAAATCGGGAGTTTTGCCATGCTAGATTTTATGATCTAACAAGGGCTTTTGATACAGTCCGTCATGATATCTTAATTTTAAAACTAGAAAGATATGGAATTAGAGGAGTGACTCTAAATCTTTTCTCATCCTATTTACAAAACCGTAGCCAGTTTGTTAAGAGCGGCGGACAAATTTCAGATATACATCAGGTACAGTATGGTGTACCCCAAGGATCAGTTTTGGGTCCTTTACTTTTTTTAATTTAATTTAATGATTTACATAACAATTTAAATGAATCTGTTATTTCCATTTTCTATGCGGATGATGCTAGTTACATATCTAAACATTGCAATGAAATTGAGTTATCTCACTCGCTTAATAATGCTGAATCAGTATCAAAAGAATGGTTTAAATGTAATTATTTATTTCTGAATGAAGCAAAAACACAAAATCTTAATTTAAGTACTACTTCATCTTCAGATATTTCCGTGAAAGTTTTAGGTTTACATATAGATGCAAAATTAAGGTTTAATCATCATATTTATAATTTATTAAAACGTCTAGCAAAAGTTACTTATGCTTTACGCCAACTAAAACTGAAATTGGATATAAATCATCTAAAAATGGCATATTTTGCTATGTTCCACAGTTTAATAACCTATGGGTTATTAATCTGGGGTAATACACCCAATTGGGACAAAATATTTATTGCACAAAAAAAGTCATCCGAATAATCACCTCAAGTAAATATGATGAATACTGTAAACCATTATTTAAGAAAATGGATATATTACCTCTGCCTTGTTGCTTCATTTTGGAGTGTATTATCTATATTAAAAAACGTGATTTTTCTGATAACGTTCATGGTTCTAATGTTCACAGCTATAATACCAGGGGCGAGATGATTTGAGTCCACCTCATTTTCGGCTAACTAAGATACAAGACTCTTATAGATATTTGAGTACACATATTTTTAATGCACTACTTAAATATTTAAAAGAATACAACACGTCCTTTTCTAGTTATAAAAATAGAATCAAACAATATTTACTATCGCATTGTTTTTATTCTGTTGAAGAATTTTTATTACATGCAAGAACTTGCGCTTGTGAGTAATTTTTGTAATTTTAAATTTTAATTTTTTTTTTTTTTGTATCAAATACTATTAAACGAGCAAGGTTTGTATGTATGTATGTGTGTGTGTCCAGAGGATCTCGAAATCCACTCGTCAGAATTCAATGAAACTTTCAGGGTAGACTAATTCCTATCTAAATCGGCAAAAAATGTAGGTCTCATGTCTGTGAAAATTTGATCTTCCGAGATATTTACAAGAAAAGTTAAGCTTTTAGTTTTATTTCCTAGCAACGGCACATAATAATAACTTGTTTCTATAGTAATATACACTATAAAGGATAGATGAGTACAGTAAAAGTGGGGATATAACGTCACATTCCATAGGCGTACTTTGCAAAATAAGTTTCTATAATATAAATAAGGTCACAGCATATAAAATATATATACGCACTTCGTAGATTAAATTTTGAAGTTATATTATTTACAAAAAATAAAAATAAACTTTATGCATCTGACACTTTAACATTGAACGAATTAAATTTAACCAATAAATAACAAGAAGGATTATATGTTGGGATTAAACTTTTTTTAATCTCTTGGCATTAAAAGTAACGCTTCGGTACTTACCTAAACTCAAAGATTAAAAAAAAAGTTGGTTCAAGAACTATCTTTAAAAGTCACTGTCTTCACTAAAACTACTGGTATCACTATAATTGTCTTTTCTGAGGTTTATTATTATAGGTTCTATTAAATTATCCATTGATATATCCATTTTCCTAAATGAATTTTCTACATTTTTAACATGACCAATGCATTTTCCCCAATGTTCTCTATTTACATCTGAAACTGCCTTCAAAAACAAATTTCGCACATCAGGAAATTTAAATGTTTTATTGTTTTGAGATAATAATTGTGACCAGATCAGTTCAATGGAATTTAACTCTGAGTGGTTCGGAGGCAATCTGAGAATTTTAATTCCTTTTTCTCTGGCCATCTCATCTATAATATATTTTTTGAATTTGTTTTTATGTTGCCTTGCTATTACTAATAATTCTGCCTTCAAGGATTTAGGAGGACTGATAATATTTTTAGAATGAAGCCATTTTGAAATATATATTAATACAAAATTCTGAATCAATTAAAATACATACGATACGGCTATGAATAAATAAAGTCTGACTTATCTGTCAAAAGAACAGGTTTATCTAAACAAAAACTATATTAGGCCGATCAGATGTATTAAAATTTAAATTTTAACTACAAATAAGCATTGAAGGATGAGGTAAAAATAAAATTTCTACCCCTTGAATCTGTACTACGTTCTGCAAATTAAACACTGCACTCCTTTCTTCTGTATAGAATAGTAGTAAAAAGGTTTGACTTTATTTAATTTCTGGCGTTTTAATCTGAATGAATTCAATTTTAAATTTGCCGCTTTATATAAAAAAGGAAAGGTTCATTTGACGGACATAAATAATTTGCTTGTCAAATGACAGCCATCTCATAAATTCAAAGTTGAAAATACAACGTTGCCAATTCAATTTCAGAAATCATGGGTTTAGGTAAATATTTATAGGAACGTTGAGTAACACTGTTAAAATGGACACTTGTTAAAATGTGACACCTGTAAAAACGTGACAACTGTTAAATTGTGATACGTGCCAGAATGTAACAACTGTCAAAATGAACAAATGTCAAAATATGACACCTGTCAGAATGTAACAAATGTCAAAATGTCACACGTATCGTACTTTTCTTTATTTATTACAAAGATCTAACCTAACCTAAAGCTAATATTTTTTTTTTGGCGGGTGGAAATGCTTTATGCACATCGGGTAAAGGTTCTTCCCTTCCCCGATAGTGTGAGACTACCCCTTACGGCTACTATTTTATTATGCGGACAGTTTTAATATTTAAGTTTTCATTATCATAGAGAGAGAGAGAGAGAGAAAAAGAATGAATGCTTGTACACGTGTACTATTAACATAGATTTCAATTTTTTATTTTACAAGAAACTTTAAAGAGACATTTAAAATTCTCTATTTTCATAGTACATTTTAAGGTTGATTGTGACTTTGTATTTTCCAAGAGCAAATTGTAATGTAATGTACGAATGAACTATTTTTGTAACTCAAAATTTTTGAAAAAATATGATATCAATATCCGCCACACGTCGAAAGTCTGGTCACAGGTTTTTGTGGAGGTTTTTACCCAAGTATGAATATCAGACCTATAATTTTCCTTCACTGCAGATCAATAAATAATATAATCAATTGAACATAGAGTTTTTCTTATATAGTGATAAATAGAGTGAGCTGAGCGATCTTCTGTTGACGGGACGTGTGCCCTACACGCTGCTGTTGCCCGTCCCGGAAACGGGGCCTGTCCACCGTGACAATTCGCGAAGATCAAGCATCAGTAGATGTTGCCCTAAAAGGGTGAAATGCATTTAACTAACCTCTGTGACAAGCAGTTGATAAACGTCAACAACAGCTGCAGCCAATTGAAAATTAACACTGACAGCTTTTTTAATTTTCCCGCCTACTTTCAAGCCAATCGCCAACTTTTTATGTATCTCCCTATCAGTAGTTCATGTAGATGTCGCCCACTCCGTGATTTTCGCGAATTAATTAATAATTTGTCATGTTATAAATATACTTAAATTATATACTCATTGGGCTACTTAAAAATGTAGATTTGAATATTAAGAGCGAAGCTCGGTGACCAGATATTTTGTTTTTTATGTTTGTAGCTATATTTGATATATCTTATTTTATTTATTTTCTCTTGCACATGAAATGTGATTTGTACTTTGACGACTGTCAGCATATGTTCATTGTAGACCTGAAATAAATTTCTATTCTATTCTATTCTATTCTATACAGATATACAGATACACAGATATACAAACGCATTGTTTTGTAGCATTCAATAATATAAATATCATTTTTCTTGAAAAACTAAGATATTAAGATGATATGTTATTAGTAGAAAAAGAAGAAGAAAGCACCTAGATGCAGAGACATCTGTATGTGCTTAGTAGAACAATTTATTTGAACATTATAGTGTTTCTATGTTGACATGTACCAAGGTTAGAATATGATTGCAAATTTTTCAAAGTTATTTAAGATGTATTTTTTACATAGTTTGTCAAATTTTTTATTTTTTTCTATGTTTATGATTTCGATTGGTAGTTGACTGTAAAGTTTAATTCCTATGTGACTTTGTAAATTTGAGTGAAATACTGGAATTTTATGAATCATTTGTCGTCTCAACTTTTTTCATTCTTTCATTATTAGTTTTGTTGACAGATAGTAGCACACTTACGTAGTTTATTGAATGTTAATGTTAATACTTACTCTTTTAGAGAATATAAGACTTGAATATGAACGAAAAGTTGAAAAAGTAGAAGCATACTGGAAAGAACAAATTGAACAACTCAATGCTAAAATAGCTTCAATGAAACAACAAATGGAGATCGAAACCCAAGAGAAATTAAAGGATCTCATACAAAGCCACCAAAGTGAATTAGGTAATCGCCCCTAACCTAGTGACCCTATTTTAATATAGACTCTATAACATTATATAGACGTTAAAACTTATAAGAAATGTCTAATAATGATTAATTAAAACAGGTCAATTTTTTTACGAGTAATTTTTAAATAATTATTTATTATTATATAATTCATGTAGTTGGGTACCTGCAGAAGCTGTTACGAACATGGTTAATTATTGAAGCAACTTCCCCTTGTTGGAAAGATATTTCTTCTAGCTACATCCAACACCAGAATGACTAATGCCTGGAGTTATGAACTCTGACTGGTTGTTAGTATTCCATGGTCTTTTTTTCTTTTATAGTCCTCCTTGTCTTGTTGTCTCGAGCGACGTGATTTATTTTTAGTTCTTTGAGTCAGTAATACTCTAGTATTCACTGGTCAATTTTGCAAATGTCAGTGTGTGCGAGAAAAAAAATAGGGAAATCGCATTTTTTTCAGGGAGGTACGTGCATTTCTTGAATAGTTGTCCCAGAGCAGCTTTGAATCCGGTTGGTTAACTGTGGAGAACATATTTTTTCACTTGTAATCTCCCTAGAGCTTCAATTACTATCGGAAATATTTCCGAAAGCATTACTTTTTACCTTACTTTGAGTTCAGGACAGGGTTTTCTCAACCGTATCCTCATCACCACGTGTAATTTATTGAAGCTATTCAAAGCTTGTTACATAAATATACCTAAATAAAATCCTCAACCAATAAAAACACTTTTTTTACTAATTCAGGTCAGTCTAATACTAACAATATCAATGTTACTCCACAACTAATTTTACCATTCTTCTGGCAGTTCCCGGTAGCTCAAAATAAGAGCATATAGAATCAGTTAATGTTCAGCTACTTTATCAGTAATGTCCAAACGAATTAAATTGTCTAAAATTGTATTTTACCGTCTCCCTAGTTGTGCCCTACAAACACCCCTCAAAATCACATGAAGGAGGTTTGTCCGAGGTAGGAAACGTGTGAAAAGACAACCCTAACCGCAGCTGATTAATCGTTACATCGATTTTCACAAACCTTATCAACTGAGAGTTAATACGTCTTCCGGGTTTGGACCATGTCATATCGACGTTTCGCCTGCGATCGTAGGAGGCTTCTTCAGGAGAAATGAGTAAGAGCACGGTAAGTAAGTAACCAAACCAAGGGCAAAACTCCAACTGATGCGATTTGGTTAAGGGTAGGTATTTATACCCCATCGAGGGACACGGAATGATGCGTCCGACCACTAGCGGAAGATGCTACCGTTGGATGAGTATGCTGAATAGCAGGAGTCTATATCGAAGAAAGAAAATATCCTTCGTCCCGATTGAAGTTGTTACTAGGAGTTTGGAGTTTTCAAAAAAGATCGTATGTCCAGTGTCACGCTGATGTTCTGCAATGGCTGAACGATTCCAAAGTCCGGCTCGGATCCAACGTTGATGTTCAGTTACGCGTTGTTGGACTGATCGTCCAGTTTCTCCAATGTAAAGCTGACCACATAAACAAGGTATTTTATAGATGCCTTTAGCCGATAGCGGGGGATATCTGTCATTGGCAAAGGGAAGGATCTCTGTTTTGATATTCTCTTGGATATGCGATCAGTGACACCTTGAAAATATGGGAGATATACACTGGAAATAGGGTGAGTTGATTCGGAATTCTCGAACCTTGGACTGGATCTAAGATAAGACGTGATGCACCTCCCAAACTTTCTTTGACTACGATGGCAGGCGAAACGTCAAGACCTATTCTCGAAATGACATGGTCCAAACCTGGAAGACATTAACTCTACTTACTCTGACCGAGGAAGCTTACGAAACGACTTATCAACTTGGTTTTTGTGACGAGTAAAATAGTTCAAGATTGTTATACTTTTCATAGTATTCAAATTTTCTTGTATCTAAATCTACATTTCGCTTTTATATTTTATTAAAGCAATTTTCATCTTAAAATGAGTGTATAAATTAGTTAAGGTCTGTTTCTTGTGGCTCCTTTCAGCCATTCTAGCGTCACGTCGTCATCGTAGACCACCCTGATGATTTCACCGGAGTATGTCCACGACTTGAAAGTGGGCGGGCGCTTTACTGCTGCTGCTGGAGGCGGAGAAGATGATTTTGTCCAGCTGATCCAGCAGTTGGCAGAGGCAGCCGGTTCCTTGCCTTTATTCAAAGTGGAGCTCTTGGCGCCCGCCGCAGGTGGCGCCCTTATTTTTGGTGGTGGAGTTGAGGAGGAGGGGGGTGCACTCGTAGTTGCTGCCTGCTCTGCCTCCCTGGCTTTCTTCCTCGTTACCACAAATGCGCTTGCGCCTTGGCCTTTGGGTTTTGTCCCGAGGTGATCTTTCATGTCCAGCCTCCTTCTGAGGAGTAGCTTGGGGTGAACATTTCTGTACATCCCCAGCTATAGCCTTTGATTGTAGCAAGTGAAGGGTTGGTCGCCTCTGGGAGAGCCCCGCATTACCAGAGGACGGCTGATTACAAGGGGGTTTAGCCCGGTTCCCAAGGGGGTCGTTCGTGACCGCATATTACACTGCGACCATTCAGCTCTCGGTACGCTAGAGTGACTGAAAGGAGCCACAAGAAAAAACCTAGTTCGATCTGAATTTAAATTACAGCTTTATTACAAAAATAAAAAGCAGCAAAATGTACATTTCTCGAAAGAAAAAATGAATCCCATTACTTAGAATAAAATAATAATGCCTTTTTTATTCAATTATGCATTTCGTTTTCAAATTTATTGGGTTTCGCTGGGACACCCTTTATTTCAAAATGTGCGAAACTGAAAATCGTTATATGAATTTTAAAGAAATATAGTAAGAAGAGGAGATATAATGCAGAGGGTCTATACGGCCGCAAAGAATCCTTTATAGCTCGGGAGCCAGAATGGAGATAGTATGAATAAAAACAAGTGCAATCGGCTAAACAACCACATGCGAGCGTGAATGATGATGAATAGGATGAGTCGGGTTAACGTGGATTCAGACAATGGATGCCGCATATGCTTAAAGGGTCATATTTTTTTGGAAGTATCAAAGAGTTTTAAAGTTGATCAATTGATGATACTATATCTCTTATTCTTACTATACCTGTAAACCCGGCCTGGTATGTCTGTTGTAAAACTTTCCCTGTTATTTGTAATTTACGTTCCCTCCCTAGAAGAACAATGGGAGAATCTAATTGAACAAAAAAAGGAAGCTATACAATTTTTAGAAGAAAAATATATCGCCAAATGTCAACAACTCGAAGATCAACTCCACCTTCAACAAAAATCTCATAGCGGACGAGAAGTAGAACTTCTGAAGACGGTGGATTCCTTAAAAAATGAATTGCAGAGTAAAGAGTCGATAATAGAAGACATGCAAGATAATTTGGAAACTTTGGAAGGTGGTATTCAAGTTTTAAATCAAGAAGTTGCAAACCAAAATGAACTTCTATTAAAGGAGAAAAAAGATTGCGAACATAAAGTGAGGTAAAAGAATAAGAATTTCATCAAAGTGGCTGAAATTATGATTTATTGTTTTATGTATTAACTTGAAATCGTTAATAAAGTTAAATTTAACTTCTAATAAATTTCTGTCCTATCAAAAAATAAGCATTTTAGGTTAACGAATAATTAAGGCTACTTTAGAAAAACATTTACTCTGCTAGCCGAACTTGATTGATTAACATTTTATATTATGAATTTAATCAAGTAATATAAAATCACAATTTCGGCCAATTTTATGGAGACTACACTTTCTCAAGAGTGGTTTTGTCTGTTTTTAATAAAATAATTTCGTATTTAGTATTTTGTAAAAATGTGTCGTATTAAAGATGTCTATGACGCAAGTGCTGTCCTCTAATATGTCTAAAAGTGTGCTTAATGGACTTTTTTCACTTTCAGACTAGATTCAGTTATTTTGACGTAGTCCTCTAATTTTAGACACAGTATGTGCTTAATTGACTCAAAAAACATCCTCCTTTTTCACTTCAAACTGGATTATGGTTACTTTAACGTACTATTCTCTAATTTTAGACATAGTATGCTTAATTGACTCAAAATATATTCTTTTCTTTCTCTTTTAAACTGGATCAGGATTAATTTGACTTACTCTTTTTTCACTTTCTGACTAGGTTCTGACTACTTTGACGTGATGTCCTCTAATTTTGGACAAAGTATGCTTAAGTGTCTCCAAGACATTCTCCTTTTTCTCCTTTAAACTGGATTAGGGTTACTTTGACGTACTGTCCTCTAATTTTAGATTTAGTATGCTTAATTGACAAAAAAACATTCTCCTTTTTCACTTTCAAACTGGATTATAGTTACTTTGACTCTAATTTTAGGCATAGTATGCTTAATTGACTCAAAAACTTCCTCCTTTTTCACTTTAAGACTAGATTCTGACTACTTTGACGTACTCTCCTCTAATTTTAGATTCAGTATGCTTAATTGACAAAAAACATTCTCCTTTTTCGCTTTCAGACTGGATTATAGTTACTTTGACTCTAATTTTAGGCATAGTATGCTTAATTGACTCAAAAACTTCCTCCTTTTTCACTTTCAGACAGGATTATAGTTACTTTATCTCTAATTTTAGGCATAGTATGCTTATTTGACTCAAAAACTTCCTCCTTTTTCACTTTAAGACTAGATTCTGGTTACTTTGACGTACTCTCCTCTAATTTTAGATTCAGTATGCTTAATTGACAAAAAAAACATTCTCCTTTTTCGCTTTCAGACTGGATTATAGTTACTTTGACTCTAATTTTAGGCATATTAAGCACTCAAAAACTTCCTCCTTCTCAATTAAGACTAGATTCTGGCTACTTTGACGTACTGTCCTCTAATTTTAGATTTAGTATGCTTAATTGACAAAAAAATATTCTCCTTTTTCACTTTCTGACTGGATTATAGTTACTTTTACTCTAATTTTAGGCATATTATGCTTAATTGACTCAAAAACTTCCTCCTTTTTCACTTTAAGACTAGATTCTGGCTACTTTGACGTACTGTCCTCTAATTTTAGATTTAGTATGCTTAATTGACAAAAAAACATTCTCCTTTTTCACTTTCAGACTGGATTATAGTTACTTTGACTCTAATTTTAGGCATAGTATGCTTAATCGACTCAAAAACTTCCTCCTTTTTCACTTTAAGACTAGATTCTGACTACTTTGACGTACTCTCCTCTAATTTTAGATTCAGTATGCTTAATTGACAAAAAACATTCTCCTTTTTCGCTTTCAGACTGGATTATAGTTACTTTGACTCTAATTTTAGGCATAGTATGCTTAATTGACTCAAAAACTTCCTCCTTTTTCACTTTAAGACTAGATTCTGGTTACTTTGACGTACTCTCCTCTAATTTTAGATTCAGTATGCTTAATTGACAAAAAAAACATTCTCCTTTTTCGCTTTCAGACTGGATTATAGTTACTTTGACTCTAATTTTTGGCATATTAAGCACTCAAAAACTTCCTCCTTTTCAATTAAGACTAGATTCTGGCTACTTTGACGTGATGTCCTCTAATTTTGGACAAAGTATGCTTAAGTGTCTCCAAGACATTCTCCTTTTTCTCCTTTAAACTGGATTAGGGTTACTTTGACGTACTGTCCTCTAATTTTAGATTTAGTATGCTTAATTGACAAAAAAACATTCTCCTTTTTCACTTTCAAACTGGATTATAGTTACTTTGACTCTAATTTTAGGCATAGTATGCTTAATTGACTCAAAAACTTCCTCCTTTTTCACTTTAAGACTAGATTCTGACTACTTTGACGTACTCTCCTCTAATTTTAGATTCAGTATGCTTAATTGACAAAAAACATTCTCCTTTTTCGCTTTCAGACTGGATTATAGTTACTTTGACTCTAATTTTAGGCATAGTATGCTTAATTGACTCAAAAACTTCCTCCTTTTTCACTTTAAGACTAGATTCTGGCTACTTTGACGTACTGTCCTCTAATTTTAGATTTAGTATGCTTAATTGACAAAAAACATTCTCCTTTTTCACTTTCAGACTGGATTATAGTTACTTTGACTCTAATTTTAGGCATAGTATGCTTAATTGACTCAAAAACTTCCTACTTTTTCACTTAAACTAGATTCTGGTTACTTTGACGTAGTGTCCTCTAATTTTAGGCATAGTATGCTTAATTTCCTCAAAAACATTCTCCTTTTTCACTTTAAGATTAGGGTCTGGTTACTTTGAAGTACTGTCCTCTAATTTTAGATTCAGTATGCTTAATTGACAAAAAAACATTCTCCTTTTTCACTTTCAGACTGGATTATAGTTACTTTGACGTACTGTCCTCTAATTTTAGGCATAGTATGCTTAATTGACTCAAAAACATCCTCCTTTTTCACTTTAAGATTAGATACTTTGACGTACGTACTGTCCTCTAATTTTAGATTCAGTATGCTTAATTGATAAAAAAAACATTCTTCTTTTTCACTTTCAGACTGGATTATAGTTACTTTGACTCTAATTTTCACTTTAAGACTAGATTCAGGTTACTTTGACGTACTGTCCTCTAATTTTAGATTCGGTATGCTTAATTGACTGAAAAAATATTCCATGAATGTCATTCTATAAAAATTAAATTGACTATTATAATATTAGGAAGACAAATTAACTGTTAAAAAAATTATATTAGGTTAATAATAAGTAGGAAGCTGACAACATCAATTTTTGTAGGTCCTTTGAGTCGAAAATAGCTAAAATGCAAGATCAACATGAAAACGAACAAGAAGCTTACAGACTGAAATTTATAAACTCCCAAAAAAGTTATCAACAAACTATCGATCACCTTCAAAGGAAATACAATTGTTTAACAAAATTGTAAGTATATTCACACAGTTGTTTAAAAATAATGTAGATTTCGGATAATAATATTCACGGCGTCCCACAGTGGGGCCGAATCCAAAATTTCTGGCAAGCAGTGAAGAATTTAACGAATTGACTTTAAAATCTTAACTCGGGGGTTTTGGGGTTCGCCAATCACGAATATGATGTCAGAATTTCAAAATTCAAAATGGCGGCTTCAATATGGCGGACGAAGAGTAGAAAAAAGGTGCAAATTGTTCTAAATTCCGTATACCGGGGTTTTCTAGGTCGCTGATTACAAATCTGATGTCAGAATTTCAAAATTCAAAATGGCGGCTTCAATATGGCGGACGAAGAGTAGAAAAAAGGTGCAAATTGTTCTAAATTCCGTATACCGGGGTTTTCTAGGTCGCTGATTACAAATCTGATGTCAGAATTTCAAAATTCAAAATGGCGGCTTCAATATGGCGGACGAAGAGTAGAAAAAAGGTGCAAATTGTTCTAAATTCCGTATAGGTACCGGGGTTTTCTAGGTCTCTGACTAAAATCGGATGTCAGAATTTCAAAATTCAAAATGGCGGCTTCAATATGGCGGACGAAGAGTCGAAAAAATGTGCAAATTGTTCTAAATTCCGTATACCCAGGTTTTCTAGGTCGCTGATTACAAATCTGATGTTATAATTTCAAAATTCAAAATGGCGGCTTCAATATGGCAGGACGAAGATTCTAAAAAAGGTGTAAATTGTTTTAAATTCCGTATACCGGGGGATTACTAGTCTGATGTCAGAATTTCAGAATTCAAAATGGCGGCTTCAATATGGTAATGTATCATGTTCGTTGTGTGCTACAACCGGAAATCTTTTTTTAACGCTAAGCCAGCCTTCATATTTTTTAAAAAAAATTTCTGAACTCTATTTGTGCTCCTCCAGTTCCCCTTCATTTTTGTACATAAAATCTGTTAATTTACATCATTTCTTTCTTGGATACATTTTCCACTTTTTTCTGCAATAGCTTCCCGCATGATATTCAGGATATTTTCTTGTGTATCGTGCAGTTTGCCTTTTACGAGAAAGAAAATATTTTTTCTTGGGAATTCCACCTCTTCATCCCTTGATCGTAAATAATTAAAACGTAAATAATAATTAAGATAAGTGCAAAGCACGAAGCACAGTTAAATATCTTATATTAAAAAATTTGATAATTTAAAACTACTTAAATTAATTAATTTATTATTCACATTCATATAATAACTTTAATTTATTCATTTCACAATCAAAAACCATTAATTGATACTAATTAATTTAAAATAAATACACAAAGTTGCAAGTAACCTCTGCTTGAAATGCCTGCCTAATTTGTACACAAGCGCGCGACTAAACTAAAATTCATATTACAATTAAAATTGCAGCAAGTTGCAGCTGGTATTGAAATGCGTTGGAAAGAAAGTTATTATGAATAGATCTTGAAAGTTTCAAAGCGGAACCTCGTGGAACTTTTTTTAAAACACCTTTTCAATAGCCAGTTCGAGAAAAAAAAAATCAAAAATTTTCTTCTTTCATCGATCACATTTTTCAATTATATGAACTGTTGTAAAATAAACTCTAAATGAGATGAAAAGAATTTATTTTATTCTGTCAGTATACAATTACTTTGACATAACTATATTTTATTAATATAATAACAGATATAAAATCATACGCTGACTGGATTAAATTTAATTAGGACATAGTACATACTAATAAAGTAAACAATTACAATACCCTCCCTTAATCTAGTCAGACTAATACAAAAACATTACCATAATCCAAGCTAGCCAATACCTAAACCATTTTTACAAAAAATCAACTTTGCTTTATTTAAACTTTTTGTCATCATATCGGCTAACATGTCTTGTGTAGGTAAGTAGTTTACTATTACTCTACCTTCTTCAACTTGTTCTCTAATATAGTGAAATTTAACATCAATGTGCTTAGTTCTGTTATGAAATGTTGAATTCGTTAACAGTTTCTGAGCACTTTGATTATCATTGAAGATAAGTGTTGAATTCTTACACTCGGTAAATTCACTGAAAAAATTTTGTAAATGAATTATTTCCCCAGAAGCTTCACACAATGCAACATATTCAGCTTCTGTGGTAGAGAGGGCAACACAACGTTGTTTTCTACTTTCCCAGGAAATAATACCTCCAGAAGATATACAGGCATATCCTGTATATGACTTTCTTTCTTCCTCATCATTTGCAAAATCTGCATCTGCATATCCGATCAGATCTTTTCCCGTCATTGTGTAGTTAATTCCAACTTCAGTCGTTCCTTTTAGATAACGCAGAACCCGCTTTGCTATTTTCCAATGAATTTCCTTGTAACAAGTGTTGAATTGACTGAGAAAACTGCAGATGTAGGCAATATCTGGCCTAGTATTGACTGCCAAATACATTAACTCCCTATCAAAGATTGATATGGAACATCTACATTCCTCTGCTCACCTTTTAGAAGTTTATTTAGGTTAACTTCCCCAGGAGTTGAAACAGGTTTACATTCTGCCATGTTAAAATTCTCCAGCAAGTCTAAAATATACCTTTTTTGGTGAATTTTTATGTTTCCTTCTTCTCGATTTCTGATAAAGTTTATTCCTAAAGCATACTGAACTTCTCCTAAATCTTTCAATTTAAAATTTTTTTGAAGTTCCTTTTTTAGATTTAGGAATTCAGCCTCCCAGTTCGTAAAGATCAAAAAATCGTCTACATACAGGGCTAAAACAATTAGTTTTTCAGCCTCTTTCTTGAAATAGACACAATTTTCGTAACTTGACTGTTTGTAGCCAATTTCAATAAGTTTTTTATGAACCGTTAAGTTCCAAGCCCTAGATGCTTGTTTCAATCCATATATAGCTTTTTCTAGCTTACAAACCTTATCCTCTTGTCCCTGAATCTTAAATCTTTCAGGTTGCTCCATATAAACTGTTTCTTCCAGCATTCCATTTAGAAAAGCCGTTTCCACGTCTAAGTGTTTTATATCCAAATTTCTTTCTGCAGCTAAAGCTATAAGACCTCTAAGTGTTGAATTTCTTACAACTGGAGCATACGTCTCATCATAATCAACTCCAAAAGTTTGACTATAACTAGTCTAGCTTTGTATCTTACTATTATTCCTTCTTCATTTCTCTTCCTTTTAAACACCCATTTACTAGAAACTACATTCTGTCCTTTTGGTCGATCGACTAGTTTCCATGTATTGTTCATCTAAAGGGAATTATACTCGTCTTCCATAGCTTTTAACCAGTAGTTATTTTCGTTACCATTTAGAGCTTCATCTGCAGTTTTTGGTTCATGAATATCGTAACAATGTTCGGTTTTATAAGCTATGTCTAGATATCTTTGCACATTCTTTCTTTCTCGCTGTGGATACCTTCTTTCTGTCTGTTCTTCTAACAAAACATCTATTTGTTCTTTTTCTAACTCCGCTAAATCGTCATTTGATATCTGTTCGTCTTCTATATGCACAACCTCTGGTGCTGATTGCACATCAGACACACGTGAACTATCAGATAAAAACAATTCAACAGAACTCGGTTTATCTTCTACTGTAAAATCTTTTATGTTATTTTTAGGAAAAACGTCTTCTACAAAAACAACATCCCTAGCTACAATTTTCTTTCTAGGAACTAAAAGATCGCGAAGAAAATAACCTTTACTATTTTCGCTGTATCCTACAAAAATATGCTCTTCTGATTTTGCATCCCATTTAGTTCTTTTTTCTTTTGGGATATGAACGAAAGCCTTACAACCAAATACTTTTAAATGGCTTAAATTTGGCTTCTCATCTGCCCACATTTCCTCAGGAGTCATTTGGGTTACCGATCTATGTGGGGATCGATTTTTGAGATAAACTGCAGTATATACAGCATCCTCCCAAAACGCTTTAGCCAAACCCGCTTCTAAAATCATACAGCGTGCTTTTTCTACAACAGAACGATTTGTACGTTCAGCTTCGCCATTTTGTTCTGGTGTATAAGGCACAGTTGTTTGATGTTTAATTCCTTGACTCTTAAGATAATCTCCGAACTCTTTATTGACATATTTTGATCCATTATCAGATCTAACAGTTTTTATCTTATTGCCTGTTTCTCTTTCTACTTTTAATTGAAATTCCCTAAATACAGTTTTTACTTTGTCTTTTGACGGAATACAAAAAACAAAAATTTTTCGTGTATAATCATCAACAAATAAAAGCATATACCGATTTCCATTAAAAGATTCTACACTAAAACGTCCACAAAGGTCTGAGTGTATCAACTCCAGTGGTTTTTGTGCTCTTTTTCCTTTAATTCTTTTAAATGGTAACCTGTGTTGTTTTCCTTTAAGGCAAATTTCACAAACCTTACTTGACCGCGTGAAATTTATTCCTTCTGACATTTTATTTTTCAACAGATCCATGCCAAAACGACACAAGTGTCCCAGTCTTGAGTGCCAAAGGTCTTCGTTTGCCCTGCTCTCTCCAGCTGAATATGCTTGCTTATCTGAAACATAATTAACGTCTAATTTATACATACCATTCTGTAAAGAACCCGATAATAAAACTTCACCCTGTACTCTACAGTTATCTTCCGCATAAAAAGAACAACCATGTGAATTAAAAACTACTGTAAATCCCTTTTCTACAGATTTAGAAACAGAAATGAGATTTGCATTTAATCTAGGAACATAAAGAACATCTAACACTTTGTTTATACTAGAATAAGGATTAGAAAAACATACTGTACCAGAACCAGCCGTTAACAATTTTTCGTTATTGGCAACAGTAATTTCCAAACCAGACCTTCTATCTGAAAAATCTTGTAAAAATTCTTTACCCGAAGTCATGTGTGCCGAGGCCCCCGAGTCAACATACCATTCCAAAGTACCAATACTAGCAGCTAATGCAGAAAAAATACAATTTTCTTCACTTCTAGTTGTCTTCTTACTGACATTTGGACATTTTGACTTATAATGACCTGGTTTCTTGCACCCATAGCATATTACATTCTTTATACCTTTCTTATTATTCGTTCCTTTCATCGTTGTCAAAGCTGATTGCGTCAGTGATTCATTTACCACCGATGTCATCTCATTCAACAGTTTCGATTTTACCATTTCTGAGGTAATACTAATATTTGAGTTTTCCAAAGCCATTATCAAAGGATCAAAACGTGACGTTAATCCACCCAGCATTATGGCTCCAAGAGATTCGTCATCTATATCTTTGCCGATATCTGCTAACTGCTGAGCTGTCTCCATTATTACTGTTAGGTAATTTTCCATGGAATCAAAATCACTTAATCTTAAGCGATACAGTTTTCTTTGCAGACTAAGTCGCCTACCCAATCCTTTATCCTCGTAATGCTTAGCCAAAATATCCCAAGCTTCCTTTCCTGTATTACATCTTTTAACCAAAGTTAATGCATTACCTTCCAAAGTAAGCGATATTTTGGTAAATGCCTTCAAATCCTTTTGTTTCTTAGTAGCCTCATCTGTCGTATCTCCTGTTGGATAACCAGAGATAGACTCCCATAAATTTTCATGCATGAGATACATACGCATTTTGAATTTCCATGTGCTGTAGCCGGATCGATCATGCAATGATTTTATGACTGCAAGAGATATACCTCCACTAGAACTTGTACTTTCAGACATTTCTTTTTAAATAATTGGTGTCTGGGCCCGTAACCTGTTGTAAAGTAAACTCTAAATGAGATGAAAAGAATTTATTTTATTCTGTCAGTATACAATTACTTTGACATAACTATATTTTATTAATATAATAACAGATATAAAATCATACGCTGACTGGATTAAATTTAATTAGGACATAGTACATACTAATAAAGTAAACAATTACAATAGAACGTTGATCATGTTTATATATAAACACAAAATACATACTTCCAGGAAGATTTTCCATCTTTCAGAATTGAAATTGGACCAAGACTCGCTTTTTTGTAACACTTTCTCTCTTCGCTCTCGTTGGTTACCTCGCAACACGTATTCAGAGCTCCGGATGAAGCTCGACCTCGGAATGAGCTAGCCGACCAGTCGAAGCAGGTGGGGACCAGATTTTTATGGAATATCATCCCAGGACTATCCCCAAACACAATAAAACCATAATTGGTAAAAAATTCGAAACATTATTTTTGACTGTTTGCCAGGAATTTGCGATTTGGCCCCACTGTGCGTCCTAACCGAAATCCTTCCGTTCCATTTAAAAGTAAAAGTATTTATTTACTGAAAGTATATAATATAAATGATGTTACCAAAAAGTACATGTACAGGGTGGCCAAATAAGAATGCGAGGTACTGTATCTGGGAAACTATCCATCGTAGAGGTTTGCGAAAAAAAAGTTATTACTAAAACGGCCAAGAGAAAAACCTGGAAAATATTTTCAAGTTTCTGAAATGGTCGCTAGGGGGCATAACTGGAATCTTGAATCTAAGAAAGTGATGTTTTTGTGAATTCCGCTATATTAACCTAACAAAAAAATATCTGATCTTTAAAGTAGAGGATAATCTGAACCTTTTTTGTTTCACAATTTTTGTTGTATCTCTAAAAATAAAGTGGTGGGGGGTATTCAAAGGTTTTAGTAAAAAACATCCTGTATATTCGAAACGGCTGAGCCGATTTTAACAAACTTGGGCTAGTTGAAAAGAGCTCTTCTTGGGCTACAAATGCTATAATATTTGAAGTTTTGTTAGTTTCACAGGTCGCCGCTAGAGAGCTTTTTTCGACATTCCTACAGAAATGGTTAATTTTCTCAAAAACATTAAATGCATTGATATGATTTCTTTTTCATGAAAAAGTAGCTAAATCATGCCTAAACAAGCTCGTGAAAACCGCATCTCGATATCTTGTTCCTAACCTAAAATTTAGGCCAAAGAAAATTTTATACGGAAATCCCTTAAATTTGTATTTTTTAAACTAATTAATTCCTTTTATTATGTAAGACGTGGCCCTAAAAAGTACCGATTTAAAAAAGAAAGGTTTTTAATGCCCGTAAATGCTCCAAATGCTGACCATCACGCTCTATGCATTGCGGAAGCCTCATGGGTAGACAAAACTACAGCTTCAATTTCGGCTCTTGGCATGTTACGTAATAAATTACGAATCCAGTTTTTCATATCTCTCTGGTCGTAGGTTGAGTCTGAAAATCAAGACAAGTCTGGTGATCGCGCAGGCCATCAAAACAGACTTCCTCTTCCAATCCACCGCTGTTACTGCATTAATATGCTCTCGAACAATAATAGCCTAGTGTGCTGGACAACCATTCAACTGCAAAAACAAGTTTTGACGTGTTTCCAGAGGCACATCTTCTATTGGCCAAAAAAAGTCAAGAAAGATATTGCCGCTTAGGGATTGCTCGAAAAAATATGGCCCAATAATTCGGCCTTCCAGTATGCCACACCACACATTTAAACTCCAACGTCCTGGTACTGAACTTTACGCAACCAATGCGGATTTTCTGCAGACCAATAATGCATATTGTGCAGATTTTAAAGGTGGCTTCATCAGTCCAAAGAATTTGAAATAAAAATTCTCCATTATTGTGCGAGAGCATATTAATGCTGTATTACAACAACGGTGGATTGGAAGAGGAAGTCTGTTTCCATGGCCTGCGCGATCACCAGACTTAACTTGTCTTGATTTTCAAACTCAACCTATGACCAGAGAGTTATGAAAAACCGAATTCGTAATGCATTATGTAAAATACCGAGAGCCGAAATTGAAGCTGCAGTTTTGTCTACCCATGAGAGGCTTCAGCAATGCATAGATCGTGATGGTCAGCATTTAGAGCATTTAAGGGGACATTAAAAACCTTTCTTTTTTAAATCAATCCTTTTTAGGGCCACAACTTACATAATAAAAGGAATTAATTAGTTTAAAAAATAAAAATTTAAGGGATTTCCCTATAAAATTTTCTTTGGCCTAAATTTTAGGTTAGGAACAAGATATCGAGATGCGGTTTTCGCGAGCTTGTTTAGGCAACATTTAGCTACTTTTTCATGAAAAAGAAATCATACTAATGCATTTAATTTTTTTGAGAAAATTAAACATTTTTGTCGAAATGTCGAAAAAATCCATCTAGCGGCGACATGTGAAACTAACAAAACTTCAAATATTATAACATTTGTAGCCCAAGTATAGCTCTTTTCAACTAGCCCAAGTGTGTTCAAATCGGCTCAGCCGTTTCGAATATACAAGGTGTTTTTTTCCGAAACCTTTGAATACCCTCACCACTTTATTTTTAGAGATGCAGCAAAAATTGTCAAACAAAAAAGGTTCAGATTATTCTCTACTTTAAAGATTAGGTATTTTTTTGTTAGGTGAATATAGCGGAATTCACAGAAACATCACTTTCTTAGATTCAAGATTGCAGTTACGCCCCCTAGCGGCCATTTCAGAAACTTGAAAATATTTTCCAGGTTTTTCTCTTGATCATTTTAGTAACAACTTTTTTTTCGCAAGCCTCTACGATGGATAGTTTCCCAGATACAGTACCTCACATTCTTATTTGGCCACCCTGTACATGTATAAAATAAAAATATGATAATGATGATGAAAACCAACAATTCGACTGTTTTCTCTGTCGTCCGGGTGATCAGGAAACGGAAAGATGAACTTGGAAAGAATTGGGAACTATTCTTTACTTCTACTTGTTCTATGCCAGAAATCCGTAAGTGAGGTTATAAATAAAAACTAACCAACTGTCATTATGTGTCATAAAATGTAGAGAAGTGAAAACGTACCACTACAAATCTAAAATTCATCATTATGTTGGTCCACCAAAGAATACAGGATATAAAATTTATACAGGGTGATTTATTAGGTAATGTGCATAAATTAGGTGTAGATCGGAGAGCCGAAGGTGGTTCCAAACCTATATTTCTTCTTTATTACCAAGATATAGGCTGATTTAACCATTTTGCTCATTTCTTCAATTATTTGTTATTTACGAACCACCCTGTATATTTTTTCGGTTTTTCGTGAATAAAAAAAGTATAACTCCAATAAAAAAAAGTAAATGAGAAAGTTGTGGATAATATAAATACCTTTTGATTCATTTTTTATGTCTGGATCGAGATGTAACTTATCGAGATATATCAAAAAACCGTCCAAAATCGCATTTTTTGTTTTTCCAATAACTTTATCAAATTTAAATAAATTTATTTGATAATTTAGAATGTAGAATAAAAATATTTATTAGTTTTCGAGATATTTCGAAAAAAAAAGTTTATAGTAATTTTTTAAATTTTAAGTACCAAAAAATGACTGAAAATTTGTTTTTTGTGACGTTACAATTAAAATTGAAAAAGATACAGTTAAAAAAAGCGACAGGTTGATTGGACTTTTGTGGTTTTTAGGTTTGAAGAAGTAAGACAAAGGTACGAACGAAGGGAGTCAAGACAAGAGGACATGAACATCATATCAGATTTAAAACAAGTTATTAGCGAACAAGAAAAAGATCTTAACTGTCTAAATGAAGAGAAGAGATACTTCCAAATGAAATTAATGGCATTAGAAAGTCGTCTTGAAAACAGAGCTTCGTCTGAAGATGAATCGTTAAAAGATGATCCACCGTTCGCAGATTGTAACGATGGATTTACTACTGAATCCATATCCCATTCTCCAAATATAATTTCCATTCCTCCTACTATAGAAGAATGCGATGAATAATTTTATCTCTGGATAATAATTAAAACAACATGATATCGTCAATTTTTGTTTTTTCCAATATTAGTAAAATGACTAAAAATTAATAGCAGAGATTTTGTCTCGCGCAAAGATGATTTTATATAAATGTAATTTACAGCTTGGTAGAAAAATCTTATTAAAGATAATATTTTACAAATTTGAGTATTCAGAACTTCAAAATAAGGTTATTACTCTTAGGGGCGTTTTCACCACCTCCCAATAAGGCTCATTGACAGGATAAAGTGACCTATAAGTTATAGGACGAAAATTCCACCCTTAAAAAATATCTAGAACGGGGGTGGGTGGGTACCTCAGCGATAGAGCACTGGACTCATAATCCAAGGGTTGGGGGTTCGAATCCCACCGACGGCAGAAATCATTTTCTCCACGGCCACTACTGAATGTAGTTATTCTCAAACCAGTTATAATAACAGAAAAGAGACATTCTCGCTTTTGAGATTGAAAGAAAATTCTGAAATACTTGTCTCTTATGTATTTTATACGTATTTCATTCTATGTCTAGAGATAGAATGTTGATGCTGTAATTGTTTACAAAATAAGGTTTGTCATGAATGTCAAATTAACTGTCAGTATTAGTTAACGTGGTCTTATTGGTTTGTAAAAACTTTTAACTTATTAAGAAGGAGTAGAAAATCAAGCGATTCAGATGTAGAATTTTAAATACTCCTCCATAAATACAAAAATATGCCGATAACATAACTCAAAATTTGCTACTGCAAAAATCCAAGCTTGAATATAAAAATACTACCTACTATATTTAATTTCTACTTTCTGTGGCCGTGGAGAAAGTACAGTCTGTTACTCTGTTGGAATGAAAATTCGACACTCGTGGTTCCTCCACTCGTGTCGAATTCTTATTCCAACCTTGCTACAGAATATACTATTCTGATTTTTAATTAATTAAAAATTTAGTAATTGATTTTCATATACCAGGTGTGATTCCCCACTCGACCATACACAGTGCTGTTCCTAAAGTAGCGCTGGGAAACAGTAACAAAGTCTACACAGAACACTAGGCTAATGACCATAGTAGTCGATGCCGTTGACACTGAACTAAAAAAAATATCTAGAGGTTACTTTCTATTGGTTCCTTGGGTCATGTGATCAAACATGGATACCTATCTAGGTTCTTTAAGGCAGGCCCGGGGTGTTACTATAAACCGGCCCTTCTTAGCATGCCCTACAACAATTTTTTGCTACAGATACATCAATTAAAAATATTATAATAGAAAGTATACTATGAAAGTCTGCAAATGAAAATCGAATAATTGACCACTTTTGACTGACAGTTTTGACACTTTTATTTAAAAACAAAGCTGTCAAACAACTGTCAGCCCAAAATGTCTACAGACAATAAAAACATTTTTTCGAGAAACATATTTAAATACAATATATTTCAAACAATCAACAACTTTTTCAAAGATTGGCTTTTAGTCGCTAAATCATTTCTAATATGGTCGATGTCTATTAGTCCAGTTGCCAGAGAAGGATATTGACCAAAAGCTCGCACAAAATGTGATCTCGATGAAACTTGCATTTAAGTACTTGAATGGGTGTAGAAAATGATAAAAAAATATTTGCTACTCTAAAGTGTATGCTAACTTCACAATTTCGAAAATAAAATCGAAAATTTGGTTTTTCCATTATATCTCGAAAAAAAAAATAAAAATTTCGAAAAACTAATAGCACCACGTGAAAGAGCCGAAAATTTTATTAAAAAATAATATATTTGTATTAGTATAAAAAATTATTAAAAATAAGAAAACAAATTCGAAAACTCTACGCGCGCCGAGCCGTTGAATACGAATATTCAGGCGAGGCGTTCGGAAAAACTAAAGTATCTTTGTCTAAAATGTACGTAAAGAAAACAAAAGAAAGCGTTTTAAAGAGGAGACTCTAAGCTTTCTCAGGAAGTCATTAGTTTTTAATTTTTTTCTCCTTTTCTCATAGAAAATTTGACCGGAAGTTATAATTTCTAAAATTATCACTGATTTTTATAAAACTGAAGATATCTATTAATAGAGGCATAATAAAAATAAATCCTTGTAGACTTATCATCATTATACTTTTACTTTTGATTTAAATATAATTAAAATAATGAACATTATCTTTGTTTAATAAAACTTATGTTTTATTTTTTTTACAACATTCATTTGAAGCAATTTTTATTTTCAAAATAGTGTTTATTTATTTATATATATCAATTTCTAAATTATTTTTAACTTTATTTAATAAAAATATTAATATCTGACTTATGTAAATACTATTTTGAAAATAAAAATTGCGTCGAATAAATTCTGTAAAAAAATGATCATTTTAAAACCTAATTTTTATTAAACATTAAAATGTTCATCATTTTAATTATATTTATGTAAAGGAAATTCCTTTAATTTATCTGTTGCCGCGCTCCCATGATACAAACATAGACAGTGAAAGTGTCAAAAGTGACAATTAGAAATTTATGTAGTTAGGATTTGATATTAGATTAATAACATTAAATGTCGTTTCTTTATTAAATACGGAGAAACTCAGATTTTGTTTTTAATTTGTATTTCCTAACTCCAAAACACATTATAAAACGACATTTCCAGTTATATCAAAGAAAATGGAAAAGTTACAATTCAAATTCCCTATATTGGGATCGACCGATGGAAAGTCGAACATAACCTGTATAACTTCAATTGAAACTCCAGATGGACGTATTTTCGATGTCCCAGATGAATTTAAACCAGTTAGTAAACATACATACATTGCGAATTCTAACACATACGCAAAATTAAAATTCGCTCAAGAAAAGACATCAGACACGAAATCTATAGATACCAGTAAATGAAGAAATAAGAAAAACCTATCTTGATAAAGGAGAAAATATACAGTTTGGAGACCAATATTTAGAGGAAATTAACCAACATAAAACCACTGATTGTGGAAATGTGGTATCAAAAACCCAAAATGTAGGCAAAATGGCTGAAAAATTTTCCATAAAAACACCAAATGCCACTCAATGGATTGATGAATTTGAGAAAGAATGTGAAAGATTTGAGATTTTGGAAGATGAAGAGAAAATAGAAACTTTAAAACATCTTCTTGAGAAAGAATGCTTAGATTGGTACAACAGTATGTTGATTAAACTTACAGTAAATTCAAATTGGCAAATTTGGAAAAAAAACTTCTGCGAGACCTACGGTAAAAAAGGCTGGTCACAAATCAGATATGCTCTAATCGAATATGCCACAAAAAAAGAGAGACTATTATTGGAAGTCAATAGAACAATGGACAATGATACAATGATAAACCTTATTGTGTTAGGCTTGCCAGAAAATATAATGAACAAGCTTGATAAAGAATCATTGAACTCTACTACAAACCTTTACAGTGAAATAAATAAATATGAACAATTGGTAAACAAAAAAAATGAAAGGGTAAGCTTGGATTATAAAGGAAAAAAGCCATATATTTAGAATGCCTAGCAATTAAAGAATCTGTGAAATACTGGCAGCAATAAAATCAAGAACTGATGAGAAACTAGGAGATTTGACTTATTACTTATCACAATATGATTTTGATGTCAAATATTCTCCTGGAAGGTACAACTTAGAAGCAGACTGCTTAAGCAGAAATCCTGTCCTAGAACCAGACGAGAATATGGAGGAACAACTAAAAATTGTAAATCTAATAAAGTTGGAAGATATCTTAAGAGATCAAAAAATTAATGAATATGTACAAAATAAGAAGAACAAGCTGATTTTTAAAAACAATGTCTACTATAAAAAAGTAAAGAAAAAAGAAAAGATAATATTGTCAGAAGAGTTGTCTAAAATTAATAAAAGATGTTCATGGAGACTATTGCCACATAGGCATAAATCAAATGAAAAAAAAGATAAGCCAGTGGTATACAGCAAAAAATTTAACTAAAAATATAAAAAATTTCTGTATAAGTTGTGAAACTTCTATCAGAAATAAGTCCAGAGGACAAAAGAAGCTCGGTCTAATGGCACATTTAGGTCCAGCTACAAAACCATTTGAAATAGTGTCCATAGACACAATAGGAGGATTTGGAGAATCAAGATCCACAAAAAAATACCTCGTATCTGTTTACCGACCATTTTACAAGGTACGCTTATATTTTGACAAACGCAAACGACTTCATAAAGCTTGTTGAAAATGCAAAAGAGAATAACAAAATTGATCTAGTCCTGACAGATCAATACCCTGGAATAAATTTTAAAGAATTCAAGAAGTATTTGCACGACCAAGATATACAACTAATATTCACAGCTGTAAATTCTCCATTTTCTAATGATGGTCTAAATGAAAGAATGAACCAGACTTTGGTAAATAAAATTAGATGGAAAATCAACGAAAAAAATGAAAAAAATTAGCTTGGACAACTATAGCACATATCGCTCCGTTGATAGAAAAGTGACACAACTCAAAATTCGACAAATTTGTGTTAACCTCTTAAACGCCATTCCAAACCCATGTATTTTTATGTAGAAAAGTGACACATTTATCAATGAGTTAGTTTGCTGGTAAATGGCGCAAATGTCCTTTTTCCGTTTTTGCAAGTTCGTACCTGCGTTTGCGGAACAGTGACAGTCGAGTACTAGGTCTCGGTGAGTAAGGACGTATTTGCTGCAATTCCTATAGAAAAACGTCATATTTCTGTTTGTGACTTTGTTTATAAAGGTAAGCTTATTTCGATCATCTGTTTTTAGGGAATAACGTAACTTTTAGTTAAAATAAGTTTATTTTTATTAGTTATAATTTGTAATGAGTCATTTTTCTGTAAATTCATCTGTATGAAGTATGACTATTTTCCGTTCATATTTTCAAAAGTGACACTTTTCCATAAACATTTGTATAATAATTGTTAAATATGACGTTAGAGTTTCAGAATATATCGGTTTTCTATATTTGTTTTCAAACTTTATATTAGTAAATTGTCTGTTTTCTCTGAATTTTAGTTTCGATTTGTATTAATTCTGACTAGTTTATAGAATTTATTCTTGAAATGTGACACTTCCTAGTACAGAAAACGAGTAAGGAATTTAATTTATCAGATTCGACATCCTAAGACCGGTTTCTGCCTTTCGGCTTCGTCAGGTAGGCTTTTCGAATCCAATAAATAAAATTCCAAACTCGTACAAGTCAGTAGCTATATCCGCTATAAGATAAATGGCAAATGTCATAGATGGCAGCACATCTAAAAACTTCCTAGTACATTTTCATACCGAATATTTGAATAACCGCGTATTTCAATTTACAGATTACATTCTCGAAAATCAAAATGATCTTCCCATTAATAGAAACACGGAATCATCTGGTAACAGTGACCTTGTCTTAGGAAAAGGTAAATTTTAGTTAATATTGTGGTTTTACAATTTTTCAACACTTTTCTCTGCTTGCAGATGATGCGAATCCTATAAACGTAAGAACACAAGCTATGCTAAGTAATGAGAACAATGATTCTACAGATACAGTTACAATACCTTCTACTATTTTACAAAAGAATGATGATTCTGACAGCGAGAGGGAAAATATTGATCCATTTGCCAATTCGGATGATAGTGACATAGATCAAACCTACATTGCCCCTTCAGTGAAAGTTCTGTGGAATTAGAAAAACAAAATCTGTCATCAGATGACAAAAGTAAATTATAAATTGTAGGACACACGCAGAATGAGGGCGATAATGCCCATTCGGTAATTGAACGTCAAATCAAACGATGTTTAAAATCGGGGCCCATTTTTTTACCCACAGAATACGTTGCAATTATCAAAACTGCCAAGAAGATTGGAAACCCATATTCGGTTAGAGAAATGGGTTTTTCAGACTTTGTGGATACAAAAACATTGCATAAGGCAATAGGAAATATGGATAATAAAAAGAAAGATGATGTGTAAGTAATATGCAAATAATTAAAATAGAGAAAAATGATCCTTTCACAATTTTCTATAAAACCTACTATAGTGATACAGAGTTCAGTCAGTGTCCTATAAAAAAACCACGAAGGTCAGAAAAGCGAGACCTTCTGAAATTGGAGCCATTGTATAAGCAAAAAATAAACATAAGCGAAACAAAGAAAAAAGGACTTCTTGAATTATTGGCAAAAAAACATATTCCCAGTCGGTATTTGGAGTTCTATAAAAAATCTTTGAAAATAAATAAATTTTTCACCATTAGTTTAATCTTAGACAAATAGAAATTCTCTCTCTTTCCACTGGATTTAAACCACTTAGTTGTTAAAAAAGTTTTTTTATTGACGTTTCGGCTTTCCAGATCGAAAGCCGTTATCAAAATGACATAAAATAAATAAATTTACTAGAAACAGAACACTTGATAATCTTGCAAAAATTTTTTTGTTTTAGCTCGCTCGGCAACAATGTAGCATCTGTGCCATGCATCAAGTACGATGATGTAAATCCGGTCATAGTGTGTTCAGTTTCATTGTATTTTTGTGTGCACATATCGCTCCGTTGATAGAAAAGTGACACAAAACAAAATATTAAAATTTCCAGGAGAGCAATTTTAAATTTTGTGATTTTGAACTCTCAATTATTAGCACATAACCTTTCAGTATATGTAATTTTTTTTATGATGAAGTAATACACAGGTATATACTCTACCTGAACTGATTTCAATCTCATTTATAGACCTTTAAATTGGGGGTGAATTCCCCCTTTTTTAGAGTTATGTCACTTTTCTACATAATGAGCAAGCTTATTGATCATTTCTGACATCTGTGAATTATACACATCATTTTTATTCAAACTTTTTATTTGAAAAAATACAACTTAAAAATAGACAACAAACTTAAATTCATTTCGGAAGCTCATAGTGGTTTGTATTTTAATTTCTCTCTCTTTCCATTGGATTAAAACCACTTAGTTGTTAAAAAAGTTTTTTTATTGACGTTTCGGCTTTCCAGATCGAAAGCCGTTATCAAAATGACATAAAATAAATAAATTTACTAGAAACAGAACACTTGATAATCTTGCAAAAATATGACATCAACATAGTATACATAGAATAAGATTTTGAGATTGAAGATGTCAAAATTTGTTTCAATCATATTTTTGTGACGTTTCTGGGAACGAATTTTTTTTTTTTTGAAAGGATAGCGCATTTGCATATTATAAGAGAATTTATACTTCGTCATAAATGAAGTTTTCTTATTAATATTATCATAAGAAAAAACCAGATAAAAACTTATGATACTATCCCGATATAGAGGGTATCCTTTTTCCAATTAACTCTTTTTGTAAAATAGGTATCCAAATTTTTGAAATATCAACCGAACAATTAGAAACACATTCGTTATTATTTAAGCATATCAATGCTGCTTCTTTAACTTTGCGGTTATAATTATTCGGTTCTTTTAATAATCTAGTTGAAAAATTCCATTGTATTTTATGACCAGAATCCCATGCGTGTTCACATATTTTGGATTTTTCGAATTGTTTATTTTTAATGTACGATTGGTGTTCATTAAGTCTAATATGAAAATGTCTAGATGTTTCTCCTATATAAAATTTATTACATTCGCATGGAATTTTGTAAATACAATTTTTTGTGTTTTGAATTTCATTAAAAGGTTTTGTATTTACTATTAAAGATTTTAATGTATTATTAGTTTGAAAAACTGTTTTTAAATTAAATTTATTGCCAATCCTTCTAATTTTTTCGGATAATTTTGGAATATAAGGGATTTTTACTATATTTGAAAGAATTATTGGGGGGTTTAAATTTTGATCTTTAGTTTTGATGTCTCGGTAAAGTTCACGATTTATAAATTTACTTGGGTAGTTGTTCTTAATCAAGACAGATTTAACAAGTGATAATTCATTATTTAAGACATTGTCATTTGAACAAATTGTTTTTGCTCTATCGGAAAGAGATTTGACAATACCTCGTTTAACACAAATTGAGTGGTTTGAATTAAAATTTAGATATCTATTTGTATGTGTTTCTTTTCTAAAAACTGATGTATCAAAACAATTGTTGTTATTGTGTATTAGTACATCAAGAAACGGTAATTTTTTATTATTTTCAATTTCAATTGTAAATTTAATAGTAGGTTCCGAATTATTAATAGTATATAAAAATGTATCAATATTTTCCCTATCGTGTTGCCAAATTGCAAAGATATCATCTACATATCTAAACCAGACAGAAGGTCTTAAATTTTGTTTGTTTACAATTTCCATTTCAAAATTCTCCATGAAAATATCACACAATTTTGGTGATAAAGGAGAACCCATTGCCATGCCAAAATTTTGCTGATAAAAATCACTATTTAATTGAAAATATGTATTTTTAGATGTGCTGCCGAAAGGCAGAAACCGGTCTTAGGATGTCGAATCTGATAAATTAAATTCCTTACTCGTTTTCTGAAAATATGTAGTTTTAATACATAGTTCCAATAATTCTAGAATTAATTTAAAAACAGTTTTTCAAACTAATAATACATTAAAATCTTTAATAGTAAATACAAAACCTTTTAATGAAATTCAAAACACAAAAAATTGTATTTACAAAATTCCATGCGAATGTAATAAATTTTATATAGGAGAAACATCTAGACCTTTTCATATTAGACTTAATGAACACCAATCGTACATTAAAAATAAACAATTCGAAAAATCCAAAATATGTGAACACGCATGGGATTCTGGTCATAAAATACAATGGAATTTTTCAACTAGATTATTAAAAGAACCGAATAATTATAACCGCAAAGTTAAAGAAGCAGCATTGATATGCTTAAATAATAACGAATGTGTTTCTAATTGTTCGGTTGATATTTCAAAAATTTGGATACCTATTTTACAAAAAGAGTTAATTGCAAAAAGGATACCCTCTATATCGGGATAGTATCTGGTTTTTTCTTATGATAATATTAATAAGAAAACTTCATTTATGACGAAGTATAAATTCTCTTATAATATGCAAATGCGCTATCCTTTCAAAAAAAAAAATTCGTTCCCAGAAACGTCACAAAAATATGATTGAAACAGATTTTGACATCTTCAATCTCAAAATCTTATTCTATGTATACTATGTTGATGTCATATTTTTGCAAGATTATCAAGTGTTCTGTTTCTAGTAAATTTATTTATTTTATGTCATTTTGATAACGGCTTTCGATCTGGAAAGCCGAAACGTCAATAAAAAAACTTTTTTAACAACTAAGTGGTTTTAATCCAGTGGAAAGAGAGAGAAATTAAAATACAAACCACTATGAGCTTCCGAAATGAATTTAAGTTTGTTGTCTATTTTTAAGTTGTATTTTTTCAAATAAAAAGTTTGAATAAAAATGATGTGTATAATTTACAGGTGTCAGAAATGATCAATAAGCTTGCTCATTATGTAGATAAGTGACATAACTCTAAAAAAGGGGGAATTCACCCCCAATTTAAAGGTCTATAAATGAGATTGAAATCAGTTCAGGTAGAGTATATACCTGTGTATTACTTCATCATAGAAAAAATTACATATACTGAAAGGTTATGTGCTAATAATTGAGAGTTCAAAATCACAAAATTTAAAATTGCTCTCCTGGAAATTTTAATATTTTGTTTTGTGTCACTTTTCTATCAACGGAGCGATATGTGCACACAAAAATACAATGAAACTGAACACACTATGACCGGATTTACATCATCGTACTTGATGCATGGCACAGATGCCACATTGTTGCCGAGCGAGCTAAAACAAAAAAATTCTGAGCAGGATTGGATTGAAAACAACAAAATAGCTCTCAAAAATACTAATAAGTCACACAATTACAACAAACGAATTTATGATAAAAATCGAATACACTTTGACTTCAAAGTTGGTGATATGGTGTTTATTGAAAACGGAAACAAATTGAACAGAAAGAAGCTTGACGAGCTCAGAATTGGTCCATATGAAATCATGGAAAACGTATCCAACTCAATTTATAAAATTGGCACTGGTCGCAAAAAATCAGAGTCAAACCTTTTTCACATTTCGAAGCTGATTCCTGTTCCTACACATAAAGAAAAAGTAGAAGAAGATTGTGAAATTGGTTCAAACAACTTCTAAATTTTTTTCTCCTTCAGGGGGGGTGATGTAAAGGAAATTCCTTTAATTTATCTGTTGCCGCGCTCCCCTGATACATACATAGACAGTGAAAGTGTCAAAAGTGACAATTAGAAATTTATGTAGTTAGGATTTGATATTAGATTAATAACATTAAATGTCGTTTCTCCACGGCCACTACTGAATGTAGTTATTCTGAAACCATTTGTATATGTATTACATTCTATAACTAGAGATAGAATCTGTATTCCGTGATTGTTTACAAAAATAAGGTTTGCCGTGAATGTCAAATTAACTGTCAGTATTAGTTGACGTGGTCTTAATATTGGTTTGTAAAAACTTTTAATTTATTAAAAAGGAGAAGAAAATCAAATGATTCAGATGTAGAATTTGAAAATACTCCTCCAGAAATAAAAAAATATGCCGATAATATAACTCAAAATTTGCTACCGCAAAAATCCAAGCTTGAATATAAAAATACTACCTACATAATGTTGAGAGATTCAGGTTTCATTTTACTATATTTAATTTCTACTATCTGTGGCCGTGGAGAAAGTACAGTCTGTTACTCTGTTGGAATGAAAATCCGACACTCGTGGTTCCTCACGCTCGCATTCGGAATCATCCACTCGTGTCGAATTCTCATTCCAATCTTGTCACAGAATATACTATTCTTTATTAAATACGGAGAAACTCAGATTTTGTTTTTAATTTGTATTTCTTAACTCCAAAACACATTATATTTAAATCAAAAGTAAAAGTATAATGATGATAAATGAACAAGGATTTTTTTGTTATGCCTCTATTAATAGATATCTTCAGTTTTATAAAAATCAGTGAGAATTTTAGAAATTATAACTTCCGGTCAAATTTTCTATGAGAAAACAAAAAAAAAATTAAAAACTAATGACTTCCTGAGAAAGCTTAGAGTCCTCTTTAAAACGCTTTCTTTTTTTTTCTTTGCGTATATTTTAGGCAAAGATACATTAGTTTTTCAGAACGCCTCCCCTGAATATTTGTATTCAACGGCTCGGCGCGCGTAGAGTTTTCGAATTTGCTTTCTTATTTTTAATAATTTTTTATAGTAATGCAAATTCTTTTTTAAAATAACCTATATTATTTTTTAGTAAAATTTTCCGCTCTTTCACGTGGTGCTATTAGTTTCGAAATTTTTTTTTTTCGAGATATAATATAAAAACCAAATTTTCGAAATTGTGAAGTTAGCATACACTTTAGAGCAGCAAAGATTTTTTTATTGTTTTCTACACCCTTTCAAGTACTTAAGTGCCAAGAGGTTTCATCGAGATCACATTTTGTGCGAGATCAAACTCTCTGACAATTGGGCTATATATCTACAATGATATCTTTTTCAACGGACATCCAAATGTTCCTGTGAAAGACAACTCTCTTAGTCTGTTCAGAAAAAATTTCAACTTTGAAAAAAACCTGGGTGCATGTCAATGTTAAGACATATGTATAAGCATAATATAGATTATTGTATGGCACACTATGTAATTTATACTGGAGCAAAACTTTAAAACAACACACAACGCAATTTTTGTATTTATGACTGGTAGTCAAGTGAGAAGTTCGGGTCCATCTTCGTTGGATAAAGACCGCAAAAACAATGTTTTAAATATAATATAATAAAAACAAAATAAAATTCAATTAATTTTATTTAAAAAATATACAATAAAACCGAAATATACATATTTACAACACTTTTGCGTAAGTATTTATTTAAAAATCACTAAAGAAACGCAAGTTGATGTTGTCTTTCAAATCTTCTCCTCTCGTGAATCTTCATCAAAAGCTTGATAGCTTGATCTATAGCTTTATAATTTTTTAAGTAAATCTTTTGACCAGTCATTTGAAACAAGTGATTATTTTTCAAATTTTCAGATAGGTACCAATTTCCTAATGTACTCTGAAAACCTATCGGAACAAATCATAAAAGTTATATCTTCTCTTACTTCTATCTTTTTTAATAGTATCAGCTTCAATCATGGCTGCTTCGTGCAGCTTAACATACACAGTGATCGCAACAGTATTCTTCGTGGCTATAAATTCTTCCTTTTTCTTGTCTTTCATCAAGATTAACTCGTTTAAATATTGAGGAAACTGAGCATACTGTTTTAACGATTATAGTGACTTTTTTTTTTTTTTTAGTTTATTATTTATTTTCATTTGGTATATATTACATTTTCTAGGACATTTCATTTTCCTAATTCCCTGCTATAGGAGTTTTCCTCCTTTTCAGGGTGAGGCCCTGATTACAACATTAGTAACCTAGCTAGCTAATTTTCCTAAGGTTTCTGTGCGCGCTGGTGTGTTATGTTTTGTGTGTGTTGGTTGGGGCCTGTGTGGGCAGGAGCTGTTTTCCCAGTTTTTTATCTAAGAATCGCCAATTTTGCTATTTCCACCCTTATGTTTGGGGAAAACGGTGCCCAATCTAAGGGGGGAAATATGATTTAGGAAAACCACGAAAACCTAAATCACGATTCTGTACAGGTGGTTCTTATGTTCTATTTATTATGTTATTATATTGTTATGGTGTTGTATGTTGGGGGTTGGGGTTTGTGGGGGGTTTACCTTATGGTGAGGGGGGCGGAGTCCATTAGATCCTGGTGTTCGGGGGGGAGGGGGAGGTCTTGGGCGTCAGCCAGAAGTCTGAGGTTGGGCTGTGGGAGTTTTGCTTTGGGTTTCCTGAAGAGGGGGAGACGACGAGGTCGCCAAGGAGTGAGGAGGGTGTTTTGGGCGTGGGTGTTTGAGCCATTCAGGGTGCGAGAGACGTATTTTTTCCGTAGGAGTTGGAAACGAGAGAGAATTGGGGCGCTGGAGACGTTGTTGTAGACTTCTCTAGAAGGAAACAGATAGGGGAGATATTGACATCGTCGTAGGATACGTCTCTCGAGTGAGGAAATTTTTCGGGCTAGATGGGGGGTAGTACGCCATATGGGACTGCTCTGTATTCGGCAACGGGGCGGATGTAGGAGTTGTAGGTGTGTATGAGGGTTTTGGTGTTGCACCGTCCAAACCGGCCACACAAAGCGCCAAGGAGGCGGGCTCGTTTACGCATTCTGTTAAGCGTGTTGTCAAGGTCAGGAGACCACTTAAGTGTTTGAGAGAATCGAACACCTAAATAATCTACTTCCCTTTGTTGAGCGAGCCTGACTCCCTGGAGGTTTACAATGACGTCTTGGGGGAGCTGGGTGGGTCTTTTTGAATTCGGATGTTTAAAGATGATGAATTGTGTTTTTTGAGGATTCAATGAGACCCTCCACCTATTGCTCCAGCTGGTGAACTGATTCAGTAGGTTTTGGGTTCTGATGCTAAGTTGGTTAGAGTTTTGGGCTACCGAAATCAGAGCAGTGTCGTCGGCGTATAGAAGGCGGGTTGATGATGGGTGGATTGGGGGCGGGAGGTCGCAGGTGTAGATGAGATAGAGGAGTGGGGCCAGGACGGAGCCCTGGGGCACTCCAGCGAGGGGAGTGAAAGGTTCGGACTGGGCGTTGCCTACTTTGACTTTGATGGTACGGTCCGAGAGATAAGAGTGGATGAGTTTGGTGATGTTAAGTGGGAGACCTATGTTCATGAGCTTTTTGACTAATCCGGCATGCCAGACTTGGTCAAAGGCTTTTTGAACATCCAGAAGAACGGCTGAGGAGATTTGATTAGAGTTAACTGCCATGACGGCAATTCTGTGGAGTGAGGAGATTGCGTCCTGAGAGGAGTGGTGGTTTCTGAATCCATGTTGGGATTGAGGGATGATGTTTCTCTCTTCACAATAGGTCCATATTCTCTCCTTGAGCAGAAGTTCAAGGAGTTTTCCAAGGACCGATATGAGAGAGATGGGACGGTAGGAGTCTGCGGATTTGGGGTCCTTGCCTGGTTTTGGAATTAGGATGGTGTTGGCGGATTTCCAGGCAAGGGGAAAGTAGGATTGGGAGAGGCAGGCGTTAAGGAGAAGGGTTAAGATCGGAAACATGGATTCAGGTAGATGTTTTAGCGTTCTTCTGTTGATGGAGTCGGGCCCTGGGGCCGTATTTTTGCCTGATTGACAGGCGGCTTGGATGTCATGGGGGGTGAAGGGGGTTGTGAGGGGGTTTTCGGCATCCAAGGGTGGTGCTGGATTGGCAAGTGTCTGATGGACAAAGTGTTCGGTCTGGTTGCGGAAGTTTTCGTCAAAGTAGGGGTTGTTGGGGGTTCTGAATATGGCTTCTAGGTAGGTTTTGTGGGCTTGGGCTTTCTCTTCAGGGGAGGTGTGGGTTACGCCGTCGATTTCGAGGTGTAAATGGGTTTTGGATTTTTGACCCGTGAGAATTCGGAATTTGTCCCAATACTTGAAACCGTCTCTGAAGTCCAAATTAGAGGTGGTATTGATCCATTGTTGTTGTTTGTGTTGATTAATTCGGAGCCTGATCAGGGCATTGAGACGGTTCCATTCAGTTTTGGTGACAGGGTCGTGGGTACGGACATAAAGTCTATACAATCTGCGCTTTTGGCGGATAAGGTTCAAGATTGATGGGGGAGGGCTTTTTGGGCTGTGTTGATGGAAGTGAGGGGGGCGGATGTTTCGACGGCGTGGGTGATGGCTGTTTGGACCTCGGTCACGAGTGTGTCGATGGTCCAGGGGGGTGTTGAGCGGGCGTTGCTCTGGAAGGTTGGCAGAGATAGATCTCTGAAATAAAGGCCAATCTGCTTTTATGAGGTTGCGAAAGGTGTGGATTGTGGCTGGTGGTGGGATGGGGGTGAAGAGAGATGTATATAACATCAAAGGGAGGTGATCAGAGTTTATAGTGACAACCTAATACTGAATTTATAGCTACCAAGATTCCAGATTATATACTGTAAAAGGATTAAGGGTGATGTGCAATTAGATTGATAATGATTTAATGCGACCTAACAGGTCGTTAGAAAACATATAAGAACTTGTTTATAATTAAATTCGAAATGGATTAAGGATTGGAATTACTTCCAAGGATTCCCGATGAATTTTCTAACGACTAATTCTAAAAGGTGTTAATTGACTTTTTGACGCCTGGTAATAAATTAAGGGTTATTTTTTTGTTTATTATTTGATATTATTAAACACTACAAAAAATGAGGATTTCGTTTTTTTTATTTAAAATTTAAATTATTTATTTATTGATCATTGTTAACATAGTAGAAGAAAATTATTTGAAATTAATTTTTTTTACAATTTACCTTAGACCAGGGTCAATCTTTTACGTACTTCTAAATTTAACTTTAAAAAGGTAAAATATCGGGAAAGATATTGCATAAACTGATGGATGTTTTGTCGATATTATCGTTTTGGTTCTTGTATAACAGTCAAACATTTCTGTATTTAAAACGTTTGAAAGACCCCCGGCCTAGCAGCCCATCCGGGCCTGCTTCAAGGTCATACAATCCTCCGTAAGTCATTCTAGCTGAAGTAGAACGTAAATAACACCAAATGAGCATTATTTCATGCAAATAACTTTACAGTATTCATAAATTAATTTGAATGAGATTGTTTTATGCAAAAATTCTAGTTATATTGCAACTTTTCTCTTGCCACCAAATGCACTTTCTACGTGCATTAGTTAGGCAACCATATCAATTCCTACCAAAAATAATATCATTTTTTTAAATACTTTATAATAAATGGTAATAAAATCTTCCGCAAATCAGTGGTACACTTACTCAGAGTCATAGTGTAACTGTTTTTCTTGTAAATTGTATTAGAAACTACCCAATAGCTATTGGCTACCTGTTGACAAGTTGGTGAAACTGAAGTACCTACGACTTATCTACCTGACCCCGACCTTTTAGAAACAAATCATTCGCAGCTGAGCATGCGCATGCGCCACTTACTACAATTTTGGAACACGTGAAGAAGGTCGCGCTTCTGGATATAAACGCAATATCTTTGGAATTTGTTGATGGAAATCAAAATCATCACTGTCTTTAGCTCCATCGAATGAGTCCTGTCCCGTTAAAATTGGCCTGTAAGTTCAGTGTAGTTACCTGATAGCCGCTATCTACCAGTTAGGTATTGGGCACCTTATAGAGACCTTGGTGAAAACGGCCCTTAAATTATAAAATTATTTCTAGATTAAAAATAATTAAAGTAAAAATATACAATACAAATAATTTTTTTTCTTGTTTTAATGTTTTACCTTTTTTGGAGAGTGGGGACAATTCCCAATAATTTTTGTTTGGCGCAGTCAGTAATATTTGTATATCTTTGAATAAAAATGGATTTTATAATTGTTTATATAGTTAGTAGTTTTATTTTTGTTGCGTCGTACTAAAGAAGGTTCCTGAAATCATAATGAGTTTGAAAGCTATTATTTTTAGACGAATAGTTTATCCAGAAGTAGACAGCTCGACACGACAACTAGGCCATGTTGACAACCCAACGTACAAACTGGGATAACAATATCGTACAAGATCCGGTATTAGGAATATATACCCTCATCTGTTATTTGATGGTGACAAAAAGTTTATATATTAGATTGATAAATTGCACATGGGTTGCCTAGCTAAATCTCTCTGGTCGTAGGGTGAGTATGAAAATCAAGACAAGTTAAGTCTGGTGATCGCGCAGGCCATGGAAACAGACTTCCTCTTCCAATCCACCGCTGTTGTAATACTGCATTAATATGCTCTCGCACAATAATGGAGAATTTTTATTTCAAATTCTTTGGACCGATGAAGTCACCTTTAAAATCTGCACAATATGCATGATTGGTCTGCAGAAAATTCGCATTGGTTGCGTGAAGTTCAGCACCAAGGACGTTGGAGTTTAAATGTGTTGTGTGGCATACTGGGAGGCAAAATTATTGGGCCATATTTTTTCGAGCAATCCCTAAGCGGCAATATCTTTCTTGACTTTTTGGCCAATAAATTACCGTTGTTGTTGGAAGATGTGCCACTGGAAACTCGTCAAAACTTTTTTTTGCAGTTGAATGGTTGCCCAGCACATTATGCTATTATTGTGCGAGAGCATATTAATGCAGTATTACAACAGCGGTGGATTGGAAGAGGAAGTCTCTTTCCATGGCCTGCGCGATCACCAGACTTAACTTATCTTGATTTTCAGACTCAACCTACGACCAGAGAGATATGAAAAACCGGATTCCTAATGCATTACGTAACATACCGAGAGCCGAAATTGAAGCTGCAGTTTTGTCTACCCATGAGAGGCTTCAGCAATGCATAGAGCGTGACGGTCAGCATTTAGAGCATTTACGGAGGCATTAAAAACCTTTCTTTTTTCAATCGGTCCTTTTTAGGGCCACAACTTACATAATAAAAGGAATTAATTAGTTTAAAAAATAAAAATTTAAGGGATTTGAGTATAAAATTTTCTTTGGCCTAAATTTTAGGTTAGGAACAAGATATCGAGATGCGGTTTTCGCGAGCTTGTTTAGGCTACATTTAGCTACTTTTTCACGAAAAAGAAATCATATCAATGCATTTAATTTTTTTGAGAAAATTACTAATTTCTGTCGAAATGTCGAAAAAAGCCCTGTATCGGCGACATGTGAAACTAACAAAACTTCAAATATTATAAAATTTGTAGCCCAAGAATAGCTCTTTTCAACTAGTCCAAATTTGTTAAAATCGGCTCAGCCGTTCCGAATATACAGGGTGTTTTTTACTGAAACCTTTGAATACCCCCCTCCACTTTATTTTTAAGGTACAGCAAAAATTGTCAAACAAAGAAGATTCAGATTATCCTCTACTTTAAATATCAGGTATTTTTTTGTTAGGTTAATATAGCGGAATTCAAAGAAACATCCCTTTTTTAGATTCAAGATTGCAGTTACGCCCCCTAGCGGCCATTTCAGAAACTTGAAAATATTTTCCAGCTTTTTCTCTTAGCTATTTTATTCATAACTTTTTTCCCGCAAGCCTCTACGATGGATAGTTTTCCAGATACAGTACCTGGCATTCTTATTTGGCCACCCTGTACATATTAAAAACTTTTAATTATTTTAGAACATAGAATTCAAACGTATTTCAATGTACAGGGTGTTTCCTAATTGAATGGCGATATTTCACGGAGAGATTTTTGTGACATTGTTAAGATAAAATTATCATCATATGAACGTAGGTCCGCAAAGGTTTCCTCTTAAAGATACAGGACGTAGAAAAAAAATTTTATAACTTTTTTTAATCTCAAAAATGCGTTCAAATATTTGAACGAATTTTGCTGAACCTTAGAATAGCATAAATAATAATAATAATAATCACACCAAAGGCAGAAATCATTTTCTGATTTTTAATTAATTAAAAATTTAGAAACTGATTTTCATATACCATGTGTGATTCCTCACTCGACCATTCACTGTTGGGTTCTAATTAACACTGCTGTTACTAAAGTGGCGCTGGGAAACAGTAACAAAGCCTACACAGAATACGAGGCTAATGACCATAGTAGTCGATGCCGTTGACACAGAAGTAAAAAAAAAATAATAATAATAATAGACTTTATTTATATTCTACAATACAATAATACACTAACAAATATATATGACGGTATATGAAGTTACGTGCATGAATAAAGTAAAAATCGATGTGTTTAACGCTTGTTTCGAAGAAAAAATATTAAAAGCATACAAATACTATAATTAAATAAATACATCTAACTAAAACTAGAACTGTGATGAATACTTTGAATCATTAGTGTTTTTGGGATCATTCTGAGGATTGATACTAGAGAAAAATGGTACAGAATTTATGCGGATTTAGATAATCTTATAAACTTATTTATACCGTGTGACACAGACTCATGGTACACCCCCTTTTGTCCTTTATTTCTCTAGCTATATTTCTGAAATTTGGAACATTGAATATGCTCACTAGACGGCACTTTTTGACATATTTGGAAAAAAATATCAACTTCCGGTTTTCCGGAAATGGCATCAATTTTCAATTTTCAAATGGAACACCCTGTATATTATTACATTTTTGGAATCTTCGTAATTATCTGAATCCAATGATACCTTGTGACGTTAAATAGGTCTTTAATTTAAATCACTGAGTTTAATGTGGTTCTATAAGTATATATTTCTTAATGAGTAATCTTATCAGGGGAATTCAGTAAATTCCCTTTACAAACCTACATGCGCGGCAGCTTTCCGTATTGGTGAGCAGTAGGTCACAGATTAGAGATTCTTATGAGTGAATTTAAAAAAAAATGTTAGGCGCCACTTAATTTTTAATTCAAAATTAAGAAAAAGTTATAATTAAATATTATGAAAAGTTTTAAATTGTTATGAATTTAAATTTACTAATGCTGAAAACAAAGAAAAATCAAACACTTAAATTTTTAATTTAATAGGTATATTACTGGTTGAGTTCTTGTTAAAAGTTTTTTTAAGATTTCACAGGTAAATTTCAGACATCAGTTAGGTACTTAAAACTAAAAAAAATGGCCTCATAAGAGGGCTTACCAAAATTATACAAAAAATATAGGTATCAAAACATACTAGGTTGAAAACCTTTACCTGATAAACAAATATATTCAGGACAATAATTTCAGTACTATATCCAATATTCAGAAGGTGGTTTTAAAAATCATTTTTAAGATTTAGTGTGAACTTTTGAGATTCATTGGGAACTGAGTTCTGTTAGTTTTTCTTTTGTAATGCTATTTTCTTGGCAACGAAAAATGTCATAATGTTTAATGTCAATGCGTATTAAAAACGTTTTTCTGCAAGCTAGTGTTTTACTATTTAATATTCAATCATTCTCTGCAAAATATAAAAGGTTATGGGTGCCAGTTACGTGTAATAACATTATAAAGAAGTAGAGAATAAAAAAATATCAAAGTTAGTGATATTAATATTATGAATGCTGAAACAAACAAAACGAAAACTCGTTAGTGTCTTTGGTTAGAAAAAGTTTTTCAATTTGTTTAAAAATACAGAATGGAGCTTTATAAACACATTAAACCTTTGACAGGTGAGTCAGATTGGCCAGTTTGGAAACGTAAAATAAGAGATATTTTGGATTATCATGAAGGTGTTCTAGATGTCATAGATGGCAAGTTAGTTAAACCTAAAGAGCTGATAGAAGGAGCTTCAGAAGCTGAAGTAAAAGAGCACAAATCCAAGAGTGATCTATTTAGAAAGTCCAACAGTTATGCTAAGTCAATGATCGCAAGTTCTGTTACTGAAACAGTGTACCAGAAAATTATGGATCAAGAAACGGCTTTTGATGTTTGGAATATGTTAAAAAATCAATTTGAGGCATCGTCAAAAGACCAGTTATTTAAGATTTGTACAGATTTCTTTTCATTTAACTGGATTGATGGTGAAGATGTATCGATGCATATAGCTAAGCTCAAGTCACTGTGGAATGAATTAAATAATGGTCTAAAAGCAAAAAACGAGAATGCTTTACCAGACTTATTACTAGTGTGTAAGACACTGCATATTTTGCCCAGTTCTTTTATTAGTTTTAAATCAAGTTGGATGATATTAAAAGACGATCAAAATAAGACTTTTGACGATTTAACCGTTCAACTCTGTTCATTTGAAAGAAATTTTATGAAACAAGAAGGTACAGTTACTCAAGAGAGACAAGAGGCATTAGTTGCGGCTAACACGAAGCATAGTAAGAGTAAAGCTAAAACAAAGCAAAAGAATTTTACATGTAACTACTGCAGACAGGCTGGACATTGGGTTAAAGATTGTCAAAAATGGATTTCTGACGGAAGACCAAAGAAAACCCAACAGGTTTCAGCAGCTGATGTTGCAGGACTTATGTTTGTGGAGGTAGAGGCTATGTCAGCAGATTCGTCTATTCATCCGTCAAGGTGGTGGATAGACAATGGGGCGACGAAACATGTAACAAATACTGATTTGTATTACATTGATTTTAAGAAATTTGAATCTGCGTCTGGCATAAAATCAGCAGGAAAAGAAGTCCTTCCCGCCATTGGAACAGGAACAGTAAGAATAAAAACTTTGGAAACCGGGGAAGAATTTTTGTTAAAGGATGTCTGGTATGTACCAAATTTGTGTAGAAATTTGTTCTCCGTTCTAGCAGCACAAGATAGAAATCTAGAGAGTGTATTTGAGTCAACAGCAACAAAGTGCAGGCTCTCAAATCAGGGAAAGCTGCTGCTAAATGGATCAAGAGAACTAGAGGGCACTTTATTCGAGGCAAAAATTAAACCAGTGCTACCAAAAGAAAACTCTGAGGTAAATTTTGTTGATAATAAGTTGCAGTTGTACCACGAGAGGTGGGGCCATCAAGATAAAAGGCACGTACAAGCTAAGATGCAAAAAGAGCTGCATCTAAAAGTTTCAAGTGAAGAAAAGCAATTATGTGAGCCTTGTATCTATGGCAAAGCACACAGGCTGCCATTTGGCCATAGGGAAAAATCAACAAAACCAGGTGAGTTATTCTCAGCAGATGTGTGTGGACCTTTTGCAGAGTCATTCAGTAAGAAAAAGTATTTAGTTGTTTTTAAGGACAATTATACAAAGTTTAGATATGGCTACCTGATGTCAGAAAAATCAGAGGTAAAAGAAATGCTTAAAAAGGTACTGCAACACTCCAAAATGTTAGGCCATTCAATCAGAGAGTTGATTACTGACAATGGTGGTGAAATGGATAACAAAGAAATCAGAGAGATTCTGAGTGCAGCGGGGGTCACGCAGAGGTTAACAGCTCCATACACACCTCAGCAAAACGCCATCTGTGAGCGGGATTTCCGAACTATTATTGAAATGGCGAGAACATTTAAATATTGTAATAATAATCTAATTTTTCCAGAAGCCATGTGGGCAGAACTTGTAGCAACGTCACTGTACATCCTGAATAGAACGGGGAAGTCATCTGTTGAAGGTGTAAGTCCCTATGAGTTATGGATAGGTAAGAAACCAAGGATAAAACATTTAAGGGTAATTGGTTCAGTGTGCTACGCCCACATTCCTTATCAAAAACGTAAAAAAATGGATAAAAAAACTGTAAAAGGTTACCTGATAGGTTACGATGGAGATGAGCGTTATCGCATCTGGGTGAAGGAAGAAAATAGTTATTTTAAATAGAGATGTCTTGTTTCAAGAAAAATTAAGTAAGTGTGAGTATGTAAAGTTGCCATTAAAGGACATAGAAGTTCAAAATAAGAGAAAGCAAACGGATCAAGAGGTATCTGTTGAGACAGAAGGAGCAGAAGAAAGTGAATCTGGAGAATCATCAGAGAGTGAAGAGTATGATTCATCAGATGAAGAACGAGAAGATCCGCTATCAACGTTTTCCAAAAATTTGAGGGACCGTTCAAAGTTGTCCAAACCGGCACACTTAAGAGACTATGTAATGTTTGGAGAAGAAGTAGTTTTTCAAATCACCACACCTGAAACTTATGAAGAAGCTCTCAGTGGAAATAATAAAAATTATTGGAAAGAAGCCATGGACAATGAGATAAAATCCTTAAAGGAAAACGATACATGGGAACTAATAAATCTACCAAAAGGATCTAGAGTGATACCGTCTAAGTGGGTTTTTAGAGTAAAAACAAATCCTGATGGGTCAGTGGATAAGTACAAAGCCAGATTGGTTATAAAAGGTTTCAGTCAGAGGTATGGTGTAGATTTTAACGAAACATTCAGTCCAGTAGCAAAACTAAGCACAATTAGAGCCATGCTAAGTATTGCAGCTACAAAAAATTTGCATTTGATTCAGTTTGACGTTTCAACTGCATTTTTATATGGATATTTAGATGAAGAAATATACATGGAACAGCCAGAGGGCTTTACCGATGGAACAAAAAAGGTTTGTAAATTATTACGAAGCTTATATGGACTTAAACAAGCTCCAAGGTGCTGGAATAAGAGATTCAGTAGTTATCTTAAAGAAGCAGGGTTTAAAACAAGTGAAGCTGATCCTTGTCTTCATATTAGAGGAAGTCACAATAAAAAGTTAATGATTGCATTGTTTGTTGATGATGGGCTAGTTATGGCAAGTAGTCAGAAAGAAGCTGAGTTCTTTATAGAAGAGTTAAAGAAAGAGTTTAAAATCACAGTTAAACCAGCATCTTATTTTCTGGGATTCGAAATCGAACGTTTGAAAGAGGGTTCAATTAAAATTTGTCAGCAAGCATACGCAAGAAAGCTGTTAGAACGTTTTAACTTCAGTGAATGTAAACCTGTTTCGACTCCTATGATAAAGTTGGGAGATTCTATTGAGGACGCAATAGAAAGTGACAAAAATCATAATTTTCCATACAGAGAAGCTGTAGGAGCATTAATGTACCTAATGGTAGGTACTAGACCAGATATAGCCTACAGTGTTAGTGTTTTGTCAAGAACTCTAGACTGCCCAAGTACGCAAGATGTGGCAAGATTAAAACGAGTATTTCGTTATATAGCAGGTACTTGTAGTTTAGGAATACAGTTCAGTGCAGATGGTAGTTGCAAGTTAGACTGCTACAGTGATGCAGATTTCGGAGGCTGCAACAAAACTGGTCGCTCTACGTCAGGAGTTGTAGTGACATATGCAGGAGGGGCCGTATCATGGCTCAGTCAAAGACAACAATTGACTGCTACGTCAACAACTGAGGCCGAACTGGTAGCGGCAAATGAGGCAGTCAAAGAAATTATATGGCTGTCTAGACTGTATGAAGAGATGGGCTGTCCAAAACAAGTTCCTACTCTTCAGATAGACAACCAGGCAACGATTCGTCTTTGCCATAACCCTGAAAATCACCATCGGACAAAACATATAAAAATAAAGTATTTCTTTATAAGAGAAAAGGTGTTGGAAGGTGCTCTTCAAGTCAAGTATATTCCTACTGAAGATCAGATAGCTGACATCATGACCAAGCCACTTCCAAGACCTCGACTAGTGATTTTGAACAATAAGTTGGGACTTTTACAAAGTGTATAGAAAATATATTGTTCAATAATTTTGCATTTATGTAACATTAAGTTTTTTTTTTAATTTTCTGTTTGTAGTCAAAAGAAAAAAGGGAAAGTTTTAAGATTTAGTGTGAACTTTTGAGATTCATTGGGAACTGAGTTCTGTTAGTTTTTCTTTTGTAATGCTATTTTCTTGGCAACGAAAAATGTCATAATGTTTAATGTCAATGCGTATTAAAAACTTTTTTCTGCAAGCTAGTGTTTTACTATTTAATATTCAATCATTCTCTGCAAAATATAAAAATCATAAAGTGAATTACTCAAAGTTATTTAAAGTAAACTAATCAAAATTATTAAAATTAGTCAAAGTTCCAAAAAAAAAGTTTTAGGTTACATTTACAGAAAAGGTAGATTATAATTTAAATTTAGAAAAAATGTCCAAAAGAAAGAAATGAGATATTTTTTTTTAGACTAATTTGGGGTCGCTGATCACGAATCTGCAATCAGTTGCTTGCGGTCTCATTAAACAAAAAAGTTATGAATTTTTTAAGTGAAATAAATTGTCAACTTTTCTTTGATACTTACCAGAAAAATGTGTATATAAGTAGGTTTATATAAATATATATTAAAACCAAAAGACTTAAGGTACAAGATAGGTCAAGTCTGGTTAGATTAATGATGTACACAGTAATATTTCAGCTAAATATATTAAATTGTAAAAGATAACCTAAAAATTCATACAGCAATTTGACGTACTGACATTTGGCAATACTAGGGTCACTTGAGTTGCGATTAGCGTAAACTCTCGCTGTGGCTAGCGTCCCGTCCTTCCGGGACTCAATTTTTTTCTCGTCTGTGATGAACGCATCTGTATTGCGTATTACTTGAAATTAATAGAATCTGGCTTATTCAGACGACAATTAGTTATTTCTCAATAAACAACATTGGTTCCTCAATGTTAAATTTTTCCAAGAATTTTTTTGAATGGAGATATCCGACCTGTCCCAAAATCAATAGGCGTCATCCTTGTATCATTTCAGTGGTCTCAACCCGATCGGTTCCATACGTATTTTTTCGCGTTTTTCAGGCCAAATAACGATGAATGGACGCAAAAAAAAATATTTTTTTGACTTTTTTTGCACGATTTGAAAAATAACCAATATCCAATGGACGTCTGAATGAACCAGAATTTAACAGATCAGGTGAGATCAGATGAGATAAGGTCAGGTGTGATCAGATTAACGATGTACAAAATAATAAGGTCAGATAAGAGATAAGGTCAGGTGTGCTCATATTAATGATGTACAAAATAATATAAGGTCAGGTAAATGATAAGTTAAGGTGTTCTCATATTAATGATGTACAAAATAATATGAGGTCACGTAAAAGATAAGTTCAGGTGTGCTCATATTAATGAGGTACAAAATAATATGAGGTCAGGTAAGAGATAAGTTCAAGTGTGCTCATATTAATGATGTACAAAATAAGATGAGGTCAGGTAAAAGATAAGTTCAGGTATGCTCATATTAATGAGGTACAAAATAATATGAAGTCAGGTAAATGATAAGTTCAGGTGTGCTCATATTAATGAGGTACAAAATAATATAAGGTCAGGTAAGAAATAAGTTTAAGTGTTCTCATATTAATGATGTACAAAATAATATGAGGTCAGGTAAAAGATAAGTTCAGGTGTGCTCATATTAATGAGGTACAAAATAATATGAGGTCAGTTAAAAGATAAGTTCAGGTGTGCTCATATTAATGAGGTACAAAATAATATGAGGTCAGGTAAGAGATAAGTTCAAGTGTGCTCATATTAATGATGTACAAAATAAGATGAGGTCAGGTAAAAGATAAGTTCAGGTATGCTCATATTAATGAGGTACAAAATAATATGAAGTCAGGTAAATGATAAGTTCAGGTGTGCTCATATTAATGAGGTACAAAATAATATAAGGTCAGGTAAGAAATAAGTTTAAGTGTTCTCATATTAATGATGTACAAAATAATATGAGGTCAGGTAAAAGATAAGTTCAGGTGTGCTCATATTAATGAGGTACAAAATAATATGAGGTCAGTTAAAAGATAAGTTCAGGTGTGCTCATATTAATGAGGTACAAATTAATATGAGGTCAGGTAAGAGATAAGTACAGGTGTGTTCATATTAATGAGGTAAAAGATAAGTTCAGGTGTGCTCAGATTAATGATGTGCAAAATAATGAGGTCAGGTAAAAGATAAGTTCAGGTGTGCTCATATTAATTAGGTACAAAGTAATATTTCAAGTAAATAAATTTATTATGTTACGCAATGCGCATGCGTTTATTAGACGCGAAAAAATTGGAGTTCCGAGGGACGGGACCCTAGCCACAGCGAAAAATATGACAAGAGTTTACGTTCTGACCGCTATTCAGGTGACCATTTTACTTAAAAAAATTCATAACTTTGTTGTTTGATGAGACCGCAGGAAACTGATTGCAGATTCGTGATCAGCGACCCAAAATTAGTCTAAAAAAAATACCCCATCAAAATTGGGGCTGAGCCCCAATAGTAAAATTTTTCCGAAAGAAATTGTTGTTAGATTAAATTAAAGATCTGACCTGGTCTTTTAAACTTGAAAGTTTGAAGCGGCATCAAAATTGATACGCCGGTCGCCATCTTGTCCCTTAATGGCAAACAAGTGTAGAAATGATCTGAAACTACAAAAGTTTTTCTTTTGTACGGCATCCGTCCAACGGCAACAAGAATCCCTGGTGGGTAGACTAAAAATATCCATACAATTTTTCATATAAAGCCAGATGAAATTCTTGTTTCGGAAATAAAATGTTCTTACAATAAAAACTTCCACCATGTAGAGAACGATTAATGGCGTCACTTTAACCAAGTTCTACATAATCCAAACAGGAACTAAATACTCACAGAAGTCCTCTAGAGTTATCCTTTTTAACATCGAAGGAAAAGAACTTATAAAAGTATCCAAAATGAAAATGGCCACAAATCTTCAAGCCAACCAAAAAGAAATCTCTTTTTTTTTTGAAATAAAAACAAAAATTGACCTTAGTCAAAGGTCTGTCGCAGAAGAAGCTCTGATCTCCCTTCCACTCAATGAAATCCAAACTGACATATCGATTTTCGAATCAGATCAATAAGGTCCAAATACTAAATTTAGGCAACCAAAAGTTCTCTTAGACGAGATGTGAGTGGTCTATACTTAGTTATCAAAATATCTTATTATTTTAAAAGTAAAATTTATAGAAATGAACAAAATGTTTATCAGGCGTTTGAAAAAAAAAATAAATCAGTAGCGCAACTACATAATATTAAATATGGAGGAAAAGTCAATTTTCATAGTTGATATTTCATTCGTCAGAATATCAATTTTATTTTTCGATCTAGAGAGCTATGAACCCCTTAAAATTATTCCAAATAATCAAAATAATCGTACACTATCGCATTTTCGATTAAAATAGTACTGTGGTTCGAAATACGTGCGAAAAACGTAAAACGAAATGTTTTTTACCCAAAACTCAATTTTTTCAAATGTACCTTCGATGGGCTATCCATCCATATTAACTCTTTTTGTCTATAATGATTACGAACAAAATAATGTAGTTGAAAAAAGTTTAAGTATCTTCTCGTATCTTCTTGTTCAATAACAATAATTTATGAAGGTGGCTATGGAACACAAGTTACACTTTGACATTTCGATAATCTGAACACTTAAACTTTCTTCAACTACATTATTTACGATTATTTTGATTATTTCCCTTGCCTGTCAAATATCAATTTTTAACCAATCACGTGCTTGGAAACTGATTTGACGCAGCCAATCAAAACAAAATAAAGCGACTATTCACCTTGGTGGTAAATATTCGGCTATTTGATAGGGACGGGTGGAACAGCCGTAATTGAAGAACAGGTACAACCTGTTCCACTTCTAAAATATACCTGTTCCAGTTCCAACGTATTGCAAGTTGTATACTCTTAACTCCTGACTTTTTAATAACCTAACATTTTCTTCTATTTTCGCCGATATTATCAAAGTAGCTATTTTTAAGAAATGTAAAAGGCCTCTTCTACGAGTAGGGATGTGACACTGGAACAGGACCTGTACCTGTTCCGTTTGGAACAGGGTACGCGCTGTCACAGTGACATCAGAGGCTGTCACAGTGACGTCAGAGACTGTTCCAACGTACCTGTTCCATGTCTCTAATAATACCTGTTCCAAGAAATATTTGTAAAAATCTGTTCCAAAAGGAACAGGTACTGTTTCAGTTACACATCCCTACTATTTGATCATCATCCTCAATATTGTATCCAACAGTAAAGAAGCCGCCCGTAAATTTCAAATTTTTCAAATAAAACCTATACTAATGGTATTATAAAATTGCTTATAGTTAATAAATTATCGATCTTTAGTAGCAAATACACAAATCCAACTGATTTCGCACTTTTTCTGAAACTAAATATATTAATTCATTCCTTTCTATGTAATACCGTCCATTTTACGACAAACATAGTAGGCGCGCGTCATCTGAATTTTGACAGTTTGCCATTAAAGTTTATTACAGAATTAAATTTGACACATTTTGTTAAAAAGTATTAACAATGAGTAGATTCGGGAGTAAAAATCTTCAAGAAATTGATAATATAATTAAATTAAACGTACCTGCCAAGACAGTAAAGAGCAAAACTAGTATAATTTATACATACGTACAGAATTTTTTGGTGACTCGGGAAATAATCTTATTAAATATAACGCGACCTTGACAAATTAGCTACTATTTTTATTGCTACTAAATTTCTCGTATATTTTACAATTTGTCTCGACAATTTTGGCATTAATAATCAAACAATAACTCCCTCGAGCTAAAGCTCTCGGGAGTTATTCAGATTATTAATGCCAAAATTAAGTCTCGACGAATTGATCCTAAAATAAACTCGAAATTTAGATACAATAAAAATAGTCGGCTATTTGTCAAGGTCTTGGGATATTACTGTCGAATATTTGGAATAATTTTAGGGGGTTCATGGCTCTCTAGATCGAATTAAATATCAACTATGAGGTATCATTGGATTCAGATAATTACGAAGATTCCAAAAATGTAATATTATACAGGGTGTTCCATTTGAAAATTGAAAGTTGATGCCATTTCCGGAAAAACCGGAAGTTGATATTTTTTTCCAAATATGTCAAAAAGTGCCGTCTAGTGAGCATATTCAATGTTCCAAATTTCAGAAATATAGCTAGAGAAACAAAGGAGAAATGGGGGGTGTACCATGAGTCTGTGTCACACGTTATACTGAGGAATTTAAATATAATTACTATTTAACGTGAGTACACAGGTAGCTCAATTTTTTAAAGAAAAATTCTTCCCTTCACATTTTCCAATTTTTCTGTTTACCAACCTTCAGTGCTATTATTGGTACGGTGGCGGCTATTATAACACACCCAATACAATTTAATAATTTTTTCCATGTTTGGAGAACTCTCTATTACAATTAATCAACCTTCGTCTATATATTGTGGTGGTAAATGTGCTAGGGATGCACACATCTTTAAATATTGTCGTACATCTAGTTTTCCTCCAAAGGGATTGATTGACTTGACGAAAATAATTATGCACCTTTCTATATAAAGTTAATTTCTTAGAAGAGTTCAAAACATATTAATTTTATATATTGCCAGTACTAAGTCTGGAAAAACTGTGTGTATATTCAAGTTAATTAGTGATCATATTTTTTCATATTTAAATTCCTAGATATATCAATAAGTATATAAGATTATTGTTTTGGGCGGATCCAATTTTTATTATGTATTTGGAGACCCCAAACTTCTTAGACGACACCCTGTAGATGCGTCTGTTTCAGCTTATTGTAGCTTAAGCTGGCAATAAAGATGTGGACTGTAGTTTTGTAGGTTCTTAGTTGGTTTTAGAATTTACGAAGAATTGTAATAAAAGAATGCACTGGTTGATTTGTAATTTTCTATTAACAACTACTTTTGATAACACTTTTAACAATATTATATAGTTAACAATTATTTATAACTCTAGTGCAATTGCTCAAGAAACGTTTGTGATTAAGAAAGGTATGCATTTCTGTATTATGCAAGTTTTTTATGGTCGACACGAAGTGTCGCGTAAATACTGAAGCCGCCGAAGCGACGTTCAGGATAGATCATGTTCTACTGTATTTAATTACGAGTAAAAGGTCCATCGACCTATTCACTCGGAGAGAAAAGTTTCTACTGATTCTATAACTCTGATCTTTTTGAATGCAAGCCGTTGGACACGTCCATTTCCGTTGCTACCCTGATTTTCCAGCCAATCGCGGGCCTTGATTGTCGGCAAATTGTTTATTCGTTAATTTGTTTCTGTGCGGTAGCTTTGTTTTTACGACATGTGTTGTAACGGCTTTTTGACGTCGTATTGTTACTATGCGCGATTTTGGGTTCTTTTATTTTTATTTTATTTGAATATTATTTTTATTTCCCTTTATTCCCATGGGCGTACATGTTCGATTTCCAACAATTATCTAAATCCCAATAAATTCTGTACCATTTTTAATTACTGGAGGAATCGGGAATTAAAATGGTCAAATGAATCCTTTTTAATTAAAAAAATCTTGCATTCTACCCAACACAAATTTCAGCAAACTTGCAAATTGAACTTGTTGTTCATGTACATTTGAGAAGCACAATATTTGTGTCACAGTTTTATTATACACAAGCTCAAGTATTCTTGCACCAGTTTACTTGATCACAACGTTGCCTTTCAAAACTTGAATTTTTTTAATTTTAATCTTTAATGTTATTCAATTTACTTTCATTGATGATAAATAATACTTTTATAATACACATTTTCTTAAAATTTTTTAGCAAGGGTAAAAAAACTGTAACCAACACGAATTGCCTAAAACATAATAAAAATACTGGTAATTTTAAGAAAACAAAAGTAGGTAATCGATTTAAATATACTACTCCAGGCAGGCCTGACGAGAGGGGGGGTAACGGGGACACCCCCCCCCCCCCGGGGGGGGGGGGGGGCATTTCTCGATGGGGCCCGGGCCCATACGAAAATCCCTGTTCACGCTTCACTTCTGCCCAAAAAACTATTAGGTAGTAAAACCAGTAGTGATGCAGTAGGGCTCAGAAGTGCGACTTGTAGTGTTCAATTTAACTACTCTAAGACTAAATTTTAATTTTATATGTACGTCATACTTTGTTTCAATAACAAGTTTATACAAAATGAGAAGTTGTTAATAATATCAAATATTTTTTTATGAAATACAGATGTAATGTGACGGGCTACTAATTTTAAAAATTCTATAGGGGTAATTTTTACCCCTGGGCCCGATTTTTCTCTCTACGGGCCTGACTCCAGAATAGTATATATTACGTAACAAGAGTTGTAAGTAGCATATTACGCATGAATGGAAAAATTACACACGAAGCCGCGCAGCGGCGAGTGCGTAATTCCATGCTTTACAACACGCATTACGTACTATACTTTATCTACGCCTAAACAAAAATAACTATTTTTTTAAAATATTAAATTTAAATTTAAAAATCGATTTATTTGTACTATATTTATTTATTAAAACCAATCACTTAAAAATGTTTAAAATAACACCTCTATTGTGCGTTATGTATTAGCATAACACACGCGTTTGTTATACGTCGCTTACTGGTGTTTTTGACAGTATAATATTTGAGATTTACAGTGCAAGGCGCAGATAAAAAATTACGATTTTTTGTAAAGATATTTAGTAAAAAATAAAAACGGTACTACTCGGTCACTCAATAAGTTCATAGGATGACTAATAAAACAACAACTTTTTGGCAAAATTAATCACCTTATTGTCCTTCAAGGGTGATACATTTATTTCAATGCTTCTCTAACATTTCGATGCCTTTTTCGTAGAGCGATTTATCTTTGGTCTCAAAATAGGCTTCAGTTTCGGCGTTGTCTGTATAAAGGAATAGTCAGTCAACCTTATGGACTTAAAAATAAACATATTTTTGTTATGTAGTATTGGTTCAAACGTATGGATGGATTTCGTCGTTTTTGCTCCTATCGTAGGAGGGGGAAAGAAATGATTAAATAAGTTGGATGTAGAAAAGATATTTTTCTACTAGCGTGCGGAAAAGTCTACTTTTCCGCACTCATTTTAGTGTTGAAAGAGTAACTTTTCCGCACTAGTGCGGAAAAAACTATTTTCCGCACTAGTAAATTTGTTAAGTTTTTGGGGAGTATACTGACATTTGAATATTTAAAATATATATTTGTATGGTTGTAGTTTACAAAATGACTGAAAAATTAAGAAACTTATTAGAATGCTGCTATAATTTTTAATAAAAAGAAACGTACGTTTCAATAATTTTTTAATGGCCCTGGTATAAGCCTCATCAAATGAATGTCAAATAATAATAAACATCTGACCTTTTTTATTTGTCACTTTGAATCACCGTAGCAACAAAGAAAAAATAAACCTGTCAGTCAAAACACTACCTTGTCAAAACCAATTTTACCGTCGCATCTTTTTCTAGAAGATAATTTTTCATGGATTCTTCAGACGAAGATTTGCCAGAGTCAGTTTTGGAAGCGACTAGAACTGCAAGAACTGCAAACTTGGGTCTACTACCATCAAAATCCCGTTATAGATATGAAAAGGAATATATTTTGTTTGAAAACTGGTGCCAGAATAAGGGAATTAAAACTTTTAAAGATGTTTTTTTGGCTTATTTCGCTGAAATTTTCAAAACATGCAAGCCAAACACTCTTTGGTCCAGGTACTCAATTTTGAGAAGTGTAATTAAACTCAAAAAAGACGTCGATTTAAGCAAGATTTTCAAGGTCACGGCATATATAAAAAAAGAAAACATTGGATTTAGACCCAAAAAGGCAAAAATTTTCTCAAAAGAAATTTTTAAATTTATAAATGAAGCGCCTGACAAAATTTACCTTCATATATAAGTCGCTACGATTTTTGGTTAGGCGGGCGCATGTAGGCGAGAAGAATTAACAAAGATGTCTTTAGATCATATTGATGACAAAGGAAATATCTTATTGATAAATATCCCAGACACAAAAAACCACTCTTTCAGAAGCTTTGCGATTTCTGAGGAAGCTGAAAATGGAAAATTGCTAAATTTGTTTAGAAAGTTTAGAAAGTTTAAAAAAGCCTGAAACCCCACATAAGCGATTTTTCGTGAAATATAAGAAAGGAACTTGCACTGTACAATGTATCGGAATAAACACCTTCGGAAAAATGCCATCAGAGATTGCAAGTTATCTGAAGCTTCCAAATCCTGAATTATATACGGGCCACAGTTTCCGACGTTCCGCCGCCACAATGCTTGCAGATTCCGGAGAAGGAATAACAAATATTAAACGCCTCGGAGGTTGGAAATCTTCTAGCGTCGCAGAAGGTTATGTAGAAAGCTCACCAAGTTTCCAAAAGAGCCTATCGAATAAAATATTAAACTTCAGTGACGCTGTCGCTGGCCCTTCCACTAGTCAGTAGCTGTCGCCAGTAAAGCCTTCCAAAATGACCTCTTCCAGCCAAGTTCCCATCGTCACGGTTACAACAATTAGTGCTGACAAAGCAGTGGAAAACCGAAATCTAACTTCATTGGAAAACATTTTAGCCTCTGCAATTAATTTGCAGAATGCTACAAATTGCACGTTCAATATTAATATTAAGAATAATTAATTTGTTGATATGTATTTAATAATAAATGTTTCTTTATGTTAACTTTTGGGTTTTTTCCGCACGCATCGTTCGGCCATCTGCAATCGCGTGCGGAAAAGTATCACTTTCCGCACTTGTTAGGTAAACTACTATTCTCTTTTTTCGTCTGGAATAAATACACTTATTTTCTTGAAAACAGTGGTTTTATTCCAGACGAAAAAAGAGAAATTGAACTAGCAAACCACTATGAGCTTTCGAAATGAATTAGAAAAGATATCTCTATTTATAAGTTCATTCAGCAGTGTTTTAAACTTTCTCGATCATAGATGTCGCAAATTCTCAAGGAAACCATTTTTATTTCTTTCAAGCTAAGTAATAATTTTCATATTTGACCGTAAAGATCGATTGGCCTTGCTACAAAGGTATGAAATACCCCTCATCGTTGTTTAAGTATTGTTCGGTTTCAAATTACCAGACACGGCCCTGTATTTTTTTTGATACCATAGGCCAGCCCGCATCGGCTGGCGCGACGCGAGCGCCGCTCTACCGGCCGAGAAAAACAATAATTGATTGTCGATTTAAATCTATCGCTTAAGTTTAATTGAAAAACTCGCTTATTTATTGTTATTAACCGTCCACGACGTCGGTTTTGCTAAGATGTGGGTTCAAGCCGGTAAATTTAACAATTTTTCGAAAGAAAAGCCTCACTAAAGGCAAGAAACTCGTCGAAAGCCCTTATGTTTCCGGCGTCTACGAGTTAAAAACTGATGGATCATCTGAGATTCTAGGAACTGTTTTGCGCTAAGAGCTAGGCACCAAAACGAAAACAAACCTTTACAAGCCGACAATCGAGCTATGTATATAAGATGATAAGATGAAGTTTAAGGAACATAATCATTTTTCTGTTGTGTAATGTATTCTATGGATAAGCTGCAACATATAACGATATGGCGGTTTTATTCCGATTTGAAAAGTTGCGTTTATTCGGATGAGTATGGACGAGCCTTAAGACATTAACACTTCTAGATGTGCCGACCACAAATGTATCATTTAAAAAAAAATCATATAGTTGATTGATTTTAGGTTGATCATGACAGAAACGTTTTGGATACAAACTGCACTTGCAAAGGAGGAAGAGGATTCTACAAGCATACAACAGCGGTCTGTATCTACGTCAATGAAGAGAACAACAATACAGTTGCAGGTGTATCAGAAAGGAATAGAAGTGGCAAATCTATGGCCATCAAAAGTAAATTAAAAAGAGGTACGGCCTGCGGGTGTAAGGACGTCAGTAATGTTTCTTCTGATCACTTGGTGGAAAATGTTATGCTAAGCAACATAGTGTTAGCAGAAGAAAGATGCAGAGTGGGAAAAGAAGGTAGACTGGTAGAAGAGAGACAAAAAGAAGACATTTTATTAGCGTTATTGAAAAATTTATACGATTTGCAAACACTACTATTATTTCATCATGGGTTTTACACCATGCAGAACTTTTTATAAAGAGTAGAATTTGTTCGTAAAACTAATAATATAATACATATTACAATGAGAATAGAATTTAAAGTATTATTAAAAAATCAAAAATTATATTTTTTTTATCAAATCGATTACATACTTATTTTTATCTACTAATGTCAAATAATAAACCAAAAATCAAACCGGAATTTGACCTTCATTATTCAATAGTGTGTTTGTAAAATTGATTTGATTGGTTAAAAAGCGTTGAAAAGTGAAAATTCAACACTTTTAATAACCAATAATCACAAGGCAACTAAATTTAACCAATCAAGATCTAGAATGCATTTACATTTACTATGTAGCACGGCCTTTAATTTATACGTCAATGTCAAATTAAATTAATACCAGTAAAAGTCATTCACTAAAAACTTTATCAAATTTGTTGAAATGGATATTTTATTAATAGAATTTTACACCAAATCCATAAAAATAATACTAATAATCCAACAACATATGCTAGTTCTAGTAATTTCATATCAAATACAGATCACAATATGAATTTTGGTGTTGCAGATACAACAATTAATTTCTCGAATTGCAGCAACATAACATAACTTTAAATTTTAATAACAAGTAAGAATTAATTTAATATAAATAAGCATTTATATTCGTATAATAGTTTCTTTATCATTTAAAAATGTTTTGTTCTTGATTTGATTTTATAGATATTTTTAAGGTATAAATAATCTATTATTTGTCGACATTAGTAGATAAAGTATTATATTCAACTCGTTGTGTGGTTATTTTATTACACTCGGATGATTACAACACTCGCTCGCAAGCTCGCTCGTGCTGCAAACTTCATCCGCATGTAATAAAATAACCCACCCAAACTCATTGAATAATATACTATTATAACACCCATAATGCGACCCTGTGTACTAGAACTGTGTTAATTTATTATTATGTCAACTTGAAAGTTATTATTTACTACGAATTTTATATCTTTGAAAAACAAATATTTCTACAAAGCAGTTTCAACCGAGCTTTTTCTACGTTTCGTGGTTCACGATTAAAAATAGTAATTCGTCCCAGGAAACTCCACAAGTATATCTATTTGTTTTCGTAGAGCAAGAAATATATACAGATCTGGTCAAATTTTAGCGGAACATAGCATTTTCAATGTATTTTGAACAAGAGCTCACATAGAAGTCGACCAGCGGGATATATAAGTTATCTAAGCGACGACGTATCAACTATTCAATTCAACCACTGTTCCCCTTCCTGCCTCGAGCAACTGGCACGTGATACTAGCCACTCAGTCTACTGAAAGTCAACGCCGCAGTAGAATTAGTAGCCGATAACGATTGAAAATAAAATTATCATGTTCACAAAGGAAGAAAAGATACAAATTTTAAAGTGGTATTTTGGGGGCCACTCGATTCGAGATACAATAAATTTATTTATTGTTGCATTTGAAAATAGGCCAATTCCGACACAGTCCACCATTTCTCGAATTATTAAAAAGTTCGAGAAATGCGGATGTGTTCAGAACTGCCGGAAGTGTGAAAATTTCGATGAACCATGTGTAAAGCCAATTAATGAAAAACGTCTTATTTACAGACGAGTCATCGTTTTCTTTACATTGGAAACATAATCCATCCATTGTACGATATTGGTCTCGGGAAAACCAGCATCTGAGTATTCCTGTGCGTACTCAATACCCACAAAAACTCAATGTTTGGACAGGAATGTTAGGAGACTATATGATAGGTCCCTTCTTTATCGATGGTAACCTAAATGGTAACAAATATTTACAGCTCCTGCAAAATCAAATTATTCCAACATTTCAGCTACTTCCTATTAATTTTGGGGACATTTGGTTTCAACAGGACGGTTGTTCAAGTCACAATAAACGACTAGTGACACAATTTCTCCTAAATACGTTTCCTGATCGATTGATATCTACACATGGTACGATCAAGTGGCCTCCCAGATCACCAGATTTATCTCCATTTGATTTCTTTCTTTGGGGATATCTGAAAGAATCCGCTTATCGGCATGAATTTCAGAGAGCTACAAATCTTGATGAATTAAGGGGGAAAATTATCCAACTTTGTGCCAACATTACGCCAAATCTTCTCAGCGATATGAGAATATCGCTGTATCACAGATTTGGCTATTGCTTGACACAACAAGGAGGTTTATTTGAACATTTAATACATTAGATTCGTAGTTTTTTTTTTACATTTTAATGTATTTTTACCGTTGTTTTTTAAATCGTAGAATGTATTTTATTTTCAATCCGTTATGGCAAGAAGGAACCACAGCATTTATTTTCAGAAGAGAAATTATTTGTTACATTTATTGCAACAAATAATTTCTCGCATAAAATGGAACTTTGGCGTCGCAAAATCTGTTCCTGAAAGCCTCACATACACACCTCCTCTCCTAACATTTTCGTACTGCAGCCGGTCAGTGCTATTAAGCTAACGCAGACAGGCGCTCTGCTAGCGAAGAGTAGGGATACAATAATTTAGAGTGGTTCAATTGAATAGTTGATACGTCGTCGCGTAGATTACTTATATATCCCGCTGGTCGACTTCTACGTGAGCTCTTCTTCAAAATACATTGAAAATGCTATGTTCCGGTAAAATTTGACCAGATCTGTATATATAAAACTGTGAACATTTGTCCCTATTACATCACTCAATGATGACTTACTTATAGGTGCCACTATTGACAAATCCATATAATTTTTAGGAAATACTAAAGGCACAAACTTGCTCATCCGAATTTTTCTGGAATAAAATGGCTGCCAGACCTGCCGCAATAAATAAAAATATTTGAACTTTTTGCGAATTCGGAAATTTGAATTTCGTGAATTGATAAAGCATCGCTTTTTAATGAAAAAAATACCATTTTGCCTTTTTTCTTAGTATACGTGCGGAAGCATCCGAGACCCGATAGTACCTGAGTCAGGTAATAATTCCCGGCTCTGTGCTTGTAGTCCACCAATCTCTTGATGTGGGATATAAGGCGCATCGTCTGTTGCCCTTTATCTACTAGGGGCTCCCATCTCTCCTGAGGAGAAGATAAACGTGCTTATTTACCAAGTCAATGCACCGTCTCATAAGTCGATCGCAACAATAGCATAATTGCACAAACTACACTTTCAATTACTTCACCTCCACCGTATTCTCCGGTCTGGCTCCCAGTGACTAGGAAATAGATTTGACTCCGACGAAGAAGTGTAGAAAAGCATTGGAATCAATTTATCACTCTTGAATGAGTCTATGTCGATAAATAAAGTTATTTAGTAACCGAGTAAGCCGGTTATTAACGGCTAAAAAGAAACTGGTTGAAAAACATCTTACATCTATTGTAAACGAATAATTTAGATTTCCTAAAGGGGCTATAGATACATTAAGTGGACTTCTTGCATTAACTAATAACATTAGCAACATCGTTCGATTTGCATTATTCCAATAAATCCAAGGAGAGTTAGAAAACGTTTCATAAAAATGTTGACACTGGAAAGTTGAACTTTATTACCAATTCAAATTTTTTTATAAATAAATAAAAGTGACTACCTCATTCTCAAGCAACTGTCCATAATAACAATAAGTCAAATAAGTGACTATCCCTGCCAGTAAGACAAGAAAGGCTACAATGTAAATTTCCTTAGTAATATCCTGAAAAATAAAAAATAACAAATGTGTAGACAAGTATATGCTAAAGTCATGGACTAATGACCATTCCCGGAAGATTTCGAAATAGTGTAGTGTAATGAAGTTAGAGATCAAATGAAAATTTGTTTAAAATTAAATAAAATGTTCGATTTTTAATTCTTAAGGCTGCCCACGTATACCGCAAGTCATACGCACGCTATTGTCATTTCATTTGACGATTGCTTGCATTTTAGGTATAAACAAGCGAAACTGTGTCCACGGTGCAGCAACGTCGCGTCTGCCTTGTAATGAATCTATTTTTCAATAATTTCGGGATTAAATAAAAATTTAATTAAAAATTAAATTAAAAACGTTCGATTTTATTTGGCTCACCGTGTACATACTTTTTATTTGGTTCACCGGGAACATATTTTTAAATCTTTTACAAGCTACACCGTTTAAGGATTGATTGCGCGTGCGTGATTTAAGTCAAGTGGTAGGAAAAATTTCTAGGAAGGAGAAAGGCTTCAGACAGACCTTAGATGAAGAATAATTTGAAATTAAGAATTCATTCTTTTCCTGCGATTCATTCTGAACAGTCGAACCGAAATCTAGTTAGCCGTTTTTTTTTTCGCCGTATAAAAGTATTCCAAGGTACAAAATTCTTAGTGTTTAATTTTCAAAACAAATTAAACATATAAACTCAAATCGACAACATCGCACCAAATACGTTCAAACATTCCAACACGCGACATGATATAGATCACGTGGCCCACAAATTTTCGACAACTTAAAAACTCTAATAAATTCAACTTCGTTTCCTCCAACGTAAATGACAAAGACGGACACAACACGTCCATCGCCGTTACAGAGGTTGTCACGTACGATTTTGATATACACAGGCGTGACGCGAACTTTTCAGCTAATGTGCATCGAACCTTCAACATGAACACTCCGGCGTACCAAAAACCTCGTGAATATTTCGTTTTTGACAAATTTTAGATGACTTCTATGGTGAAGCATCTCCCTTTGGCGCCATGCTAGGTCCAAGGGGTTGTTTATTGTTATTTCAAATTCAGTGCTCCTTAGTGCAGCAAAAATTAGTGCTTTTATATCACCCTTACATACAACACCTAAAAATATTTTCTGAATGATGCGATCATTTTTAATTCTTTACTAATATGTGTTAGTGATTGTTAAACACATACGTTACTAATAATTTGTTCGTTGATTACTTATTAAAGTAATTCATTGTTTGTGATTCATTTACTTAAAATTTTTAATAAACCGTTAAATAAAAAAGTGTTTGTCGTTTTTGTTAATGGAGTTGGGAAGATAAAATATACTACAGTGCATCTACAATCAATATAAATCTACAGTCCATTTAGAAGCTACGATGCAGTTTAAAAAGGCTATGAGCACATCTCGGTAGTCCTGGTAAACTGGCACAACATAGGGTTAGTTCCAGAACCCTCAACACTTAGTATTGTTTTCCGTAATTTTTCATTTGATTTTGCCGTGTTAATAAAATAAATTAGAATCGCGTTAATTTTGATCCGAAATCACATCCGTTTATTTTAAAAGATAAGACGCCGCGTCGTGTACTGTTTACCTACGTTTTTTTTTGTATTGCTACGACTTTTTTTTATCGTTTTGTTTTACGTTCGATTGCTTTGCCGGTTATTTTAAGTTGGGAATAATTTAGTTATTAGTAAAAGAATTCATTTAATTTTTACAAAGAGTTATTTAGATTTTAAAAATCAAAATACCGAATTACTTGAGATTTTATTTTAGTTCCGTTTCTTTTATTGAATAATTGGCTGAAATAGTTTGTTCATTTTTCCGGATTTATAATTTAGTTTAATTATAATTAAATTTAGCGTACCTATTCTAATTTCGTGGAGAGTTATTTAATTTATTAAATAATTATTTTCTGAATTAGTAGTTTGGAAGCAAGTCGTTTATTTTGGGTACTAAAGCGTCATCTTGTAAGGCAATATTTTTCTTAGTGGCAAGAAAAAGCCTTACAGCCTTTCGTCATGCAACTCGTGCTGTAGCGTGTTACTATCCACGCGTTTCCCAATCCAAGACGAACGCATGACGAAAGGCAGACGCGACGTTGCTGCACAGTGGACACAGTTTCGCTTGTTTATACGTAAAATTCAAGCAATCGTCAAATGAAATGATGATAGCCTGCGTACGACGTGCGGTCTACGTGGACAGTAAGGCTCGATGCAGACGGGCGAGTTCTATCGCGCAGTTCGCTGCGAGCTCGCCGCGAACTTTTCTCGCGCGAGGTAGCGGACCAAAGAAACAAATGGTGCGATTCACACGTAGGAGAGCTCGCAGCGAACTCGCCGCGTGCACGCTACTAGCCGCCGACGCTCGCCAGGGACTGCTACTTCGCCGCGATCTCGCGGCGAGAATTCCTCGCCGGCGGTTAAGCGGTACCTGTAGAGACATTGGGGAGTTTACACGTCTCGCCGGCCGCTTGTGCTCGCATCTAGAAATTAATCAGTGGTGGTTCGTACTCAAGGCTGCCAGATCGTATAATTGGATACAAAACGTGTATAATTTGGTAATCTTATGTATCCTATTTGTATAATGGATCGTCTTGTATAATTGGATACAAAACTGATAACTGATGCAAGTTTTATTTAACGTTTTTTTAACCTAAATTCTTTCTAATAGTTATAGTACAAGTTATGGTAAGTAAAGTACGCCACTGCAACACGTCTTGATGCATCCATGTTTGAAGTCGACAACATACTGATGATTCATAGTTGCGATCTTCGAGAAAAGCTTCGCCCGTGTGCATAGTGGGACGACGAGCTCGCGGCGAGAACGCTGCGTACTCGTCGCGAATCTACTCGCCCGTCTGCATCGAGCCTAAGCCTTAACGAAGCAATTAAAGCTTGATCGCTGGTTGCGCGCGCGATACCTATGTAGAGAGAAGGGACTGTCTAAATAGTTTCGGAATTTTAAAATAAGATTAATTCTTGTTCTACGATTTAAATAATTAAAACCGATAGAATTTCTAGTCCGAATTAATTTTTCCGCCGTTAAATAAAAAACCGAGGTAAACATTGATAAGTTTTTCACCGTATAAGTCCGTCGTCAATTTTAAACCGAAAGAATCGTTTTATTTTACACGCGATAAATTACTTTGATTTTAAATACCGAAATACATTCGAATTTTAGAATTTTATTTGAATTACATTTTTCAAGTTTTGTTAACAACTACCGAATCGTGTTTAGAGATTAATTTGTTTATTTATAATCTCTCCGAAAACGATTTTGAGATTACTTTAGATTTTAAATTATTTGTTTTTATTGAGTTAGATTATTGAGATTTTGTCTTTGGAAATTAATTTAGAAAATCTTTTCAAATTAATTATTTGAGTTTATAGTTTCACTTTAATTGTCCGTCCGTTTGGAAGCACACGTTTGATATTTAATTTTCATCTTTGTGTTACAATAAAAGCCGATTAGTAGATTTCTTTTGAAACAGCCGGAACGATTATACCAGGTTACTCCGAATTTGTATTCTTTTTATTTTATTACTTTTATTAATTAAATCGTGTAATTTGGATTTAATATTTGAGGTCTAAGACTTTTATTGACTTTTATTGATTTTCCTGGTTAGCTATCGTTAATGAATATAATAATAATAATAATAATAATAATATACGCCCTGCAATTCACTCCCTTACGAGTGAACCCCAGAAGCTCTGCAGCTTGTGCGGGGGAGGGACGGCTATTATTATTATTTGCCGTGGCGCTCTGGGGCGACTTACTGATGCTTGCTGGCGCATTTGCTTTACAGTTGTGGGAAAACCCAGAAACACCACACAACACCATCATATTCGTCTTAAGTTTGCGTCAACAGGCATTAGCATTCCTGGTTTGCTATCGTTTGCTAATGACTGGTGTGCCAAACGCTTAAAAAGAGTCTGACAACCTCAACCGTTTATTTTTCTTTTGTATCAGGACTTTACGGGGGAATTGGTATTGATTTTTCTGATTTGCTATCTTTAATCAATATCAAGGGGTCCACTGTAACTTCACCCGCCGCGTTCCTTTATAGAGGCTTGTTGAAATTGGTATTGATTCTCCTGATTAGCTATCGTTTATCAATATCTTTTTCAAACTAGGGTTGTGTCAACAGGCATTAGCATTCCTGGTTTGTTATCGTTTGTTAATGAACGGTACACTAAAAGCCTAAGACAAGTCTCCGTTTTTGACTAGAATTGTCTTTATTTAATCCTGGTAAATTCGCCCATTAGTCCGTATTTCCGTTTCTCCCAGTTAATTGAATAAGTAAATCAGTTCAATACATTTTTCCGGTTAATTTAAATTAATAAATCTAACGAATGCTTCCGCCGAATATTCGAGTTTAATTCATTTAATAATTTCTCGATTAATTTATATTCTGATAAATTTTAACATAATCTGATTGAGTCGCTCCGTTTACTAAGTAAAATCCGTTAGTAAATTCCGAATCGAACATTTCATTTAAGTTAATTTAATTTTTGTTCAGGGTTTGAGGGTTGGGCTTTGAAATATTGATTTCTTTTTGAATTGTTAATATTATTAAGCAATAGACGTGTCAACGTTATTTTCTGGTTTATATTCACAGACCTTACCTCTTTTCAGGGCATTTAGAAAGTATATAATAAGTTAAAAATATTGAGTCTGAAATCAACAAGACCCCTGGAGTCCGAGTAATCTCCGTATTAAGGCGCCACTCGTAAGGCATAATTTTCTTTGTGGCAAGAAAAAGTTTTACGAACGGGCAACCAGTATATATTTTTTATTAACTATAATTCTTAGTTGGTAGCTAAGGTACTTATAACTTATTTCTTTTAATTTGTTAGCTTTTTGTTTCCTCTTCATTTTTTTATTTCCTGGATATTTTTGTTTGTTGTATCTCATTTTTAATAGCTGATATCTACCTCATTTTTTATGATCTTGTGAAAATTTACCCAAAGATATCGAATAAATTTAAGAAAAAGGTCAACCTCTCCGTAAAGCATTTATTATCAGCAACAAAAAGTTAAAAGGTTTGTGTAATTTCCAGTTAAACATAATTCATTTCATTCATATTTAATAAGCAAATTGGCAACTACGCCAAATATCATATCACGCCATGCCAGCCGCGCCTCTGACAAGGAACAAATACTGTCAACAGTGTACCAGCGGCTAGCCAAATATAGGTATTTAAATTATACGATCAAAATAAAGTCAATATCTGTCACTCCATACGAGTGGAAGCAGGACGCAATCGTAACTCTTGAGACGGAAGAAACTTTTTTAAGCATAGTGAACTTCCGGGTTTGGACACCTGCAACTGGCGTGTGACGTAATTACATTCTTGCACGTACGCCATTTTAGGCTTGGGAGTGCGAATTATAATTTTACTTGATTTAGTGTGTTCTCAACTCTTAAACAGTTCACACCTCCGCTGTTCAAATGCAGTGCAAATTTGTTTTATTTTGTAAATGAGTTTTTTAAGCTCAACAGTTTAATGGGCCAAAGCATTTAAAAATGCAAGTGCCTTTTCTGAGTGATTGGTAATACACAGTACATGTAAACCAATATAATGTGGTTTTTGTTTTTGATAAACTGTTAACTACAAGTAACATGTGTGTATCATTTTGGAGTTCTGGGAAAGAAGAAATTCAACTATAAAAATACAATCCATTTAGAAGCCTCAGACAATTGTTTAAAAAAGCGTGGTCAATGCATCTGCCGACTTCGAAAGGAATTGCAACATTTATTTCAAAACCCTGAGATAAAACAAGTTCCTTCTCATACACTAAGATCATACATGGTCAGAATTTGGCCATAAATGAGCGGTCCATCGGGCCAAATGGCCCCGAGCCAAGCCAAAATCTCACCGTGTGTGAGGAAACTCGGATGGACTCGTGGACTTAAGCGGCATGGTTGGATTTCCAATCGATCCGAAATCCGTGGGGCCGAGCCATCGCTTCATTCTGTGGTTTGACCGTGTGTAGTGAAATCCTGAACCAAGTGGCACCACCCCTACGTTAATTAATTTAATTATGGGTACTAGTGGGCATGATTTCGTTCTAGAATTTATTGAAAAATATAGAGCACATGAATGCCTTTGGGGGATTACTAGTGCCGATTATCACGATAAAACAAAAAGAAATGTAGCTTTTTAGACCTAAATTAATCGATTTCAGGAATTTTTCTATTTTTAATGAGCGCGACTTATATGGACTGGAGTTGACGCAAACTTTTATCACATTTATTTAATCAACAATTTTTATGATATTAAAATACTAACACGAAGTTAGTAAATAAGTAAATAAATGAAACATCATATTTTTAATAACTTTTGATACTTATCTGTCAAAGTCGCATGTTCGTCATATACAGGGTGTATCATAAGGAATGGTCAATATTTTAATCAGGTTCAGGATCTCGAAATATTAATATTTTACTAAATCACTCTGGGTCAAATGTTATCTACAACTAAGATACAGGGTGTTGAAGATACAATTTATTTTTCGTTTTTTTGCTATAATTTCTTTATTATTTAATATATTGACTTGAAATTTGGTATGGTTATATTTTTAAGATAGTAAATCATAAGAGTGTTATCAATTTTGAGATTAGATAAAGAGGGCACCACCTACACTTTACTGGATAAAGAAAAGCATCATTTTTTTTTTTTATTCCTGGCCTTTTTTGAATTTTTTTGAAGTCTTTATGATACTATTGGAACAAAAAAGGTATACTTGTTTTAATAGCATAAATTCAGCACATTTCGAGATATTTGCATTTAAAATATTCTAGCCACAGTATCTATTTAACATATTTTAACATAGTAGGCTTTGAAACTAAAATGTACAGTTGTCAAATAATTAATGGTTAAACATTTGACCCAGAGTTATATAGTAAAATATTAATATTTGGAGGTCCGGAACCTATGATTAAAATATTGACCATTCCTTATGATACACCCTGTATAATTGAGTAACAATTTACACTATCTGCTGACTACAAAAACATGAAAATACTCACAGCTGTTAGTACATATAGTAGGGTTATTATCGGAATTAGTCCAGTAGTGCCTAGTACTAATGCAACAATATAACATAAATTCATATGAGTTTTATAAAATCTAAAACAAAGCAGAAGTTTAATACCAACATGTAATACAAAATTATATTAAATAACTACGATTATAGCAAAAACATATTAAAAAAGGAATCGGTAATTTGAGAAACCCCATAAATCAGTGTTTTTATGAAAATGCATTCGTAACAGGTATTTGTTTACACTGAAGAGAAATCATATCAATCAACCTTCCAAAAGCAGAGATATTATTGGTCGAAAATCGCAGTTAATTAACAAACTCCATAAGTCAGTGACTAGTTTTTTGTGTCTCCTGAAAAATTTACTTTCCTTTACTTATGTGCTTTCTCAAATTACCGATTCATAAAAAATTATATAAACAGTATGAACTATTAATTTACCAAATTTGTAATTTTTTCATTTACCTATTATAATTTATCTTTCCACGAAGAGTTAGGTGAGGAATTTCATTTAAGTATGAAAATGAACAAACGATCATTCATTTCATATATTTTGTATCGTTACCATAGCAACTAAAAAAATTTCCAGAAATTTTTCTCCTCCTTGGGGTAAGGAGCATGAAATTACACTGGAAATTTTTTGACGTTTATGGGTAAAATGACATTTACATTTAACTTCAGATTATGTCGAATTTATTCTACTGGGTGTCCCGTTGGTAAACGGAAATATTTTAAAGGTAGGTAGATGTCATAAAGGGGATTCTAAATAACCCATATATAGTGGATCTCTTGGCTTCCATACTCGTGTTACAGGGTGTTTTATCAATTATGCATAATTATTCATTTGGCCAGAACTTTTGAATCACTTAGTATATCTTTTCCATTTTTGGGATACAGCTTACACTTCTCACGAATAATGTACTGAAATATTGAGAGATATGAAAAGCCAGGTTCGGCTTTAGGCAAAATTGAAACATATTAAAAATATCAAAAGAACACCCTGTATATCATAATTTTAGATTTGAATAGAGGGGAAAAAACTAAATTGAAACAAGTTGTTGTTGTTATCCCGCCACTGATTCAAATTGGAAAATTTTGAAACTGAAAGTAAAAGTTTCATTTAATTTAGAAAAAACTCATTTACCTATTTCTTGTTTATTCGGCTTAAAATAACTTTACACTGTACTGGCGTATCTACAGGCCCGTACTTAGGAGAAAATATTCAATTAGGTATTTATTTTTTAAACGCACAGTATAAGGCAATAAACGCTCCTAGTAACTAACAAACATTCATTAATATTAACGAAATTGTTCAAAACGTCCACCGTTTTGTTCTATGCACTTTCTTGCACGTTTAATGATGTCGCTTACTGATTTGGCCATAGTTACATATGATGAAGCTACACAACGTTAAATTATCAAGTTTTGTACTTTATTTTCTATTATTGTTTACTTAAAACTGATAAAGTGCTAAAATAGAATTATACGAGGCGATCAATTTAATATTTTGTTTAAAGTACGGATCTGCTATATTACTTAAAATGGTGTTAAAACGGAAAAATAATAAAAATAGAGATACTATAGGACTATTTAAATGTCGAAAATAACTACATTTTGAATATTAAACTATAAAAAAATATTTTTTCTTTTTTTTTCTCTAAAATTCTACTTTCAGTTTCAAAATTTTTCCATTCGAATCGGTGGCGGGATAACAACAATAATTTGTTTCAATTCAGTTTTTTCCCCTCTATTCAAATCTAAAATGGAAATATTAAACTGATATACAGTGTGCTGTTTTGATATTTTTATTATGTTTCAATTTTTCCTAAAGCCGAACCTGGATTTTCATTTCTCTCAATATTTCAGTACATTATTCGTGAAAAGTGTAATCTGTATGCCAAAAATGGAAAAGTTATACTAAGTGATTCAAAAGTTCTGGCCAAATGAATAATTATGCATAATTGATAAAACACCCTGTAACTCGGTTATGGAAGCCAAGAGACCCAATTATATATGGGTTATTTAGAATCACCTTTGTGACCTCTACCTACCTTTAAAATATTTCCGTTTACCAACGGGACACCCTGTATAAGTTAATAAGTAACAATTGAAATTTTCCCAAAACGAGAAATTTTCATAAAACACTATAATATACTATTTCACTTTTGATACCATGAAAAAAGACATATATAAAAGAAATATTACCCTTTTGAATTAACGTACAAAACCTACTATTTAAATTTCAAAACCATCAAAAACCGTCATTATCCTAGTATTTTTTTTATTAATATTTCGGTGTGAAATTTTCTGACCGAATACTCCTACACTCTAGCTTCAATTAGAAACAGAAAATTTCTTATCGAACACTAATATTTTTTAGAAAAGGGAGGATGGTCAAAACATCAATATGGCTTTATAAAGGGACGATCAACAACACAGGATATGCAAGTGATTAAAAATATAACCGAAAAGAGAAGAAAAAATTGGAATGCTTTAGTAACAATTGACGTACGTCACGCATTTAATACCGCTAGCTGGAACCTTATACAGGGTGTTTCATAGTTAAACCCACATACGTTAACTGTAAATAGAGGGTACTTAGGTGATTCCAAATAACCTTGGTTAATGAGTCTAACGCCTTTAATAACCGAGATACGGGGTGTTTCATTCATTTCGGCCAATATTTTGATAAGCCGTAACTTTAGAACCACACTGTAGATTTCTCTCATATTTAGTACAGGTATAGTGTGTTAATAGCCCAATCCTATAGTGTAAGAACTACATTTAAAATCCAGATCCGGATTAAGAAGAATTTGAAAAATTTGAAAATCCCCAAAACAACACAATATCAGATTTTTTAAAATAGGGATGGATATTTGAAAAGACCGGAAAAAAATGAGTACATCAAATGCATTTTTTTCATTTTCACAAGCAGTAACTTTCGAAATACCCGGTAGATTTCTTTCATATTTGGTACAGGTATCATTTTTTAGTAGCCCAATCGTATAATGTAAGGACTATACTACAGTTAAAATCCAGATACGGATTAAGAGAAATTTGTACAATTTGAAAATACCCAACGCAACACGCTGTATATCAGACAATTTTTAAATTGGATCAGACATTTGAAACGAATGGAAAAAACTGAGATATTCTGACATTTTTATAAATGCACATCTCGTTCTACATATTACTAAACTTTTAAAGTAAATTCAATTAATGCAATACATATTGTCATTTTCATAGGCCATAACTTTGGAAACACCCTGTAGATTTCTTTCATATTTGGTACAGGTAGACTATTTAAATAGCCCAATCGTACAATACAAGAACTAAAGTTAAAATTCAGATCCAGATTAAGAAAAATTTGTAAAAGTTGATAATTTCTAAAATAGCACCCTGTATATCAGATTCTTTAAAATGAGTTTTGTATCCGGACTTAATCCGAAAAATTAAATCTGTATTTTTTTTGTAGAACGCTCTTTTGCACTTAAAAAAATATTTTAGTATAACACATCTTTTATCTTTTTTTTTCTTTTTTTAAATAGGTATCCGATTACATTTAAAAAAATTTGATATACAGGATGCTATTTTAGAGATTTTACAAATTTTTCTTAATCCGGATCTGGATTTTAACTTTAGTTCTTTTATTGTACGATTGGGCTATTTAAACAATCTACCCGTACCAAATATGAGAGAACTCAACAGGGTGTTTCCAAAGTTATGGCTTATGAAAATGACAATATGTATTGCATTAATTGAATTTACTTTAAAAGTTTAGTAATATGTAGAACGAGATGTGCATTTATAAAAATATGTCAAAATATCTCAGTTTTCTCCATTCGTTTCGAATGTCTGATCTAATTTAAAAAATATCTGATATACAGGTTGTTGCGTTGGGGATTTTTAAATTTTACAAATTCTTCTTAATCCGTCTCTGGATTTTAACTGTAGTATAGTCCTTACATTATACGATTGGGCTACTAAAAAATGATACCTGTACCAAATATGAAAGAAATCTACCAGGTATTTCGAAATTTACTGCTTGTGAAAATGAAAAAAAATACATGTGATTTAATTTGACGTTAAAACTACAGTAGTAGAATGGGATGTGCACTTAAAAAAAAATTTCACTTTAACTCATTTTTTTCCGTTCTTTTTAAATATCCATCCCAATTTTAAAAAATCTGATATACAGGGTGTTGTTTTGGAGATTTTCAAATTTTTCAAATTCTTCTTAATCCGGATCTGGATTTTAATTGTAGTTGTTACACTATAGGATTGGGCTATTAACACATTATACCTATACCAAGTATGAGGGAAATCTACAGGGTGGTTCTAAAGTTACGGCTTATCAAAATATTCGCCGAAATGGATGAAACACCCCGTATCTCGGTTATTAAAGGCGTTAGACCCATTAACCAAAGTTATTTGGAATCACCTAAGTACCCTCTATTTACAGTTAACGTATGTCGGTTTAACTATGAAACACCCTGTATTAAAAAAACTACAAATAAGAAAGGTATCAAAGTATCTCATCAACATCATTTCAGATTACTTTAGAGAAAGACATATCCAAATAACAAAACAAGAACGGACAATAGTGAAAGCCGGAGTCCCGCAAGGGCCCATATTAGGGCCTACGCAGTGGAATATTCTCTATAACGATGTATTAGAAATCAAGTTAACGGGAAGAGCAAAAACAATTGGTTTTGCGGACGACCTAGCATTAGTGGTAACGGCGGATCACCAACGAAAACATACAAAGAATTAGCGGTTGGATGGGTAAAAATGAACTGACGCTGGCGCCAGAGAAAACAGAGGCGGTGATAATTCCCAAAAAAAAGGGAAAGAAATCAAATTCCAAATTCAGAATGTAGAAATCGTGCCGAAGGAAAATATTAAATGTCTCGGTGTGTTTTTTGACAAAAGAGGTAATTTTGGAGAACATATTTTGAATGCAACCCAGAAAACAGAGAAAAAAATTGGCAAACTGACAAGCTTGATGCCTAGGATCGGAGAACCAAACAGTAGGAAAAGGGCAGTACTGTGTAGTGCAGCGCACTCAGTACTACTATATGGAGCATCTATATGGGTAGACGCATTGAAAATTAGGAAGAACCGTATACTACAAAGCTCTGATTAGAGCAGCGGCGGCATTCAAAACGGATTCTACAGTTGCGATACAGGTCATTACTGGAATACCACCAATAGACTTGATGGCAGAAGAGAGAAAGGAGATGTACGAAAGAGAGCAAGACGACACGGCCACAGATATTAAACAAAGAACGCTGGAAAAATGGCAACAAAGGTGGAATGCAAACACAGATAAGGGGCAGTAGACAAAACGCCGGATCCCAGACCTAAAGAAATGGCTGAAATGCGAGCACCGGAACGTGGATTACACAGGTCTACAAAAAAAAAACAAAGGTCGGGACTATTTGACCAGACCGTGTTACTCCTAGGTATTTTGGCACCCTGAATCCGAATCCCGGCTCAGTTTTTTTCCAGCACGTCACGGAAACGAGATTTTAAGGTCATTTATGGATACTACATTCTGTGAGTCGGAAAAATATACAAATATTTTAATCATCAACCAAACCAACTCTCTCCCCGTTTTAGAGGATGCTGAACATGATGGCGGTGGTTAATATTCTTTTGGAATCGACTCAACACCCCAAACGGCCAAAAATCACCCCAAAAATGGGGTCATCGCGTATTTTGCATATTCCATCGGTAAAATATTCCCTATCCCCCGTTTTCAAGGATGCTGAACACGATGGAGTTATCCAAAATTACTTTCGACTTGACCTCATCCCTCAAACGGCCAAAAACCTCCCCCAAAATGTGGGAATCGCGGATTTCGCGTCTTCCACCGGCAAAATATATCTTCCCCCTCCTTTTCAAGGATGCTAAACACGATGACGGTATTCAAATTTTTTTTCGACTTAGTCCCACCTCCCAAATGGCCAAAAATCACCCTTTACAGGGTGAATTTTTTTTTGAGCAACCATGGAAACCCTGTAGAGGGTGATTTTTGGCCGTTTGGGGGGTGGGACTAAGTTGAAATTAATTTTGAATACCGCATCCTCGAAAACTGGAGGGGGAAGATATATTTTGCCGGTGGAAGATGCGGAATCAACGATTCCCCCATTTTGGGGGTGGTATTTGGCCGTTTGAGGGGTGGGGTCATGTCGAAAATAATTTTGAATACCGCCATCGTATTCAACATCCTCCAAAAGGAGGGGGAAGATATATCTTGCCGGTGGAAGTCGCGGAATCAGAGATTCCCCCATTTTGGGGGTGATCTTTGGCCGTTTGGGGGGTTGGGTCAACTCCAAAAGAATTTTCACCACAGCTATCGTGTTCAGCATCCTCTACAACGGGGGTAGAGTTGGTTTGGTTGCTGCTTAAAACATTTGTATATTGTTCCGACTCACAGAATGAAGTATCTATAAATGACCTTGAAATCTCGTTTCCGAGACGTGCTGGGAAAAAACTGAGCGCGGATTCGGATTCAGGGCGCCAGAATACCTAGGAATAACGCGGTCTGGTCAAATAGTCCCGACCTTTGTTTTTTTTTGTAAACCTGTGTTACTATATTATACAAGCTATAGCAGTACACGGCATGTTTAGAACATACGCAAAACATTTAAAAAGGCTGAATCAGATGAATGCGCAGAATGTGGCCAAGTCGACACACCTGAACACACAATATTTGTATGCGAGAAGTGGAGAGAACTTAGGGAGCACGTAAAGAACAAGCAAACTTATTAACAGACACCTTAATTGAGCAAATGATGGACACACAGGAGAATTGGGAAACAATACGTAAAAGAAATACTACAGACCAAGGAAGAAGCAGTGAGAGCCAGAAATTGAGGATACTCGCGGCCTTCACGAAGTAGATGTCAACAATTGGCGGTTCCGTGAAGTGCGGCTAGGAGACTTTCAAATGGTGGTTTTTAGTGGGTAGACCAGCATTACCACCTACCCGCCGGGAATCCCACATTACCATGAGGCGAAGGATCGAAGACAAAATATTTGTGTACTCGAAAAAATTTCCACTAATAATTGAAGCTCTAGTGGTATTATAAGTGAAAACATTGTGAAATACTTTGAAGACCTATAACATTCAAAATAAATCGAATTTAATACTTTAATAATTTGGGAAATCCTGAGGATATAAACGATTTTTTCATTTATTCTTTTCAGTAAGAGAGCCTCCTGAACATTTGTTAAAATATCGGGTGTTTAAAAAAAACGGTCTTTTTCAAATGCAAATATCGTCGATTTTTTGGACGAAACACCCTATATATTTTCTTCTATATGAAAGGTGAACTCTTTCCCTTTCCGAGAATGTATAATTTGTTGAAGTTTAAATGAAAAATAAGTGAGTTATTTGGTTTGAAAACCAATTAACAACAATCAGCCGTTTAAGAACTATTCAAATAGGAATTAATTACTTTGACACTTCGTTGTGTCATTTTATTGAGATTATTTTTTTCACTTCAACGCTCAACATCAATTTTTGAATACATCATAAACACTTCAAATTAATTTCTCTTTTTATACATATGGAATAAAACCACTTATTTTCTTGAAAAAGTTTTAATTTTTTAACGTTTCGACTTCTAAGTCTGAAGTCGTTTTCAAAATGACATAACAAAATATATAATAAAAAATTTACTATAGCAACAGAACACTTGATAATCTTATAAAAATATGACATCAACATAGGACACGTAGAAAAAGATTTTGAGATTGAAGATGTCAAAATCTGTTTCAATCATATTTTTGTGACGTTTCTGGGAACGAATTTTGAAAGGATAGCGCATTTGCATATTATAAGAGAATTTATACTTCGTCATAAATGAAGTTTTCTTATTAATATTATCATAAAAAAAAACCAGATAAAAAACTTCTGATACTATCCCGAAAGAGTTAATTGCAAAAAGGATGCCCTCATTCTACTTGTCCTACGTTGATGTCATATTTTTGTAAGATTATCATATGGAACGCCGTTTTACTTTTTATTCATAAATGTTTTTTTTTCAATTTTAAACATAAATCCATTTTATTCAACTCAGTTTTATGTTTACCCATTTATTTCAGCACTATTAAACTGTTTCTTCAAAAAACTTTGACTATTTAAAATGATTGATGAATAAAATTGTATCTTGATAAAATTGCGTAAGTCAAATATATTTGATAGATATATTTAAACACTTTAATTTTTAGGATGCAATTAAAATTATCAACAGTCATTTTAATTCATGTAACATTTTAATTCAACCAACATAAAAATAACAAACATTTTAAATAAGTTATTTAAATGTTTGTTGATATTTTTTTCAAAACATATAGTTACATAAACCAAAACATTGAGGAATAAAAATGACCAGCAATCGTTTTAATTCTTTATTTAAAATGTTTGTTATTTTTATGTTGGTTGAATTAAAATGTTACATGAATTAAAATGACTATTGATAATTTTAATTGCATCCTAAAAATTAAAGTGTTTAAATATATCTATCAAATATATTTGACTTACGCAATTTTATCAAGATACAATTTTATTCATCAATCATTTTAAATAGCCAAAGTTTTTTGAAGAAACAGTTTAATAGTACTTAAAATATTATAGAAACAGGTAAATTAGTTACATCCAACTGCTAGTTATTTAAAAATTAAATAAAGAAAACAATTCAAAAAGTACCTAAATATTTTAAAACTACATTATTTACATTTCTATTTTTAAACATTTTAGAATTTATCCTATTGACCTATTTAAAATATAACTTGAAATAATTTAGAATGTTTAAATTGTTTACTGAATAAAAATGCAACTTACTAAAATTAATCTGACTAAATATTTTCATTAGTTACCTTTTACATCTAATATTTAAATGTAGGTTCTGAACAGTCATTTTATTTCATGTAACATTTTAATTCAACCAACAAAAGAAAAACAAACATTTTTAATAAGGTATTTAGATGATTGTTTAAAATTTTAATATCTACATTAAAAATATTCTCATTTATTTGTCCCTTGAATTAAAATGTTTCTTGAATAAAAATGACACTCGTTTTAAAATGACTGTTGATAATTTTTATTCGGGATTGTAATGTTGGTTGCTGGAGTCATCGAGCACTACGGAATAAGTAATTTGGCAACGTTGGATTTGAAACAAGTAACCCGTAGATGTTGTACTTGTTCTGAGGTAAATAGGACAAGGAACGGCACAAAATATGTTTTGTTGATTGAATTAAAATGTTACATGAATTAAAATGACTGTTGATAATTTTAATTACATCATAAAAATTAAAAGCTATAAAATATATTCGACTTACGTAATTTTATCAAGATGCAATTTTATTCATCAAACATTTTAAATAGTCAAAGTTTTTTGAAGAAACAGTTTAATAGTGCTGAAATAAATGGATAAACATAAAACTGAGTTGAATAAAATGGTTTTATGTTTAAAATGGAAAACAAAAACATGTATGAATAAAAAGTAAAACGGCGTTCCATATTATCAAGTGTTCTGTTTTTATAGTAAATTTTTTATTATACATTTTGTTATGTCATTTTGAAAACGACTTCAGACTTAAAAGTCGAAACGTCAAAAAATTAAAACTATTTGAAGAAAATTCAATATGAAAAGAGAAATTGAACTAGCAAACCACTATGAGCTTCCGAAATGAACTTCAAAATTGGTGGGGTTTATGTGAAATTGATAAATAAAATATTGAACATATGTGTGTAAAATGTCTTTTGTATAAATGACTATATTCTCTGTTTTTAATACAAAATGATTCAAAAAATAATCTTTCCAAATAAATTTTAGATTTCCTCACTCAAACACCTTTATTTCAGGCAAAACCGTTCAAACAAACTGATTTGAGATAAAATCGTGGGTTTTCCAAATAAAGCCGTTTTCGTGAAAACCTTAAATTTAATCGATAAAATTTGGAGGACTCGTGGTATTATCTTTGATTATTTTTTTCATCTGTCAATACAGTCAGATTTTGTGGTTTCAGCCAATAACAGCTCAGGATCCTAACCAATCATTGTGTTTTATACTGATAAAACCGCTTCTTCGTATTTGTTTCTTGATTAAACTGTGTTTACCTTTTTTGAAATGTCAAATGTAAACATTTAACAATTTTTATTATACTAAAATGTATTGCAAATCTATGTTAATAACCAAATTTCAAAATGTATTTGTAAACTAACCTGTTTTTATTAGTTTATTTCAAAACGCCTTTAACATTTTCACATATCTCACTTCAACACTAAACTTAAAATTAATTAAATTAAGAAAGACTTCATTTCATTCTTCTTCTTCGCTTTTATTTACGGCGCCGTTTCGCGGGGTAGCCAGTCAAAAAATCGCCTTGGTGGCCCTGTATGTAAAACTATAACAGCTCAGGTTTCAATTTAAATTGGTAAAGAAAATTTTCAATATTTGTGTGTAAAGTGTCTTTTGCATAAATGACTATGTTCTCTGTTTTTAATACAAAATGATTCAAAAAATAATCCTTTCAAATACAAATCGTCCTCTGAAATGTTATAGATTAAATTTTTGATCTTCATACTCAAACGCCTTTATTTTAGGCAAAACCACTCAAACAAACTGATTTAAGATAAAATCACTCGTCCTGCGGACTCGTGATTTTATCAATCAGTTTGTTTTCGTGGTTTTTCCAAATAAAGCCGTTTTCGTGAAAACCAAAAATTTAATCGATAAAATTTGGAAGACTCGTGGTATTACCTTTGATTATAAAAATTCCAAAGCATACTACATATAAAATTCACACCCGTAGATGCCTATCCTTAAAAATAAATTAACTCATCTAAACTTCAATAAATTATACGTTTTCGGAAAGGGAAAGAGTTCACCTTTCAGTTAGGGACCTTTTTTTTAAACACCCTATATAAGATTTTACTAAATAAGCATTTATACTGAAAAAAAAATTATATAAAAAGAAATTGTTCAGTGAAAACCGCACCTCCCTATCGTTTCTAACTCCCGAGATATTTGCAGTTAAAATGGGTCACAAACTTCTGGAACGCGTATTTGGGATAATTAAAAAACCCTTATAAAGATTTTTTTCAACCCCATTTTTCTTAAAATGTATCAAAGATCATGCGAAACCAGGAATTTTTTAGAAAATAATAGAGCTAATAAAATTAAGATTGTCTTGAAAATATCGATAAGTTTTTGAACTGTTGGACAAAATTTATTTTGATTTTGTAAAATACGGTTTTTGGGTGTGGCATAATAATATTTTTTTTTACTCATGCGGGATAAATATTATCTTAGCGCCCACATTTTCGGGTTGAAAATGGCTGTTTGGCTATTAGTGGAGTCGATCTGGCGAAAAAAAAACCCGATAAATAAAGTCGCTCTTTTCGAATTTTTTTTTGTCATTTCATAGATTCGATGTCCCTCTTTCACGTGATCACTATATGAAAGCTAAAGGAGTGAAGATATGGGAAATCGGTTTTTCGCACGTAACTCGAGTTTTATTCGGATCGAAACGACTTCTAGATATAGAATAAAGGGCTCACGAAAACGCATAAACTGAATTTTAACCCATCCAAATCGGTCCAGCGGTTCTTGAGATATTGCTGTTTGAAACTATACGGATTTTCGTCGTGGCGAGAACACACCTAGAGCCGTGTTCGCATTTTTGGCAGGGAAGAAAGTGACTTCGATACTTGATTTTTTTTCCTCCGATAGATAGTCAGGACCCAAGCATTGTGTCCAAATTTCCCAATCCGGGTTAGCAAAATGGCAAACTCTTTCTTGAGGATACTGCTACAGAATGTATTAAGGAGATGATAATTTTCTCGGAAACGGACAAATGGCGACCGAATTTCGGATTTTGCAAATTTTATTTTTTGATTTTCACAACGAAAGTGGTGGAAATTTTTATTCGCCATCTCAAGTCAAAGATTAATCAATGTTTGCCAACTTAAACTAGATACTTGAAATTTTGACATAATGCTTGGGTTATGACTATCTATCGGAAGAAAAAAAATCAACTCTTGAAGTCACTTTCTTCCCTGCGAAAAACGCGAACACGGCTGGTTCGGCCTCATTTGACTTTTCTATTTTTAATGATAATATCTGATTTTTATATGGTTTGGCAACCTCGCCTATAAAAATTGTCGGTAGCAGGGGATGCCAACCTACACAGCACAGGATATTCCCAGAATATCCTCACAAGATACCTATGTTCTTTTTGCAGAATATTCCTAAGCAAATATTCTGAGAACGATCATAGAATGTATTGGATATATTAAAATATTCTATGAATATTTATATATTCTATTCCTAGTACATTAATATAGAATATTCTAAATACATTCTATGTACATACTAATTATCTTTTATTAAAAATAATATTGATGGATTTTTTTGTGTTGGTCATTTTCATATTTGCAACAATAAATAAGTGTAAAAAAATAAGCGCGTTAATTTGAAACCTTAGGAAAAATCTATGAAAAATTTTGTAGTTGTAAAATCTAAGTCGTAATGTAAATCAAATGCGCAAGCTCAATACAGCACTGCCATCTTGTAATATAAAGCTAACATGAACAAATTAATTCATATTTTTATTTATATACTTCTATACTAAAAAAATTTAATTAGGTTTGTATATTAATTTTCACTGACAAGAGTTGCAATAAACATTTAATTAAAAGTTAAAACTAAAAATCAACTTATTATAAATACTATACGGCAACGTCGCTGAACGTCGCTGTCACGTCACCCGTCACTCCCGTCAGTTTTGTGGTTAGGTGTCAGGTTAGGTTAGAAATAAGTCAGAGTAAGGGTAAACATTATTACAATATTGTAGAGAAACTGCCAGATACCCCATGGTTTTATAAAATTAAAGTAGACAGGAAGAAATCAAAACGATGGTGTATTGGTTTTCATAAAGACAAATCTATATTTAAATCATACAAATGTCAAGCTAGGCGATTCTTTTGTACTGCGAGTAAAATTAGAATATGACAAAAAAATTATCTACATAAATTCTTTTTACAGATCACCTTCAGATAAACAAGTTAATATGTTTCTAGAAGGTTTAAGAGATTTACTAGAGAGTCACCCTAAACAGTTCTCTTACAGCATTCTTATTGGTGATATTAACATTAACTTATTAGCTAAAAATACAGATGATACTCAGAATTATTTAACTTTGCTTACTGAATATGGTTACCTATCGGCCATAAATACTATTACTAGACCTGATTCTGGATCCTGCGTAGACCACATTTTCATAAAAACAGATAATAACAACTTGGATAATATAATATCAACAACTGTAGAAACATTCATTACAGATCATTTTGTAATATTATTACAAATTATGCTTAAGAATTGCAAAGTAAATCCTATTATGAACGAACATAAAAATTATTACAAACAAATTAATAAAAAAAAATTATTACAACACATGCAAAATACCAATTGGCATGAATTTACAATAATAAAAAATCTAGATTTCGCAGTTGGAAAACTTGTAGACTGCATTCAAGATGCTGTCGAAAAATCTGAAATTAAAATTAAAATAAAAAGTAATGAACGAAAACGAAAGGCTTGGATATCTGGGTCATTGATTAAACTCATTAACAAAAAAAATGAAATTTACAAGAAATATAAAAATGATCCACAAAATGTAATTCTGTGCAATGAATACAATAATTATAAAAAAAATATAAAAACCCAAATTAAAGAAGCAAAAATGAACTATTATAGAAACATTATTGATAAAAAGAAGAATGACTCCAAACAACTTTGGTCCGTAATAAATGAATTAACAAAAAACAAAGAAAAACAGTGTATAACACGTATAAAATCTGAAAAGGGGAATTTAATTAGTGACCCAAATCTCATAGCAGATGATTTTAATAACTTCTTTACAAATATAGGAATAAACTTAGCAAAAAAAATTAAAAAAACAAAAAATTATCAAGAAAGAAAGAATGTATGTAATAATTCCATATTTTTAACTCCCACAACTAATACCGAAGTAAAAAATATAATAACCAGTTTAAAAAAGAAGAAAGCTCCAGGATTGGACAACGTAACTGCAGAAACACTGCAGCACATTTCAGACTTTATAGCTGCCCCACTCACTAATATTATTAATACAAGTCTCTCTACGGGTATCTTTCCTCAACATTTTAAGCAGTCTTTAATTATTCCCATATATAAAAATGGCGAAAAAAACGAAATATCAAACTATAGACCGATAGCTCTGATATCTGCACTAGGGAAGATTCTAGAAAAAGTAATAAAAAAACGACTAAATGGTTTTTTAGAAAAAAATAAATTGCTATCGACAGCCCAATATGGTTTCAGGGAGGGAATATCTACTCAAGATGCGATTAGGGAACTGACTAATAAAATTTACCAATCAATTGACAAGAAAAAGCCATCAATAGGAATATTTTTAGACCTGGCTAAAGCTTTCGACACTGTGGACCACTGGCATTTACTAAATGCTCTTGAAGATATGAGTATAAGGGGTATAGCCTATAATTTAATGAAATCGTATTTAAGTAACAGAACACAGAAAACTAAAATACAAAATGTCATCAGCAAAGATCAAACAGTTATATGTGGTGTACCACAGGGAACAGTTTTGGGACCCCTGCTATTTATTGTATACTTAAACAATCTCTTTTTAGTTGAAAGTAAGGCAAATATTATTAGCTTTGCTGATGACACAGTAATGTACTATGAAGCTTCTGACTGGAATAACTTGAAACAGTTGATTGAAGAAGATTTACCCAAAATAAAAATATGGTTTGACTACAAATTACTATCTATTAATTTTAAGAAAACAGTATACTTACCCTTCTGCAGTCTAGCTTCAGGTCTTCCCCAATTTCAAAATATCGCTATCGGGGACGGTACATGTATATTATCTGAAAACAAAATAAAATATTTAGGTATAGTAGTAGACAATCACTTGCGTTGGGATAAGCATATTCAATACTTACTAAACAAATTGCGTAGTGTATTATTTAAATTCATACAAATATCACCAATCCTAAAGTTACCAGAGAGAAAAATTTTGTATCACAGTCTGTTTGAATCTCATCTCAGCTATGGAATAATCGGATGGGGTGGAGTCACTAAAACTCAATTAAAACCAATAGAAATTATTCAGAAAAGTTTTTTAAAAATAATGCTTAACAAAAACCGAAGATATCCTACTGAAAATGTTTATCATGAAACTCAAATATTTGATTTAAGGCAATTATTCTATCAAGCAATACTCACCCATCAATTCCAAAATCAAAATGAACTTCACACAGCTTTACATCAATATGGCACAAGGAATAGAGAAAATTTCTTGCCGCCACGTATGAATAAATCAGTTGGACAAAACAGTTACAGCTATCTAGGACCAAAAATCTTTAATAGTATTCCACCAGAGATTAGAGAAATAAAATCAATAAAAAATTTTAAAAAATCTACAAAAGAATTTATAAAAAAAATGCCGCGTCACTTCTTCCACAATATAATAAAATAAAGTATTCAAAAAAAAAATTAAACTGTAAGCTTTAAAAATACTAAAATTATAATAATAATAATAAAGTATAAAGTTTAATCAATAAAGTTTATTTACTTTGTGTAATATTTATGTATATTTTTGTATTTTAGTATTTTTTTTTAGACGTGCACTACAATCAACAGATTGAGAATAGGACACTGTGCGACCCCTGAACACCTTTTTAGAATAGGAAGCCGAGACTCCCCGGAATGTGAGTGTGGTAGTTTAGGATCACTGCATCACCTATTTATGGAATGTGTAAATAATTGCCATAACATTAACCTGCTTTATTCCTGCATGATTGCTGAAAAAAGTAAATTGCATGTTGCTTTAAATTTTAACGACTACCTGAGGGTAGTGGATGGAAATAGCGCCCGAGTTATTGCTAGATTTGTGAAAGCATCTATAGTCTATTTTTATGTATGAGAGAGTATTAAAATAATAAAGCGTTCGTAATCCATAGGCGTACCACTTCTTTTAGTAGACAGTTAAAATATTTTGTGAAGTTATACCTCGAGTATTTTCGTATGAAATAACCTTTGTATAAATATAATAAATATATCGGGTGTACACTTATATTTTCACCTAATTAACCTGCTTATAACTTCTAAACAGCTGAAGGTAAAAAAGTGCAATTTTTTCTAAAATATTTTATTTTTCCACAAGGTATGTTAAGAACATTGTGTCAAACAGGTTATGTAGGTATAAGGGTTTAAACTTTGACTTTTAAACAACGTTACGTTCATAAATAATAATTTTAATATAAAAACTACTTCTTACCTACAAATCCAAATCAGAATCGAAATCAGAAGATGAACTGTCGCAACCAATATTTACAATGAGTGGCTCGATCATTTCATCAGTAATATTGTCCAACTTCCACATTTTCTCTTCTTCTTTAATCGTATGATTTACTGCCTTTTCCCAGTTTTCAGGCTTCACATTATTTACAGCCTCCAAAAACAACTGTTTAACATCACTCATTTTAAAAGAATTATTTTTTCTTGAAACTTCTCCCTTTATCTGTGCCCATATCAGTTCAATCGGGTTTACTTCGCAATGATATGGTGGTGATCTAACCACCGTCATCCCACGATTTTTTGCAATTTCATCAATTTCATATTTTTTTAATTTCTCTTTATGAAGGGAACACAAATGATACAGTTCTCTTCTCACAGAACCGGGATGGAACTTAATATTCTTTGAATTTAGCCAATTCTGTAAATCTTTTTTTAACCACTTGGTTGTGGGCATTTTTTCTGTAAGTCTCGAGTGATAACTTGCATTATCCATTACTATTATACTGAGGAAGAAGATCTATCATTTGTCATTTGTTCGAACCACTCTTTAAAGACATCAGCATTCATGTCCTCATGGTAGTCACCGGTACGAGTAGATTCAAAAGTCAATAAACCACCTTTAACAAAACCGTTTGAACTACCGATGTGTACTATTATCAGTCTGCGCCCCTTTCCTGATGGTGGATTTAAACCAGTAGATAAATTATTTAAAAAAGCCTGTCTTCGACTTGTAACAGTTTCATCTTGCCAAAATTTATTTGGTGTATGTCCCTCGTTGATCCATGTTTCACCTAAATAGAATATATTTCTTCTTTGGTTTCTCATTTCTTTTATAGTCCTTAGGTAATTTCTTCTCCATACTACAATATCGCTTCTTTCTATTAAAATAGACTTTCTGGAATGCTTTTTCCATAGAAAACCTATTTCTTTTAAAAGTTTCCATAGTGTGCTTCGACTCATTTCAGGGTAATCCTTATCATCTCGAACCGTGGCAAGAACTTTGTCTACTGTCGGAAATTCTTTTCTAAAGAAGAACGCATGCACTTTCCTTCGAAGTCTTTCTTTCAAATGATTTTCTATTTGAAATTTTGGTTTTCCTGGAGCTTTACGTGCTGTTTGAAACTCGCCACATTTCTCTTCTTTAACAACTCTGTAAATCGTAGATTTCCCAACACCAAGCGTACTACTAACTAATTCCACTGTGTCATCAACACTTTTACATAAATGTTTGTCTGTAAATGATTTAAAACAATTAAATATTAATGTTTTTTCATTAACTGTTAAAGGACCGATTTTTTGTCGTTTACGCGGTACTTCCAAATTTTCCATGATCACACTAGAATTCACAATAGACTGCACACTGCACCTTGCATGTTGCAACTAAACGACATTTAGTAAGCTGTCAAGAATACACAACTGGACCTCCTTACTAAATGGAAAACCTACAATCGCATTTTCGGTGAAATTTGTTGGTAAGGGATTTATCTACTTATAATTCGATTACTGTAAGAAATTCTTGGAATTAAAATAAAACAAAATTGGCAAATAGGTACTTATTGAAAATAATCTTAAGATACGGCTATGTTATCTTTAATACACAGGACTTTTGGCCTGTCCAAACCTTTTTCTAGTGTTCTGTACAGCTTATGGTTATAAAAGACCCAAAACTTGTATTAGCTTATGACAATTTTAGGAAATATTTAGATTATTCCGTAAAAATATTTAAAATGACCGTACTAAGTTTTGCATTAGAAATGCTGTTTTATTACTCTCTCATACATAAAAATAGACCATAATATATTATTATAATTTTATAGATTAAATAAGCTGGGAAAGCATAACAAATAGGTATGACGAATGTCAGATTTCCTTAATTGGAACCTATTTGGAGTCTAACAATAAACAATACACCGCTCTGGGTAGATAGCCGAGTTGCTGAGCCCAAAGAAAACCAAAGGAAGAAGAAGAAGAAGGTTTACCTATTAGTTTATTGCAGGGCTCTTAGTATAAGATATATATTAAGCACCCTGGTTTATTGAAAAAAAAAGACATGGAAGGTAATGAAGGTAAGTCATAACATATTTTTTTAGTTGTAAAATTGGAGCACTACCCCTACATTGACAATCACTTTTTACATAATATATTCTTCGTAACTTAATAGAGAATTTTTATGAAAAACCATTTTGTCTAATTTTGGCTTTAATTTCCTATAACTAAAATGGTTCAATTTTATTACATATTGTCACTTTAATAAAAAAAATATTAATACTCTGGGAGTCTCATATACTGTCATAATCTGACGATTATGACATGCTATACTTTTTATTTTTAGATAGTGTAAGAAAACAATTTGGGACATCCACAGAGTCAGACATGGAACCTGCCATCAAACTATATGACTATTTGAACTTCTAAAACGTTTTTTATAACTTAAGTTTTAAGAATAAAACATAAGAAAATATTTATAATTTTTTTTGGTCTATCCTCCTTTTATTTTACAAAATGGTATAAAAGTACCTAAAAGTATGGCATAGAATATTATAAAAACATTCTAATGGATGTGTCAGAACATTCTCAGCACATTCTAATGGATGTTCTCAGAACGTCCTCAGCACTTGATAAGACCCTGGCCTTTGCAACATTCTAGGGATATGTATATCAGAAATTAGTATATTCATAGAATATTCAAATATACTTTTTCAATATTCTACACACATTCTAGGAAGGTGATTGTGCTGTGTGGGAAGCAGTTTTTTTCAATATTATTCATTGTTAACTGATTTGTCTTATTGTCAAGATGTTCAATAAACGAAGTTATTAATTAGTAAGTGTTAAAAAATGTTTTAATCAACAAAAATAATACAAATAACTACAGTCCACTTTCCCGAAAGCGACACGATAGTCATAATAAAACACGGCTCTAGGTGTGTTCTCGCCGCGGCGAAAATACGTATACTTTCAAATCACAATATCTCGAGAACCACTAGACCGATTCAATTTATGCGTTTTCGCGAGCCCTTTACTTTACATCTAGAAGTCGTTTCGATCGGAATAAAACTCAACGGATCACGTGCGAAAAACCGATTTCCCATGTTTATTTATCCTCCTCCACGCCTCCCTTAGCTTTCGTATAGTGATCACGTGAAAGAGCGACCTCGAATCTATGAAATCACAAAAAAAAGTTCGAAAAGAGCGACTTCGTTTTCAAAACCAGATCGACTCCTCTATATTATTTAATTATTTCCGTGCGACAAGTAAATTTTGTAAGTGCGAATGAGCGCACTCACTTCGTTCGTGTGTTAATCTTCGCTCTCGTGGGCAATCGATAACTTAGCGCACTTGTTACACAATATACTTTCTTATAACTTTTTATTATTAACAGTATTTTAATATAGTGCGAAGTGATTAAACAACGTATAGTCTAGTCAAATGGTAGTTTTTCGAAATCATAAGTCCGGTAGAAAATTTTTCAACGGAATTATATGTTTTTTGGGATGCTGAACACGAATCTGAAGTTTGCTGTCTCAGGTCGAAAAAGTCAAAAAAACCTCGAAATTTTCGGAGTTTTTCCAGTTTCCGCACATGTCTTGCAAACGACGCAGCGAACGGAAAATGTCGCGGTATTCAAAGTTGAAGAGTATAAATTTCTGCGTCGAATGACATTCCTAACATCCTAACCTCAAAATTTATAAGGTCGCTATCGTCAATCGAAAAAAGCCAATTTTTACCAACTTTTCTGAAAACTGCAATAAAAACTGGTAAAATAAAAGTTGTAAGCATCAAATTTTGAGTTCAGTGAGCACCGAAATTTTAAATTTGGATCAATATTGTAACGGTTAACAAATGTGAATAGCCAAACAAAGGGAATACTAAAATTTTATTCGATGACAAAGAAATTATTAAACAAAATTAATTAATTAAAAATCATAAATAACTATTTATTTCAGTCCAAATAATCATTAGGCAGAACGTAATCAATAGAATAAAGTTGGGACTAATTTTAGAACAAGAATCGTATAATAAAACATCAAATTTCTAATAATAAACTTTAACATGATAATCCCATAAAGAATTTACATCGACGATTATACAATAGTTATAAACAATTAAACAATGTAAGTCAAGACAAACTAGTTGTAGATAAGTCTGCAATCATCACAATAATGAAAACAGAGTTATTTTAAGTATTAGAAAAGAAATACATTATCAACTTAACCTCAAAATATAATATCAAAATTCAACAATGTAATCGATGGAAATTCATGGGAATTATAAGAAATCAAGAGAACAAAGGGTGGAGATATCCAAAATCAAAGTTGTATTGTAAAAATGGCATTAATAATTAAGTTTAATGCAAATTAGATAATCGATAATAGTGAAAATAAAAGCACTTAATGCACAGTTAATATAAGTTTAATTAAGAAATAAATTATACCAAAATCATTCGTTTTATCTAAGGAATGATTTGGTAATAGTTAAATTGCAAATAAAAATTAAAAATTTTTGAATTTAAAAATAATTTTGTTGAAATTTATGTCAAATCATGATCTAGGTGGCTTTGAAATGGTGGTTTATAAAAACCAGTTTTCGCTGTCAAGCGAGGCTTTTGGTTAAAATCCTTCGTCGAGTTCACATCAGTGTCTGTTGTAAAAACAAAAAAGTATCAGGTCAAAGCCACCTTGATTAAAAAAATAATAATTGTAAAAGTTTTACCTGTCAAAAATTCACAAGTGAAGTTAGAATTGATATTTACGAGGAAATTCGTAGAAGTAAATAATTAAACGAATTACAAACGACATTTCATCATTTGCACCTGAAGAATATCCTATATCCTGTTCCAACTATATTCCGAGGAATTTTATCCAGTATTCCTAATTTGAAATTTATCCAGTATCCTGTTTTTCCGGTGTTTGTATCCTGTTCCAACTACATTCCGAAGAATTTTATCCAGTAATCCTGATTTGAATCTTGGAAGATCTAATTTGTTGCATCGTCAATTTTGGAAAAGTAGATAAACAAAGATATCTAAAAGTTTAAACATTAAAAGGTACCTATTTTAAATATCGATATTTGATACCATAATAACAAGTAAAAGGCCAAAAGTAATAATTAATTAGGTTAGGTTAGATATTAGTATATAATTAGGATAAGGTAAGAGAATAATTTATCAAGTCAATAGTAATTGCTAATTTCATAATGAAAAAGGAAATTACGCTTACCTTTTTCTAATAAACAATCTTTTCACAATAACTGCATAGTCAACCATTTTTCTTGTTAATAAACATTTTTAAAGTCCTGAATCATTATTTTGCGGCCAATTTTAGAAGCACAACTGGAATTAGGAGACTCATTCTCTCTACTGGGATAGAGATGGCGCCGGGCGAAAATTGATTACGTTCTGACTAAGGTTACGTCGGAACGAAATAAAATAAAAAATAATCTATCAAAATTTATAGAAAAAAATTATTCAAAATTAGTGTCTAGAATTTATCCATCAGATCTAATAATAAAATCATAGTTTTTTTAAAAGTTACTTACTAGAACAAAATTAAAATTTTCTAATAAATTAAAATTAAATTAAGCACTGAATAAAAGTTAACTACTTCATATCTGCTTCACGTCAAGAACACGTTTCGTTGACCAAGTAGACGGTAAGTAACAATATATACGCATATACTGATCATTTCTCCATTTTCCCTCCAAACCCTTATATTTGACCAATATGAAGGGGTCTAATAATAACAAGTCTGCGCTTGTCACCTCTCAAACTCCTATTCTCATCCCTTAATTGAAGTACCAACCCCCCTCCCTCTCACAAACCCCCTTCCCAATCCAAATTACTTCTTCCCCCCTTCTTTTTTGAAAGCCTGACTTGAGGATTTACAAGTATTATGTAGATGTAATAAAAAGTAATTACTACTGTCACAACTGTATTATTGTTGGAAAATGCTTCATAAAAAAATAAATTATTTCTATTTGGAATGATTGTGCTGGAGTTATTAAATAGTATATCGACGAAAAGTCATTTGGAATCAATATTATGCAATTTCATGGCCAAAAAAAATTCTCGGCGGACTCAGCACCCGTAAAAGCTTCAAATTTGCTCGAATTTTAATTATATATATATATTGTTACTTATACCCACGCTAGAAAACGAATATGCGTGTGAAATACCTAATTTTGTTGTCTTTGTACTTTGTTTTAATTTATTTTGTGATAAGTAACTTTTTAATTTTTTTAAGATTAATTTTACCTTCTAACGTAATCTTAGCCAGAATGTGTTTACTTTTGTGGGGTGGCCTTTTTCACCTCAGCCCGAAGCACAAGAAACTTTAATCTTAGAGGTGCTTCAGTAAATTGACATTTAAAATTATAACCTTCAAATAATAACGACACAGTTAAAAGAAAATATGTGTGCATTTATTTACAATAATAAAAAAAAGAACTCAAATTGGCGATTGCAGTGTGCAATATTTTGGACAGAAGAAAGTAAGTGTAATGTTTATTATTATTATAAACTTTCAAATTTTGTAACTGTTATTTATTATGTGCAATTCTTTCTTACGTTATTCTGTCTTTGTTATTTTAAATTAAAAATATAGGTTAAGTTAGTTGAGTACTCTGGCCTTATTGTTTATTTTTAAAGTTTTAAATATCGATATTTAAGAAAAGAAAAGGTACCTTTAATACTTTCTGAATTCTTTTAGCAAACTTTAGTTGCTTGGTTGCAAATCGACGCTGTAGTCCAAATGATTCTACCAGGTTTCAATGAGGAATACGGGATTATGTTCTCAGGATACATTAACTGGATACAAATTCAGGAAAAGTTTCAGGAACTGGATTTACCTCAGGAAAGGATGATGGAATGTTGATTGGAAAGTCTATTTTGTTTAAATTTCAAAATCTTCAGATAAAAATTAATTCTAACCTCACTTTCGAAGTTGACAGGTAAATTTTTACAATTATTTCATCGATCTACAATGGCTTTGATATAGATTTTCATTTGTTTACGTTATGAGGATCGATGTGGACCGTTCGGTGGTCTTTTAGAAAAAGCCCCGCTTGATCGCGGAATTTGGTTTTTATGAACTTGCATGTCATAGCATCCTAGATTGGAATTTGACATAAAATTCTTAAATAAATTATTATAATATAAAAAAAATTACTTTTAAACATCTTTTAACGATTACCAAATCATTCCTTAGATTAAAAGAATGATTTTGGTGTAAATTATTTGCTATTTTGACTAATATTAAGAATACATGAAGGTTTTTCTGTTTTCGTTATTATTGAAGTTATAATTCTGTTAAACTCTATTATTATTGTTTATTTTACAATAATATTATGATTTTAGCTTTTTTCTAATTTTCATTCTTTCCCCTTAATTTAGATTAATGATTTGTTTAAATTTTGAATATTGCATTTTAAGGTTATGTGGAAATTCCTTTTTCACATAGTGTTTAAAATAATAACTTTTACTTAGATGTGACGATTGCAGACTTGTCTGAGACTAAACCAGTAAGGAATTTTAATTTATTAGATTCGACATCCTAAGACCGGTTTCTGTCTTTCGACTTCATCGAATCCAATAAATAAAAATTCCAAACTCGAACAAGTCAAGTTTTTGAAACTGCACATTTCATTATACTAGTAAAATTTTAAAAGCAAACTTAAGAGTTGCGAAGTGAGAATTTTAGAAATTATAACTTCCGGTCAAATTTTCTATGAGCAAAAAAAAGTTAAAAACTAATAGCTTCCTGAGAAAGCTTAGAATCTCCTCTTTAAAATACTCTTTTTTTGCGCACATATTAGGCAAAGATACTTTTGTTTTTTCACGAACGATTTGAATACCTATTTGTATGCAGCGCAGCGACTTAGCGCGCGTAGGGTCTTCTAATTCGCTTTCATATTTTTAATAATTTAGGTAAATAATTAATAATATAAATCTTAACTACTTAAAGTTGTGAAATAAATCACACTTGTTCCCAAGAACAAAGCCATTAAATGTCCTACACTGCACCAGCGTCTGGACTTCAACAACTACTCCTTGGGCTATATGCCCCCCCAGGTATTGAATTACGAAAGTCCAGGCGTGGTTTGGCGCCCGACCAAGTCGGGGCTTTAAACCAAAAACTTTGATTTTATTATTAAAGGAGCTTGCCATTCTTAGACCGGTTTCGGAATTATTGTTCCTCTTCAGTAAGAAGCAGGCTCTCTCGAATTTCTATCTCTAAAGAAATTCTGAAGATCGCTTTGAATCCACCAACTCTTAGTACAAACGGTTAAGTCGAGAAAGAGGAGGTGAGTGCAACGCCATCTCTTCACTTTTATAATAAAATCAAAGCTTGCAAAACTATAGAAAACTCTAACGACGGTGGAATATAAATCTTAGTAAAATATTTTACTCTTTCACGGGGTGCTATTAGTTTCTCGATTTTTTTTTATTTTTCGAGATATCGGTAACGCAAAAACCAAATTTCCGATTTTGTTTTCGAAATTGTAAATTTAAGCATACACTTTAGAGCAGCAAATATTTTTTGTTATTAATTTAATATATATCTTCAATTTCATAAAAATCAGTGAGAATTTTAGAAATTATAACTTCCGGTCAAATTTTCTATGAGAAAAAAAATTAAAAATTGATGGCTTCCTTAGACAACTTAGATTTTAGGCAAAGATACTTTAGTTTTTTCCGAATATTTCTGAATATTTGTATTTTTGTATTTTTCGAATACGCTTTTTCTTATATTTAATAATTTTTTATAGTAATAAATTTGTTTTAAATAACTTATATTATAAATTTGAGTAAAATTTTCCTCTCTTTCACACGTGGTGCTATTGGTTTCTCGATTTTTTTTATTTTTCGAGATATTAGATAACGCAAAAACCAAATTTTCGATTTTGTTTTCGAAATTGTAAACTTAAGCATACACTTTAGAGCACCAAATATTTTTTTAACGTTTTCTACACCCAATAAAGTACTAAGAGCCTAGTTTCAGCGATATCACATTTTATGAGAGATTTTGGTCTAAAATGTGGCTCTGGCAACTGGGCTATTATAAAATTGTATAAAGATGTTTATTAATTAAAATAAATATACAAATGTATCGTATTGGAATAAAATGGTTTTCATGTTACATTGGGAGAAAATGTAAATTGCTTGGTTTAAAATAGCCCGAAAAGAAGTTTTCAAGTACTTTATATTTAATAAAATTTCTGGGGGAGGCTCCTCGATCACTCCGCTGAGCAGGGGATATTCCATAACCTCAAGACCCTCACCACCTGGGTGGAAGACAGTCCCCCCCCCCCTCTAGAAAATCGTCTGGATCCGCCCGTGTACATTATAAAGTGTATTTTTATCTTTATTAAAAAAAATAATTTCTAATTTATATAAATAAATAATCACTATTTTTAAAATAAAAATGTATATTCTTCCATATTTCAATGCTGTTCAAAATTCTAAACAGAATTGATATAGCACATCATATCATAAATTTTATCCTTATTAGTAAATAAAGATGACCAATCACACAGTTTTGTAGAAAATCCTGATTGAATTTTGAAAATGTAATATCTGTTCAACAGATATGTATTATTAAATACGTAAGTGCAATATTACAGACAACAACTTTAATAGCTGAAGGAACTACTTGGTAAAGGCCATATGAAAATCGTCAATAGATGCCGCGCGAGATTGCATCAAACACTTTTAACTAGAGCGTGTTACTACTATATTATCTTTATACAATGTATATACCATTCGAGAGTTATTAAAAAGTTAGAAAATTGGGCGCTAGAATCATCTTCATAACTATTTCGGGGAAAAACTTATAGAAGGGTTGTGGCAACTTAACAGTTAAGCTAGCAGAACACCATTTTCTCCACGGCCACTACTGAGTGTAGTTATTCTGAAACCACTTATAATAACAGAAAATAAACATTCTCGCTCTTGAGATTGAAAGAAAATTCTGAAACATTTGTCTCTTATGTATTTTATATGTATTACATTCTATTCCGTGATTGTTTACAAAAATAAGGTTTGCCATGAATGTCAAATTAACTGTCAGTATTAGTTGACGTGGTCTTAATATTGGTTTGTAAAAACTTTTAATTTATTAAAAAGGAGAAGAAAATCAAACGATTCAGATGTAGAATTTGAAAATACTCCTTCAGAAATAAAAAAATATGCCGATAATATAACTCAATATATAATATATATAATATATATAATATAATATAACACAATGTTGAGAGGTTGAGGTTTCATTTTACTATATTTAATTTCTACTTTCTGTGGCCGTGGAGAACGTACAGTCTGTTACTCTGTTGGAATGAAAATCCGACACTCGTGGCTCCTCACGCTCGCATTCGCTCGCGTTCGGAATCCTCCACTCGTATCGAATTCTCATTCCAACCTTGTTACAGAATATACTATTCTTCGCGAACAACTTGAGTTTGTGTTAGAAAATAGTTAATAAATAGTTAGACAATACTGTAATACTTTCAGTTGATGGTGCCGAAACGGCTGTGTCAGTTTAAAATACGTAGATTCGTGTTCAACACCCCAAAAAACATATAATTCCGTTGAAAAATTTTCTACCGGACTCATGTTACGAAACAGGCACTTTTGAATACCATTTGACTAGGCTAGTAGTCAAGGGTAAAATTCGTGATTTCTATTGACCTAATTTATGATGAATTAGGGTGTTTCATTGGGAGAGGGTAATATTTTAACAGTTGATAGGAGTGACTGAGGTGATTCCAAATAACCCATATTATATACGGTCCCTTATAGCTGAGATACAGAGTGTTTTGTTCATTTTGGTCATTTCTTCATTGCCTCCTGTGCTTTTATCCACTTTGTATAATTTTATAATATTTGGTACTCATATTCTATGTGTCTTAACAAATTAATTGAGATATTATTAATATCGAAAATACAGGCCCGGCTTTACTAAAAATTGACAAATTCGTTCCACTCATAAACAACACCCTGTATGTTAAATTTTCAAAAATATTTTACCACATCTAAAAAGAGGACAAAAAATTTGATTTAATGATGTACTTTTTATTTTTGCACATATGATTTTGTTAGGATCTCTTATATTTTTGTAGCACCAACTTGCTAATTTAATCCTATTAAGTTGTAATCAATATTATTTGGCCTAATTAACTATTTTGTTTAAAAGTATGTTATACCAAAATTTTTTATCGGCATCTAGGCCTATAAAAACAGATTTACAGGACCGTACTGGGAACTAAACGTCACATTAGAATTAGCTATAGATCACGCATTTTATTTATTTCCTTATGAAAAATTGTGTAGTTTGGAGTAGAAGAGTAAAAGAAACTATAATCAAATGTTTGTTAATGATAAAAGTAAAAAGCATTGTGAATGTGACGCGATATTATTTAAAGTTGGGAATACGCTATACTATTTGTGAAATTAAATAGATACGTCAACAACACATGATCCGAATAAATAAAAATAATTTTTAGTTAAATAATATCTAATTAAATTATAAACAAAATTAAAAAATTACACAACACTTAAAAGACTAGAAACAAAACAAGTTTAAACAAATTATAATAATTGTTCGAAATGACGCCCATTCTGTTGAATGCATGTTGTTGTTCGCTTTATAATTTGGTTTACAGATTTTCGAATGATGTTTTCGTTATTTTTAACCTCTTGGCAGGCGTTTACTATTCTTTCAATCAGTTCTTCCTGGGTATTTATTTGAGATGAGTAAACTTTGGACTTTAAATGTCCCCAAATATGGTAATCGGTGATCTTGAAGGCCAATGTATAGGACCACCTCTGCGTATTAGGAAAATTTTCATTTAAAAAATTCCGTACAATTAGCCTAAAACCATGTTCTCTCATGTACCGAAACGTTCTTGAAAACGTTTCATACTTTGGTACTATTCGATTTGATATTCCTTGCTTGCGGCCAGACCATTCCCGTCACAAAAACCATATATGTATATCCTTCATTAGAAAATTGATGTGGCATTTTTAAAATAATCGAAACCAAACTACAAACTACAAAAATAATGCAAACCTTGTGAAAACTTAAATAAAAATAGATTGACACAGAGAACTCTAAACTGTCAATTCTATCTAGATTTTGTAATTTTTTATGTTTTCATATTACTATTAAATTTCACAAATAGCTTATTACCAAACTTACTTAATTAAATAAAGAACGCGTTTTCAAGTACTTTTATCCCTTACAAAAATTAGATTTTAGATTCTTTAACTCTCCTACTCTAAAATACATAATTTTTCATAAGGAAGGTTAAAAAAAATAAATAAAATGCGTGATGTCTAGCTAAATCTAATGTGATATTTAGTTCCTAGTACGGTCCTGTAAATCTGTTTTCATAGGCCTAGATGACGATAAAAATTTTTGGTATAACATACTTTTAAACAAAATAGTTAATTAGGACAAATAATATTGATTACAACTTAATAGGATTAATTAAGCACGTTGGTGCCCCAAAAATATAAAAGATCCTAACAATTTATGAGTAGTAAAATCATATGTGCAAAAATAAAAAGTATATCATTAAATTCAATTTTTTGTCCTCTTTTTAGATACGGTAAAATATTTTTGAAAATTTAACATACAGGGTGTTGTTTATGAGTGGAACGAATTTGTCAACTTTTAGTGAAGCCGGGCCTGTATTTTCAATATTAATAATATCTCAATTAATTTGTTAAGACACATAGAGTATGTGTACCAAATATTATAAAATTATACAAAGTGGATAAAAGCACAGGAGGCAATGAAGAAATTATTTGGAATCACCTCAGTCACTCCTATCCCCTGTTAAAATATTACCCTCTCCCAATGAAACACCCTGTATAATCGAAAAGAAAATATTTCAGTTCGAATTATATTATTTTGTTTCATCACCTCACTTAACGATATTTAATAATATATAATAATAATATAACTTACTTTTTCAAGTGTACGTGTTGTAGCACGCAATTTCGTAATATTTTATAAACAAAACGTTGATATTCTTGATCTTCCATGGAAGTAGTTAAATCAACTTTAATTTTTTTTAAATTATCATTTAGATAAAAAGTTGTTAAACGAATTTGTAGTTTTACATGCATGACGATATAAATTAAGTAATTAATTGGAAGCCCATAAAGAAAACTCATAATAATAACTCCGAAATAATCCAACACTATTGTAAAACGGTCGTACTCGCCAATAATTGACCGAAAATAAGCTTTAAAAAATAAGATATCATGGCCGAATAAAGTATATCCTGAGCAAATGACAATCACTTGGAAAATATATAGAAAACTACAAATAAACTTCGTGTTCCTTATTTCTTTTCCAATAGTCTGATTAAAGAAAGTGTCTTCAGTTTTCAAAGAAGAAAAGTGTTGAAATACATATTTTGTAAGGTTTCCCAGTCGGTTCAAATGCATCGTTACACAAATTAGGACTACCAGATGCTAAAAAATATACATTAAGTTTTAACAAAATGTAGTTGGGAATCTGAGGCCTTCTAGGAAGCGTTTTAAAGATGCTCTATACAACTCGCGAATATCCACCTAAAAAACATGAAATCCTATGTAAAATGACCTGCCGGATTCGAATTTTTTGTTCGCCCTTTGACCAAGTCGGGGCTTTAAACCAAAAACTTTGATTTTATTATTAGACCGGTTTCGGAATTATTGTTCCTCATCAGTAAGAAGCAGGCTAGCTCGACATCCTATCCCTAAAGGATGTCAGAAAATCAAAGCTTACAACCTTAGGTAGTTTTGGTACGCCCATAGTCTTTTTTTGGTATTTTTATGGTTCAAAAAATTCCACCGTCGTTACAATTTTTTGTAAGCTTTGATTTTATTATGAAAGTGAAGATGGCGTTGGGCCCTCCTCGTTCTTGATGTACGTGAACACTTTTATCAAGAGCGAGGCTAGTCGAATTCATTTTCTGACATCCTTTAGGGATAGGATGTCGAGCTAGCCTGCTTCTTACTGATGAAATTCCGAAACCGGTCTAAGAATGGCAAGCTCCTTTAATAATAAAATCAAAGTTTTTGGTTTAAAGCCCCGACTTGGTCGGGCGCCAAACCACGTCTGGACTTTCGTAATTCAATACCTGGGAGGGAATATAGCCCAAGGAGTAGTTGTTGAAGTCCAGACGCTGGTGCAGTGTAGGACATTTAATGTCTTCGTTCTTGGGAACAAGTGTGATTTATTTCACAACCTTAGGTAGTTTTGGTACGCCCATGGTCCTTTTTTGGTATTTTTATGGTTCAAAAAATTCCACCGTCGTTACAAAATAATATTTATTGCAAACTAGTGCTTAACTTTGTTAATTGGTGTCCGATCGTTATGAATTTCGGATATGATATTTTTCAGTACTTCCCTGACATAGTGTCATAACAATAAAAAATGTAGAACGTCAAATAAAAGTTACGTCATTTTTTTTTTCGCAGAGTAAAATGGTGAGTCGAGAAAACTTTTTTATCTTTAGAGATAGTTAACTACTATAAACGAGAAAAATGTTGCCAATAGAGCAACGAAACTTTTTTACTTTAACTTTTTTTTCATACGACGTTTAGTTTGGGTTGTGTACTTTTTTAAAACCGAACGAAATTGAATCGGCGCGTCACATCTCTTGGCGGTATCCACTGTGGGTGCGAATAAAGCGATCAGTGTGTCAAAGAGAGTAAACACCATATCCTTCTTCATACGCGCAACAAAGATGACGCGCATTACAATATTAATATGACACTATAGGGGGTATAGTGCGATTTAGTTAAGTAATTTTTAAAAATATTATTTTGAGAAAAGGAAACAAATCTGAATTCTATAAGGATGTGTTAAGAGAAATTAAAGATGTACCTGTTGAGCTTTCCTGCATAGAAATAGAAGAAAGCGACACTTTTAGCACAGCTTACCTATATAAAAAATATTTCGAGAATTATTTTTAAAATACGTGTCTTTACTATTAAAGTAAAAGTCTTAGATCTGTGGTACAATAGTATCTACACATTGCATTACGAGTTTGAACAAAGCTTAAAGCAAACAGAAAAATATAGAAGATCGAAAAATTGTCATTTTGAAACATGCGAAATACGAGACGAACTTGTGATATACCTTATAATAAAAAGAACCTCTTGGCATATTTAGCACAAAAACTAATGAAACAAAATTATGTTATACCTGATCAAATTGAAATTGTATTGGCAGGAATGTCAGAAGATAATCAAAGAACAATAAAATGGACAAAAATTGAGTCGAAAGTGGTTGATGAGTTACAGTTTACTATGGGCATGAGGAACCTGATACTAGAATATTTGCAATTATTAATTTTTTTACAGACATGTTTAAGGTATTTGTTATTTACTTATTGGACACAGATGTTTTTATTTTATCAACATTTTTCTCGGTTACCTTAGATGTCGAAATTTGAATGGAAAGAGAAAAGAAATGTATCCAATGTTTCTCAATCATTAAAGCACTAGCAAACTTGAAGCATCTGGATGTTAAAATATTAGCAGACAATTTGTTGTCAATATATTGTTTATCTGTTAGCTTTCCGTTTAAAAAAGGCAAAAGAAGAGCCCTAAAAATAGTGTTGTCTCAAGAACCAGATGAGATGAATATTTTGGAAACAAAATATATCATTGAAGTTTATACTATTATACTGGTAGTTAAATAAGGTTTTAATAATTACCCTTTGTTAGGGATTTGCCGTCGATGGAGGATTCTTTTATTTTTCTTGTGAGAAGGGCATTTTTACAATGCGCAGTTTTCAAAACGACATATATGTTAAATCCAGATCTGCCAGAAATTCTAAAGTTTGGTTACGAACGCAAAGACAATAACTGTATAGTTCCAAAATTAATGTCCAAAGACGCAAAACCTACATTTTTAAAAATTACTCCATTTTACAAATGTAAATTATTTAACTGTGCAAATGCCTGGAAGTAAATGTAAGATGCAATATAAGTTTCCAGTGTGAGGGAAAATGCATAATATTGTGTTTTATGCTTGTAAAAAAATTATTATTATTATTCCTATCATTTCTCAATCTCATAAATGGCACTATACCCCTACAGTGTCATATTAATATTGTAATGCGCGTCATCTTTGTTGCGCGTATGAAGAAGGCTATGGTGTTTACTCTCTTTGACACACTGATCGCTTTATTCGCTCCCACAGTGGATACAGCCAAGAGATGCGACGCGCCGATTCAATTTCGTTCGGTTTAAAAAAGTACACAACCCAAATTAAACGTCGTATGAAAAAAAGTTAATGTAAAAAAGTTTCGTTGCTCTATTGGCAACATTTTTCTCGCTTATAGTAGTTAAGTATCTCTAAAGATAAAAAGTTTTCTCGACTCACCATTTTACTCTGCAAAATGACGATATTTTGTGTCATCTAGAGAAAAAAAAATGACGTTCTACATTTTTTATTGTTATGACACTATGTCAGGGAAGTACTGAAAAATATTATATCCAAAATTCATAATCATCGGACACAAATTAACAAAGTTAAGAACTAGTTTGCAAAAAATATTATTTTAAGGAAAATTTTCAGTTTTTTCAAAAATGTCATGGATTGACACATTTCGCAATTCCGGATCAAAGGGCGAACAAAAAATTCGAATCCGGCAAGTCATTTTACATAAGATTTCATGTTTTTTAGGTGGATGTTCGCGAGTTGTATAGAGGTGGTAGAATTCAGCACCTCAGATTCCCAACTACAGGGTAGAGATTAGCAAAAACAGTTGTTATTGTCAAATAAGAAATATGAATTTATTATTATCTTGTATATAAAATACAGCTAAGCGTTTTGATTTTTATTTCTCCCAGAATAAATAGTTGTAGTTGTTGAAAACTGTGGCCTTAATTGTTAAAATCCCTTTATTACCCAACGATGTTTCAAAATTCATTACATTTATCACGAATATACCTGAGTTATTAATAATAACAATTCAATATGATTAATTTCATCACCTTATTAGTTGGTTTGTATTAATTGACCGTAACATATATACATATATATAGGGTGAGTTGATAAAGGCTACATTTTAAAATTAATTTGAAATATACAGGTTGTCCCAAAAAAGTGTGGCGTATCAAAGTTATATTTTTTCTGAGGGAACACCCTATATTTTATTGCATTTATAGATTATACGTTAAAAATAAGATAAACTTTCTTAAGTATTCCCTATACCTAAGCTTTTTAGTTTTCGAGATATTTTGATATTTCTGAAAATGGAAGCACTTACAAGAAAACCAATAACTCGGAAACCTATGGAATTAGCCAAATTCAATTTTAACTGAACAAAATAAGACTAATAATTGAAAGCAATTAAAGTTGTTTAAAATTATACAGGGCGTCCAAAATGGGGCCATTCTCTAGTGACATATTCAAGCGACAATATCGTTCTTATTTTAAATAGGACACCCTGTATTTTATAATCCTATTATGTAGCAAATTCCATTACCTTTTAAAAATTATAAAAGTCCACTATGCCTAAATCTATTAATTTTGGAGTTATTTTTATTTTTGTTAAATTTTACATGATTTTTCCACCGTCATGCCTAAATATAACACCCTGTATTTGAGTATCATAATAATGAAAATTATGACGGTTAACTAATCCATTATTATGAAAAGTGGATTCATCTGTAATTTTTTCAGATCATAGTCTAAGCCAAAGGTTCCCAAAGTGGTCCAGGTGGACCCCCAGGGGTCCATAGGAGGCCATAAGGGGGTCCACGTAGACGTGAAAAGAAAACAGGGGTTCACAAGTTGTAAGGGGGGTCCATGAAAAATTTCTGGTTTTCATAATAAAGAACAAAAATTAAAATTAAAAGTATGACTATTTTTTATTATTGATTTACATTTCAGAGTTCATTGTTGATTGTTTGTAATAATAAATGTTTACAATTTTGTATAACCACAAGTATTATTTTAATAAATAGGACACAAGAAAATGTGCTACTTTTTTTTTTCTTCTTAACACCCCCAATTTGGGGTGATATTTTTTAGGAGTTTTGGGAATACAGTAGAAATGTAGCAGCAGGGGGTCTACCGAAAATAGTAAAACTTTGAAAGTGGTCCACGAGAAAAAAAAGTTTGGGAACCTTTGGTCTAAGCTGATCAAATACAGTGTGTTATATTTAGGCATTACGGTGGAAAAATAATATAAAATTTAACAAAAATAAAAATAACTCCCAAAATTAATAGATTTAGGTATAGTAGACCTTTATAATTTTTAAAAGGTAATGGAATTTGCTACATAATAGGATTATAAAATACATTATTGCTTTCAATTATTAGTCTAATTTTGTTCAGTTAAAATTGAATTTGACTGATTTCATAGGTTTCGAAGTTGTTTAGGCCGTGTAATTAAATTTAGGATAATAAAAAATGTGTTGCCTATATCAAAGCCCTTTTAATAATAATAATAATAATAATAATAATAATAATAATAATAATAATAATAATTGCTTTCAAGTAATTTGGGTACGCCCATGTCGCGTGATTTTGAATTTAATAGAAGTAGTACCACTTCGACTTCGAACCGCTGTACATCGTACACGATATAAATTGTTCTTTTTTCTAATAAACCGACCGGCAATATCGTTCATTTGTAATTAAGTGAAAATACACCCAATCCTATTTTCCAATTTACCCCTATTCTTTCCTGGGTGCCAAAATAGCTGTGTATCCTGGTGGAACACTCTGGATATAAAGGTAGGATTTTTATTTTTACCAAATAAAGTCTACTTAACTTATAAAACCTAGCAGAAGTTATTGGTTTTCTTGTAAGTGCTTCCATTTTCAGAAATATCAAAATATCTCGAATACTAAAAAGCTTAGGTATAGGTAAGAAAGTTTATCTTATTTTTAACGTATAATCTATAAATGCAATAAAATATAGGGTGTTCCATAAGAAAAAATATAACTTTGATACGCCACACTTTTTTGGGACAACCTGTATATTTCAAAATAATTTTAAAATGTATCCTTTATCTACCCACATATCCAGGAATAAATAAAATTTCCGTTCCGTTGCGTCTACCGTGACTCACCCTGTACATATAGAGAGAGAATATGCTTTATTGTCAAAGAAAAATTACAAAAATTTTATAGGAAAAGCGAATTTAAAACTAATCATAATAAAAATAAATTAATAGACAAAACAAAACACAAACAAAATATGAATAACAATTGCATTGGATATGCAATATCCGTCACTATAAGTTGTTAATGTTCAAATTAAAATTTTCAATTTAACTTAATTTAATTATTGCTCCTATATGCTGCAACCCAAAAGTCTAAGGCACGTTATAGAATTGTATCACTGTGTAAAATGGTCTTTCTTGAAGAAAAGCCCTAGTCGATCTTCTGAACTTATCATATGAATTTATAGATTTTAACTGTATCGGGAGGTTATTATACAATTTTTTTGCATTGTAGGTAATATACTTTTTTATTAGGTCAGAGGTGGGAATAGTTAAGTAAACATCAGTATCTAAATTTCTTGTAGGATATTTACGAGTTGATCTTTTCGATAACTTTTGAATGTGCTTGTGAACTAAGCAGACGGATTCAAAGATAAATAGAGCAGGAAGTGTTAGAATTTTGAAATTTTTAAAGTAATTTTCACAGTGTGTCCTACTACTTAAACGAAATACATAACGAATTGCTCTTTTTTGTAATTTGAAAATAGATTCGAAGTGGTATAAGCTACAAGAACCCCAGAACGGCAAACTATAGCGAAGGTGAGATTCGAATAAGGAAAAGTAGGTCATTAATGCAGTAGTAGGGGTTAGCTCTTTAGAAACAATTTTAATGGCAAAACATGCAGAAGATAATTTTTTTGCCAAGGTATCAATATGAGTGGACCATTTCAGGAATTTGTCTCTATAAAGACCTAAAAACTTAATTGAGTTCACCGTTAGAATCGGATTATTATTTAGAGTTATAGGCTGTAAAGTACCTCTGTAAGACATTCCTACGGTTTTACTGATGTTGAAACAAAGCCCATTCGAGTCAGACCAGGACTTGATAGTTACTAGATCTTTGTGTCTGCATATCACTACTCCAGGTTACACTCGTGTCATCGGCAAATAATGTAATTCTTCCACTTATTTTTTAGTCTGTGATATCGTTGATGAATAATAAAAATAAAATTGGACCTAACACTGAACCTTGAGGTACTCCACTGCTAATTGGCAGATTTGAAGAATCAGCACCATTAGCACGTACCTGCTGATTTCTATTTTCTAAGTAAGTTTTAAACCATTGCAAAGGAGAACCCCGTACACCATAAATTTGTAGTTTCTTAATTAAGATTTCATGATTAACACAATCAATGGCCTTTGCAAAGTCACAAAATACTGAAGCTGTGAAAAGTTTATCATTAAGTGAAGTATAATTTCATTAAGAACGGAAAACATTGCGTCACTAGTGCATTTTTTCGGAAGGGAACCATATTGATGAGATGTTATGATGTTTTGTTTGGAAAGAAATGGCAGTAGGCGATTTTTCATTAGCCTTTCTATTATCTTTGTTTATGCTAGATTGTAATGTCTGTATATCAGAACCAGGTTACACTCGTGTCATCGGCAAATAAAGTAATTCTTCCTCTTATTTTTTAGTCTGTGATATCGTTGATGAATAATAAAAACAAAATTGGACCTAACACTGAACCTTGAGGTACTCCACTGCTAATTGGCAGATTTGAAGAATCAGCACCGTTAGCACGTACCTGCTGTATGTATTTCATTAAGAACGGAAAACATTGCGTCACTAGTGCATTTTTAGGTAGGAAACCATACTGATGAGGTGTTAGGATGTTTTGTTTGGAAAGAAAGGGCACTAGGCAATTTTTCATTAGCCTTTCTATTATCTTCGATAAGGTAGGTAATAAAGCAATATGTCTATAGTTCCAGGTTTCGATTTTGTCGCCACCCTTATGAAGCAGGATTGTTATAGCTGTTTTTAGACAGTTCGGAAAGATACCATATTTGAAGGATTCATTAATCATCGAAGTTAACATGTTAATTACTACATCAGGTAAATTTGAAAATATTTTAGTGGACAAGCCATCATTTCCACAGGAAGATTTATTTTGAATGATGTTTATGATTTACACTAGTTCGTGCTTATCTACTGGTCCTAGGAAGAAACTATTAGTGACCCTTTTAGTAGGTAGGAGGAAGGAGAGAGCATCCTGACCCGGAGCTATGTTAGAGCTGATATTCTTTCTTACATTAACGAAATAATTGTTTAGTTAATCAGGACTAGGATTAACAGTGTTTCAAGAACGGGTTTTATTTCTTAAGTCATTTATAATAGACCAGGTTTCTTTGGAAGAGTTTTAAGCTCTTGAGATAGTTTTAATGGGGCGAAGGGGAAATGCTGTGTTGAAACACTTAATTATTTTATTTGTAGCTAGACACAAGTTATAAAAATTTTCAAAATTACGCTGAGAAAATTCTACCCAACTGACTGACTTTTTTTAGAGCTGTGCGTGGTATTACAAATTTGGCAAAAACTGCTTCATGGTCCGAAAGACCTGAGCTAATTACTTGGTGTTCAACATCAGCGGGTTTAAAATCGGAGACTACGTAATTTATAATTGTAGATGATGTTTTGGTAATTCTAGTTGGTGAATCTAAGTGCATAGTGAGACTGAATGATTCAAAAATATTTGTCAGAGACTTTTGAGTAGCACATACATTAGCAAAGTCAATATTTAAATCGCCGCATAAAATTTTTCTACTTTTTATAGGCAATGCGTCAAGTAAATTAAGAAGATTCTCGAGAAAAAAGGTGGACATTTAATTTGGGAGTTCTATAAATACAAATAATAACCAAATCAATGTTTTTGTTGTACACTATGGAGAACTCAAAGACATTTTCTGCTTGTAAAAAATCGTATTTAGATACAGCAGAGAAGTCATCATTTAAGGATAAAATTAGAGTTCCACCATGGTCTGTACTATTTCTGTCATACCTGCTAATTACAGTATATTTTTCAATAAAAATTGGTTCATCAACTTGTAACCAGTGCTCCGTAATAGCTATTTGGGGAAACCCTAACTCCAAAAACAAATACAACTCCTCAGTTTTGTTCCGCATTGATTGAATATTAATGAAAACCATTCTTATTTTACTCTCTGCGCGACCAGTAAGACTAGCTGGGGATTCTAGTTCCCCAGAACACGTCAAATTAATAGTTTAAGTTTAAATCGAAGTACTTACGTGTTGGAAAAGCAGAAAGGTCAATACATAATACTTATTATTTTCCATGGTTTTTGAATAGAACACTTCTTTTATATAAAGAGGGATAAAACTTTCTTGAAAGATAAACAAGCTAAAAGAAGCTATATTGAACAAATAGAAGTGGGTCGTCCAATATTTTACCATCATAATAGTCGGTAAAAATTTTAACGGATCATCTAAAAATAAGTACATACATTTGATAAAAATAAGACAGACATTGGTGAAATGATCAAAAGTAAAGTAATGACTTTATACAGCACGGCGCATCCAATTTTATAAAACAACGTTTCGTCTTTGAAGGGCTACCCTCAACTATTTTTTTTTAAATACGGACCTCTACTTTTTATTTTATTATATTTATTGAGCATATTTTGGATGTAAATTTTCAAGAAAAGTGCACGTAGGAAAGGACACAATTTAAGCACAAAAAAGCATATCAAGATGGCTTTGAAACGAAAAATTATCCTTTATTTTGACATTTCTTAACTTTGTTGATTTTATGACGCAGTGCAATTTATTAGTTAGTGTTATTTTAGTAGTTATCTAGAAGAGACAGAGCTCGGTCGGATACAGAAAAAAGTATCCGAGTACCGGATACGGATACTCAAAATGTATCCGGATACTTTTAAAAAAAGTACGGATACTTTCAGTTAAAAATGTACTCGGATACAAGTATCCGGATACTTTTTTCCGATACTTTTTAGGATACTTTTAAAAGGGACCTAAATTGCTTGTATTAGAATTATGTAATATTCTTAAGTACATGTATTTTTATTGTATGATATTAAAAAGAAAATGCATAAAATAATGGAAGGAGAAATCAAAAAGTACTCAAGAAACAAGAAATAGTTGGTTCACAAGTAGTTTATTACTTTTATAGAAACATAAATGAAATTAAAAACATATCAATAAACAAACGGCGATTTTCATTAGTAATACCACAAGAGCATCGAAAATAATCGATTGTACTTCCGACTCACGAGACGTATTTCGTGAAAAACCACGAGGGCGTAGCTCGAGTAGCTCGGTATAATCGTTTTTGTAATTCGTATACTTACTTCTTGAAAAGGTTGTCATAGTAAAAATAATTATATAATTCGTACGAATCTAGTCAAATACCACGCGAGCATACGAAAATAATATCCTCCTCATTCGACGTACTTCTTCAAAACACCACGCGAAATACGTCTCGTGACTCGGAAGTATAATCAATTATTTTCGATGCTCTTGTGATATTACTACTGATTATACAACTCATCATAAATTTAGACAATCGCAGTTGCAATTTTTACTTAGTTACCATGTATTGATAAGCGATTATACCCTTGACGACGTGATATAATCGTTTTTGATTTTCGCATCCTTCCATCTTGAAAAATTTGTCATAGTAACAATACCTTTGACGTTTGTAATGAGCAAACATCACCAAAAATAATCATATAATTCGTTATATAATCGTGTCGAATACCAAGCGAGCATACGAAAATAATATATTATACTATCCTCCTAGCTCAACGTATTTCTTTCGGGAAATACGTCTCGTGCCTCGGAAGTATAATCGATTATTTTCGAAGCTCTTGTGATATTACTACTGATTATACGTCTTCAAGGGTATATTCGCTTATCAATGCATGGTAACTAAGTAGAGTTGTATAATCTTCCATATAATACTGCTCAAAAGATATTTCAGAAAAATGATTTGAAATTTTAACAACAGTTATTTAAAAGTATCCGTATGTCAAAAAAAGTATCCGGATACCGGATACTTTCAAATTTGGTCACGGATACGGATACCGGATACAAAATTTAAAAAGTATCCGGATACAGCTTTCGGATACATCAAAAGTATCCGGATACTACCCAGCTCTGAGAAAAGAATTAGTGAAAAATGGTCAAAGTATATTCAATTTTTAATTCATTTTATTCAAAAAGATTTATAAATATTTTCAGTGAAAATGGAACAGCAAAATGGTACGAGGCGCAGCCGAGTTAAAAAATGATTGAGATCACCAAAGTATTTCGCGCACGAGTTACAAAAATAACTATTATTAAGCTTTTTTATTGAAGGACAAATACAACTTAGCATATAAGCGTATACATTTTTTTAAAACAACGTTTCGTCTTTAAAGTGCCACCCTCAACTATTTTTTTTAAATACGGACCTGTGCGTTTTATTTCATTTTGAAATCCCCATTTTTTTCTCTATCCAACCATGTAGAACACTTAATATTTTTATTAGGGTTTAACAATGAACTGTACTTTAGGAATTTTGCTGTTCCATTTTTACTGAAAATATTTATAAATCTTTTTGAATAAAATTAATTAAAAATTGAGTATACTTTGACCATTTTTCAGAAATTTTGATTAATTTGCAACTAATTCTCTTTTAGATAACTACTAAAATAACACTAACTAATAAATTGCACTGCGTCATAAAACGCCCCCTAAGTACGCCCCCCCCCCGCTTTCGAGAATGCTGAACACGATGGCATGGGTTAAAATATGCGATTTACCCTTTTGGGTGTGGTTTTTGGTCATTAGGGGGGTGGCGCCAACTCAAAAATAATCATCCATCGTGTTTAGCCAAAATCATCCCCAAAAAATAAGCATAATTCAAAGTCAATAAGTCGCAAGTACACCAATGAAAATGTCAGTTCATATTTTTTTGTAGTCTAGAATCATACCTCTAAAATAACCGATAATCAACAAAACTGATATACAGGGTGTCCAGAGATGAAACCGACAAAACTTATGGGGTTATAGGCAGGCGCGGATCCAAGGAGGGGGGGGGGGTCATGACGAACATACTTTCTTTTTTTTTAATTAATAGTTAAAGTAAGTAATCTAAAAAAACAAAATTAAGAAATTGAACAAGAATTTAAATTCGAATATGATTGAAATCATCTTAATTATCAATTAATAACTATTGTATGATTTGCTATTCTAAATGTCTGATGTGAATTTAAACTTTGTATTAGTAAAGAAACGAAGTATTTTGTCGGTATACAGAGTGACTTATGAGGAACTGTACATACTCCTACCTCGTATTCAGGCCCCTACGGGGAATATCAAGTGAGCATTATAAAGTGTATACTCTCATTGTTTAATAATATACAAGGGAAGTCGTGAATTTTGACTGAAATTTCTTTGGTCGGTACTTTTGAACGGTAAGTTAGATTTGTCTCATATTTTGGTAAAACGTTACACTACTACTATTACCTAATTAACTGATTTATTCAAGCTAGAAAAAAATAGGTTCCGGGCTTAAAAAAATTAGTTCGTTTGGTTCATATAAAAAATTTCATCCTGTATATGGTTTTTGAAAACTCTAATAATGTTTTTACAAAGTACACAAATAGACAACAAAAATGGCGTACTTATTTATTTTTTCGTTATGTCGTTTTAGTATTTTGTGCCTTATTATTATTAGTATCTACTCTTGTGTATTTTAAAATTTTTTTAAAAATGTAAATAAATTCGTCCATTTTGAATGTTCTATTTTCTTTTCCTTAATTTTAAAAAGATCAAACTGTATTTTTCTTTTGAAACAAAATTTTGAAAATTCGATAAAATGACAATACCGATGAATTACTAAATAAATATTATACATGGCGATGTTTTAGTATTATTCAAAACAGTTTGTAACTTTTGAAAGCCGATTATAGAAATGAACTAAATCGGTCGTATTATTAAAAATATAGCACGAGCTCTTCTGGTACTAGTAATTAAAAATTAAATTTTTGCAGGAAAAGTTATACTTATTCAAATCTATGGATCATTTTGCTAAACTTTTAATTTATAGTCAAATTTATTTTTTTATTAGAAATTGTGTAATCGTGTAGGGAAAAAATAAATACGCCTTTTTTGTTGTCTATTTGTGTACTTAGTAAAATCATTATTAGAGTTTTCAAAAACCATATACAGGGTGAAATTTTTTATATGAACCAAACGAACTTTTTTTAAGCCTGGACCCAAGGGCGGATTTACGTGGGGGGTACAGGGGGGTAATTTATAATTTATAAAAAAAATTTATAAAACATAATACACACAAAACTCTTTTACATAATAAAGAAAGTAGTGCTTCTTATAACGCGATAAAGAAAAATGTATGCAGCTTCCTTTTTTTACTAAACTTTTAATAGTAGCAGTCTAAAAGTGTTTTTTTTTTGTTTTAACCATTTCTAAGTACTTTCCTATCTCTTTTTTGTGATTATAATTTAGTATTAATAAAGTTTTTTTTAAACATGTTGTCTTTAGTCCAAGAAATGAAGTAAAATCATTGAGCAGAAACAGATCGACTTGAAATGTTTTGCAAATTGTTAGAAAAGGTGTTTAGCTCAGAAGTAGAAAACTTTCGATAGTGGCGTTTTTTCATCAAAAAGTGAGGAAAGTAAACTTGCGCAATCGATAAATTGTCCTTTGTTAATGAATTAATGTTAAATACAATTTTTCATGAAAATAAACCCCTTCCGAGTTATAGGGTGTAGAAAATTAGATACGATTTTCACCATAAAAATCGTACATTTCTAGTTTTTGTAAATATAACCGAAAATCTGATATTATTACTTAAAAATTGATATGAACTAATTTTATGGCCTTGAGCTAACAACAATTAAAATGATTTTTTTTTTCTACGATTAATACGAAGGAAGATCTGGCAATTGAAAAATGGGTGTTTAAAGAAATGGATCGTTCTAGCGCAGGGGTTCTCAAACTGTGGTACATTGTAATGTACCACTGGTGGTACATTACAATGTTTTAGTGGTACAATTTAACATTTACATTTTGTTTTCAGAAACACATATACTTTTCTTCAAGTTTTTGACTTTAACGGCTCTAGTTTTAATATTGAAATGACGATTTTTCCAAAAACTTCGAACAATTTCGCGACACATTGATTTTTAACGGCGAAATGCTTTTATGGTGGTACATATATTTTTGTTTCATATTTATGTGGTACAAAATTTGAAAAGTTTGAGAACCGCTGTTCTAGCGTAAATATCTGAAAAAATATGACTTCCACAAAAAAACGTATATAACATCTTAATGAAAGAACAACATTGGGAACATTTTAAGACCATCCACAACCGTTTAACATAAGCAGAAAAAAAGTTGTGGACGTAATATATTTTTTTCAATTTTTTTACGCCATATTTTTAACGCCATCTAGACTGTGGTATTTGACAAAAAAATCCTTTTGCAGAAAGTCGTAACATATGCTTTTAAAATTGTCTAGTAATTATTAGCCCTATGGATAATTATTTTTTAAGTTTTGGTCTGTTAAAGTTGAGCTAAATTTTTGTTTTTTATGACATTTTCAATTTTTGGTCAATACAGTGAACGGTCATTCAAATGAAAAAGTTTGTCATAACATGATATTTCGGCGATATCCTAAGCTTTAAAATGGATTATTGTACATTATTTAATATTATCGGCCAAAAAAAAGTTACGGGCAAAAAATACATTTTATGTTATTGTGGTGAAAATCGTAATTTTCTGCGCACTATAACTCGGGAGGGAACATTAATTCATTAAAAAAGGTAATTTATCAATTACGAATTTTTTTTCTTTTTTTCACACCCCCACCTGTCCCCACTCAAAACGCAACTAACGAAAGTTTTCTACTTCTGGACACCTTTACTAGCAATTTGAAAAAAATGAAAGTCGATCTGATCAGTTACTAGTTTCTGCTCGATATTACAAAAAATTTACTAGCTTTCTTGGACTACTTGGTAAGTTTTACCCCTCCCATAAAAAAAAGCTAAATCCGCCCTTACCTGGACCTGATTTTTTTGGGGTCGAGTTTACCATCTGAATCAAAAAAGTATTTTTCTATGTTCAGCTATACCTACCCATACGCCCCCCCCTCCATCATAAAGATAACTACGTGACCCCCCCAAAAGGAAAGTCTGGATCCGGCCCTGGTTATAGGGACTGCCAATATGAATGCAAAATGCCATATACAAATTTCCAAAACCGCTTCGTTACTGACATACAGAGTGATTTGTGAATTTAGACAAAAAAATCAATCCGCCATTTCAAATACAGGGAATAATCGATTTGGTTTAAATTTGGTACATCGGTTAAACTATAAGGCCTTAACAAGTAGCCCTTTAAACAAACCAATATCACGACCGAAATATTATTTTTCATCAATATTAAGTACTTGTAAGGATAACTCACCCTGTATAATAATTATCAAAAATCTGAGCTCAAATTCGAAATCTACGGAAAAAATCCTACAGGAACTTGTGTAAGGCTTTTTCTTGCCACAAAGAAAATTATGCCTTACGAGTGACCCCTTAATACGGAGATTGCTCGAGCGCCTAATGGAGTCGATCTGGCGGAAAAAATCCCGTTAAACGAAGTCGCTCTTTTCGAAAAAAAATTTTGTGATTTCATAGATTCGAGGTCCCTCTTTCACGTGATCACTATATGAAAGCTAAGGAAGGTGTGGAGGGGGGGGGGGGGGGTAAATTAACATGTAGCTCTCTGAGGTTTCTTCGGATCGAAACGACTTCTGTATATAAAATAAAGTACTCGCGAAAACGCTTAAACTGATTATTAACTCGTCTAAATCGGTCTAGCGGTTCTTCAGATATTCCGATTTGAAAGTATATGGATTTTCGCCGCGGCGAGAACACACCTAGACCTGTGTTCGCGTTTTTCGCGTGGAAGAAAGTGACATCGAGACTTGATTTTTTTCCTCCGATAGATAGTCATGACCCAAGCATTCTGTCCAAATTTCAACCCGAACTGATTTCCCTTGAAAATGAGTCTAGTACGAAGTCACTAACCTTATCCGTTGCCCTTCTACAGGGCAAAAAGCGTTTACCCCCCTCCCTTCCTTCCCGCTTATCGGATCGAGTCCCTGTAGAGCTCAAATCAAAGAGAAAAAAATTCCGCAACCGATGGTGCTTAAAAAATGTTCTCGACTTTACTCTTTCGTTGCGAAAATCGAAAAATAAAATTTGCACAATCCGAAATTCGGTCGCTATTTGTCCGTTTTCGCCAAAAAGCCCCATCTCCTTAATTCATTCTGTAGCAATGTCCTCATGAAAGAGTTTGCCATTTTGATGAACCGGATTGGTCAAGAAATAAAAAAGTTACCTCGAGTGAAAAATTAATCAGTGTTTGCCCTCCCTCTCCCCCCCAAATTAAACTAGCGGGTTGAAATTTGGACACAATGCTTGGGTCATGACTATCTATCGGAGGAAAAAAAATCAAGTATCGAACTCACTTTCTTCCATGCCAAAAATGCGAACACGGCTCTAGGTGTGTTCTCGCCACGGCGAAAATCCATATACTTTCAAATCGCTATATCTCAAGAACCGCTAGACCGATTTGGACGGGTTAAAATTCAGTTTAAGCGTTTTCACGAGTACTTTATTTAATATATAGAAGTCGTTTCGATCCGAAGAAACCTCAGAGAGCTACGTGCGAAAAACCGATTTTCCATATCTTTACATGTTAATTTACCCCCCCCCCCTCCACACCTTCCTTAGCTTTCATATAGTGATCATTTGTAAGAGGGACCTCAAATCAATGAAATCGCAAAAAAAAAAAATTCAAAAAGAGCGACTTCGTTTTCAAAACCACTAGCCAGTTTATTAATGTGGTATGCTCCACAACCCTTAGAAACGGCGTCTTAGGGGCACAGGTAACTTCAGATGGAGATACGGTATTTTCCAGGGGTCTTGTTGATTTCAGACTCAATAATTTTAAATTATTATATACTTTTTAAAAGCACTGAAAAGAGGTAAGGTTTGTGAATGTAAACCAGAAATAACGTTGACATATCTATTGTGTTTAACTATTTACAGATAAAACAATTTTATATTTCAAAGCCCACCCACTTTAACCCTGAACACAGAGAAAATAATACATTAAAATAAACGTTCGATTCGGCTCTATAAACTGACGGTAATGACAGAGTGACTCAATCAGACTTTATTTAAATTTAAAAATTTATCGGAAGAGTTATTAAATGTATTAAATGATTAACTTAACTCGGAAGAATTTTATTAACCCTTTTAAATGCTCGAAATTAACCGGTAGTGTTAATTAATTTCATTAATTGTGATAATTAATCAGGGGAGTTACTTAATCTTATTATTTATGAAATTGATTTTTAGATTTTATCAGAATTGTTAAATTCTGAAATAAAAATCGGCAAAATTTTATTACACCTTTTCTAAACAATTAACTAATATTACTAAATTTCATTAATTTTAATAATTAATCAAGAGAGTTACTTAAGTACTTAATATTATTATTAATAAAATTGACTGGTAGATTTTATTAAAATTGTTAAATTCTGAAATTAAAATCGGCAAAATTTTATTACACCTTTTTAAAACACTCCTATTTAACCGGAAACGTTAATTAATATTACTAAATTATTTAATTTAAACCAGGTGAGTTAGTTAGCTTTCTTATCTTATGAAATAAACAGGGTAAATGCCAGATCGCGGGGATTGGGGAGCGATATTGTTTAAGGGTTTTGCCGAAGCCACCACAAAGACAAGATCAGTCCCAAAACGATGAAACTCACGGACCTAAGCTCTCCGAAGCTGATATTGTTTGGGGGTTTTGCCAAAGTCACCACGAAGACAAGATCTGGTCCCAAAGCGTTGAAAATTATTACACGGCGAGCTAACCTTGCAATAGGGAGATATTGTTTGGGGGTTTTGCCAAAGCCACCACGAAGACAAGATCTGATCCCAAAGCATTAAAAATTATTTACGCGTCAGTCGGAACAATTAAAGCGGTAATTTCGGACGTGAAAAGGAAACAAAAGTTAACTTGATATTCAATTAAAACCAAACTAACTCGAGAGAACCAAAATAAATGAATCACTTTTCAGTTAATTATATTCGGAAAATAATAAAAAAAAATAAAAGTAAAATCTTAATGAAAATTCTAAATTGAGAACTTAAATAACTCTACTTCTAAAATTCGGTCGTGAAAAGAAATCACAGCTAACTTAAGATTTAATTAACAGTAAACTAACTCAAAAGAACTCAAAATTAAATGAATTTACTTTCAGTTAATTTTCCAGAAAATAATAATATAAAAAAAAATATAAGTGAAATCTTAAATGAAAATTCTATATTGAGAACTTAAATAACACTCCTTCTAAAATAAAACATTAAGGATACCAAGGTTTTCCGATTTGGGAAGAGGAATAAAAATGGACATCGACCCCTTAAAGTTGTGTTAAAATCCCCTCGAGACGTACACGCTGTTGTCAAAAACAAACATAATATCAGCCGTGATAAAAAGATTTTTATACATCTGAACGAAACTCCTAACCAGAGGAAAACGCTGGAAACTGTTAGAAGCGAGTTATTGAGACGTCAGCAAGCTGGTGAGCAAAATTTAACTATAAAATATGTCAATAATACTCCTACAATCATTAAAAAAAACTAGATTCGGGCAAGCTGGCGGTTTATTACCAGAACGTAAGAGCCCTTCGAACAAAACTATCTCAACTATGTCTTAATGTTACAAATTGTTCTTACGATATTATTATTCTTTCTCAAACATGGCTCACAGCTGAAATCAACGATGCCGAACTTGGTCTCAATGGTTACAACATTTACAGACAGGATCGTACACCCCAGTCCAGTATCTTCAGTAGAGGTGGAGGCGTTTTAATAGCCGTTAGGAAATCGTTCTCTTCGAGTATTATCAACTCTAACCCATTAATTGAGCAACTGTTTATTCAATTTGATCACGGAAACTGCAAACTTATTTTAGGAGCCATATACATTCCTCCTAAATCTCATCCTAATCTATACCAACTTCACTATGTTCAATGTTATGAGCATCATCCAGACAGACAATTTTACATATTTGGTGATTATAATCTACCTAAAGCAATATGGGATATTGAAGACTTCTGTTCTTCAGCTTCAGCTCAACCTAGCTCCTCATTATTGGAAGAAGGTGCTATCGAAGTCGTCTCTAATATATGTGCGTTTTATAATCTTTTCCAGTCCAACAAAGTGCTCAATCAAAGGGGAGTTATCCTTGACCTTGTTTTGTCCCCAGTGGAACTTACAGTGATGACAGCCATAGACATTTTGATCCCACCAGATGGTCATCATCCTCCTCTTAAAACTACATTACAATATAAGACGAACTCAAGTACTGCTCCAGGGGATGAGTATTATTATGATTTTCGCCATACCAATCTTAAGAGTGTAATCCAATATTTGGAAGCAATAGATTGGGATGGGCTTCTCCAAGGGAAGGACCTTTCATAAATGATTTTTACTTTTTATGACGCATTGTATTGGTAATTGAGTTATTTGTTCCCTTAAAGAAATCTGCTATAAAAAGATTCCCGAATTGGTATTCTTTTCAACTTAGACGCTTGGTCAACGATAAAAAGGTTGCACACAGTATTTATAAACAAAACAGGACTCTCCAAAATTATGAAATATTTAGTCAGTTAAGATCACAATGCAAGATTACATCTAGAGAATGCTATTTAAATTACATACATTCTGTTGAAACATCTGTTAAAACCGATGTAAAAACCTTTTGGAATTTTGTAAGTACTAAAAGATCCAATAACACCATACCTGATAATATGAACCTTGATAACTCTTCTGCTTCTTCCGGCGGTGAAGTATCAAATCATTTGCCAAGCATTTTTCATCAGTTTACACTTCTCAAAATCTAAATCTAAACTTAAACGATATTGAAATCAAGTCAAAACTTAATGTCTCCTCTTACCACATTCCTATTTCGAAGATTTATGAGAAATTATCAAATCATGATGTAAAGAAAGGTCCAGGTCCTCACATTATCCCTCCCATCCTACTTAGAAATTGCAGCTTTGTATTGTCTCGCCTTCTCTTCTATATTTTTAATAAATCTATCGACACAGGTGAGTTTCCTGATTATTGGAAACTTTCTTATGTCACCCCAATATACAAATCGGGTAGCAAGTCAGACGTCAAAAATTACCGACCGATATCTATTCTCAGTACTATACCTAAGGTATTTGAGAACATTATAACAGATTTCCTTACCTATGACTGCTCTGGCATTATAACTGAATAACAATACGGTTTTTATGCTGGGAAATCGACTGAATTAAATTTAGTTACCTATGTAGACTTCCTGTCAGAAGCTTTGGAGATGGGTTGCCAGATTGATTCTGTGTATACTGATTTTTCCAAGGCTTTTGACAGAGTCAACCATAATGTCTTACTTCAAAAGCTTGTTATATATGGTGTAAGTGGGGTTTTACTGCAATGGATTAGTAGCTATCTAACGAACAGGACTCAAATGGTTAGAGTAAATCATCATTATTCTAACTTAATTCAGGTAACATCAGGTGTTCCTCAAGGGTCGCACCTCGGTCCCTTACATTCAATTTATTTATTAATGACATCATTCATTGTTTCCGGCATGGCAAAGCACTATTATGATTTAAAAATTTTCCTAACTGTTAAAACCATTTACGATGCCTTCAGTCTGACCATGACAACCTGTCCAAATGGCATGGACTTGAATGCTATAAAGTGCCACGTCATGCGTTTTTATCGTTCTCAAGTACCTACTACTTTTCATTATACCTTAAATGGTCAGGACGTGGAGTCTGTTAATCAAATCAAAGACCTTGGAGTTATACTAGATCAAAAGGCTAACTCACGATTTCACTGACACTAATGCAATTAAAGTCCTATATTGTTAACTAGTCAGACCCTACTTAGATTATTGTTCCTCTGTCTGGTCTCCACATTACATAACATATAGCAGGAACATCGAAAAAGTGCAACATAATTGCTTTTTAATATTATCAATGGCAGATGCAGCTGTAGTGAACTTCTACAAAAAATAAATCTTCTTGTTCCAACCTGCACAACTCGACAGCAACAAACTTTTCATGTACCTTTCTATCGTTTAAACCAAGCGTTTAATAGCTGGATCCCGAGAATGTTAAGATTAGCCAATACTCACATTAAGAGATGTTTAATACCTCCCTTCATCATTTTAAAACTCAATTACTGAATACTGAGCTTTAACGTTTAATGTTTTAATGAACCTTTTTTGTCTTGTCCTTTATACTCCTTGCTGATTTTTATTATGCGTGACAAGTGATTATGCCACTTTTATATGTTCTTTGTTCTTTGTTTCTGTACTTTAATATTTTAAACTGTAATATTTATCTTAAATGGGCTTGCCGTAAATAAATAAAAAAAAATTAAACGCGTTTTCTGAGCAAAGTACGACGATTTTATTTAGTGTTAAAATAACACGGCAAATACGGCGATAATTTAAATACAAAAATTACGGAAGATTAATGTTAACAATTTTGTACCTCGGCTGTCTCAAACGGAATCAAAAACTGCTAATTAAATTTTAGTTTGACTACTTAAAGGTTTGGTTTCCTCCACGGTCGCTAGTAGCCGCTACCTGCGACCGGGTAGCAGCGACCGAGTCGTTGAGACATCTCTAATGCATTTTAAATGTAACTGTTTTCCTAGCTGCTGCAGAGTCGCTGCTACTAGCGACCGGTAGCCGTTCGTTGAGACGTTCGCTTGACTGCTCTGGAAGCAGACAAGCGACCAATTCGCTGCGAATATATCTGTTTAGTGTTGAAATAAACGCCGTTTGGTATTGTGTTTTACGATGGAAGCTTTTACTTCAGTAGAGGATGAAGAATTAGTTAACTACGTAGCAAAGTATGCGGAGTTGTATGATGCTAACAGTCCAATATATAAATTACACACCAAAAAGGAACTTATATGGGTAAAGATTGGAGAAGATCTCAATAAGTCGCCAATCTATGGCCTTCAAAAGTAAATCAAAAAGAGGTAGTGAAACCTACGGGTGTACGGACTTCAGTAATGTTTCTTCTGATCACTTGGTGGAAAATGTTATGCTAAGCAACATAGCGTTAGCAGAGTATTTTTATTAATATTCATTTTATTACACTCATGTACCAATAAGTTTTTACTTCTGTCGATGTGAGAAGCTAGGAAACCACAGTACCCTTAAATTCGCAGCGAATTATTCGTATCTGCTACTCTGTCGCAGGTAGCGGCTACCAGTGACCGTGGAGGAAACCAAGCCTTAAGGCTTCATCCTCTACTGAAGTAAAACACAATACCAAACGGCGTTTATTTCAACACTAAACAGATATATTCGCAGCGAATTGGTCGCTTGTCTGCTTCCAGAGCAGTCAAGCGACCGGCGTCTCAACGAACGGCGACCGGTCGCTAGTAACAGCGACTCTGCAGCAACTAGGAGAACAGTTATAGTAGAACCCACTTGTTTATGAGAATGAAAAAACGTTATAAAAACACAAAGGATACCGCCAATAGAAGGAATGCTGGACATTTTTGAGCAGTTTAATGTCGAAAACACCGTACACTGTCCATATACATAAAAATAAAATAATATTTTGGCTATTAGCACCACTGTGCAAAGACTCAATAACCAACTTAGCTGGATATCGTTATAGGGGAGAATGGCGTATAATTATTTATTATGAATTTACATTTTAATTTCTATAACGCATATTAGATTTGAATAGAGGTTGATATCTTCATTTTTTGATCTCTTGTGAGATTAACAAATGTTACTAATTAAAATTTTGTCTCAAATTTTAATTCTAAAATTAAAAACACAGCGAATAAAGTCATAAATATTATAAATTAATTATGCTTACCTACCCTATCTCAATCCTCACCATCGGATTCACTGTCATCAACATTGATAATAAATTGGGTCGTACTCGTTACATAAGAATTTTCTTCTTTGATGACATGTTTGATTTTTTTCTGCCAATCATCAGCTGAAATTTTGTTAATTTCTTCTTTTACCAAATTTGCAACCAACCCGTCAAATTTGGGAAACACGTTATGAAGCCTTATTCTTTTTTTAAGTTGTCCCCAAATTAATTCTATGGGGTTAAATACACAAAAATAGGGCGGAAGGCGCAATACCTCGTGGCCCCTTTTCATCAATAAAGAATTTTTTTTCAAATGATTGTGTGCCTAATACTTGAAGAAATTGTTTTTTGTATAATTTTCTTCGAAATAAAGTTCATGATTTCTTAAAAATTCCTGAATCTCAGACTTATTTGAGTTGGTATTGGGAACTTTTTCTATTAAGCGGGAATGATTATCCATCACTATGATGCTATTCTCTTCAATATTGTTTAACAGCTGATTTTCAAACCAATCTTCAAAACTTTCTCCAGACATATTTTTGTGGTAATCTAAATTACCATCTTCCAAATTTTTTCCAGAGGGTTTGAGGCAATTTTGTACCCACCCTGAGTCCCCGAGTTCCCTTGTTACAAGGAACATTTACTGAACATCTTCTTGTTCCGTCAGACCATCCTTTCTTTGGCGTATCGTGGGTATCGAACCACGTTTCATCTAAATAGTATATTTTTCTGTTACTATTTCGAGATGCCTTAATTTTTTCCAAATATTGTATCCTCCATTTTATGATCCTCTGGCTTTCCATTATTACAGTCCTCTTGTTGATAGTTTGGTATTTAAATCCAATTTTCGATATCCAACGCTGTGTTGTGCTTTTAGAAATTCTTAAATCTGGCCTTTTACTTTTTAGTAAAGAAAATATACTATCCACTGTTGGGAACTCATTTCTTTGGTAAGATTCATAAATAATACTACCAATTAATTTTGATATTGAAGGATCTAAAGTTTTAACAGATCCTTTATCACACCTCTCTTTACGATTTTTTGGACCATTCTTTATAATTCTATAAAGAGTGTTAATGGGAACATTTGTTAAAAAAGATGTTTTTTCGGAAGTTACAATATTCTTATAAACATTTATACATATGGTTTGGGCATCTTTACAAAGATATTGTTTTTTCGAGGTGGATATTTCTTGATACTCTGAAGTTCTTTCACCAAAAATGTTCTCTTCCTCATCGTAGCTACAGGAATCTTTGGGACTACAACCTGATACCACATAATCCATTGGAATATCATTTAATGATTGTTTCGATTCTTTAGATCCACTTAAAGAAACTGTATTTTCCCAAGGACCCAAGGACGAAACATATTGAAATTGACACCGAATAAATAAATAGGAAGTACACTGTACCACCTACTATTCACTAAATCAAAAATCAAGTGCGAACACAAGCACAGTGTATCACTGTATGAATATTTTCCTAGCCCCCACTACTGAAGACAATATTTGTCTAACTTCTACTTCCTACTTTAATTGCAGAACAAAATGACCCCGCTTTATACAAGTCGCTAATACCGACAAATCCACTTGTCGGCACATCTACATGCCGCTAATACCGACTAAGCCTCTTGTCGGCACATCTACATGCCGTTAATACGGACAAAGCCACTTGTCGGCACATCTACAAGCCGCCAATGCAACCTGTCTGTACATCTGAGAATTTTGTTTCTGCAATTGAAAATGTAAAAACTATAACCACACTTCCATTGTCGCCTCTTATGAGTGTAACCTCACACCCCACAGTTTAGTTAAATTAATTTAAGATAAAATTTTAATTAGTAACGTTTGTTAATCTCACAAGAGATCAAAAAATGAAGATATCAACCTCTATTCAATGCGTTATAGAAATTAAAATGTAAATTCATAATAAATAATTATACGCCATTCTCCCCTATAACGATATCCAGCTAAGTTGGTTATTGAGTCTTTGCACAGTGGTGCTAATAGCCAAAATATTATTTTATTTTTATGTATATGGACAGTGTACGGTGTTTTCGACATTAAACTGCTCAAAAATGTCTAAACAGATATATTCGCAGCGAATTGGTCGCTTGTCTGCTTCCAGAGCAGTCAAGCGACCGGCGTCTCAACGAACGGCGACCGGTCGCTAGTAACAGCGACTCTGCAGCAACTAGGAGAACAGTTATAGTAGAACCCACTTGTTTATGAGAATGAAAAAACGTTATAAAAACACAAAGGATACCGCCAATAGAAGGAATGCTGGACATTTTTGAGCAGTTTAATGTCGAAAACACCGTACACTGTCCATATACATAAAAATAAAATAATATTTTGGCTATTAGCACCACTGTGCAAAGACTCAATAACCAACTTAGCTGGATATCGTTATAGGGGAGAATGGCGTATAATTATTTATTATGAATTTACATTTTAATTTCTATAACGCATATTAGATTTGAATAGAGGTTGATATCTTCATTTTTTGATCTCTTGTGAGATTAACAAACGTTACTAATTAAAATTTTGTCTTAAATTAATTTAACTAAACTGTGGGGTGTGAGGTTACACTCATAAGAGGCGACAATGGAAGTGTGGTTATAGTTTTTACATTTTCAATTGCAGAAACAAAATTCTCAGATGTACAGACAGGTTGCATTGGCGGCTTGTAGATGTGCCGACAAGTGGCTTTGTCCGTATTAACGGCATGTAGATGTGCCGACAAGTGGCTTAGTCGGTATTAGCGGCATGTAGATGTGCCGACAAGTGGATTTGTCGGTATTAGCGACTTGTATAAAGCGGGGTCATTTTGTTCTGCAATTAAAGTAGGAAGTAGAAGTTAGACAAATATTGTCTTCAGTAGTGGGGGCTAGGAAAATATTCATACAGTGATACACTGTGCTTGTGTTCGCACTTGATTTTTGATTTAGTGAATAGTAGGTGGTACAGTGTACTTCCTATTTATTTATTCGGTGTCAATTTCAATATGTTTCGTCCTTGGGTCCTTGGGAAAATACAGTTTCTTTAAGTGGATCTAAAGAATCGAAACAATCATTAAATGATATTCCAATGGATTATGTGGTATCAGGTTGTAGTCCCAAAGATTCCTGTAGCTACGATGAGGAAGAGAACATTTTTGGTGAAAGAACTTCAGAGTATCAAGAAATATCCACCTCGAAAAAACAATATCTTTGTAAAGATGCCCAAACCATATGTATAAATGTTTATAAGAATATTGTAACTTCCGAAAAAACATCTTTTTTAACAAATGTTCCCATTAACACTCTTTATAGAATTATAAAGAATGGTCCAAAAAATCGTAAAGAGAGGTGTGATAAAGGATCTGTTAAAACTTTAGATCCTTCAATATCAAAATTAATTGGTAGTATTATTTATGAATCTTACCAAAGAAATGAGTTCCCAACAGTGGATAGTATATTTTCTTTACTAAAAAGTAAAAGGCCAGATTTAAGAATTTCTAAAAGCACAACACAGCGTTGGATATCGAAAATTGGATTTAAATACCAAACTATCAACAAGAGGACTGTAATAATGGAAAGCCAGAGGATCATAAAATGGAGGATACAATATTTGGAAAAAATTAAGGCATCTCGAAATAGTAACAGAAAAATATACTATTTAGATGAAACGTGGTTCGATACCCACGATACGCCAAAGAAAGGATGGTCTGACGGAACAAGAAGATGTTCAGTAAATGTTCCTTGTAACAAGGGAACTCGGGGACTCAGGGTGGGTACAAAATTGCCTCAAACCCTCTGGAAAAAATTTGGAAGATGGTAATTTAGATTACCACAAAAATATGTCTGGAGAAAGTTTTGAAGATTGGTTTGAAAATCAGCTGTTAAACAATATTGAAGAGAATAGCATCATAGTGATGGATAATCATTCCCGCTTAATAGAAAAAGTTCCCAATACCAACTCAAATAAGTCTGAGATTCAGGAATTTTTAAGAAATCATGAACTTTATTTCGAAGAAAATTATACAAAAAACAATTTCTTCAAGTATTAGGCACACAATCATTTGAAAAAAAATTCTTTATTGATGAAAAGGGGCCACGAGGTATTGCGCCTTCCGCCCTATTTTTGTGTATTTAACCCCATAGAATTAATTTGGGGACAACTTAAAAAAAGAATAAGGCTTCATAACGTGTTTCCCAAATTTGACGGGTTGGTTGCAAATTTGGTAAAAGAAGAAATTAACAAAATTTCAGCTGATGATTGGCAGAAAAAAATCAAACATGTCATCAAAGAAGAAAATTCTTATGTAACGAGTACGACCCAATTTATTATCAATGTTGATGACAGTGAATCCGATGGTGAGGATTGAGATAGGGTAGGTAAGCATAATTAATTTATAATATTTATGACTTTATTCGCTGTGTTTTTAATTTTAGAATTAAAATTTGAGACAAAATTTTAATTAGTAACATTTGTTAATCTCACAAGAGATCAAAAAATGAAGATATCAACCTCTATTCAAATCTAATATGCGTTATAGAAATTAAAATGTAAATTCATAATAAATAATTATACGCCATTCTCCCCTATAACGATATCCAGCTAAGTTGGTTATTGAGTCTTTGCACAGTGGTGCTAATAGCCAAAATATTATTTTATTTTTATGTATATGGACAGTGTACGGTGTTTTCGACATTAAACTGCTCAAAAATGTCCAGCATTCCTTCTATTGGCGGTATCCTTTGTGTTTTTATAACGTTTGTTCATTCTCATAAACAAGTGGGTTCTACTATACATTTAAAATGCATTAGAGATGTCTCAACGACCCGGCCGCGGCTACCTGGTCGCAGGTAGCGGCTACCAGCGACCGTGGAGGAAACCAAGCCTTTATTTCAAATCGCAGGAACAGAATAAATCTTATTTTAAAATTCTGAAACCATTTAGACTCCCTTCTCTCTACATAGGTATCGCGCGCTAGCCAAAAATTGAACATTTTATTTAATGTTAAATATTTGATCTGAACTTGAATGCTTCATAAAAAATAACTTCATTACACTTGTTAAAAAAGTTTCTGGCACCATTTCAGTTATTCCGTAAAAAATTATTATTTTCAATTTTTTCAATCTAGAAATTAATTGTTGGATAAAGTACTGTCAAAAATGGGTTAATATAATAAATATTTACGAAACCAAGATTATTCTCTTTAATTATTTCGTAGTAAAATTTTATAAAATATTTTCATAACCCAAACAAACTGAATAAATTCGTATCAGGACCGGAATGACTCTTTTTTATGTTAAGTTCTTGTAAGAATAACTGACCTATTATAACAGTTATCAATAATCTGATTGCAAATTCGAAATCTACTAAAAAATCGTAAAGGAACTTGTTAAAAAAAGACTGGACTGAATTTTTAACTTGTTAAGGCCTTTTAGTTTAACTCAAGTACCAAATTTAAACCAAATCGGCTATTCCCTGTAGTTAAATGGCGGATTGAATTTATTTCCTAAATTCACAAATCACTCTGTATGTCAGTAACGAAACGGTTTTGGACATTTGTATATGGTATTTTGCAATCATACTGGCAGCCCCTATAACCACATAAGTTTTGTCGGTTTCATCTATGGCAATGATTTTCAACCTGTGGGTAATTTTCCAATTTTAATCAGTCAGTTCTCAATTTTTTCCCAACACATTTACTTTCCTCTATTAAAAAAACAAAAAACGGTCGTGTGGTGATAACAAAAATTGACCATTTTTTTTACATGTTCAATTCCGACCTTTCGGGTGACTAAAAAAATCTGTCACCCTTAACTTTTTTCTCAATTCTCCGAGAACTGATGAAAAATACTTGAAAATTCTATGTGGTAAAAAGTCGAAAATTCTAGTTACGGTATGCCATACTATAACAAAAAAAGCGAGAAATGACCTGCTAGACCTAAGGCGGATTTAGCTTTCTTTATGGGAGGGGTAAAACTTACGAAGTAGTCCAAGAAAGCTACAAAATTTTTTTGTAATATCGAGCAGAAACTAGTAACTGATCAGATCAACTTACATTTTTTTGAAAATTGCTGGTAAAGGTGTCCAGAAGTAGAAAACTTTCGTTAGTTGCGTTTTGAGTGGGGGCAGGTGGGGGTGAGAAAAAAAGAAAAAAAAATTCGTAATTGAAAAATTACCTTTTTTAATGAATTAATGTTCCGTCCCGAGTTATAGTGCGCAGAAAATTGGCTGATAATATTAAATAATGTACAATAATCATTTTTAAAGCTTAGGATATCGCCGAAATATCATGTTATGACAAACTTGTTCATTGGAATGACCGTTTTTTCAATATTTGACCCGCAAAAATGACATTTACGGTTATAAATGCAAAGATAAAGAAAAATGGTAATTATTCGGAAGAACATTGGATCATAGCCTTGACTCTTTAATTTCTTTTCAAAAATCAATACTTTTCACGGTATTGACCAAAAATTGAAAATGTCGTAAAAAACAAAAATTTGGATCAACTTTAACAGACCAAAACTTACCATAGGGCTAAAAATTACTAGACAATTGTAAAAACATGTTACGACTTTCTGCAAAACGATTTTTTTGTCAAATACCACAGTCTAGATGGCGTTAAAAAATGGCGTAAAAAACTTGAAAAAAAATTATTTTGTCCATAACTTTTTACTTTCCCGGCCCCTCGTCAAGGGAAAGTATTGTGAACGCGCTAAAAAAAAATGAGATAACGACGGATATATCTATTTTGAGGTCCCCTGAGACGATTAAAACGATTTGCAGATGGAAGTCTGTCTGTCTGTCTCTGTCTGTCTGTATTCTTCCACGATAGCGTCCGCACGCTTAATCCAATTGAGCTGAAATTTGGTATATGGGTTTCGGGTGATCGGGGATTGAACCCATTAGTTTTTGGTTGAAATCACCCCACCAGGATGCGCAGGAGCCCTATGTACATCGCGAAAAAATATAAGACTTAAAGTTTTTATTTGATATTTAGGTGCCTCACTGGCTTGTAAATACATCCTGAAATTTTCATTCCTTAATTTTGAACATAACCTAAAAAAAAATTTTTTAAACTAAAAAATCCATAGCTTGATCCGATTGAGCTAAAATTTGGTATGTGGGTATAGGATCATCGCGGAATGAATCCGTTTGTTTTTGGTTGAAATCTCCCCACCAGGGGGCGCAGTAGACCTATGTACATTACAAAAAAAATAAAAGACCTAAAGTTTTTATTTCGTATTTGGTGCCTTATTGGCTTGGAAAAAAAAATTAAAAATTTAAAATCCAATTGACTTTTGACATGTCAAAGAAAAAAGTAAACAAAATTCCGACCCTAAAAAATTGTTTTACTTTTTTTTGACATGTGAAATGTTTTTCCTTTTATAATATTTCAAATGTCATTTTTACTCTAAAAAAATTCGAAACGAATTTTTTTTGGGATACCAAATATCATTTGATTTGGACTAAAAAATTTTAACACCAAATTAATTTTTTTAATTTTTATTTTATAACTGCCGGGAAAGTCTTGTGGCGACACAACAGATTTTTTTCTGCTTATGTTAAACGGTTCTGGATGGTCTTAAAATGTTCCCAATGTTGTTCTCTCATTATGATGTTATATACATTTTTTGAGGAAGTCATATTTTTTCAGATATTTACGCTAGAACAGCGGTTCTCAAACTTTTCAAATTTTGTACCACATAAATATGAAACAAAAATATATGTACCACCATAAAAGCATTTGGCCGTTAAAAATCAATGTGTCGCGAAATTGTTCGAAGTTTTTGGAAAAGTCGTCATTTCAATATTAAAGCTAGAGCCGTTAAAGTCAAAAACTTGAAGGAAAATATATGTGTTTCTGAAAACAAAATGTTAAATGTTAAATTGTACCACTAAAACTTTGTAATGTACTACCAGTGGTACATGTACCACAGTTTGAGAACCCCTGCCCAAAATAAAAAAAATCATTTTATTTGTTAGGCCATCAATTTTTACGTAATAATATCAGATTTTCGGTTATATTTAAAAAAACTAGAAATGTACGATTTTTATGGTGAAAATCGTAATTTTCTACGACCTATAACTCGGGAGGGGTTTATTTTCATGAAAAATTGTATTTAACATTAATTCATTAACAAAGGACAATTTATCGATTGCGCATTATTTTCTTTTTTCCCTCACTTTTTGATGAAAGAAACGTCACTATCGAAAGTTTTCTACTTCTGAACTAAACACCTTTCCTAATAATTTGCAAAACATTTCAACTCGATTTGTTTCTGCTCAATGATTTTACTTCATTTATTGGACTAAAGACAACATGTTTAAAAAAAACTTTATAAATACTAAATTATAATCCCAAAGAGACTAGGAAAGTACTTAGAAATGGTTAAAACAAAAAAAAACACTTTTAGACTGCTACTATTAAAAGTCTAGTAAAATAAGGAAGCTGCATACATTTTTCTTTATCGCGTTATAAGAAGCACCACTTTCTTTATTATGTAAAAGAGTTTTGTGTGTATTATGTTTTATAAATTTTTTTATAAATTATAATCATGGGGGAAGGGGCAATTACCCCCTGTACCCCCCGTAAATCCGCCCTTGGCTAGACCTGATATGGTGCTGCCGCCTAATGACTGCTGGCTTAATAGCCCTTTTTTAGGGGGTGTACGGCAGGCAGTGTCGGATTTAGGGGCGGGGCGAAGGAGGTTTCGCCCCCCCCCCCTCGGGCAAAACGCGTTTTATTGTTCAGTATTATTCAGACTACCAGTAATAAGATTTGGTTAATCTTCTAACTATATTATGTTATTTTGCATTTTTTGCAATATATGTAGTATGTTTCTTTATTTAGTTTCTATATTAAAATATTTTTTCGAAAATTATTACTGTGTCGCCCCCCCACCTGTTCGGAAGCCCCCCTCCCCCCACAAAAATCCTACATCCGCCCTTGCACGCATCTCATATTGCAGTCTTTTTTTATATGTAATTTAAATTTTTAATTTGTGTTTTTATAAAGTAATTTTTCCCGTATCCACAATGTATCTTTTCTTACTTCGGGAAAACAATCGCACCTTTTTGTAGTGTGTCAATAATCTTATTTTTAATTTTAAGAACAAAAATACGAAGTGGAGTTGTATATTATCAAATCTTAAAAGTAAATTTGATATAATTACCTGTCATCGGTTGAAATTTCGATTCAGTATATTTTTCAGGCATGCTGTAAAATTTTCGTTGAGCAGAACAGTTGTTTTTAAAGGTGCATTCTTTATTTTTCTCGATTTATATTAATTAATTTAGGTCAAAATAATTATCACTAATGTTTTTAAGCTCATTAATTGTTTTGTTTTGAAAGTTTTAATGTTTTTTTGGAATGAGAGACGTTAACAAGTAGATATATCTAACTATTTTTTTTATTATTGATGATGATTGTTTGATTGTTACTTGACATTTTATGCATTAAGAAATAGATTCAAGAATTGTATAAAAGTCTCTTAATTATTAAACTTGTATTTCTCCTCTACATTTTTGTCTGCAGCAATTTTTTTATTACCGTCTCTCTTTTTTTCTTTGTATAATTCATTTCTAATCTTTCTTTTGCTGTTTTTTTTTATACAAGGTGTTTCATAGTTAAACCGACATACGTTAATTGTAATAGAGGGTACTTAGGTGATTCCAAATAACCTTAATGGGTTTAACGCCTTTAATAACCGAGATACGGGGTGTTTCATCAATTTCGGCCAATATTTTGATAAGCCCTAACTTTAGATCCACTCAGTAGATTTCTCTCATACTTGGTACAGGTATAGTGTGTTAATGGCTCAATCCTATAGTGTAAGAACTACAGTTAAAATCCAGATCCGAATTAAGAAGAATTTGTAAAATTTGAAAATCCCCAAAACAACACCCTGTATATCAGATTTTTTAAAATTGGGATGGATATTTGAAAAGAACGGAAAAAAATGAGTTTAAGTGAAAAAATTTTTTATGTGCACATCTCATTCTACTACTGGAGTTTTAACGTCAAATTGCATCAAATGCATTTTTCTCATTTTCACAAGCAGTAAATTTCGAAATACCTGGTAGATTTCTTTCATATTTAGTACAGATATCATTTTGTAGTAGCCCAATCGTATAATTAAAATCCAGATTCGGATTAAGAAAAATTTGTATAATTTGAAAATCCCCAAAGCAACACGCTGTATAGTCTATTCGAACTTTAGGACAACAAGAAACAAGAAAAAATTTTAAAAATTGATAATCTCTAAAATAGCACCCTGTATATAAGATTCTTTAAAATGTAATTGGATAACTATTTGAAAAAAGAAAAAAAAAGAAAAAAGATGTGTTATGGCCAAAGCCTACTTTACTCATTAAACTATCAGTTTTGTATCCGGAATTAATCCGAAAAATTAAATCTGTTTTTTTTGTAGAACGCTCTTGTGCACTCATAAAAATATTTCAACACATTTTAACACATCTTTTTTCTTTTCTTACAGGATGCTATTTTAGAGATTACCAACTTTTACAATTTTTTTCTTAATCTTTAACTTTAGTTCTTGTATTGTACGATTGGGTTATTTAAACAATCTTCCTGTACCAAATATGAAAGAAATCTACAGAGTGTTTCCAAAGTTATGGTTTATGAAAATGACAATAAGTGTTGCATTAATTGAATTTTAATTTTTAAAGTTTAGTAATATGTAGAACGAGATGTGCATTTATAAAAATATGTCAGAATGTCAGAATATCTCAGTTTTTTCCATTCGTTTCGAATGTCTGATCTAATTTAAAAAAAATCTGATGTACTTTGTGATGTTGCTTTGGGGATTTTCAAATTTTACAAATTTTTCTTAATCCGTATCTGGATTTTAACTGTATTGTAGTCCTTACATTATACGATTGGGCTACTAAAATTTTTTTCACTTTAGCTCATTTTTTTTCGTTCTTTTCAAATATCCATTACAATTTTAAAAAATCTGTTATAAAGGGTGTTGTTTTGGGGATTTTCAAATTTGACAAATTCTTATTAATCCGGATCTGGATTTTAATTGTAGTTCTTACACTCTAGGATTGGGCTATTAACACACTATACCTGTACCACGTATAAGAGAAATCTACATGGTGGTTCTAAAGTTACAGCTTATCAAAATATTGGCCGAAATGGATGAAACACCCCGTGTCTCGGTTATTAAAGGCGTTAGACCCAGTAACCAAGGTTATTTGAAATCACCTAACTATCCTCTATTTACAGTGAACGTATGTCGGTTTAACTATGAAACACACTGTATTATTTTTATACCTGCTAATTTCTACTAAATTAGACTAAACTAGACATGAGACAAAAATATTATCCATGAAAATTATGAAATATAGATTTCACCAGGTCCAAGGCATTGGCTACCACCTTAGTTATGGGGACAACTATCCGAAAAGGGAGTTTTTCTGCAGCCGTCTCGAAAACAAAATTTTCGGTATTATTTATTAAATCGAAAGTACCACTTTACACAAATCGTACCGAAAGTAGCATTTTCGGGACGATTTTTTTCACTTTTGGAACGATTTCTTTACTTTCGCTACGTTCTTGTTACTTTCGAGACGATTTTGGAATTCTAGTAGGCGGTTTTTACAATAACATGAACTTGTATTTTATTCTGACAGCGCCTGTCATGTAACATCGGTGTGTGTTTTTTCGCTTTTCAAATCAAAAAAATGGAAATAAGTAGTGAAATGATTCCACATGAGATTAGTGAATAGTAAGTAATGTATTCATAAGAGTGATTGTTATATGTAATTGTCTAGATATATAAAGTTCATACGTTATTATCCATCGATATTCTTTTTAACATACAAAACGGCTGCAGAAAAAATATTGTACGTAACACGATCCAAAAGTGATTTCACGGGACTCGCAGGATTCCAGGACTCGCCTACGACTCGTCCTGGAAATTTCCTACTCATCCCGCAAAATATCACTTTCGGAACTTGTTACGTAATAGTAGTTTACGTAACAAGTCCCGAAAGTGGTATTTTACTGGATGAGTGGGCGAGCCGCAGGCGAGTCCTGCAAGCCTGCGAGTCCAGTAAAAGCACTTTTGGGACGTATTACGTACAGGGTGGCCAAATAAGAATGCGAGGTACTGTATCTGGGAAACTATCCATCGTAGAGGCTTGCGGAAAAAAAAGTTACAACTAAAACGGCCAAGAGAAAAACCTGGAAAATATTTTAAAGTTTCTAAAATGGCCGCTAGGGGGCGTAACTGCAATCTTGAATCTAAGAAAGTGATGTTTCTGTGAATTCCGCTATATTAACCTAACAAAAAAATACATGATCTTTAAAGTAGAGGATAATCTGAATCTTTTTTGTTTGACAATTTTTGCTGCATCTCTAAAAATAAAGTGGTGGGGGGTATTCAAAGGTTTCAGTAAAAAACACCCTGTATATTCGAAACGGCTGAGCCGATTTTAACAAACTTGGGCTAGTTGAAAAGAGCTTGGGCTAAAAATGCTATAATATTTGAAGTTTTGTTTTCGACATTTCGACAGAAATGGTTAATTTTCTCAAAAAAATTAAATTCATTGGTATAATTTCTTTTTCATGAAAAAGTAGCTAAATGCTGCCTAAACAAGCTCGCGAAAACCGCATCTCGGTATCTTGTTCCTAACCTAAAATTTAGGCCAAAGAAAATTTTATACGGAAATCTCTTAAATTTTTATTTTTTAAACTAATTAATTCCTTTTATTATGTAAGTTGTGGCCATACAAAGGACCGAATTAATAAAGAAAGGTTTTTAATGTCCCCGTAAATGCTCGAAATTCTGAAGCCTCTCATGGGTAGACAAACCTGCACCTTCAATTTCGGCTCTCGGTATGTTACGTAATGCATTAACGAATCCGGTTTTTCATATGTATTTGGTCGTAGGTTGAGTCTGAAAATTCAAGAAAAGTTAAGTCTGGTGATCGCGCAGGCCATGGAAACAGACTTCCTCTTCCAATCTAATGCTGTTGTAATACTGCATTAATATGCTCTCACACAATGATGGAGAATTTTTATTTCTAATTCTTTGGACCGATGAAGCCACCTTTAAAATCTGCACAATATGCATTATTGGTCTGCAGAAAATCCGCATTGGTTGCGTGAAGTTCAGCACCAATGACGTTGGAGTTTAAATGTGTGGTGTGGCATACTGGGAGGCAGAATTATTTTTTTTTAGCAATCCCTAAGTGGCAATATCTTTCTTGACTTTTTGGCCAATAAATTACCGTTGTTGTTGGAAGATGTTTCACTGGAAACACGTCAAAACTTGTTTTTGCAGTTGAATGGTTGCCCAGCACATTATTCTATTATTGTGCGAGAGCATATTAATGCAGTATTCCAACAGTGGTAGATTGGAAGAGGAAGTCTGTTTCCATGGCCTGCGCGATCACCAGACTTAACTTGTTTTGATTTTCAGACTCAACCTACGACCAAATACATATGAAAAACCGGATTCGTTAATGCATTACGTAACATACCGAGAGCCGAAATTGAAGGTGCAGGTTTGTCTACCCATGAGAGGCTTCAGCAATGCATAGAGCGTGATGATCAGCATTTAGAGCATTTACGGGGGCACTAAAAACTTTTCTTTTTTAAATCGGTCCTTTTTAGGGCCACAACTTACATAATAAAAGGAATTAATTAGTTTAAAAAATAGCGGCTATTTCAGAAACTTGAAAATATTTTCCAGGTTTTCCTCTTGGTCGTTTTAGTAATGACTTTTTTTTTCCGCAAGCCTCTACGATGGATGGTTTCCAAGACACAGTACCTCGCATTCTTATTTGGCCACCCTGTACAATATTTTTTTTAAATCGTGCAGTGTTGTACTATAAACATCATATTATTCAGTTTACATTTTTATAACAAGAACTCTTTATTAACTAATTTTAACAATTGCTTGGGTCGCCGCCTTAACAATTTCATCTGGTATAATTTCATCTTCCATTAATTCACAATCAAATGCATCATTTTGAATACGTCGAGCGAGGAGGAAGTATAAAATATTATTTTCGTATGCTCGCGTGGTATTCGATACGATTATATAACGAATTATATAATTATTTTTGTTGACGTTTCCTTATTATAAACGTCAAACGTATTGTTACTATGACAAACTTTTCAAGATGGAAGGATGCGAAAATCAAAAACGGTTATACAACGTCGTCAAGGGTATATTCGCTTATCAATACATGGTAACTAATTTCTCTCTCTTTCCATTGGATTAAAACCACTTAGTTGTTAAAAAAGTTTTTTTATTGACGTTTTTCCAAATAAAGCCGTTTTCGTGAAAACCAAAAATTTTATCGATAAAATTTGGAGGACTCGTGGTATTACCTTTGATAAAACCGCTTCGTCGTTTTTGTTTTTTGATTAAACTATGTTTACCTTTTTTGAGATGTCAAATGTAAACATTTATCAATTATTATTATACTAAAATGTATTGCAAATCTATGTTAATACCCAAATTTCAAAATATATTTGTAAACTAACCTGTTTTTATTCGTTTATTGTCAATACAACACATCTCCATCCATAAATTCGTTTAAAACTAACATAATGTCAAAACGTCTAAACGTTACACTTAATAAATAATCTTAAATGCCTACTACTAGATAGGCAACTTATATTACGTTTGTAATATTTGGCGTTTAAATGTAAAAGAAAATATCGAACTTTTAAGTGTAAAGTGTCTTTCTCTGTTTTTAATACAAAATGATTCAAAAAATAATCCTTTTAAATACGACTCGTCCTCTGAAATTTTATAGATTAAATTTTTGATCTTCATACTCAAACGCCTTTATTTTAGGCAAAACCACTCAAACAAACTGATTTGAGATAAAATCACTCGTCCTGCGGACTCGTGATTTTATCAATCAGTTTGTTTTCGTGGTTTTTCCAAATAAAGCAGTTTTCGTGAAAACCAAAAATTTAATCGATAAAATTTGGAGGACTCGTGGTATTACCTTTGATTATTTTTTTCATCTGTCAATACAGTCAGATTTTGTGGTTTCAGCCAATAACAACTCAGGATCCTAACCAATCATTGTGTTTTATACTGATAAAACCGCTTCGTCGTTTTTGTTTTTTGATTAAACTGTGTTTACCTATTTGAGATGTCAAATGTAAACATTTATCAAATATTATTATACTAAAATGTATTGCAAATCTATGTTAATAACCAAATTTCAAAATGTATTTGTAAACTAACCTGTTTTTAGTAGTTTATTTCAAAACCCTTTAACATTTTTACATACCTCACTTTAACACTAAACTTAAAATTAATTAAATTAAGAAAGACTTCATTTCATTCTTCTTCTTCGCTTTTATTTACGGCGGCGTTTCACGGGGTAGCCAGTCAAAAAATCGCCTTGGTGGCCCTGTATGTAAAACTATAACAGCTCAGGTTTCAATTTAAATTGGTAAAGAAAATTTTCAATATTTGTGTGTAAAGTGTCTTTTGCATAAATGACTATGTTCTCTGTTTTTAATACAAAATGATTCAAAAAATAATCCTTTCAAATACGACTCGTCCTCTGAAATTTTATAGATTAAATTTTTGATCTTCATACTCAAACGCCTTTATTTTAGGCAAATGGAAAGAGAGAGAAATTAAAATACAAACCACAATGAGCTTCCGAAATGAATGGTAACTAAGTAAAAATTGCAACTGCTATTGGCTAAATTTATGATGAGTTGTATAATCAAAATGATGCATTTGATTGTGAATTAATGGAAGATGAAATTATACCAGATGAAATTGTTAAGGCGGCCACCCAAGCAACGTTTGATTTATTATTAAATTAGTTAATAGAGTTCTTGTTATAAAAATGTAAACTGAATAATATGATGTTTATAGTACAACACTGCACGTTTTAAAAAAAATATTGTACGTAATAGAGAGTTATTGCACATCATTTGGGGTATACGGTATGCCTTACAGTGACAGTTACGCGTGCGCACCAGTAAACAAACATTTTTAAGGTATAACGTCGTACGCTATATCTTAGGCATAAGGAGAGCCTTAAACCTTATACGTTATGCATATTTGGTGTTCTAAAACCAAAAAGCGGCTTTTTCGCGATCGATTTTAGAATTAAATAACAGAAGAGCACTTAAAGTTAAAAAATTGAAAATTTGTAAACAAAATTTTTGGACTGAACATTAGACTTTTATAAAAACGATTATTCTCGATAATTTTGAGTTTATGTTGAAAAGTAATACAAATTAATACAAAAGTTTTAATCATCTACAACATTTATTAAACTGTTTACGATATATTTCAGCTTCAAATTCTAAAAATCCAATATTCAACCCTCAAAGCATAGGGCTTCGGTACCATAAAAGGGTTTGTTAGATGAATTAGTTTGAGTATTTTGAAAAATTGCATTATTTCAAGGAACTTAGTCTGTTTGGATTACAACAGATTGGAAAAAACCTATAATCGAATCCTTATAATGTAAATTTAACTGCTGGCTGGGGATTAAAGAAATAATTTTCCAAAATTCTGTGCTTAATGTTTTGTCTATATGTATTTAAATATATATTATTGAAAAGATGTTAATTATCTAAAATAGTTTTGATATCTGATAGTTGCATTTTAGGTTTTAAATAAAACTAAAAAACTATTGCTTAATAAAGGTAAGAAAGTTAAAAATATTTTTTTCAGAGTAATTTAAACTTAATTCTACAACATATGTCGAAAAAAAAGGAAATAGACATAAAGTTTAATTTTTCTATTTCTTGCTTTGTTTTTTGCTCCGCATGGATCTTAAGAGTCTTTTCTTGTATGAACTTCCTGGTTCCCGGTTTTGATGGTTGAAATTTCATCAAAACCCTTCAACCTATTCTTATAAGCTAATCTTCTAAGCAAAATGCACAATCCTTCAAGTCCTGTAACACAAAATTAGGAGTATTAGATATTTACTTTCATTAGGAGAAAGTCAATAGTTTACCTGATATAACATTCCTTGTTCTTGTTCTAATTACAGCTGCTAAGAATACAATTGTTTCTCTTTCAAATCGGAAATTTGATTTTATGTAATAGGGTAACATTAACTCTAAATTGAGGGGATCATAGATAGATAGATAGATAGATAATTTATTCATGTAGTAGTACAATCGTCAGTTATTAAATGTAAATATAAAAATTATGAAATACAAAATAAAAAATACAAAACAAGTACAATTACAACAAATTAAAAAGAGATAAATAGTACAATTACAAACAAATTTAAAAGAGATAAATAGTAAACATCAATAATGAAAGTGAAATAAACCATTATGAGGCACAATTTTCACATTGGCAATTATTCACAAACACAAGTAGGCATGTGTATAAGAAACTCATTTACTGAATAAAAGTTATGTTTTAATAGAAGCATGTGTATTTTCTTCTTGAAAGTGGTGACCGGTAGGTTTTTGTATGTCTGTGGTAATGCATTATATAGATTCATACCCACATAGGTATATGAATTCCGCGTTTTTGTTAGCCTGCATCGAGGCAAATAGATGCTGGCGTTATTTCTTGTCTCATAGGTATGAATATTATTCAGCTTAATAATATCATTATTTGCAACTTTGTTGTTAATATGCATCAAACACTCCTTAATATAGCAACAAGGAAGAGGTAAAATACCTAATTTCTTAAAAAGAGGTTTACAGTTGCTGTCGAATTTACTAAAAGTCATTATTCGAATCACCTTTTTTTGTGCAATAAACACTTTTTCTATATAACTACTATCACCCCAAACTATTAAGCCATAGGTTAGTATACTATGGAATATTGAGAAATATGCTATCTTTAAGTACTGAATGTCAAGCTGGAATCTTAGTTGTCTGATGGCAAAAGTTGCTTTTGCTAAACGCTTACACAGATCTTGACAGTGAAAATTAAAATTTAATTTAGGATCTAAATATACCCCTAAAAATTTCACACAATCATCCCTAGAAGCAGTGGTTGAAAAGCATATAGTTTGAGTCTTGGTATCATTCAAAGTCATATAGTTACTACTCGCAGGCTTGCCCACTCGTCAAGTAAAAGACCACTTTCGGGACTTGTTATGTAAACTACTATTAATTTAGTCTAAGAACATCAATATTTTTGTTAAAACAAGGAACAATACAAGGAACTTACCCTTGTATCAAGACGCGCCAAGATAACGTCTTCCGTCACTTCATTTAACCTTTTTGCCGATTTCCATTGTGTGAAAGCGAAGCGCCACTGTGCTACCCAAATTGATGTACGCCCCTTAGGGTTGGGCCGTTTGTGGTGATTTTTTTTTTAAATGTTCTTCATAAAATTCCCTATCGATCCCTCTTTCTCGATTTTTACTTCGGGTCTTCATTTTCGCGGAATTTTACTCAAAAAAAACTATATTTTTGCCACAAAAATGACCCTACGGAACACGAGATTGAGATTTTGCGGGACTTTTTTATGGGGAAATGCTCGTCTTGGAAAAACCTACAAGACTGTCTACTTAGAACTCGGGGCGAAATTTTCCGTTGCCCTTAAAATTTATTTATTTATTTATTTTTATTTATTTATTTATTTTGATACACCACCCAACAGTTGTACCAACCATTTAATGGGTGGGAAAAGGACAACATAACAAAAATGTTAATAATAACAAGCACAATGTATATAATACAAAAACTGCCAGCAGTCCAGGGTTAACGTCCATTAAAAAAAACCTGTGTCTGCGTGAGACAGGAAAAAAAATGGACGTTAACATTGGACAACTTAGTAGTGTACGGAACATCTACTATGCAATTACACAATTTTCTAAAAGTTCGTAATACTTATATAATACACATCAGTACCTAGAGAATTACACTTTTGATTTGGTATTTATTACAGGCAAATATATCCAAGCTGTCCTGGATGTTATGATACTCATTGATTGCTTGGTATAATGGGGATGAATTTAAAATATTTGTTCTTGCAGCTGGCAAATAGAAACTACAATAAACTCTTAGACCCGCGCGTGGTATTTTAAAATGAACATAATTTAACAAATCAATGCTATCTATTTGACCATTAAGAATTTTCCAGAGTAATGAAATTTGCTGATAGGTTCGACGTTTTTCTAGATCAGGAAGTTTAAATCGTGTTAATAGTAGATCATGAGGGTAGCCCCTTGGAGGGTAAATACCGTCCAATATAAAAGAAGCCGATTTCATAAATTTCCTTTGAACTTTTTCAATTAGGTCAATATAGACTTTCTGCCTAGGACACCATACCTCCGATGCATATTCGAGTTTCGATCGGACGAAGCTGTTAAATAAGATTTTTAATGTAGAGATATCTGAGAATTCTTTGCAGCTTCTTATGACAAACCCTAAACTTTTATTAGCAGATGACACCATTGATTCTATATGTTTAACAAAATTTAGCTCGGGATCAAAGTATATTCCAAGATCTCTCACAAAATTCGGCCTGCTAAGAATAATATTATGCAATTCATAATTAAAAATAAAAGCTGTATGTCGCCTGGTAAAAGACATAACAGAACATTTGTCTGGATTTAACGGAAGTGAGTTATTTTGACACCAATTTGCTATATCATTTAGACAGTTTTGGAGAAGTAAAGAGTCATTAAAAGAACGAATTTCAACTAATAGTTTCAGGTCATCTGCGTACATTAAAACTTTTATATCGTTGGTGTTAATAACAATATCATTTAGAAAAATAGTAAATAAAAGCGGTCCCAAAATTGATCCCTGCGGAACTCCTGATGCCTGATGGAATTTATCTGATCTGAAACCGCGACACTGGACATACTGATGTCTGTTCTTCAAATACGTAGACATTAGCAGATGTAGCTGTGGACTTAAACCTATAGATGACAGCTTCTGGAGTAAAATGACATGGTCAATTCTATCAAAGGCCTTAGAAAAGTCAGTATATATTACATCTACTTGACCTCTTCTATCTAAGGCCTCCGATATGAACTGTGTAGAGCAAATAAGATTTGAAACCGTAGACCTACCTGCCATGAATCCGTGTTGATCAGGGGATATAGATCGTTTGATATGATTTGACATATGATCATGCAGAACGATCTCGAATATCTTAGCGAAGTTACATATGATGCTAATGGGTCTATAATTCTGAACATCATTTTTGTTGCCTTTTTTATGAATAGGAGTTACGCGAGATATTTTCCAGTCACTAGGGAGAGTACAAGATTTTAAGATCATATTAAAAATTATTTGTAAGGGAGTAGCAAGAATGTATGCACAGTCTTTAACAAGAAATGAAGGAAGTAAGTCAGGCCCCATTGTCATGTTAGATTTCAATTTTTTAATAGCTTTGATAGTTTCATCGTGTGATACTGATGTTATATGTAGCATTGGCAAATTTGATGTTAATTCAGTTACATAATTGGTGGTTGCTGTCTGAGAAAAATTGTTGCAAAAATGATCTGCAAAAGCCTGGACAATTGATTGTGGAAATTCAATAAAGCAGCCATTATACTCCACTGATGTTGGTACGGAAAATGAAGAATTTTTAGAATTCACATAACTCCAGAATTGTTTGGGATCTCTTTTTATGTCTCTTTCAATATTTTGCAAATATAAAGTGCGAGCAGTTGAAATTTCTCGTTTAATTTTAGAGCGGAGGATTTTAAATTTATTCAAAGTGTCCAAGAGCTGGGTGGATTTATAGCTTTTGAACGCTTTTTCTTTTTGTCGAATCATGTGAATTATATTGCCATTAAACCACGGCGGATAAGTTCTGGAGCTTGTTTTCTTGATAGGAATATGATCTCTAAAAATATCATATAATTTATTGTTCAATAGATGAACACCAATATCTACATTTTCAACATTTTGCAGAAAACTCCAATCAATATTATTTAATGCATTGTAGAGATTTGGAAAATTAGCTTTTTTATAATTGAACTGTATATTATCAGGTTTACAGGGTATTGGTGCATGTTTATATTTTGTTGATATCTCTATGCACAATGATGGGTGGTAATCGTCTTCATTCAAGACTATTTCATCAGGTCTAGAAACTTGGCATGCGTTATTTGAGAAAACTAGATCTAATAAACGCTGAAATTTATTTTTGATTGAATTGAACTGTTTTAAATTAAAGAAATTTGCAAAAGTTTGGACAACGTTTAGTTTGGAGGACATACTAGCACCACTGATTTGAGAGACATACTCAGGTATATTGAAATCTCCGAGTACAAGAAGATGTTTATCGTATAAAGCTGTAAATAGAGATATTGTTTCCAGAACGACTTCATAATCATCAACTGAACAAGAAGGGGGTATGTAAATAAGCAAGATGTATATGCATTGGTAACATGGTCTTATTTTAACCAGTAAGAAATCAATATTCGTATTTGGGGGAATTGGGATACTATGATCAATTATATTAACCATACTGGAATTTAAATCCTTCCTGAGTGCACAGATAACTCCACCACCTCTTTTGGAATCAGTTTCTTTATATTTTCGATCAACCCTGTATACCTCAAAAGAAGAGAGATCAAATAGTTCACCATCTTGGATCGTATCATTACACCAGCTTTCTGTAAAAAAGTAGCCTGCATATTCAGTAATAGCCGAAATACTGTTGAATAACTGGGTAGTTTTCGTTCTAAGGCCTCTAACATTTTGATAGTAGTTTTTAATGCTCTACTTATTTTCGTAAGAAAAAATATATGATTTCATTTAACTTTTTAGAGATATTTAAAGAAATATGGTAAGTTATAAATCAACGCCCTCTCGCAAAACAATGGAAAAATAAATTGTTGTTTAATTTCTACAATGTACATTTTTGTATGAATAGTTTACCCCCAATTTCATCCCTTACTGGAGGGGAGTAACCCTTTCGAAAAATTTAAATAGCATGGGGTGGTGAGTGATAGCTCATTTGAAAGGTCGTTTTATTCTCCATTCAACCGTGCAAAAAGTTTTAAATTTGCTTTATTACGTGTTGTGTTATTAATGTTTAAAAATAACAAAACACCACGAACAGGAAGGCAACTAAACTACAATTACAATTACAATAAATGTTCAAAATGTTCCCTGTTGACATCCTGGCAAAAATAAAGTCTATTTTTAGTTTCAGCTCTGACGTTTTGCAAAAAAAAAATAAAAAAATAAAATAAAAAAAAAATAAAGTAAAAATAAAAAAAAATAAATAAATAAAAAAAACACGGTTGATCAGAGAATAAAACCCACTTTCAAATGAGCTATCACTCACCACCCCATGCTATTAAAATTTTTCGAAAGGGTTGCTCCCCTCCAGTAAGGGATGAAATTAGGGGTAAACTATTCATACAAAAATGTACATTGTAGAAATCAAAAGTCGACTTGTCTCGGCGATTTTCCTAACAAGAGTCCAGTAACGAGTTAAATGGGGGGGGGGGTAACTCTTATGATCCTCACCCCATTACTCAACACGTAATGAAGCAAATTTAAAATTTTTTGCAAGGTTGAATGGAGAATAAAAAACCCTTTCAAATGAGCTATCACTCACCACCCCATGCTATTAAAATTTTTCGAAAGGGTTGCTCCCCTCCAGTAAGGGATGAAATTAGGGGTAAACTATTCATACAAAAATGTACATTGTAGAAATCAAAAGTCGACGTGTCTCGGCGATTTTCCTAACAAGAGTCCAATAACGAGTTAGATAGGGGGGGTAACACTTATGATCCGCACTGTATAGGTCTTTCAAAATCCATTTATGATAAGATTCTATTAGTATTAGAAAAAATCTTGAAGACAACACGTGTTTTATAGTTCGTTCGCTTGGTGGTGGCGCAAATTTAATTGAACACTATTGAGATTTCGTAAACCGTTATACAGGGTGGTCCTTAAGTAAACTGGCGAAAACACAAATGAGTAAATCCAGTTTAAATGTGCACATAATTAAAATATAACCACTAAATGACATGTTTGCATAATTTTTATTACAAATTATTCTGTAATATTTTGAAAAACACCATTTGAAAATCATAAAATTTCAGTGAACATTCAAAAAAGCGTCTTGGCGGGGTTCGATGCTACGTCACAAGTACTATTAATTAGGCTGTCCAGAACACGTGACCCTGACCCTTTAAAAATGGCCGCCTGTAGGAACACATAACCATGTAACGCATTGGCAGAAGGTAGTATTCTTGGGTGCTTTAATGTGTTAGAAAGTGAAAATTGCAGTTATTGTTTTATTTGTGCATTATAAAATATCTATAAACATTGAAATGGAATTTAATATTTTAAAATGAAATGGAAATTTAACATTATTATATTATCATTAAAATACAATTTAAAAAAATAAACAAAATAGTATTTTATAATCATAGGACAATCTGTATAGCAAAATGAAATAAGGGTTGTGACAACTATTTAAAATGAAATGACAGCATACCAACTTTAGTAACTAAATTATAAATTGATAAAATGTAGAAAATTGAATACCAGAATATAGATGGAAAGTATCTTATTTGATATAATTAAAATTATGAAATTCAAAACACATAAAATCGAAAATAAAGTATAATATAATCAAAATTTTGAAATAATTTGAGAATTTCTGCATGACGTAAAAAGGTAACATAGCAACAGAAAAAAAAGAAGGTAGTTAGTTGATAGATAGTTGAAAAAAAGTTAATAAGAGAGTTTTTCTTGGTAGAAAAAAATTAAGAACATTTTTGAATTTAAAAAGTTTAAAAGAAGTTAGTTTATTAAAAGAAATGGTAGAAGGAGTTTGGTAGGAAAATTTGAGAAAATAAATTTTGAAGAGTAAAAAAATTATTAAGGAAAGTTACAAATTTTGAAGAAGTACGTTTATATTCTGGGAGGACAATTATTACGGCGAATTGTTTATGAATAATAAGTGGTTAGTATTAAATAACACTTAGACAACTTACCTGAAAGTTATTTGGTTTGTTGCGGAAATCATCGGGATATTAATTTCGTTAAAAAAACAACAGAAAGTGGAAACATCACATAACTATAAATCTAGTTATAACACATCACTGTTTGTACGAGAAAGAAGAAGGAATAGGAACATTCACAAGGTATCAATTCATTATAATCAATTATAACATACTGCAGACCAGAAACAAATAGTGTGGTTTTGCATTTGTGGGGTTAAGACTGACATCTTCATCACTGTTTAGTATTTCGGGTGTGCCAACCTTAACTGAGGTAAAATTTATTGCGCCAAATTTGAATTTTCTAGATATAAGATATCATTGAGTGTGTGTGGGCGTGAAAGTAATTCATTATAGTAAATAGTCTGATTTGTGTAAATAAATTTTTCTTTGAATCTATATTAAAATAAAATCATTCTAAATTTTGAAACAACATTTTATTTTGTGCCAAATACAGAGACTATCAGTAGTTATCAGAACGTGAACTCACAATTAAAGAATCCCTGAGTTTGGAAGATTAACAGATATAAAATTGAGCATAGTCGTGGTGGTATATAAAAAAAATTATTAAATTTAAAGAACAAATTAAAATTATAGAATATTTTTTTAAATAAATAAAACTAAAGTTAAAATTTTACATTTTTTGAAATATCATAACAATATTATTTAAAATTCTAAATTAGAACAATAGTCAAATAAATTTATTAATTAAATTTTACTAAATTAAAAGTTACGATTTCGAAATATCATAACAACATTTTTAGTTTTAGTAGTGAGCTGATTTTGATTTGTATTTTGTAGTCATTTTTGAACAATTATATTGACTTACATTTTTGGGTATAAGTGTAACTGTTGAAAAACATTATAATGGCTGTTTTATATAAAAGTGACTATTTGTTATCGTTAGAACGAGCCAATAAAGACATTGCGCTCCGGGGAAGCATTTAGACCAAAGGTGGTATTGTTTTTGTAATGTAAAAGAAATTCGACTCATGTTAAAATGACACCTGTGAAATAAAATGGTTTCACTTGGACTGCATAGGACTAAGCCAGGTTCCTCAGGATTTATGGATTTGTCAACAATGTATATAACTCATATACTTTTAACTTTAGGTTCAATGTCATCTATTCCTGGTGTCTTATTTAATTTTAAAATTATATTTTACTTCTTGCTCACTAACATGGGCTAGATAGAGTTTATCGTTTACATCATTCAATAAATACAAAGAATGATAAGCGATAAGTGCATCTATTAACTATTTCCCAGAGGTTTTTTATAAATTTGTTTTTTTGTATTTTTTTTTATATTTTTGAGTTTGTAAGTACTTATGTGTAATTATTTAAATAAAATTCTAATGTATATTTTATTTATTTTACGATATCAATACTACTAGTTTACAAATAAAAACAATACATTAAAAAAATCCTTTATTAGAGTTTTTATGAAGGAAATCGTCTATGTACCTCTTAAAGGCACTATTGGTAGACATAAATTTATCACAGCACAGGATACTGTCACAATTTTATCTAATATCGAATCATCATCTCCACAAGCAAGCAAAGTAATAGGCATTTTTGCACAATTGGTCTTTTTTGACTGTTTACCATATCTATTTTGATGACAGTAAGGAGCATTTACTAATGTCAAGAAAAACTGAACGGTAAGTAATTCACTTACCGTTCAGATTTTTTACTTACCGTTCAGATTTTTCACTTACCGTTCAGAATTTTCACTTACTGTTCAGAATTTTATAGGTACGCTCATACCGAAATTTTGATTTTTCAGGAATTATTGCGGCACATCCTTCTTCCCATACCCGATCTATTTCTTCAAATTCACTTTCTTCAAATTCACTTTCTTCGCTCATATTTTGAAAATTATAATAATGATCAATAAGAAAGACTCAAAAACCAAACTTATTGACATAACATGACATTTTAAGTGACAGCAGAAAAAGCCATGTTCATACTTATTATGCATCCTACTAACTACCTAGCAACCATAACAAGTATCTTGATATGATGAATCGAAATTTTGAATATGAAAAAAATGGATAATTTAATAGTTTATTGCCCAATCGTGCAAAAAACGTTATAAGCATGTCGAACGGTAAGGGTTACCGATGTCAGACAATAATTGGAGTCGTCGCTTCGCTCCTCCTCCAAACTATTGTCTTCCATCGGTAAAAAGCCCTTACCGTTCTCCAAACTTAATATACTATTCATCACTTATTCTAAATTTTTGACGAATAGAACATATTATTCTTACTACACAAGTGGTAGACATATAGTTTTAAAATATTTTTTTACTGAAAGTTTACCGATATTAACAAAGAACTTTGGTGACAAATCTGTTTAACATATACCGGGTGTATCAACGATGCGTGTATGGAGCATAGCTGCTTCCCTTTTTAAGATAGGAGAAAATGTTTCAAATAAAAGTTGTAGATAGCAATGAAAGCTATGTTCCAAAAATAACTATCAACATACAGGGTGTCCCATAAATGTGTGACTTATCAAAGTTATGTTTTTTTTAATGAAACACCCTATATATTTTTACTCGATTGAATTCCTTCGGAAGAGAGCTTCTCAAAAATATAAGGTTGTATGGGTATATACCATGTGGTTCTGAAGTTATGGTGACATTTGTCCCATAATGGGTTCATTCAACACCAAATATCTCAAAATCAATAACTAGGAATAACAAAAATTTTTCACCAAATATCCTCCAAAATGATGTATTTTGATTTCATATTCATAAATTTACCGAATGGCACTTTTCCCATACAGGGGCAACCAAAACTCGGGATCATTTTTTTCTCAATTATTTCAAATGGAACACCCTGTATATAATGCCATACCAAAATAGTCCACACTATGAGCTTCCAGAAAATGTAGGGTTTGCCTACTTGATTTTCACCGGTAATGCATCTAATTCTTAAGGAAAGTATGAAAAATCTCATAAAAGCAATAATGATATTATTTTATTCAATGATGGACAAAAATGGAACAAAATAATTTCAAAAAAATGTAAAAAACCGTTACTTCACAGATGTTCAAACAATCACCCGTTTTGAGCTATGCATAAATTAAGTCTATCTACGACTTCAGTTAAAGTTGATCTTGTAGTAGAGCGAAGAAATCCTCTAATTCTATTTTTCCTTCAGCGTCGTTGGTTTGCCGCTAATTTATTTCTTTGCTCACTTCTTGTGTTTCACATTTTCTGTTTCCACAAACCTCTCCTTCGAAAAAACTCTCTAGTCGCATATCGAACTTCATACATTCTATTGGCTAAAAGCAGGTTCTGTAACATCTATCCGGAATGTAGATCATTTTATCAATTATATCAAATCACCCTTGGAACATTTGAATGTTTCAGGAACTGTCAACAAACATGACATTTTATTATCGAAGTGAAGCATGCCCACAAAATTGTAGCACATAATTGTTTATTGTTCAATTGTTGTGATCGGATTTCTCCGAAAAAAGTTACAGGTATAGTGCTAGTTTGACTCCACTATACATAAAAATTTGGAACGGGGGTTTTTTGGGCACAAGAAATCAGAATCTGGTACCTACTTCGATGTAATTTGTAGAGGGCGCTAGTTAGGCCACATTTGTGGCATAAATGTACGATAAACTTTTTTGCTCTTTAAGTTAGCGCTATTTTTGTAAAATTATATTAGATCCACGTTATTTTAGTAGAAAAAAAGCATACTTGTTACTAACCTTAAAACTTAACGGTTTACGAGATAATCGCAATCTTTTTCTGAGAGAAATCATTTGCACATAGGTTTGCAATAGTTACAGATTGCTGCAATTAATTGGTTGGTGTCATCAGCATAGATAATTGTGCTGTCTGTTTTATCACATGAATATCCTATATCAGACATGAACGTTATAAAAAATAAAGGCCCAAGAATTGACCCTTGGGACACACCAGTACTGATGGATCTGATCTAAATGAATCGTATGCCACACACTACTGACAACTTATTGCCAGAAAAATCAAGAGGAAGAAATGAAAGGTTAAATTAATAAAAATGTTACTTTTTATTTATGCCTTTTATTAGTTGAATGAAAGTGTTCGTAGAAAAAGCATAGTACACAATTAGTAGAGTTGTAAGCTACTTACATGCTCGCGCGCAACTTTTCTGCTCGCATATAATGAGCTTCTTACAACTCTCGTAATGTAATATACTATTAAAATCCAAGATACGAATAAAACTATTAATGATTGATGTATTCTTTATTGAAGAAAATATTCTATCACACTTTTATATTTCATTTTAAAGTGCTTCGTACTTAATAGCCATATTCTTCATAACTATTTCCACTCAATGCATTGTTAATAACGGTTTCAATAATAGGACCAAGGATTTTAGAAATTAAACGGTTGTTTTCGTTTATCAAATCGACCAAATTATCATTGAGAACCACATTTACTAAAGCGCTAAATTCAGGATTGTTAAGGAGTCCATTGACGTTGAACTAAAATAAAAAAATCAGTAATATAATCAACTTGAATAAAATGAAAAAATAAACTCAAACTCTCAAAGTCTGGAACCACCAATCTGTTATAAAATTTCCAAAACAGAAACAAAAAAAAAGATGTTAACTTAAAGTGGTCTAAAACGTATTTAGCCCAGTTGTCAGAGAGTGTGACCTCGCACAAAATGTGATCTCGATGAAACTTGGCACTTAAGTACTTGAAAGGGTGTAGAAAACAATAAAAAATTCTTTGCTGCTTTAAAGTGTATGCTAACTTCACAATTTCGAAAATAAAATCGTAAATAAAATAAAAACTTTAAGTCTTATAATTTTTTTCAACCAAAAACTAATGGGTTCAATCCCCTCTCACCCGAAACCCATATACCAAATTTCAGCTCAATCGGATTAAGCGTGCGGACGCTATCGTGGAAGAATACAGACAGACGGACAGACTTCCATCTGTAAATCGGTTTAATCGTCTCAGGGGACCTCAAAATTGATATATCTGTCGTTATCTCAATTATTTTTTAGCGCGTTGGCAATACTTTCCCTTTGCGAGGGGCCGGGAAAGTAAAATGATGATTTTAAAACATAAGTTTTATTAAACAGAGATAATGTTCATCATTTTAATTATATTTAAATCAAAAGTAAAAGTATAATGATGATAAACGTACAAGGATCTTTTTTTGTTATGCCTCTATTAATAGATATCTTCAGTTTTATAAAAATCAGTGAAAATTTTAGAAATTATAACTTCCGGTCAAATTTTCTATGAGAAAACAAAAAGATTAAAAACTAATGACTTCCTGAGAAAGCTTAGTTAGAGTCTCGTCTTTAAAACGCTTTCTTTTTTTTTCTTTGTGTACATTTTAGACAAAGAAACTTTAGTTTTTCCGAACGCCTCGCCTGAATATTTGTATTCAACGGCTCTGCGCGCGTAGTTTTTGAATTTGCTTTCTTATTTTTAATAATTCTTTATAATAATACAAATTCTTTTTTAAAATAAATTATAATATTATATTTTAGTAAAATTTTCCGCTCTTTCACGTGGTGCTATTAGTTTTTCGAATATTTTTTTTTTCGAGATATAATGGAAAAACCAAATTTTCGCTTTTATTTTCGAAATTTTGAAGTAGAGCCGCAAAGATTTTTTTATTGCTTTCTACACCCTTACAAGTACTTAAATGTCAAGTTTCATCGAGATCACATTTTGTGCCAGCTTTTGGTCAATATCCTTCTCTGGCAACTGAGCTAATTTAAATTATTATAGATTAAATTTGAGTCGGAAAAAAAATCGAAGAACGTTGGAATTAGCAATGCATTTTGCAAATAACACTAAAAAATTAATAAAAAATTAATTTTCCAAAATAACTCCGAAACCAAAATTAAGGTCGATGGCCATTTGACTTTAGTCAATAAAGTACTATTATTATTATTATTAAAAAATGTAGATTTTTAACTTCCAAGCATTTCTAGCATTTTTAATCAAATATTTAAAAATAGTTAAAAACTCACTATAGCAGTTCCTAGTGTAAAAAGTACTTCATTGACTTTTATTTTAATCTTTGACAAATTACTCAAATCAGCTGTTCCACTTATGTCAATAACTACATTCGTAAAGTCTACACTAAAAAATAAAAAATTAATATTATACCAAACACTTCTTTTATCATGTGGTTAAAAATATCAATATCATTTCAATATCATCACTTTAGATCGTTAAACAAAACACTTATTCGCTACCAAAGAGGGTTTTTATAAAAATATGTTAAAATACATAAGTAGTGTTTAACATATAAAGCATGACTTTTTTTTAAAAAGTATCCCTCGTCTTCGACTCGGGATACTTTTATAAATTTCATGATTTCGGAAATATTTCCGATAGTAATTCAAGCTCTAGGGAGATTACAAGTGAAAATTTCACACCAACATTTTTTGATCAATAAGAAGCTTTTGTTTCAGCTCGATACTGTAGCAACCACAAAACTTGGCGATAGTATTTTCCTCCTGGGTACCCTGGGCGATACCACAGCGATAGTATTTCTGTCAAGTGTCAAATTATAAAAATACACCCTTCCGTTCACTATAAAATAATACAGATTGGTTGATAGCTAATAGAATACATTACACAGGTTTACAAAAAAAAAAGGTCGGGACTATTTGACCAGACCAAGCTATTCCTAGGTATTTTGGCGCCCTGAATCCGAATCCGGGCTCAGTTTTTCCCCAGCACGTCACGGAAACGAGATTTCAAGGTCATTTATAGATACTACATTTTGTGAGTCGGAAAAATATACAAAGGTTTTAAGCAGCAACCAAACCAACTCTCACCCGTTGTCGAGGATGCTGAACACGATAGCGGTGGTGAAAATTCTTTTGGAGTTGACCGAACCCCCTAAACGGCCAAAAAAATCGCGGATTCCGCGACTTCCACGACCTCCGCCGGCAAAATATATCTTCGTCCTTCTTTTGGAGGATGCTGAATACGATGGCGGTATTCAAAATTATTTTGGACTTGACCCCACCCCTCAAACGGCCAAATACCACCCCCAAAATGGGGGAATCGTTGATTCCGTATCTTCCAATGGCAAAATATATCTTCCCCCTCCCCGTTTTCGAGGATGCTGCATACGATGGCGGTATGCAAAATTATTTTCGACTTAGTCCCACCCCCCCCCAAACGGCCAAAAATCACCCTCTATAGGGTGAAAAATTTTCGCGGGTTTTCATGTTTGCTCAAAAAAAAATTTGGCCTTTTGGGAGGTGGGACTAAGTCTAAAAAAAATTTGAATACCGCCATCGTGTTTAGCATCCTCGAAAAGGAGAGGGAAGATATATTTTGCCGGTGGAAGACGCGGAATCCGCGATTCCCACATTTTGGGGGAGGTTTTTGGCCGTTTGAGGGGTGAGGTCAAGTCGAAAGTAATTTTGGATAACTCCATCGTGTTCAGCATCCTTGAAAACGGGGGATAGGGAATATTTTACCGATGGAATATGCGGAATACGCGATTACCCCATTTTTGGAGTGATTTTTGGCCGTTTGGGGTGTTGGGTCATCTCCAAAAGAATTTTAACCACCGCCATCGTGTTCAGCATCCTCTAAAACGGGGGGAGAGTTGGTTTCGTTGCTGATTAAAATATTTGTATATTTTTCCGACTCACAGAATGTAGTATCCATACATGACCCTGAAATCTCGTTTCCGTGACGTGCTGGGAAAAAACTGAGCCAGGATTCGGATTCAGGGCGCCAAAATACCTAGGAATAGCGTGGTCTGGTCAAATAGTCCCGACCTTTTTTTTTTGTAATTCTGTGTTATTTTAGACCAAGAAATGTTTATTTCATACTACTAGAATCCTAGGAACATATTCTTTTGGTATACAGGGTGACACAGCAACCATGTAACAGGCTACAGTATCTGTGTTTCTCAAGATAAAACTATAAAATTTTAGGGCATTAAATGGGACCTTAGTGGCCTCATTTTAGTCAGTTTGTCTTACTTTTACTACTTCCGGTTTTACCGGAAGTGATACCAACTTTTGAATTTTAAATGGAACACCCTATAGATTATTACATTTTTGGAATCTACATGACAACCTGATTTCATCGATGTGTCATACTTGGTATCTCAAGTGCTACACACAAAAATACGAAAAATCAAAATTAAATAACGTACCAAAGAAATAAACAACGGGAAAAAACGGCACTAACTTAAATATTACATTAAATTATTTAATGTAATTCAAAAAATTTATAAATTTAATACAACATAACTGAATTGTACGATTTTTTATTTTTTTTTAATTTAACCCATTTTCCCCCCTGTTTTCATACCTTATTTAAATTGCAACCCTTGTTTTTTTTCTTCCTAAAACAATAAACGCATACATTTCTTAGTTAATGTTCTCAAATGAAAAAACTATCATACTTTAAAGCAATACATTAAATAATTTTTTAATATTATCAAGGCGGCGGTGACTATGACATTATTTTTACTTATTATGTATACTTTAAGTTTTCTCATTTGAGAACATTAACTAAGAAATGTACAAAAAATGTAATTTAAAATTATGCACTTAATTAGAATAGAATGCGTTTATTGTTTTAGGAAGAAAAAAAACAAGGGTTGCAATTTAAATAAGGTATGAAAACAGGGGAGAATATGGGTTAAGTTAAAAAAAAATAAAAAATCGTACAATTCAGTTATGTTGTATTAAATTTATAAATTTTTTGAATTACATTAAATAATTTAATGTAATATTTAAGTTAGTGCCGTTTTTTCCCGTTGTTTATTTCTTTGGTATGTTATTTAAGCCAATTTTGATTTTTCGTATTTTTGTGTGTAGCTCCTTAACTATTCACTTGAGATACCAAGTATGATACATCGATGAAATCAGGTTGTCATGTAGATTCCAAAAATGTAATAATCTACAGGATGTCCCGTTTAAAATTCAAAAGTTGGTATCACTTCCGGTAAAACCGGAAGTAGTAAAAGTGAAACAAACCGACTAAAATGAGGCCACTAAGGTCCCATTTAATGCCCTAAAATTTTATAGTTTTATCTTGAGAAACACAGATATTGTAGCCTGTTACATGGTTGCTGTGTCACCCTGTATCTGTATATGGAGACTCAATATAATTATTATAAATTAAAAAATATCTGCAAAAAATATATTTTCAGTAAATTTTAGTATCAAAACTTAAATTTAAATAGTCTGCTGAAGGTTTTATTAATTTGTCTTTAATTATTTCATGCAACTAAAATTCAAGGAACACGTTTCATTTGTGCCATAAATAGGTATCTTACAAAAATGTCATGTTATGATTTGTTATATTACTTTGGTGTGAAATTTTCTTACCGAATCTCCCACGATCTTGAATTATTATCTGGAAATATCTCCTCAAGCATTATTTTTTTTTAAATTCATGCTTTCGGAAATATTTTCAACAGTAATTCAAGCTCTAGGCAGATTACTAGAGAAAATATTACTTAATAAAATTTTAGATTGACAGTTCTTATTCTAACCAACTCAGCCACAGTCTACTACTAACTACTAACTTTTACCAAAATCGTCATTCACTAATTCACTATGTGTCTACTTTAAATTCAATGTCCTCTTTAAGGTATTCTCGAAGAGGTACGGAGGGGCACATCAAACCCTAAGCTTACTATTTGATGCTTTATCAAAATCTGAAGTCAGAATTTTAAAATTCATAAACACAAAAAGCTACACACACATGCACACAGATCGAATTCAGATACCGAACAATTTGTTCGGTGAAAAGAAGGAAAAAATTGAAACGGACATTTATAACAACCCCCGTGTGAGCAAACGAGTTTTCCGTCGTGTGCATTCTGTGAGTTGGAAAGAACCACAAAAATCACAAATACAAATACCCAAAGTACGTTTTCGAGGATGCTGAACACGATGGCGGGGGTTAAAATTCCGTCTGAGTTTACCCTACCCCCCAAACGGCCATAAACCACTTTCAAAGGGGTGAATCGCCTCTTTTACAGGCAAAACTACTGTAACACCCCGTTTTTCGAGGATGCTGAACACGATGGCGGTGGTTACATTTCTTAGAGTTGACTCCATCCCTCAAACGGCCAAAAATCACCCCCGAAAAGTTGAAAAATTTATTTTTCGCTATAAACGAGAATACCCGCGACATCTCCCATTTTTGAGGATGCTGAACGCGATAGTGATGTTGTATCTTCTCCCCGAGTCAACTCCATCCCCCAAACGGCCAAAGACCACTTCCGTTAATTTTGCCAGTAAAAGACGCGATTCGCCCTTTTACGGGTGGTTTTTGGCCATTTGGGGGGTGGAGCCAACTCGAAAAGAATTTTCAGTAAACGTTAAAAATCGCACTGTCAACATTCCTTGTAAATGACATTTAACAATAACTTGAACGTAATGAGATCTCCTAACATACACGTGCTTTTTGATAAGAAAACTTAAATTTCTTAATATAATCAAATTGCAATCAAATTTTTATCTACGTACCACTTTATTTGGACTATTTACATAAATTTAGTCAATTGGAAAACAAAAAACTTTTAGCATCAGCGAGTTACATTTTGAATTAAAAGAGTGATGTCCCTAAATGTCGGCAACACACAATTTTTCAAAAAATAACCCGCGTTTCTATAGAAATAAAAGTTATTTTTTATATTGTCATAAAATATTGTATCCGAAGATTTTCTTAACTTTACCTACGAATATGTCTGAAAGTGAAAGTGATGAAATTATGAGCACTCCACCGGAGATTTTAGAAAAAGCTCAAGCTGCCACATATAATTTGTTACCGCTAAAATCTAAAGAAAGGTACGAAATTACCTATCGAAAATTTATGGATTGGCGACACAAGAATAACGTTAAATCCTTTTCGGAGAATGTTTTGCTTGTGTATTTTGAGGAAACATCAAAAATTATGAAGCCATCTTCTCTATGGGCCATTTATTCGATGCTGAGAACTACACTAAACATTAATAATAACATTAACATAGCAGATGATTATCCAAAAACTAATGGTCCTACTGAAGTAAAAAGCGAAAATCCTTTCTCCAGAACAAATTAATAAGTTTCTGAAAGATGCCCCAGACGATAATCATTTGTTGTCAAAGGTAACGAATTAAAATATTGTGTAATTATCACACAAAAATGAGTTTTTGTTTTCAGGTTATCCTCATTATGAGTGGGCGTAGAAAAAGTATAGTACGTTACTCGAGTTGTAAGGCCATTACACACTCGTAAAATGTACGCACTCGCTTCGTACGTAATGGGTTACCTACCACTCTTGTTACGTAATATACTATTAACCCACGCCATAGTATTCAGAATCCTCGAAAACTTATTTGTAAAAAGCAAGAAAATCACATACAATGAATGTTCGAATTTTGTTAGTATAAAGGCTGGGACATAAATAAAATATCCGGTTGCGAATGGTTCAATGAATCATGCGGAAACATCTATCTCCCGAGGCAACAGGTATCAGCTGCTGAATTGGTTTCAACAAATTTAATATAAATAGGTTTTTGGCAAACTAATTGAAATTATACACCTCTTCAATTTCAGCGGAGATAATGTATGGAGTGTCGATGAGACAGGGTTGACGACAGTTCATAGCATGTAAGGGAAGGCAAGTTGGAAAAGTGATCTGGGGCCATATTTTCAAAATCACTCGAAAAATTAAGTATACGAATAGTCGTGTACGAAATATTTTCGAGTGGAACATAAAGTCTTTATTTTGAAACCACACTCGAATCGGCTCGAATAAGTTCCGTAGACGTAAAATAAATCGATCTGGCATCGCTGAATTGAAACTGGTAATAAGAAAATAAATGTAAATATCCCTAGATATCCTAGCGATATTTGAGTTTTGAGGGTGGTAGTAGTTTGTTTATGTTGACTAATTTGTTGTTGTTATATGGGAGATAAATATTTAGTTTATTGGAAAAATGAATAATTTAAACATCATTATAAAAAAAAGGGAACCAACATGACTCCGGAACAGAAAAAGGGGCTAACGGAGTTCATGAAGTTGAATCCCCAGTATTTGTAGGACCCTCTTGAATAAAGGGACGTAGCGTCTCAATTAACTCTCTAGTTAAATCTTTGGTTAGACGATACATCTTTATAAATTGATTTTCTATTAAACTGTTAAACTCTTTGAACATTAACACGCCTTTCTCCTCTTTCCGCCAATATTTCTGCTTCTAAAGCATTTATTGCCACCAAATTTATGATTTCGTTTAAAGCTGCCATATTAAAACAAAATATTTAAATAATTGACAGTTATTCCGTCAAAAACCCGTTTCGAGTGTGACTACGAGTGGTTGATACCCAATAGTTGTAACGTACTCGAATATATTCGTATACGTTATGAGATCGTTTGTTTGAAAATATAGACGATTATATTTCATTCGTAAAATCAAAGATTCGTGTACGTAATGAATTTGAAAATATGGCCCCAGTGCTGAAAGAGGTTAATTAGTAACCGTTTGCTGTGGAAATTATCCCAAAAAATGGCAGTTTTTCCAAGCGGATAAATGACTATTGAAAATTTAAGGTAGTACTCTCGATACCACCCAAGTAGCATTTTTCGTGGCCGGAAGGTGGCGGCCACGACACTAGTCTAATGTCGTGATTTGAAGTAAAATTTGCAAAGAAAATTACTGGTCGCCATTTTAAGTGGCCAAAAAATGATGATATTTTTACAGTGACAGCAAATCAGATCTTAAAATTATTGAAGTACCTAATTTTAGGCCTTCTATAGTATAGTAGAAGAATAGGAACATTTGAATTTATTAAAAATGTTTATATTTTTGGTTCAATAGATACTCAAATTTAATAGATTTCAGTGTAGGCTTTCCGCGAAGAGAACTCAACTGTAGCTGAAGCTTCGGTGAGAATATTGGAATTTTACATCTCTCAAAAAAATATCAATGTTACATTTCTGTAACTCAGAGTCAGGGGCCTATAGAGTCTCATAAGTTGGGGGGGGGGGGCGAGTCATGTTGAAAACGCCGACTCGTCAAGGAAAATTTGCCGACTGTACAATACAGATTTATTTAATCTACACAAATAGAATTAGCTGTTCAGGGTGGCCAAATAAGAATGCGAGGTACTGTATCTGGGAAACTATCCATCGTAGAGGCTTGCGGAAAAAAAAGTTATGACTAAAACGGCCAAGAGAAAAACCTGGAAAATATTTTCAAGTTTCAAAAATGGCCGCTAGGGGGCGTAACTGCAATCGTGAATCTAAGAAAGTGATGTTTCTGTGAATTCCGCGATATTAACCTAACAAAAAAATACATGATCTTTAAAGTAGAGGATAATCTGAATCTTTTTTGTTTGACAACTTTTGCTGCATTATTGGTCTGCAGAAAATCCGCATTGGTTGCGTGAAGTTCAGCACCAAGGACGTTGGAGTTTAAATGTGTGGTGTGGCATACTGGGAGGCAGAATTATTTTTTTTTAGCAATCCCTAAGTGGCAATATCTTTCTTGACTTTTTGGCCAATAAATTACCGTTGTTGTTAGAAGATGTTTCACTGGAAACACGTCAAAACTTGTTTTTGCAGTTGAATGGTTGCCCAGCACATTATGCTATTATTGTGCGAGAGCATATTAATGCAGTATTCCAACAGTGGTAGATTGCCTCCCAGTATGCCACACCACACATTTAAACTCAAACGTCCTTGGTGCTGAACTTCACGCAACCAATGCGGATTTTCTGCAGACCAATAATGCATATTGTGCAGATTTTAAAGGTGGCTTCATCGGTCCAAAGAATTAGAAATAAAAATTCTCCATCATTGTGTGAGAGCATATTAATGCAGTATTCCAACAGTGGTAGATTGGAAGAGGAAGTCTGTTTCCATGGCCTGCGCGATCACCAGACTTAACTTGTTTTGATTTTCAGACTCAACCTACGACCAAATACATATGAAAAACCGGATTCGTTAATGCATTACGTAACATACCGAGAGCCGAAATTGAAGGTGCAAGTTTGTCTACCCATGAGAGGCTTCAGCAATGCATAGAGCGTGATGATCAGCATTTAGAGCATTTACGGGGGCACTAAAAACTTTTCTTTTTTAAATCGGTCCTTTTTAGGGCCACAACTTACATAATAAAAGGAATTAATTAGTTTAAAAAATAAAAATTTAAGGGATTTCCGTATAAAATTTTCTTTGGGCTAAATTTTAGGTTAGGAACAAGATATCGAGATGCGGTTTTCGGGAGCTTGTTTAGGCATCATTTAGCTACTTTTTCATGAAAAAGAAATCATACCAATGCGTTTAATTTTTTTGAGAAAATTAACCATTTCTGACGAGATGTCGAAAAAAAAGCCCTCTAGCGGCGACATCTGAAACTAACAAAACTTCAAATATTATAGCATTTGTAGCCCAAGAATAGCTCTTTTCAACTAGCCCAAGTTTGTTAAAATCGGCTCAGCCGTTTCGAATATACAGGGTGTTTTTCACTAAAACCTTTGAATACCCCCACCACTTTATTTTTAGAGATATAGCAAAAATTGTTAAACAAAAAAGGTTCAAATTATCCTCTACTTTAAAGATCAGGTATTTTTTGGTAGGTTAATATAGCGGAATTCGCAGAAACATCACTTTCTTAGCTTCAAGATCGCAGTTACGCCCCCCTAGCGGCCATTTCAGAAACTTGAAAATATTTTCCAGGTTTTCCTCTTGGTCGTTTTAGTAATGACTTTTTTTTCGCAAGCCTCTACGATGGATGGTTTCCAAGATACAGTACCTCGCATTCTTATTTGGCCACCCTGTACATAAAGAACTTATGTATGTGTATATTGATTTTTCTTTAATTTTTGTTTACTGTCAGTTGGTTATACATATGCCAAAACAACAACTTTCTTTAATAGTATTTTTATATTTCCGCGGGGCGTTAATTTGAATTCTAATTGGTCTTTTCACAATGATTTTCATTCGGGGATAAGCTGAATCGGAAAATGTTTTTACCCTTCCCAGTCATATTTCTCGAATCATCATGACTACGGCATGAAAATGCCAACTCTGACGAAAATTCCGACTCGGTGGAAAAGTTTGGGAGGGTCTCACACCCCCGATTCGGTACGCCCCTTCTCATAGTAGCTTAAAATGTTTTACCTACGGCCACTATAGAAAACAGGCAAAAACATACAAAACCGTGCGATATGTTTACCGTAAAAAAAACGAACAGTTTATACCTAAAAGTAATTGGAACATTTAATAATTCGCAAGTAAGTAGTGATCGCGTAAATGCACGTCATCAGCGAAGTCATAGCAAAAACTTTTTTGAAAGACAAATAAGTTCTAATTCATGTTTATAAGACACATACTGTTTAAAAAAGAATACCTACATTTTTAATATGTCAAGTGATAGTGAGGCGGGAATCTGTTGAATTTGAAGAGAATTTTGTAATATTGTTCGAAATAAAATTGTTCAAAAAATCTAAAGATGCAATAAAATACAGGGTATCCCATTTGAAGAAATTAAGTACCCTGTCATAATTTCCATTCAAGCGTAAAATGCTTTTTACAACACTTGTTACGTAATATACTATTATTGCCGTTTCAACGTTCGTAAAACAATTACAATGCAATGCAAATCATTGTCAGCAATTTAAAGCTCTATTTTTTATTTACCTGCAAAGTCCTGCTCCATACAAAGGAACGATTTCAACAAAAAGCAAATCAGCAACATAATTTAACTTCAGAGCAATTTGGGAAATGTTTAATGTCATTTGTAAAGTTTGGTTTCCAATATTTACTTTTATGTACGATGCTACCAATGTTTTCATTCCAGTAATGTAAATGTTCGAAGCATTGAGTGAACCGCTGAAAAAACATATAATTATTATTTTGGAGATTAACTACGTCATTTTTATACATTTTGTGTAAACAAAGTTTCAAAAAAGCCAGTCGAGCAAAACAATATTATAAATTTTATTTTATGTCGAAATTGTATGAATTATTGTTGAATTTTTAAGTGGGGTATTAATTCGAAAACTTTTTTTATTTTCTCGCCATCCAAGCAATGAGAATTTTTTTTCGTTGTTTTCAAAAATAAATGACAATAAACATGAACTTTTTTATTTCAGGCTTCAGTAATTAAGTTTTACTGAGATATCAACCAGTATTTTTGAGAATTATGAAACCTTATTTATGAGCTTGTTAAGTCCAACTGTTTTTTAAACTGATTCAATGTGACAATTGTTGTAACATTATTTTTTTGGCAGATTATGAAATTTGATAAAGATAAAATGCCACTCCCTATTTTCTTTCGTCCTCCACCATAAATGGCGCTTAACAATACAACCATTTTAAATAGTGTTAAAATTTAAATATATATATCTAAAAAAAATCATTCTTACTCAAGTACAGTTTGATTTAATACAAGGCTTATATCATTGATTACAGTTGGATCACTCATATTGTTGATAATTTTATTAATGGTGTTATTAAGAATATTGTCAAAGATACCATGGAGACGATCATTCTCTTCTGAAAAAAAAACATAAAATATAGGAGATATTCACTTCAATATTTTCTCTTATTTAATAACCAATTTTGAAAAAAAAAATTATTTATTAATTAGTTATTTATCACACTTCTGAACGACCCAACGCCTTGATTGGTCCAAGTAAAACGCATTTTCCGCAACTTTTATACGAGGGTTGCTATCTATGGGCCTCGTGCAGATGCGCGCGCATCGCATTTTTTGAGACCGCTTTTTATATTTTAGGCGAGCTGCGAAACGAAATTTTTTCAAAAAATAATGAATAAAACGTTAAAATAACTTTGTTGAAAGTTGAATGAAGTGATTTGCCGTAATATTCATGCATAAAAGTAGTTTACATCATAATATTTTCGTAATTTTTAGTTTTTAATAACATAACCTCATTTCAGTTGTATTTTTAGAGAAATAATGCAATATTCACGTAATATTATTTTTAAAAAAATATGTGAATAGAACAATATTAAATTACTATTTGATATAGATATTTTAACAGTCAATGGTTATTCTCAATCCGTTTAATTACAAATTTCACGTAAAACCTTATGTTAAGTTAATGGAGAGCGGCCTCAAAAAGTTTTCAAAATACGCCACCTGTTTCGCTGGTGTTCCACAGTGTTACCCCCACTTAGTAGTATGCACGAGGCCTATATATTGAGAACTTGCAATACTGACGTTACCAGGTGAAATCTGTCATAGCCATCTTAAAGTTTGACAAAATGTTACAAATATTGACAGTTTTCGACAAAGTTCAATTTTATATTTTTATGTATATTCCTATTAATATATACAGTGCGGATCATAAGTGTTACCCCCCCTATCTAACTCGTTACTGGACTCTTGTTAGGAAAATCGCCGAGACAGGTCGACTTTTGTTTTCTACAATGTACATTTTTGTATGAATAGTTTACTCCTAATTTCATCCCTTACTGGGGGGGAGCAACCCTTTCGAAAAATCTAAATAGCATGGGGTGGTGAGTGATAGCTCATTTGAAAGGAAAGGATTCTCCATTCAACCGTGCAAAAAATTTTAAATTTGCTTCATTACGTGTTGAGTAATGGGGTGAGGATCGTAAGAGTTACCCCCCTATTTAACTCGTTACTGGACTCTTGTTAGGAAAAAATTGAAAAAAAAAATCGGATGGGGCCATACACATATAATCCAATTGCTCGTACATATTTAAGGCAGGCCATGCCTGGCAAGAGCGTACAATTGTCTCCATGAAACAAAACACTTCTACTGCGCTTGCGCTATTATGCAACTATGTTATTCCATATTTTATTTTTAACTCGCTTATAATACAAAATTTGAAAAAAGTTTTTAAACAAAATTTATAGTAAATTTAATTTAAAATAAATTTTTTTTCTTAATATTTTTACATAAACTTAATAGAAACGATAATAATTGCGAAAATCTGAAAATTTTCAAGATTAAACCCCTACTTCCGGTTGTCCGATTTTGTCCAAAATCTAATCAGGTCATTAGCATGTTGTAAAAATGCTAAATATAAAATTTGGTTAGGAAATTCCGATCGCAGTTGGAAATTTTTCCGGACTCCATACTCCATACATACATTTTCTGGAAATGGTCTTAAATGACTTAGGGGGTCTCAAAACATGTAAATCCACTGAAAGCTGAACTTTTTTTTTTTACGATTACAATACTTTACCACTTCGTATGGTAAAGTAAAATGTTTCTGAGTGTTATTTATCACACTTCTGAAAGACCCAACGCCTTGATTGGTCCAAGTAAAACGCATTTTCCGCAACTTTTATACGAGGGCTGCTATCTATATATTGAGAACTGGCAATACTGACGTTGCCAGGTGAAATCTGTCATAGCCATCTTAAAGTTTGACAAAATGTTACAAATATTGACAGTTTTCGACAAAGTTCAATTTTATATTTTTATGTATAATATTGCTATTAATATATATAGTAGAAAAAATTCGTGGGAATCAGTCAATATAAAATAAATTAGTTTGATTTCTTCGTTTTGGTCAAGCTTTCGAAAACGTTTATTTTCTTTTTCAAGACTAATAACATGAAATACGGAAAAAATTAAATACAAAAAGAAACATCGGTGTTAAAATATTTTAAAATGACAAAATGACAGTTTCCAAAAACTTCAGAATACAATTGTAACATACAGAGTGTGATTATAAAAAGTATAAGAATGTGTAAATATATATATAAAAAAAAAATAATAAATATCAATTCAAGGAGGACGAGTTGAGAAATTTTCTTTATGTTTTTTTAATAGAAATGTGTATATTGTACTCTGGTCATTGATGTCTGTTCTTTTATTCATTGAATTTTGATTGTTATTTATATGAACCATTTCAAGAAAGAGACGCTTATTGAGATTTCGTTCATTATCGAGAATTTTGACATTATTATAGTCAATCACATGATCTTTATCTATTACATGTTCAGCAAGGCGACAAGATCTCACATTCCTTCTGCAGTCACTTTTGTGAGAAGTTATTCTATCTTTAAGCATTCTACTTGTTTGACCAATGTATACTTCATCACAGCTGCTGCATGGGATTTCATAGATTATTATTGAACAGTCACGAAAATATCCACTTATATATATATATATATATATATATATATATATATATATATATATATATATATATATAGGTATATAATATAAATCATATAAATCACAACAAAAATAATTCAACATCACATGCATCCTCTCAGTAATATTGCAGCAATATTGAATTTATTCATTTAAATTTCAGAAATTTTGCGTGCGTCCACATATACATATGATGTCAATCTCTGTTTAATTTCATATTGGTACTCTCAGCTCGCATGAGATAGAAAGATAGGCTATAATCATTTATCATGTCCTTTTATTCGATTTTATCGCAAAATCAGATTTACCGATGATGAATTGTTATTATAGAATCCAATTAGAGAGAAATAAGTGTATCAAGCATACCCAAGTTGAACAAAGATAACTTGTTTATGTTACAAACGAGAAGATTACGGACACTAACGAAATAACCAACCTCGAATTTTTGACATTTGACATGACCACGCTACAAAATGACGCCAAGCCTCTCAGAGATGTGTGAGTTTGTGAGTTTATTGGCTATAAATGACAAAAAGGCAGTGATTAGCAGGTTTGATTAATATCAATAAAGTTTATAGATAACATTGGTACAAAATTTTATTTGAATTATTAGATTATACATCTTAACCGGGGAGATTGAGACATTATTTGGGCGATTTTGGCTTTTTATGTGGGATGGATAAATGCATTTTCTTTCAACCAAACTGATGGCACCAATGTCAATCCATCAGAAAACTCAATTATGGAATATTTTTTAATATTTTCTCTCAAGCGTCAAAAACAATTCCATAATTAAAAAATATTCCATAATTGAGTTTTCTGATGGATTGACATTGGTGCCATCAGTTTGGTTGAAAGAAAATGCATTTATCCATCCCACATAAAAAGCCAAAATCGCCCAAATAAGCCAATTTTGGAGCAACAAATACGATCTGAGGGAGAAGAATGGCAGCAACACTTTATAATTAGGATATACGGAACATCGGGTGAGTTTTTTGTTATTGAATACAGCAAATACTTATTTACTGCATGAGAAAACTGCAGGCAGCTGAAGAGCCCTCAAATGTTGACACTGATGGCAACAAATGGTTGGCTCAAGCTAAGTTCATGCCTCCAGGGAAGTGGAAAAGAAGAAAAAAAGAACTGAAAACTGGTTTGTAGAAAGTGAATAAAAATATTTATTGTGTCTACTATTTTTTAATGTGAGTTGACCTTATATGCAACATCTTACACTATTAAAGCAATATTTCTGCAATATAACAGAGAAATTCCATAAATATTACAAAATAATTCTACAACATTGCAGGAATATATTCAAAAATATTTCTGCAATATTGTTACGTTAGGTTATGGGGCGGACATGTGGATGTTTCTGCAATATTCTTGAAATATTTCATATATCTTTTGCAATATAACAAAAATGTTTCAAATATTTCCGAAACATGTTCCTGCAATATTTCAGAAATGAAACTGTGCTGTGTGGGTAGTGGATCGAGAGTACCTCCCCCCCCCCCGGTTTTCTAGGATGCTGAAAACGATGGCGGTATCAGGATTTCTCTTTTTGCCAGCCGAACCCCATAAAACTGCCAAAATTACCCCCTAAAGGGGTTAAACGGGCAGCACATCATATCCCTGTAAAAAAACGTATTTCCCCCCGTTTTCGATGATGCCGAGCACGGTTGTGGTGTTAAAGATTACTTCCGAACCTCACCAACCCATCCACCGGCCAAAATTCACCCCCGACAGAGGTGTTTTTTTCTTCTTTTTAACAACGACAAAACGTTTTCGAGGTTGCTAAACACGATGGCAGGTGGAGGGGTTGGTGAGATTCGGACGTAATCTTTAACACCTCCACCATGCTCGGCATCCTCGAAAACGGGGGTAAAGACGTTTTTTTACAGGGATATGATGTGCCGCCCGTTTAACCCCTTTAGGGGGTAGTTTTTGGCAGTTTTATGGGGTTCGACTGGCGAAAACAGAAATCCTGATACCGCCATGGTGCTCAACATCTTCGAAAACGGGGGAAAGACGTTTTTTTACAGGGAAATGATGCGCTACCCATTTAACCCCTTTAGGGGGTAGTTTTTGGCCGTTTTATGGGGTTCAGCAGTCGAAAATAGAAATTCTGATACCGCCATCGTGTTCAGCATCCTCGAAAACAGAGGGGGGGGGGATACTCACGATCCGGGTAAATTTTGGTCTATTTTTCATGGTTTTTCCGACTCACAGACGTCACTCAAGCGTTAAGAAGCAAACGATGACCTGTTTCTTGAGGAAAACCGGTCATGTGGCAACAGTGGCTCTTGAAAATCAAAAGACCGTTAATTCAGCGTGGTGTACGGCCATTTGTTTTCCAGAAGATTTCAGTAAATTGAAAGAAACCAATCCAAGACGACGAATCATTTAGCATCACGAGAATGCGAGCTCACACTCATAACATGAAATAAGCGTCTATTTGGACAAACAAAAGATCGAATTGATGGGGTCATCCGCCTTACCGCCCCGACTTGGCACCAAACGACTTCTTCTTGTTCGCACTAATTAAAGATAAACTGCGTGGACAACGATTTTCATCGCCCGAAGAAGCGGTTGAGTCATTCAAAAACCATATTTTAGAGCTATCATCTTCTGACTGGACAAAGTGCTTTGAAGGGTGGTTCAATCGCATGCAAAAGTGTATACATCTTAAAGGCGATTATTTTGAAAATTAATTTCTTTGTTCTTTCTATTCTAAATAAAATACGCATGACAGAGTGGGAAATAATTCAAAAAACTAGCATTTATTTAAAACCATTCAAAACATTACCTCTACTGTTAGAAGGCGATCAGTACTGTACTATCCCAATGGTCGTTATAGGAATAAATATGTTGTTGGACAAACTGGAACAATGGACCTTAGATTTAGATGTTAAAGAAGATTAGAACGAAATTGATAGAAAATTCATTTTTGCTCTGCGATCCTCAAGCGAGAAAATTGTCAAACATTATAAGCGCACCAATCGGATATACCTATTATTGTGTTGTATTAATATTAGATCCACGTCATAAACAAGAATCTATTTCTTTAAGTTCATGAGGCAAAGATTTGCAAAAAGAAGATTTTAAAAGTTTGAAAATATTTACAAAACTCAATATTACAATAATTTTAGCGAAACGGTCAAGAACAGGCAAAACGAATTATTAACAAACAAAATCAGCCTTCCAAAGCCAATTTAAAGATACCAAAAATTTTGATATACCGGGTGTATCAACGATGCGTGCGTGGAGGATAGCTGCTTCCCTTTTTAAGATAGGAAAAAATGTTTCAAATAAAAGTTGTAGGTAGCAATGAAAGCTATGTTCCAAAAATAACTACCAACATACCGGGAGTCCCATAAATGTGTGACTTATCCAAGTTGTTTTTTTAAATGAAACACCCTATATATTTTTACTCGATTGAATTTCTTCAGAAGAGTGCTTCTCAAAAATATAGGGTTGTATGGGTTTATACCAGGTGGTTCTGAAGTTGTGGTGACATTTATGTCCCAAAATGGGTTCATTCAACACCAAATATCTCAAAATCAATAACTAGAAATAAAAAAATATTTTCACCAAATATACTCGAAAATGGTGTATTTTGATTTCATATTCATACATTTACCGAATCACCCTTGGAACATTTGAATGTTACAGGAACTGTCAACAAACATGACATTTTATTATCGAAGTGAATTTATAACTTAAATCTAATATTTGATGTAGATCATGTTTATAATTTCTTCGGTGGATAATTTCATTTCGAAACGAGAAAATATTAGATTTAAACTATAAATTCACTTCGATAATAAAATGTCATGTTTGTTGACAGTTCCTGTAACATTCAAATGATCCAAGGGTGATTTGATATAATTGATAAAATGATCTACATTCCGGATAGATCTTACAGAAACTGCTTTTATGCAGTTCGATATGCGACTCGAGAGTTTTCGAAGGAGAGGTTTGTGGAAACACAAAATGTGAAACACAAGAAGTGAGCAAAAAAATAAATTAGCAGCAAACCAACGACGCTGAAGGAAAAATAGAATTAGAGGATTTCTTCGCTCTACTACAAGATCAACTTTAACTGAAGTCGTAGATAGACTTAATTTATGCATAGCTCAAAACGGGTGATTGTTTGAACATCTGTGAAGTGACGGTTTTTTACATTTTTTTGAAATTATTTTGTTCCATTTTTATCCATCATTGAATAAAATAATATCATTATTGCTTTTATGAGATTTTTCATACTTTCCTTAAGAATTAGATGCATTACCGGTGAAAATCAATTTTCTGGAAGCTCATAGTGTGGACTATTCTGGTATGGCATTACATACAGGGTGTTCCATTTGAAAAAACTGAGAAAAAAATGATCCCGAGTTTTGGTTGCCCCTGTATGGGAAAAGTGCCATTCGGTAAATTTATGAATATGAAATCAAAATACACCATTTTCGATGATATTTGGTGAAAAAATTTTGTTATTCCTAGTTATTGATTTTGAGATATTTGGTGTTGAATGAACCCATTTTGGGACATAAATGTCACCATTTTGGGACATAAATGTCACCATAACTTCAGAACCACCTGGTATAAACCCATATAATCCTATATTTTTGAGAAGCACTCTGCCGAAGGAATTCAATCGAGTAAAAATATATAGGGTGTTCCATTTAAAAAAACATAACTTTGATAAGTCACACATTTATGGGGCACCCTGTATGTTGGTAGTCATTTTTGGAACATAGCTTTCATTGCTGTCTACAAATTTTATTTGAAACATTTTTTCCTATCTTAAAAAGGGAAGCAGCTATCCTCCACGCACGCATCATTGATACACCCGGTAGATATACTGGCGTTCTTTCAAACATCTCGTAGTAAAAACCCAGTCCCAGTCGATGAAAATTCGTGGAAATATGAAATTACAAAATATTTATCTGAAGGCATGGGCGGATCTACAAAAAAAATTGGGACAACCTTTTTAAGTAAATTATACGTAATTGTCATAAATTTTGAAAGAAGAAAATAAAACCTGCCACATTATAAATAATTTTTCGCCTACCGTATATGAAAATGAATCGTATCAACCCTAAAAATCAGACCAAAAGTAATTTTTTCTGCCCTCGGGCCGCAAAAGTCATAAAGAACACGATTTTGTAGTTTTTCATTATCTACGCACCTTTGACTTTGACATTTCACAAAAATGTTCATTAAACGTCAGTGTAAATCAAAGTCTGGAATCAAGAGAACTAAACTATAAAATAATAATACGTTATTCTGATTCTGAATAATTGTGATTGTGTGAATTAGTGAAAATGAAAAAAATAGTATTTCAGACAGTAATTAAAAATTTACGAATACTCCACCAGTCTTGCAAGAACAAGATAAAGCAATGTTTCTCTAAATTTGTTACCTACAAAGTTTAGACAAGGCGCAACGGTAAGAGAAGTACTATAAATTGTTTAACAACTGAAAATAATATATGTATAATAAATAAATTGACACATTGTTATTACTTAAGTTTCTCATTAAATTCTGTATGTATTTATAAAATTAAAGATTTTTATTATATTTCATATTTTTTGTTTTTTTTTGTAGGCGAAAAACAGTTGTGTGTCCTCATGAAGAAAACGCTTTAGCCTCGGGCTTCTAAAGCTAAAGCACTTGTGACCAGTCCTGTGCGCAGGATTTGCTCGAGAGGGGTTTTCATTTAAAAAAATCGAAGGAACTCTAGTTTGTCAATCGTAAAGAAAAGTTTTTCTAATATTTCAAGTAAAGATACAGAAATTTTCCTCGTGGGAGGGGGGCTCCAACCCACAAACCCCTTCCCCTTGCGCACGGCTTGCTTGTGACATAATATACTAATAATCAACGGTTGCTATGTTATAAACAAACAAATATCAAAATCAACAAAGCATCCTGACAGCTCCTTTGAATTAGTTGACGGACGGTTTAGTGCCAAGATTTTTACAGCTAGATAAAATCAATGATACAACTTAAGAAAAAGATTGACATCTCCAAACACGCAAAGCTGCAGGCATTTCTAAACGCCAGATTGTTGGTTTTAATCCTAAAAGTCAAGTGTTTTTTAAAGGTAGAACATTGAAGATTTTTTAAGCAAAGCTCACGAGGAATTTTTGCTTATTAAATAAGTTTTTAAATTATCAGCCCTATAAAGAAAAGTCAGAATTTACATGTTTTTTGTTCATGGTTTTAGGTGGCGCTTATTATTGTGTCCCGGGAATGTAGGATCGATGAACTTCTTAAAATGAAAGCAACTCATGTTAGTACCCTGGGAACAAAGATTGCAATTGAAATACCTGACACTAAGACTTACAAAATTGGGTAAAATTCGTAAAAAATATGTGAATTTGCGAAAAGAACTGCAAAATGAACGTTTTTTCTTACAATGGTGACATGGAGAATTGCATAATCAAGCTTTGCGGTATCACGGGCGACCTGATATCATATTTTGCAAAAAATTACAAAATTGTATTATTTATAATGTGGCAGGTTTTATTAAAATAAATACAACTGTTGTGAATAAGTATTTTTTATTCTTTATTCTGCCATTATAAAAAAAAGTATATGGAACGCCGTTTTACTTTTTATTCATAAATGTTTTTGTTTTCCATTTTAAACATAAAACCATTTTATTCAACTCAGTTTTATGTTTATCCATTTATTTCAGCACTATTAAACTGATTCTTCAAAAAAATTTGACTATTTAAAATGTTTGATGAATAAAATTGCATCTTGATAAAATTACGTAAGTCGAATATATTTTATAGCTTTTAATTTTTATGATGTAATTAAAATTATCAACAGTCATTTTAATTCATGTAACATTTTAATTCAATCAACAAAAAAATAACAAACGTTTTAAATAATTTCTAAATAACGTTTTAAATGATTTCCTACAATTTTAGTACCTACATTAAAATTATAGGTATTTATTTGTTTGTTGAATTAAAATGATTGTTGAATAAAAATGTTTGTTGATAATTTTAATTGGGCGTTGTAGTCAGCGGGTGCTACTAGAACTACCAAATGAATTTGGCAACGTAGGGAATGAACTCTGTTTAACGTCAAATGTTTGTGGAAAGTGTCAGGCGTCAGTCAAATTTGTTTTGGTTTTATTTTTATTACGTGTTTTACTACCACTATTTTTTAAATTTCTCGTAATCTCATATTTTGTGCCGTTCTTTGTCCTATTTACCTCAGAACAAGTACGACATCTACGGGTTACTTGTTTCAAATCCAACGTTGCCAAATTACTTATTTCGTAGTGCTCGATGACTCCAGCAACCAACATTACAATCCCGAATAAAAACTATCAAGTCATTTTAAAACGAGTGTCATTTTTATTCAACAAACATTTTAATTCAAGGGACAAATAAATGAGAATATTTTTAATGTAGATATTAAAATTTTAAACAATCATCTAAATACCTTATTAAAAATGTTTGTTTTTCTTTTGTTGGTTGAATTAAAATGTTACATAAAATAAAATGACTGTTGATGTTCAGAACCTACATTTAAATATTTGATGTAAAAGGTAACTAATGAAAATATTTAGTCAGATTAATTTTAGGAAGTTGCATTTTTATTCAGTAAACAATTTAAACATTCTAAATTATTTCAAGTTATATTTTAAATAGGTCAATAGGATAAATTCTAAAATGTTTAAAAATATAAATGTAAATAATGTAGTTTTAAAATATTTAGGTACTTTTGAATTGTTTTCTTTATTTACTTTTTAAATAACTAGCAGTTGTATGTAACTAATTTACCTGTTTCTATAATATTTTAAGTACTATTAATCTGTTTCTTCAAAAAATTTTAACTATTTAAAATGTTTGATGAATAAAATTGTATCTTGATAAAAATTGCGTAAATCAAATATATTTGATAGATATATTTAAACCCTTTAATTTTTAGGATGCAATTAAAATTATCAACAGTCATTTTAATTCATGTCACATTTTAATTCAACCAACATAAAAATAACAAACATTTTAAATAAAGAATTAAAACGATTGTTGGTCATTTTTATTCCTCAATGTTTTGGTTTATGTAACTATGTTTCCAAAAAAAATATCAACAAACATTTAAATAACTTATTTAAAATGTTTGTTATTTTTATGTTGGTTGAATTAAAATGTTACATGAATTAAAATGACTGTTGATAATTTTAATTGCATCCTAAAAATTAAAGTGTTTAAATATATCTATCAAATATATTTGACTTACACAATTTTATCAAGATACAATTTTATTCATCAAACATTTTAAATAGTCAAAATTTTTTGAAGAAACAGTTTAATAGTGCTGATACACATAAAACTGAGTTGAATAAAATGGATTTATGTTTAAAATTGAAAATAAAACATTTATGAATAAAAAGTAAAACGGCGTTCTATAAAACTACGTATAACGATGATGGTCGCAAATGTTCGACAATAGAAGAAGAATAAGAGGACTGGAAATGGGGACGGGAAATGAAGACGGGAAATAAAAGACAGTAATGTGACAGTAATGTCAAAATTATATATATATGGTTAAAAATAAATGTATTAAAATGTTGGAAGAGACATGATACTGCATTTTCAATACTATCTAAAATGGCTAGAGAATTTCTAGCGATACCTGCCACATCAGCATCAATTTTTCCAGGGCTGTTAGATGTTTAATATCTTTAAATTCCTAGATGGCTAATAGAACTTTAATTTTCTCATATTATATTTATATTGAGAAAAATGTTTGAGGAATAACTTTTTCTCAAGCGAGATCGTAATGTATCAACTGTCTAATGTAAAATAATTCACTAATTAAAACAAATTACTTACCTAATTTAATAGAAGGTAATGCTGCAATTGTGATAACACAAGTTAAAGCTAGTGAGATTATTATTGACTTCATGGTTTCAATATGTGGTATTTTGGATTAACTTTAATATAGAAAATTCAAGAATTATGTGTTTGTAGGAATAAAAATCTCAGATACTTTATAAACGCGTAATGAATTTTTATCTTATATTAAGTTTATCTCAAGTACCTATTCTTTTAGTCGTTATAATTGGAGACTAATAATAATACGTAGAATGTTTTTTAAAAAATTATTAATATATTGCACAGAAGATAAAGTCAAGTAGTAATGCCAAAAAATACGTAAAATCAAATACTACTAAACGAGCAAGGTTTGTATGTATGTGTGTGTCCAGAAGATCTCGAAATCCACTCGTCAGAATTCAATGAAACTTTCAGGGTAGAATAATTCCTATCTAAATCGGCAAAAAATGTAGGTCTCATGTCTGTGAAAATTCGATCTTCCGAGATATTTACAAGAAAAGTTAAGCTTTTAGTTTTATTTCCTAGCAACGGCACATAATAATAACTTGTTTCTATAGTAATAATATCTGGTCACCGAGCTTCGCTCTTAATATTCAAATCTACATTTTTAAGCAGCCCAATGAGTATATAATTTAAGTATATTTATAACACGACAAATTATTAATTAATTCGCGAAAATCACGGAGTGGGCGACATCTACTTGAACTACTGAAAGGGACATAAATAAAAAGTTGATTGGCGATTGGCTTGAAAGTAGGCGGGAGAATTAAAAAAGCTGTCAGTGTTAATTTTCAATTGGCTGCAGCTGTTGTTGACGTTTATCAACTGCTTGTCACAGGTTAGTTAAATGCATTAAAAGTTGCCTACTTTCTGGGGATTTCACCCTTTTAGGGCAACATCTACTGACGCTTGATCTGCGCGAATAGTCACGGCGGACAGGCCCCGTTTCCGGGACGAACAACAGCAGCGTGTAGGGCACAGGTCCCGTCAACAGAAGATCGCTCAGCTCACTCTATTTATCACTATATAAGAAAAACTCTATGTACAATTGATTTTATTATTTATTGATCTGCAGTGAAGGAAAATTATAGGTCTGATATTCAGTTTTCAGTTACAAAAATAGTTCATTCGTACATTACATTACAATTTGTTCTTGGAAAATACAAAGTCACAATCAACCTTAAAATGTACTATGAAAATAGAGAATTTTAAATGTCTCTTTAAAGTTTCTTGTAAAATAAAAAATTGAAATCTATGTTAATAGTACACGTGTACAAGCGTTCATTCTTTTTCTCTCTCTCTCTCTATGATAATGAAAATTTAAATATTAAAACTGTCCGCATAATAAAATAGTAGCCGTAAGGGGTAGTATCACACTATCGGGGAAGGGAAGAACCTTTACCCGATGTGCATAAAGCATTTCCACCCGCCAAAAAAAAAATAGATTAGCTTTAGGTTAGGTTAGATCTTTGTAATAAATAAAGAAAAGTACGATACGTGTGACATTTTGACATTAGTTACATACAGGTGTCATATTTTGACATTTGTTCATTTTGAGATTTGTTCATTTTGACAGTTGTTACATTCTGACACGTATCACATTTTAACAGTTGTCACGTTTTTACAGGTGTCACATTTTGACAAGTGTCCATTTTAACAGTGTTACTCAACGTTCCTATAAATATTTACCTAAACCCATGATTTCTGAAATTGAATTGGCAACGTTGTATTTTCAACTTTGAATTTATGAGATGGCTGTCATTTGACAAGCAAATTATTTATGTCCGTCAAATGAACCTTTCCTTTTTTATATAAAGCGGCAAATTTAAAATTGAATTCTTTCAGATTAAAACAACAGAAATTAAATAAAGTCAAACCTTTTTACTACTATACTATACAGAAGAAAGGAGTGCAGTATTTAATTTGCAGAACGTAGTACAGGTTCAAGAGGTAGAAATTTTATTTTTACCTCATCCTTCAATGCTTATTTGTAGTTAAAATTTAAATTTTAATACATCTGATCGGCCTAATATAGTTTTTGTCTAGATTCTTGTTTCCATGGTTTTTACTGTAATAAATCTGTTCTTTTGACAGATAAGTCAGACTTTATTTATTCATAGCCGTATCGTATGTATTTTAATTGATTCAGAATTTTGTATTAATATATATTTCAAAATGGCTTTATTCTAAAAATATTATCAGTCCTCCTAAATCCTTGAAGGCAGAATTATTAGTAATAGCAAGGCAACATAAAAACAAATTCAAAAAATATATTATAGATGAGATGGCCAGAGAAAAAGGAATTAAAATTCTCAGATTGCCTCCGTACCACACAGAGTTAAATCCCATTGAACTGATCTGGTCACAATTATTAAAAGGTTATGTTTCTCAAAACAATAAAACATTTAAATTTCTTGATGTGCGAAATTTGTTTTTGAAGGCAGTTTCAGATGTAAATAGAGAACATTGGGGAAAATGCATCGATCATGTTAAAAATGTGGAAAATTCATTTAGGAAAGTGGATATATCAATGGATAATTTAATAGAACCTATAATAATAAACCTCAGAAAAGACAATTATAGTGATACCAGTAGTTTTAGTGAAGACAGTGACTTTTAAAGATAGTTCTTGAACTAACTTTTTTTTTATCTTTGAGTTTAGGTAAGTACTGAAGCGTTACTTTTAATGCCAAGAGATTAAAAAAAGTTTAATCCCAACATATAATCCTCCTTGTTATTTATTGGTTAAATTTAATTCGTTCAATGTTAAAGTGTCAGATGCATAAGGTTTATTTTTATTTTTTGTAAATAATAACTTCAAAATTTAATCTACGAAGTGCATATATATATTTTATATGCTGTGACCTTATTTATTATAGAAAGTTATTTTGCAAAGTACGCCTATGGAATGTGACGTTATATCCCCACTTTTACTGTACTCATCTCTCCTTTATACTATATATTACTATAGAAACAAGTTATTATTATGTGCCGTTGCTAGGAAATAAAACTAAAAGCTTAACTTTTCTTGTAAATATCTCGGAAGATCGAATTTTCACAGACATATATATTAATACAAAATTCTGAATCAATTAAAATACATACGATACGGCTATGAATAAATAAAGTATGACTTATCTGTCAAAAGAACAGGTTTATCTAGACAAAAACTATATTAGGCCGATCAGATGTATTGAAATTTAAATTTTAACTACAAATAAGTATTGAAGGATGAGATAAAAATAAAATTTCTACCTCTTGAACCTGTACTACGTTCTGCAAATTAAATACTGCACTCCTTTCTTCTGTATAGTATAGTAGTAAAAAGGTTTGACTTTATTTCATTTCTGGCGTTTTAATCTGAAAGAATTCAATTTTAAATTTGCCGCTTTATATAAAAAAGGAAAGGTTCATTTGACGGACATAAATAATTTGCTTGTCAAATGACAGCCATCTCATAAATTCAAAGTTGAAAATACAACGTTGCCAATTCAATTTCAGAAATCATGGGTTTAGGTAAATATTTATAGGAACGTTGAGTAACACTGTTAAAATGGACACTTGTAAAAATGTGACACCTGTAAAAACGTGACAACTGTTAAAATGTGATACGTGTCAGAATGTAACAACTGTCAAAATGAACAAATCTCAAAATGAACAAATGTCAAAATATGACACCTGTCAAAATGTAACAAATGTCAAAATGTCACACGGATCGTACTTTTCTTTATCTATTACAAAGATCTAACCTAACCTAAAGCTAATCTTTTTTTTTTGGCGGGTGGAAATGCGTTATGCACATCGGGTAAAGGTTCTTCCCTTCCCCGATAGTGTGAGACTACCCCTTACGGCTACTATTTTATTATGCGGACAGTTTTAATATTTAAGTTTTCATTATCATAGAGAGAGAACAAGAATGAATGCTTGTACACGGGTACTATTAACATAGATTTCAATTTTTTATTTTACAAGAAACTTTAAAGAGACATTTAAAATTCTCTATTTTCATAGTACATTTTAAGGTTGATTGTGACTTTGTATTTTCCAAGAACAAATTGTAATGTAATATACGAATGAACTATTTTTGTAACTGAAAATTTTTGAAAAAATATGATATCAATAGCTGCCACACGACGAGAGTCTGGTCACAGGTTTTTGTGGAGGTTTTTACCCAAGTATGAATATCAGACCTATAATTTTCCTTCACTGCAGATCAATAAATAATAAAATCAATTGAACATAGAGGTTTTCTTATATAGTGATAAATAGAGTGAGCTGAGCGATCTTCTAATGACGGGACGTGTGCCCTACACGCTGCTGTTGCCCGTCCCGGAAACGGGGCCTGTTCACCGTGACAATTCGCGAAGATCAAGCGTCAGTAGATGTTGCCCTAAAAGGGTGAAATCCCCAGAAACTAGGCAACTTTAATGCATTTAACTAACCTCTGTGACAAGCAGTTGATAAACGTCAACAACAGCTGCAATTGAAATTAACACTGACAGCTTTTTTAATTTTCCCGCCTACTTTCAAGCCAATCGCCAATCAACTTTTTATTTATCTCCCTTTCAGTAGTTCAAGTAGATGTCGCCCACTCCGTGATTTTCGCGAATTAATTAATAATTTGTCATGTTATAAATATACTTAAATTATATACTCATTGGGCTGCTTAAAAATGTAGATTTGAATATTAAGAGCGAAGCTCGGTGACCAGATATTCTGTTTATATATAAGGTGTACAACTTTACTTTCGCCGCGTTTTTCCGAAGTTCGAGGCTTTGTATTCCGCATTGAAAAAAACTGGTTATCTTTTTCATTGTCTATTGTTCAGTAATTTTTAGCCCCCTATGGGAAAATTCCAGTAAAACTATTAAGAACACTATCTGTTTTCAAGAGATCACACAATGTTGATATTTTTAAAATATTTACTTGCACCTCAAAGTCACGAAACTTAGTGGGTCCTTCATACTGATCTTGCTCATTTAAGAGCATTAGGAGGCTTTTTCCACCTTCCAAATTATCGTTAGTACGTTCAGGCCCTGATTATTCATTGCATTAACAGTCTGAAATCTATAATTTTAACAGTATTTCTCCTGTTTAACCTTTCACTTCTTTCAGAGGCTTCTCGTTCTGGTTCTGTAGTTTGAACTAATGAAATCGACAAACTCTGACTGGGAACAGCTGTCAGCTTTAAACTTCTTCCTATGGCATATAATTATTTTATTTACTCTTCGGAAAAAATTGTCATCAATAAAATGTTTTGAATAAACGACCATATACTTAGTCACAACTTTTCCAATTTTAAGTCTTAAAATCCAAGCTCAACGCCTACACATCCATGTGGGGCGTCCTAACTCAGATACTACTTTCACGCGACATTTTCCTGCCTCTGGGAACAAATGGAAACTTAAATCCGTGTTTGTTTTCGCCCATGAAGAACACTGAGGTACGGAACAATATGAATTACTCATTCTTATTTGAAAAAACTACACGACACAACTATTTTTTACAAGCAAATATAAAACGACCTATTCAACAAGTACAAAACAATACAATGAATGTCTGTGAAAAGGGTTGCATTTGCCACCACGAGAGGGCGTATTAGTTATTTTGATTCGCCTATAGAACACTCTTAATAAAATAGGACCACAAATCGCTTCGAGAAAGCATGGCATGTTAAAAAACAAAAATGTATTGCCTAAAACCATTTCAACTATCTAACACAAACTAAAAATAGAAATATTTATATTTTGACTTTTTGAGTAGTATTTAAACATCAATACGATCTTTCATCGACATCTACAAAAAAGTATCGATATCAGGATATATCGAAGATGTAAATATCGATGCCTGAAATATCGTATCGCCCATCTCTATGACAAATGACAGCTGTTAATTATGGATTCAGCTACTACATCCTTAGATCATATATGCTTCGCTAGATACGGCATCCTATAGTGTTTGTTTGGCTCTAGAGGGGTACAGACGAGAGGGGGTGAAGGGGCAATAGCGTACCATGATACAGTGGCGTACCATTCGGAATATTTTGATACAGTGTAATATGTTGTCATATTTATACAACACATATTTCATTTTCTAAGGATTGAGTGACTGTAGGTTACAGTCAAATGGGAATTAATGTGAATCGAAAATAAATAAAATAGCATGCATACGAAAATTGTTTGGAATAAAACATAAATTGACATACAATAGATAGATATTTAAACAATTCATTTACAATTCAAATAAAGTATACATAATTTACGTTTAGTTCTTATTTTCACTTCCTGTCCTATCCAACAACACGCCTATGGAATACATACCGATGACAGCACCTTTCTCAAATTTGATGTTGTACACTTAATAAGGCTTTGGCATTTTGTTGAGAAATGCGACCACTGTTCTCTAAACTAATTGTACCTAGCAAAATCTTTCAAAAAACTATAAAAATACACAATATTGGCACAATAATTCCCAAAAAACAGAATATCTGACATCTGTTAAAACTACGATATGAGCGGGTATCGTCGAAATTTGAAATCGACCAATCAGAGGGATGGTACTCTAACTCCCTCCTGTACACCACAACAAATAACCTGAATACCGTATCTAGCGTAGCATATATGATCTAAGGTTCCAACAAATTTTTTGTCAAATTTATACTGTCAATAACGTCACAACCAATGTCAAATTTTGAATTTGGGAAATAACAAAAACTAATGAAAATATTTATAAATTTGGATGTCTACAATCCTAAATAATAATTATGTGTTTACACAAGTGTACCTATTAAATAATATGAATATTTACATAATAAAAATACAATCATAAAATATTCAGGTTAGGATGACGTTTACTGACGTTTTACAAACTCGTTTTGCGCAAGTCTTGACAATTTGTACCTACTCAAACCCAGGAACAGATTTGACAGTACATAAACTGGTTTGTGATTAGTTTTGGTTGTGTTGGAACACTACATTTTTGTACAGGTTTGAGTCCGAAGTTTGTTGGAACCCCAAATCTAGACTGCGCAGAATCCCGACAGTACGCAAACTGGTTTTGTGTTATGTTGGAACAAACCTTTCGTAATTCGTAATACAGGATACTTTAGGTCTGTTCCAACATAACACAAAACCAGTTTGCGTACTGTCGGGATTCTGCGCAGTCTCGATTTAGTGACACCAAATCTAGTCTGTGCAGAATCCCGAACACAAACTGGTTTTGAGTAATGTGGGAACAGATCTTTTATTACAGGATCCTTTAATAAAGTTTGGCTTTGCAATAACTCTCTAATAAAATTTCATAGAATTTGAACACGTCAATATCTTGATTTTTATTGCTCTTGTTCTGTGGTACATCGAAACAAAAAGTAAAAACTTAAAACAATGTAAAATTCTTTTTTTAAAACGTTGAATTCTCGATATATTTTTTCGTTAGACTATCGATGTTTAAGGAACACTAGATTATCAATTGTCAGTTTGTTTTGGAGTTTTGGGTAGTAGACGTTTTTACTTTTACCTTTTACAAATATGGGATCTCAAGAAATAAAAATTGAACCCGAATGGGAGAGTGAGATAAACATTAAACAATTAGAGGGGCAGTATATCAAAGTAGAGGATTCTTGTACAGTTCAAAATAAAGATATTGACACAAAATTATTCAGTGATAACAGTTTTAAGATTGAAGCAGAAGAAATACATATCAAGGATGAAACAGAACTATCTTTAGAAGAAGTTGATAAGAACATTAAACAACTAGAGAAGAAGTATCTCAAGATAGAGGAGACACATGATGTTACAAAAGATTCTTGTACAGTTCAATTTACAGATATTGAGACAAAATTATTCAGTGATAACAGTATTAAGATTGAAGAAGAAATACATATCAAGGATGAATCTGAACTACTTTTAGAGATAGTTGATAAGAACAGCAAGAATTTTGAAGAGGGTGGTTGCCAACAATGTTTTACTAATGATGAAGAAAAATATAAGCCCAATGTTTGTGAACATACACTTTCTCAAGAAGGCAATCTTGATTCGCGTTTATTAGTTCACACAAGCGAAAAAAATTATTTTTGTGTCGTTTGCGAAAAATCATTTACTCAAAAGGGGTCTCTGAAGTTACATTTACTAATTCATCAAAAATTTAAATGCAATGTTTGTGAAAAATCGTTTACTCAGAAGTCGTATCTGAAAAGACATTTACTAATCCCTTCTGGTGTTAAAAATTTTAAATGCAATGCTTGTGAAAAATCATTTAGTCAAAAGTCACATCTGAAAGAACATTTACTAATTCATTCTGGTGATAAATTTAAATGCAATGTTTGTGAAAAATCGTTTACTCAGAAGTCAGATCTGAAAAGACATTTACTAATTCATTCTGGTGTTAAAAATTTTAAATGCGACGTTTGTGAAAAATCATTTACTAAAAACTCACATCTGAAAGAACATTTACTAATTCATTCTGGTGTTAAGAATTTTAAATGCAACATTTGTGAAAAATCATTTAGTCATAAGTCACATCTGAAAGAACATTTACTATTTCATTCTGGTGATAAAAAATTTAAATGCAACGTTTGTGAAAAATCATTTACTAAGAAGTCACATCTGAAAAGACATTTACTGTGTGTTAAGATTTTTAAATGCGACGTTTGTGAAAAATCATTTATTCAGAAAGATGAGTTAAATAAACATTTACTAATTCATTCTGGTGATAGAAAATTTAAATGCAATGTTTGTGAAAAATCATTTATTCAGAAAAGTGATTTAAATCAACATTTACTAATTCATTCTGGTGATAAAAAATTTAAATGCAACGTTTGTGAAAAATCATTTACTCAGAAGTCACATGTGAGAGGACATTTACTAATTCATTCTGGTGTTAAGAATTTTAAATGAGACGTTTGTGAGAAATCATTTACTCAGAAGTCAGATCTGAAAAGACATTTACTAATTCATTCTGGTGTTAAGAATTTTAAATGCAAAATTTGTGAAAAATCATTTACTCGGAAGTCAAGTCTGAAAGAACATTTACACAGAAGTCACATCTAAAAGGACATTATATATATATATATATATATATATATATATATATATATATATATATATATGTAACCCTACGTTCCGGCACCAAAAACGACCTTATATAGACGTTGTGGCACCATATAAAACGTTGTGGCACCAATTTTTGGTGCCACAACGTTTTAAGTTATTTTTGGTATCTTGAGCACCCCAGGATGCCCCACAGCAATTTTCAGGAAGGTGCCACTTGGACCATTTATATGTAAAAACCCGATTTTAGTTAATCCGTATACTCTCCAGGGGTCACCCCGACTCGTCTATAGCATACGCTACGTACAAGCACCAGGACGCGATCGAAGCGTTGTGGCACCATGAACGAAAGTACGTTCAAGCACCTTTTAGTCGTGCCTTGTGAATGCGATGTAAAAATAAACAACTTGATATTTGCGGTGTAAGCTTAAGAGGTAAATCTTGCTTTTGGATTGTGATTCATGCTTTAATAGGTAGAATTATAATTTTTCATAAATTATTTTATTAAAAATAATATAAATAATAATATTTGGGAATTATCAAGAATCACTAAAAAATTTTCTCCACGGCCACTACTGAATGTAGTTATTCTGAAACCACTTATAATAACAGAAAAGAAACATTCTCGCTCTTGAGATTGAAAGAAAATTCTGAAACATTTGTCTCTTATGTATTTTATACGTACTTCATTCTATCACTAGAGATACCCTTTATTCCATACTTGTTTAAAAAAATAAGGTTTGCCATGAATGTCGAATTAGTTGACGTGGTCTTAATATTGGTTTGTAAAAACTTTTAATTTCTCTCTCTCTTTCCACTGGATTAATTAACTTTTAATTTATTAAAAAGGAGAAGAAAATCAAACGATTCAGAGGTAGAATTTCTTAGTTTGTGTTTTTACAAAATTTCGATAGAACGCCAATTCATTTCTCAAGAGTAATTTTTACATTTACACTTATATTTTACACTTTACATTTTTACATTTACACTTCACATTTTTACATTTAGATAATTAAAATTAGATTTTAATTTTAAATTATAATAACGGTATCCATAAATAATCAATTATTTTAATAACAACCAAACCGATTATTTTTTTATATTTATTAAAAAATATAATATCTAAGACCTTTTGCCATTTTTAATAAGAGTTTTAAATCCTTATTATTAATATTTAACTATGATGAAAAATATTATTCAAGGTAAGTTTTTACATATTCAAAACTTCACAAATCAAAAATATTGTAATATTAAAAAAAAAATAATAATTCTAAATGTCACCTAGTTGGTTAATTAATAACAGTTTTAGTTTTTTGTTCGCCACTCCATTGATTATAATTATTTACTTATTTAGATCCATTGAATCTTTTGAATTTTTTGTCCTAACTTAGTAATAAAAAAATTAAATTTATGTAAATATCCGCAATTTATAAATTTATGTATAAAAATTAGGTAATAATTTTAAAAAATTAGAAGCACTTTAAAGTAAAATTAAGTTTTTAAAAAATTGGAAAATTAATAAAAAACAATTTTTGTCTAACGACTCAACCTCCGAGGCGAATACTTCTTTTCAAAATAAAATTGAAATAATATATGGTGCCAAAAGGATATATATTTCAAGTTATTATATTATATAAACTTTGCGGCACCACGCAGGAAGGAACGTTCAGGCACCATTTAGAAGCATTTTGTGAATTCCGTGTAAAAACTAAAAAATTGTTAAAAAATCTTTACAAAAACTTGGTAGGTATTTTAACGGATTGCGGTGCAAGCTCTTTAATTAAAAATTATATCGATAATAACATTTGGGCATTAAAAACCCCTCTTTTATCAAGAACCACTAAAAAAAATCTTAATTTTACGAGAAAGTTATTCGTTATAAAAAAATCATGTTTGTCAAAAAAAAATAAGATTCGTATATCACAATTTTAAGTTACATGTAGAAAATTAAGAAAATGTGTAAGAATATTAAAAAGTAACTAAGATTATTTAGTATTTTACTCAAAATGTTTATATAAGTAAGTTGTTGTCCAAACTACAAATTTTTACATCAAAAACCCTCAAATGGAACCTTTACTTATATCAATATCTACGGAATCTCTAAAATTTTATTTTTTTGCAAAGAAAGCAATAACAAAATGAAATAATATAAAAATTGTTCGCTTATACTTAGAATATATTAAATAGTGCAATTTTGTTTAAACAATGTGGCTCATTTTAAAATATTAACAATTGTGCAATTTGTGTCAATTAATAAATAATTTCGATAATTTTTCTCATTTAATTAATTTCTTAGTACATTTGTGTTTTTACAAATGAACTAAAATTTGGATTTGCCAATCTTGTTTGTCAATAAGACTAATTTTTATGTTTTAAAAATTGAAATTTAATTTTTAATTTGAAAATTTATATTTATATTTTATTTTAAATGATGCATACAATTTTTTCAATTCCTAAACATTTTGTGAATAATAATAAGTAATGGTAGTTTTCTATTGATACATTTTTACTTTTTAATACACCGTACAGGTATTCTAAGATTTGGATATTCTGATCTTATTTTATGGACTTTAGTAAGATTTTTCTAAAGAATAAACTAAAATAATATTTTTTTCCACTTTTCAATCCATTTGTGGATATACTGTATATTCTAACCTAGAGCATTTTTTAGAATACGCGATTTTGGCAAAAATTACAAGACTTCAAATTAAAATGACTTAATAGAAATTATTAATTAAAAAGACAGATTCAACAGTTTACGAACGTTTAATAGTATTTTTTATTAATTAAAAGTCTCATTATAAAATTGGAATAAATATTAAAATATGCATTGCCAGAAAAGGATATTGACCAACAGCTCGCACAAAATGTGATCTCGATGAAACTTGGCATTTAAGTACTTGAATGGGTGTAGAAAACGATAAAAAAATCTTTGCTGCTCTAAAGTATATGCTAACTTCACAATTTCGAAAATAAAATCGAAAACTTGGTTTTTCTTATATCTGGAAAAAAAATAAAAATTTCGAAAAACTAATAGCACCAAAAGAGCGGAAAATTGTACTAAAAATTATATTTAAAGTTAAAAAGTTAAAGTTAGTTAAAAAAAATTGTATTACTGTAAAAAATTATTAAAAATAAGAAAGCAAATTCGAAAACTCGACGCGCGCCGAGCCGTTGAATTCAAATATTCAGGCGAACGAACGAAAAACTAAAGTATCTTTGTGTAAATTGTAAGCAAAAAAACAAAAAAGGAAGCATTTTAAAGAGGAGACTTTAAGCTTTCTCAGGAATCCATTAATTTTTAAATTTTTTTTTGTTTTCTCATAGAAAATTTGATCGGCAGTTATAATTTCTAAAATTCTCACTGCTTTTTATAAAAGTGAAGATATCTATTAATAGAGGCATAACAAAAAAAAATCCTTGTAGATTTATCATTATTATACTTTTACTTTTGATTTAAATATAATTAAAATGATGATTATCTGGGTTTAGTAAAACTTATGTTTTAAAATTTTCATTTTTTTTACAATATTCATTCGACGCAATTTTTATTTTCAAAATGGTGTTTATATAAATCAGAAATTATTTTTTTTTTAATAAAGTTAAAAATAATTTAGAAATTGATTTATACAAAATAAAATTTTTTATAGTAATACAAATTCTTTTCAAAAATAACTTATAATATAATTTTTAGTAAAATTTTCCGCTCTTTCACGTGGTGCTATTAGTAATTCGATTTTTTTTTTTCGAGATATAATGGAAAAACCAAATTTACGATTTTATTTTCAAAATTGTAAAGTTAGCATACACTTTAGAGCAGCAAAGATTTTTTTATCGTTTTCTGCACCGCACTTAAATGCTAAGTTTCATCGATATCACATTTTGACGAGGTCAAACTCTCTGACAACTGGGCTATTGGTTATTTGCTCGAATAAAAATGTACTGTTTGTATGCTATATGTATGATTAAAAGTTTTTTAACTTTTTTACTTTAGGTTTTTTTTATAGAAAATTTTGTCATACCCATTAATTTGTTAAAAAATATTTTTCAGATTTTTCATTATTCTTGTCTAACGCCCCAACTTCCTTAAGCGTTCGAGGCGAATATGTCTGTCCAAGATAAAATTGAAAAGTGTATTCTGAAATAATATATATGGTGCCAGACAGCATATACAGTCAAAACATATATACGGTGCCGGTAGAACCCCTTATCTCTCTACAATTCCGGGTTTGTATACGTCGATTTAGTTTTTGGTGCCAGTACGTAAGATTACCGGTATATATATATATATATATATATATATATATATATATATATGTATTGTAAAGAATTAGTTTGTAACTAAATAAAGATATATATATATATGTATTGTAAAGAATTAGTTTGTAACTAAATAAAGATATATATATATATATATATATATATATATATATATATATATATATATATATATATCTTTATTTAGTTACAAACTAATTCTTTACAATACATATAGTCTAAAAAAATATACAATTTCACAATAAAACTCACTACAAGCTAAAAATAAATAAAACTTAGGTACACACAAATACTAAATATAGCACTTTATTTGTCCAGAAAATATTCTTTCAATCTGTATTTAAAAGTATAAAAAGATGGAGCATTTTTTATGTCGTTTGGCAGGTTATTAAACATAACCATGCCCTTATTAAAGATGGAATTATATGTAATATTTTTCCTGCACGTTCGTATATAAAAGTTATGTCTGGTTCTAGTTTCATGGTTATGGATCCCAGTGTTGTACGTTAACTTATCCTGTAGGTATACTGGTGCCTGGCCAATTTTGATTTTGTAAATAAATATGAGTGTGTAATACTTAAGAGGGGCGTCGCGACAGGTATGCCAAACTACAAACACCAAAAATCCCCATTTTTATCTTTATCTTTTATCACTGTCTTTCTGCAATAATGAAGAGAGATAGATATCTTAAGACTTCAGTGAATCTCCTGTATCCTAGGTGGCGCTGCTAGTATTAAAATATAATATATTATTTGGGATATCTAAGGAATCTGAGAGAATAAATTTTCTTTATTTTCACGATTGGTCTTGCGGCAGAGAGCGCTAATAATCCATTTGTCATGAGTTCGATACCGGCTTCAGCCACGACAGAAATTTTATTTTTTTTGTTTACTATTTTTTTCCAGCATCAAAATAGAGTTTATATTTTATAATTTAATTAATTTTCAATTATTTTCGAATAAATCCGTTTATTTTAATATGAATAGCGCTGCCACGCGACTAATCTCTCTAAATACATCAGATAGGAATGGAGCTCGGAAAATAATATTTCTAACATAAAAAAAATATTTAAACATCAATGGATTCATACGAAAATTGAGAATTATATAAATGTATATATATTTTAAAAAATGAATTAATAAATAATTGGCGGCCCCAAACGCAAAATGTTTTTATCAATATCTATTTGTTTAAACAATTGCAGAATACATGAGTTATCGACACAAAAAACTGCGTTCTATGAACAAAATGCAACATTGTAACCACAATAAATTATCTGCAAGTCCTTTTATAAAAAAAAAATGTTAATGTTGGAGCATTAATTTGTATATAACAATTGAACGGTTACAGATAAAAAATCGCTGCAAGTCTTAAACCATGGGTTATGATAAATTGTTCATGTTTCATCCCTTGAAATTTTTTTTGTCCGTGTCACCATTTTCGTTAAAAAGTCCAAAAAATAGGGTTGAAAAATTAAAATGCTCACAAACGATCGCTTTTAACAATTTATAAATTTTTTAATGTCACCATTGTATTCAGTGTGATTTTTCATATAAGAATAATATACAACAATAAACCTACTTTAAAATTTTACCCAAAAAACCAGTGACACGTATTTAGTATCCATACTAAACTTTATACTTTATTTATTTACCGCAGCATCAGAACAGTGTCGAAAATACCTACCTAGATATTTCTTTATTATCAATATACGATATGACCCTTACAAATCTAAGTACATTCAAATAGAATACTTGCATTTATTAATCATAAATTTATTTCAGATTTTCAGTTCGACTACTTGCATTTATTAATCATACATTTATTTCAGATTCTTAGTTTTAGTACTTGCATTTATTAATCATAAATTTATTTCAGATTCAGGGGTGTAAAGTTAGCTCGCCTCCACGTGGTGCACCCTGGGTAACGCTAAAGAGCTAACAAACTTGGCAGCCGGACAATCTTTTGATCTCCCGGCTAAAGCAAATGATGCCTGACGCGACATTTAATCCAACCATCCAACCATATGCAGTGATACGATAAATAAATAAATAAGTGCTAGTACTTGCATTTATTAATCATAAATTTATTTCAGATTCTTAGTTCTAATATACTTGCATGTATTAATCGTAAACTCATTTCTTTAATGTTAACTTTATTGTAAATCATTAAATATTATAAAATCATTTTTGTAAGAAAATAAATTGAATAATTAATAATTATTTCTTTATTTAAAAGTACCTAATTACAGTTATTCACTAAAACAAAAACAAAACAATACACTATGAAAAAACTGCATTGCTTTTTAGCAATGGACAAAAGACATAATAGCAAATAAAATGTGTAACAAACCTACATCAAGAGTCCCATGGACGGGTTAATATGTGAGACATACTGTAAATATCAATTTCTGCAAATGTCTGTGATTCCCAACTATGCAGGCACTATTTTGAATGCACGAATAAAAATCACAAAAAACTGTTATAGTTGAATTGCACATTCTCCATATTACTAATCACTAATTTTTAACACTGACAACTTCCTTCGAATATGCATAAAAATTGAAGATTTTTTGAACAGCCTCTCGAGAATGGAATTTTTGTTCGTGGAAATATTTTTACCCGTTATAGCTTACACCTTGGAATAGGACATCTCCATTTTTCAACAAATTTTAAAGAATAATAAACATATTAATCATTTAGTGGAAGGTGTGCTTTTGACAATTTGTGATCACCAATTTTAAAGTGAAACATGCCCTACATGAGGTATACGGCATTAATTGAAATACTTTAAACTGAAGAACTGGTTTTAGTTAATACTAATGTACTCATTAAACAAAATTGCAAAACACACGAATAAATTAGCCAACATAACCTAAAATGTCAGTTCTAAACATCTAAACTTTCTTCGTATTCGTAAAACTGGTTGCATACATCGTTCAAAATAAAACCAAAAAGCGCCACTGTCTCAAAGTGTGAGGCGGAAAACGCCTGAACTATGGAAAGAGAAAATCTTACTGGGATATAGACAACTTACATAAAAAAATTTTTTCTGGAGAGTTAATCTCAAAAATTATAAAGTTTTGCGAATTGGTATTCTCGGAAATTAATTCTGTATCCTTCATTTAGGACATCTCCTTTTCACGTTAAAATTGGTGATCACAAATTGTCAAAACTGTCAAAAACACACCTCCACTAAATGGCTGATATCTTTTTTATTAATCCTTAAAATTGACTCAAAAAAGGAGATGTCCTATTCCAAGGTATAAGCTATAACGGGTATAAATATTTCCACAAACAAAAATTCCGTTCTCGAGATTAACTCTCCAAAAAATCGTCAAATTTTTATGCATATTCAGTATTGCCAACAGAAAACGAGGTCGGCAGTTGCAAGGCCCCTCTTAAGGAGTTTTACTATCGGCAACCAATTTAGTGCTTCCAACATCAAGTTTATAGGAGTGAACTTTGAACATTGCAAAATTATGCGCATAGCACGATTCTGCATTTTTTGCAGTCTATTTGTTTCATTTTGGTTTAACATATATAATACAGTGGAACAATAATTGAAGTGTGGTAGCACGATTGTATTATATAATGTAAGTCTTGACCACTGGCTAAGGTATGGTGAACATCTTCTCAAATAATTAATTTTATATGCTACCGTCTTTATTACCTGGTTAGCATGATGTTTAAAATGTAATTGGCTATCAATTGTTATTCCTAGATCAACAAATTTATTAACCCGTTCTATGTCATTATTCCCTATCCTTATATTTAACTTCAAATTGTTACCCAACTCATACTTTTTATTATTCCCCAACAACATCCACCTTGTTTTACTCACATTGACCTTTAACAAATTCGCACAGCAATACTTGTAAACCTCTTCCAAAGTGTTATTCACGACATCCATACAAACTATTGCAAGCAAAATCTATGAGGCCATCATCGGCACATAGACGAAATTTACATTTACCCGCAGTGTTAATTATATCGTTAATATAAATTACTCATTATTTTACTCATTCATTAAAGAATTTTTGTTTTATTTTATGAAATAAAATTAAATTTATTCATTTATTAAAAATAGTATTAAAATGTTTTATTTTAAAAATATTGTTAGCAGTAAAAATGGCGGGTAATTTTGAAGTTCTTCAAGCGGTATGTTGGCAACACTGGATTAGTGTTCCTTAAACATCGATGGTGCAAACTATCGATAAAATTATAAGAAATATCGATACTATGGTTTCGAGTAATTTCTAAAATAATAATAGGGTCGTTACAGGATCAATAATATTGATACTAGAAAATATTGACATTAATATTGATCGTGTAATGTGTGTATTGATGTATTGAAGAGAATTGTATTGAAGCTTTTCTGAATAATTGATAGGTATTTGTGAGAAAAATGTTTAGTTTTCCGCCCTCCACTAACGTAATCGTGCAAATTTTTTTTTTTGGCGTTCATTCTTCGTTATTTGGCCTGATTTTTACAGAATTTTTGTGTGTCGTCGTTTTGGGGTAGGTCGGGTATGTCCATACAAAATTTGTTTTGGAAAAATTAGAAAATTTTTTGATTTTTTTTTTGCTCTAAAAAAACGTGATTCGTGAAAAAATTTAATGCATGAACCTCCCTAACCAAAAAATTTGAAAAAATTTTGATTTTTTTTTTTTGCTTCAAAATGCACAAAAAGACGTGATTCGTGCAGAAAGTACAAAAAAAAATTATGCCTAACCAAAAAAGTAAAAAATGAGGAAAAATGTAAAGACAAATGATGTCAAATAAGAAAATGTTTTAGGCTAACCATTTATTTTGAGTGCGTTGTAATAACCGTACAAAAAGGCAGTTTTACGGTCGGTATCTTTATCTAGCCCCCTTGATTTGCAGGATGGGATTTTCACTAGTAATCTCCCTAGAGCTTGAATTACCATCGGAAATATTTCCGAAAGCATGAATGTTTTAAAATTCATATACCATGTAATGAAGTTATTTTTTTTTAACATTCAATTTCAAATTAAATCAAAATTTATTATAAATTAAATATAATGTTCGATTTTTGGCTAGCTCACCCAGTACATTTTTAATTCTTTTACGAAACAAATACGGCCTAATCGCTAGATGCACGCGCGATACTTTTATAGAAATAGTAGGGAAACTATTCGGAGAAGGGACTATTCAGAGCCCAAATGTTTTACGAATTTCAAAATAAGATTCATTCTTTTCCTGCGAGTCGAAAAATCCAGCCGCGTTAATAATTCAGTCCGTTGTAAATTTTCCGCTGATAAACAAAAAAAAACCGAGGTAAACATAGATAAGTTTTTCGCCGTGAAAGACCGTCGTCAATTTGAAGCCAAACGATTCGTTTTATTTTACACGCGTTTTAATTATTTTGATTTATAACTACGAAATCACATCCGAATTTTAAAATCTTATTTGATTTACATTTTTGCCGAAATTTAAGATTTGTTTTTAAGATTAATTTAATTAATTAAATTATTTCTGATTTAGATTTTTAGATTTAGTTTTTGGGAAAATGAAATTATTTTCAATTACCAAAATGTATAATCTTAACTTTTTATTATTCATTTATGGGCAGAAGGACCTCGGTCGATAGCTCTTTGTAAGTGGTTAGCTAACAATAAAGAACATAATGATAAATAATTATTCATTTATTTTCTTTGTAGGTATATATTATTTATACAAAGCCTTTCAATGAAAACTATTCATCCATAAAATCTTTCTTTTAATTCTTAAAATTAAAATAATTTGTTACTGGGGCATTGATAATATCAAAATAACATTTTCTTTTCAGTAATTTGTATGAAGTGATTTTGTTCCTCGTTATGAAGTATATGAGAAACGAAAGAAAAATTTACCACGCAAACGATTTATTTATTTATTTATTACGATGAATTACGATTTAGGTAAACATGTCAAAGATATTTACAAGTAGGAAACAATTTTTTACTAGGGTATAATTGGTATTAAATTTTTGAAATAAAATGCCCCTTTCAAATGTATACAGAGTGATGTTATTACTCATTTCAAAGTTAGTATATAGCTATGACAACTATTCCAGAATCGACACGTGTCAAGTTGCGTCGGCGCTTCTTTGTAGATCAAAGAATCGTTTTTTTAAGTCAAGGCGGGCAGGCATCGTTTGAACTTTGGTTCAGCTCACGGTGGCCCTAGACTCCTAGACAATTGCATCAAAGGAGTAAGCCGCTTTAGCAATTTTTTTTCACCGAACTTTTCTTGAAGACTATTTAAACCCGAGATCCTTGATTTTATATAATAAAAAGTGCGTTTTATGATCTACTTATATTTTTGTGTTTTGAAGAAATATTAATTTTAAAATTATAGCAATTCTATTTGTATTTTTAGTTTTATCAAAATGCTTAACTATAAAAACCAAGAATTAAAGTACAAACTGTAAAAAATTAAAAAATGCCAAATCTCCAATTAAATCACGGTAATAGGTTATGTCGAAAGAGATTTCGCGAACAATCGGACGGCGCCGGCGTTATTTAACTCGGGTCGCTAAGGCAAATGCAATACGCCTATAGTTCGTGTGATACATAAAGTTGCCCCAATTTAACAGCTTTAAAGCGGCGCCTTTGTTGCTACCAAAAAAACTTCTAACGTACCGGCATATCGCGATTATAGTTTAAGTAATCGCTATAATCCAGCGATCGGATAATAAAAAATAAATAGTGAAAGGGCCTACAATGATCACAAAAAGCATTGTACTAAAAACACAGAAGAAAACAAAAATTATATGTTTTATCAATGAATTTGTTTATTAATAAATTCTTAAACATATGAATAATTTTAAAATAAATTTATAAATATATACTTTATAATATTTTTTCTTGATTTTTCAATAAGGTTGGGATCCAGAAATTAGGAGAATAAGAAATAGTTGATGATTTTATGGATTAAAGCTAGAAAAGTACCATTTGGGGAAGAATTTTTTTTTTATTTTTGTGCCACCTCATTATCGAAACATCTAGATTTAAGTCAAGTTAATAAGTAAAAAAGTTGTAAGCGGAAGCACCAAATATATTTAGTCTTACTTATTTTTTTCTGCTCTTTCCAAATAAAATTTTAAAATATTAATATACTGGGTATTGTTTCGATTCGAAACCTACTCAACTTTTTAAGGCCGGACTTGGAATATGTTAATCGACACCACTGTAGACAAAGAACATACGAACCAAATATTACAAAAACGTATAGGGTCGTTCATAAGTTATGATGAATTGAAAAAATGGGGAAAATTAATAAATCACCCTGTATCTTGGTTATAAAGAAAGATAGACCCATAGGTTATTTAGAAGCACCTCGGTGTTCTCCATCTACCTTTTCTGTATGCGCATTTCTCAATGAATTACCCCATATAAAGTGATTTTGTTCTTCGTTATGAAGTGTGAGAAACGAAAGAAAAATTAACCGCGCGAACGATGAATTACGATTTAGGTGAACATTTCAAAGATATTTAGAAGTCCCAAACAATTTGAAAATAAATATATCTCTATAATTTTCAGATTAATGAATTTGAATATAAAATATGAAAGATTACATATTGATCGACATCTACCAAAATCAGAACTTTTTTTAACCAATTTGACAACAGGAAGTTGATCTTTGAAAACAAAACAGAAGTGAAAATTTACAGTTCTATGCCTATGCACAAAATTATTACATTTTTTTTAATTTGATAAATTAGAGTTCCATGGAAAGTAATAATTTGACACATTGACAATTTAATAGTTATTATAACTGATTAAAAAAGACAAATCATGATTCCGACACATACTAACTATTAAAAAGTAAAAATTAATTTATTATGAAAGTCATACAACATATCAGTTGTTTTGAATATATTCTTATCTTTTACTTTATAATATTCCCTAATTCTTTTCTAAAATACTTTCTAAATTTTTATTCTAATGCATAACATACACAACTAATTTTGAATTCTTTTTAAAAATTCCCGCGTTATGACAGTTAAACGACATGCGCAAAAAGCATCTTGTCCTCGAGTAATAAAAAATATATCTATAAATACTCTAAAATCTCGTCAACTTTCAGACAAAACGTTGCCTAACCACTGATTCGACGTTGCCAAATCAATTGTTATCAACAACAGCTGTGAGTTCCTGCGAAAATTTAAATTCATGATATATTATTATATTAGGCGTACTTAGAATGTTCCTTTCTGATTAAAGTTTTTTAAATGTTTGGAGAGCAAAAACTTTACTTTACTTTATTTACAAAGACAATAAATACAATTGCAGCGTTCTTTTTGTGTTTTGAGTGCATGCTTCTTTTATTATGTGCCAACATTGCTATATTCTAAACCATAACAGATAGGAATACGATGAAATGGGAAAAAAATTGAATTTTTGGAAAAAATTAGAGATAAAAAAAATCTACAAAGTTTATTGATTTTCTTGAGTTGTACAGTAAAACCAAAAATGGCATTTTTATAGTTTGAGATAAAATTTGCTATAAGTGACGTTTATAGTTTACAAAATATCAATAATTTATTGTAGAATAATGAAAACAATTCAATGAATAAAATGAAACAGTTAACAAACAAAATATAAAATTAGCAATATAATTTGAAAAGAAACATTTAATAAAATTTAATAAAATTTAATAAAATTTAAAGTGAACAAATGTTATCTGAAATATAAATAATAGTAAAATTTTTTGCTGTTTCACGTGGTTGTGCTATTAGTTTTTCGAATTTAGCATACACTTTAGAGCCGCAAAGATTTTTTTATCGTAAAGTCTCTCACAACTGGGCTAATTATGGTATCACCCCGCTAAATATCTCAGCTGATAGGTTGGCATCCATTGCAAATTTGATTTGCTTCGGGCACCATCTTTCTTACAGTGTTAAAACCTATATGATCTATATATAATTATATATAGATATACTGAATACCTATGGGTAAAGAATTTTTAGACGCCATTGTTTGACCAAACTTTCAAATTAATTTGAAATGACTTCAAAATTTCAAATCGACTGATTTCATAAATTAAAGTATTTTGATGTATTCTGATTAAACCACATTGTAGATAAAGGTTTAACTTAGGTCAAGTTAATGTTTATTTTTCTTATTTTTTCAGAATCGAGGATATATAGATTGTTAAATGCCACTTTTAAGGTTAAAAAAATTGGATGATTTTGAAGCTGTCGTTTTCATAGAAAATAATAAATTTATCGATTTAGAATAGTAAGACTACCTAAGTTAGACCTTTATCTTTAATTTGTCTGAAAATTATATTTTAAATCCCATTACATTCGGAAATCAGTCGATTTAACTTTTGGTCTGCAGCATAGGATTTTATACACAGGAAGACCGCGCCCTTAAAGAGCCGGAACGAGGCTAGATACGACTTTACCAGGTTATTCCGAATTCGTATTACTTTTCTTAATTATTTATATTCACTCTAATTAATCAAAAACGGTACTTTGGATTTATTCATTGAGGTCTAAGGTCTGACGGGACTTTTATTGATTTTCCTGGTTAGCTATCGTTAATCAATATTCGTCCTGTCTTAGGCTTGCGTCAACAGACATTAGCATTCCTGGTTAGCTATCGTTTGCTAATGAATGGTACGCTAAACGCCTAAAAAGGGTCTGACAACCTCAAGCGTGTTTTTGTTTTGTATTTGGCCTTGCCGGGATTGGTATTGATTTTCCTGGTTTGCTATCGTTAATCAATATCAAGGGGTCCACTGTAAATTCACCCGCCGCGTTCCCGTTTAGAGGATTGTTGGAATTGATATTAATTCTCCTGGTTAGCTATCGTTTATTAATATCTTTTTCAAACTAGGCATTAGCATTCCTGGTTAGCTATCGTTTGCTAATGAATGGTACGCTAAAAGCTTAGGACAAGACTCCGTTTCTGGCTAGAATTAGGTGTTTAACTCCAAATCTAACCTCATTTGTTTTGTATTTCTAATTACTCATACTTAATTACTTTCTACATAATTGCATGTTTTTTTATGTTTTTTTGCTTAAAATAGATAAAAACTAATAAGAAAAGATTTGAGATTTTATGCAACTTTTAATACAGATACGTCACTGGTACGGTACTGATTTGCTTTACGGTAAACGATTAAAAAAGAAGAAACATAACAGACCAAGACCATCACTAGTTTCGAAAAACGAAGACGAAGAAGAAGAAGAATATAGAATAATGATTTTAAAGTCGGGAAAACACAAATACACTAACTTAGAAACAAAGAAAATACTACATACTAACTAAAAAATATTAATAAATCAAAAATAAATGCAAAATCAAAAACCCACGCTTCAACAAAAATCAAAGAAATGACATTATTGACAGTGACATTTAACAACTTTAACTTTGATGTCGAGTGAATTCGTTGAATTTTCGATTCGGCTTATATCTAACTTCAGTTACGCAACCAGTGACGTAATTTCAACAATTGCGCAATATTCAAAAGGCACATTATAAAAATTAACAAATTGCTGGTAAAATTATGTATGCAACTAAAATTAAAAAAACATATTGTGTTGTTAATTATTTATATAGTACTTGTTATTTATAAGGTTTTAAATAGAATCTGAAAATTAGTTAAACACCCAATTGCCGTTGTTTAGTAGAAACCTGGTAAATTCGATCGTAAGTCTGTATTCCCGTTTCTCCCGGTCGATTGAGTAAATAAATCATTTAAATATATTTTTCCGGTTAATTTGAATTAATAAATTTAACGAATGCTTCCGCCGAATATTAGTATTTAATTAATTCAATAATCTTACTCGAGTTTTTCCTTATTTTAATACCTTTAACTTAGTCTGATTGAGTCAGTCCGATTATTACGCGAAATCCGATTATTACGCGAAGTAAATTCCGAATCGAGCATTTAATTTAATTTTTTTTTGTTCAGGGTTGAATAGGGCTGGGCTTTGAAATAAAACAAATTTTTATTGTGTAACATAGCTAAAAACAATATAAGTGTCACGTTTATTTCCTGGTTTATATTCACCAACCTTACCTCTTTTCAGGGTTATTAAAGGTATATAATAAATTAAAAATAATTAAGTCTGAAGTCAACTAGACCCCTGGAGAATACCGTATCTCCATCTGAAGTTACCTGTGCCCCTAAGAGGCCGTTTCTAAGGGTTGTGGAGCATACCACATAAAAAAACTGGCGCTCGAGCAATCTCCGTACTAAAGCTTCATCTTGTAAGGCAATATTTTTCTTTATGGCAAGAAAAAGCCTTACAAATTGGCGCCCGAGCAGGGACCGCATTGATTTTCAGTTTAGGGTAGTTCCGTTGCCACTAGAAGCCAGTTTCTTTGTTTTCGTAAATTTTAATTTCCAGAATATACTTGTTTTTCTAGTATTTTAATTAAAATTAGTCTAAATTTTTTTTCCGAATAAGCCCTAAAGTAGTGAATATAAACCAGCCGAAAACTAGTTAGTTGTAAACCGTGGTAGATTTTAACCGGATTTCAAAGCCATCCCGTGTCCGCGATTTACCTGTGTTGTGTTGTTTTGGTGTTGGACCATCCTCTTCAACTCCTTAATTTTCAATACCCTTCGTTTCTGTTGAAAAACAAACCCGACCGCGACCGGATCTTCTACAAGTTTATATCCGAGTCAGATTCTGACTTTTCTTCCGAAAATACGGTGGGATACAACACTCAACCCAACGATCCATTTGAAACTATTATCTAAGAAGTTTCCATTCTAAGGATACCCTCCGCCAGCTGGGTATATACGCTACGAAACCCAGATTTAACTACCGAACTAGAAATCCGTCAATTACCCACGGAGGGACCCGTCAAAAAGAAACGTGCACGATTAGTTGCATTTTTACGCGAAACACAGCAAGGTACCGATTCACATTCCGGACCGTCTCGTCAAACAAGCCAGGAAAATATGCCGAATTCCAGTGACACTAGTGCCGAACCAATCCGTGTACACGATTGGAGAATTTCTTTTGGAAACCGAGATGACCCAGTCTCATTTCTAGAAAGACTAGATGAAATCTGCCTTTCTAAAGGCGTTGATAAAGACCGTTTATTACCGAATTTACCTGAAATTGGTAAAAGATTACAAAAAACTGGCGCTCGAGCAATCTCCGTACTAAAGTGTCATCTTGTAAGGCAATATTTTACTTTGTGGCAAGAAAAAGCCTTACAACCAATATGTTCTAAAATGGATTTAATGTCAAACCCTTTATCGGCTAAAATTACATGTTTTCCATTCAGTTCCCCAATTTCCACTTTTCTTTTAAGAACTTTCTTCAACAATTTTTTTGTCTGATATGGAACCTGAAAATATATTTTTTTGTATTATAGTTGAAATAAAATTACTATGAAAAATGTGTACCTGTATAAATAAAGGCTGAAACGAAAATTATGGCTCCGCTGGGGCTATCATTATAAGAGCCTTCAATGTTGACGTTCCTTTATATTTAATTTTGCTAATATGACGTACATTAAATTTATCCACGCCAAAAAAATCTTACCAGCAGCACTTTTTGAAATATTAAACATATCTGACATTTCGTAGTCACATCCTCTTAATTTCATTAATATCAGGACAAATTCATCTAAAGGGGTTTGTGATTTTTTGTGACTTTTCCCTTGTATAAATGTTTTTGAACAACTCCAATTTGTCCATTTTTAGACCTAAAAGAGAATTCAAAAGCCACCAAAAATACTTTCTAACAAGGCAATTTTTTTGTCGTTTCGCTTGAATTTTTGTAGTATACTGTTAAAGCGATGCGTTTGGATTGTACAATAACTCTTTTGGTTTATGTGTACGCTTTCTTTTTCTTGTATTTTTTGTAATTTAGGTATCCATATTTTCATTTTTATTTATTACAATATCAACAATAACAATAAGCACGTACACGGCCAACCCAATAAAAATAATTGGGGTAAATTCAGACATGGATAGGTATAAAAGTTACTAGATTTAAACCACCCACCGCTTTTTCGCGCACGAGCTCTAGCTAAAATGCGAGATATGAGAGACTGGTAACTCGGATTAAGATTGCAGCGCTCACGCGGTGAAAATTGGAACTGTGCTAAGGAGTAATAATTTGTGCTTTCTTGGATATTTCAGGTGTATTTAGTTGTTTATTTGGAATCAGTTTTGTTTTTTTGAATTATTTCTAGGTGTAAATTTTGTATTATTTTTGTCGAGTGTTTAGTGTGACATTCATTTTATTTTATAAACTATACATATAAACATTTATTTTATATCTTTTAAAGTGTACTATTTTAAGTTGTATTTAGGCGATTAGTTTGGTCACGAGTTTTATCAAATACATTTTAGTCTCAAATTATTGTTTCCATTAATTTTTAGAAATGAAATTAAGCATTTTAGAGTTCATATGAACTATTTGGGCGGGTCGGCTAATTCTAAATGTGTAGTTGAAGGTGAAAAGACGATAGAAACTTCTGAGTGGATTGAAATATATTGTTTGTGTTTACAAACAAGTGCATTGGAATCTAATTCACATGAAATTACTGGGAAATTATCTATTCTATTTCCAACACCGTAAAAGTGGAGAACCTCTTATGTTCTTGTAATGTAAACATATCTCAACTTTTCTTATTAAGTGTATAAGGTGTATTAAGTCCAACCAAAAAAACCGTTATTACTTGAGCAAAAAAATTTGGACGTTCCTGCTTTTGGAAACGAATGAAAACTTAGTTCAGGGTTTATTTTCCCCCTGATGAACACTTAGGAACACAACAATAATGATTACTCATTATAAAAAAGACCATCAAATCAAAATTATCTGTAAAAAAAACAAAAACTCTACGAAAAATACTTAACAACGCTAAATAAATAACTCAAAATGTCAAACTACTCCTTAGCTCGGTTTTCACACTTTTCACCAGAGGGCGTATTAGTTAGGACGAGAAGCCTATAGTCCTAAATTGATTATATGGTTTGTTTCTAACTGTAACCAGTAGAATATTGTAAAATTGTAGCTACGACAGTTTCTTTTTGCTACACTCAATCTGAACCACGGTGGCCTTATCATTCCCGCGATACGTGTATTATATAATCCAGTGGAAAGAGAGAGAAATTAAAATAAAAACCACTATGAGCTTCCGAAATGAACGTGTATTATAGTTATGTATCTACAGCAAAGTGTTGAAAATATAAAGCGTAGGCAAAGGCATAATGCCAAATCTTTTAAATAATGGTCTACAATGTTCCAATTAGCTAACCTTGGCTATTATTCGAATTGCTTTCTTTTAAAGTCGGAAGATTTTAACAGCTTCAGATGAATTTCCCCAAAGTACTACCCAATATGATATAACCACATCCCCAACAAGTCATTCATAAGTTTCAAATATTCCGTGCCCAAGGATGAAGTGAGATAGATATATAAAAGTCCAGAACATGGCAACGAATTTATGCTTTGATGCATGGGCGTACCGTTACAGAGGGGAATAGGATGTGACACAATATATTTATTTTTTTAACGATTTTAATTTTACCGGTTACATAGGAAATTTAAAATACTAATGAAAATATATTTATTTAATCAAAATTTAGGATCAGTTATTTCGCGTCCGCTCTGAACACCTAGTGTTCGTCAATGCAGGATCAAGGGAAAATTCATCATTTCCTTGCAAATGTGTCGATGTTGTTTTTATCAGGCTGTTCGACTATCAGGCTATTCGGGATTGAGGTAGGAATAGGGAACTAACTACAAATTAAACACTGATGAATTATTAGTTGTATCATCCTGAAATAAAAAAAATAATGTTGGTATAGTAGGAACCTTCTACGTTTAGATAAATCATGAAAAATATATAAACTGTTTTAATCTTATCGAACCTATAACAGAAAAAAATTAGTTAGTAAATATCAACTAACGAAAACGTTGGCAGAAGTAACAAATTTCTACATCTACTATTTTTTTTGTGAGGCAAGCCTCGTTCTATTTTATTTTTTCTCCACTACGCTACATTAAAATTATATACATTCATAATCCACGAAGCAGGCGAGAAGGCATTCACAGTGAAACGATATACAAATCGAATCAAATAAGTAATTAGTTAAAACTACAATTACAGAACACAAAAATTTTCAATAAAAGTTAAGATTCATGGGAAATCACTAGAGTTTAAGCAGTCGGTATTACGGAAATGTTTTTGATTGCTTAAAATATTTAACATATTCTCAAAAGATTGGTTTGACCTTTTACATTACATAAATTTAAGCCATAATGTTTAAACAATATTACTGGAAGTACCTTATATTTTAAGTGAAAAATGTTTGTATTCTAGTAAAGCTTCGCAAAAGTATTTTTAAATCTTATAGCCTAAATTTATTAAAAAACAAATAAACATAGGTATATTACCTCGATATTGGTTTTACATCTGTTTTCAAATATTTCCTTCCACTTGGTTTATATTCAAAGTCATTATCACGGAAATGAAGAACAAATATAATCATTTGTAGGTATGAACTTCACTTCCTCAAATCTTCTCCTTTCAACATTTGCAGGAATCCTAAGTCATGTCTTCGTATAACTGTTTAAATGAAAAATATTACCTAAATACTTAGGTAGTTTGACAGAAAAACAAAATGTGATTTAATTTTTAACACAATATATGAAACATAATTATAAGTCGTTGCAATAAGTTAAAACAATCCTTTATGCATTATTAAAGAATTTATACAGTCGATAAAATACTAAATTCTACGCCCATGAACTATGTTTATAACCTTAAAAGTAACTTACCGATGAAATGATAAATCGGGATTTAAATAATCCAGTTTGCGGCATACCACACATTGTTGAACCATATTTGTCTATTCAATTAATTTAAACCAATAAATCAATATGAAAAAGAAAATTTTAATCTAGCACGATATAAAACACATTAGTAAACAAACACCAATGTACTGAACATGGCCGACACAAATACAATAGTACCATTCTAATGGTTACGTTCCATTCATAAATAACAATGTTTGATAGCGCTTCGTTGCCGCTTCTATCAAATTTTCGCAGAAATGGTTGAAACTTAAATCATGGTAAAGTATCTTTGTCAATATTTATCTAGCAATATAATTTGTTGTCTCTCTCTTTCCACTGGATTAAAACCACTTAGTTGTTAAAAAAGTTTTTTTATTGACGTTTCGGCTTTCTATATCGAAAGCCGTTATCAAAATGAATGATAATCTTGCAAAAATATGACATTAACATAGTATACATAGAATAAGATTTTGAGATTGAAGATGTCAAAATCTATTTCAATCATATTTTTGTGACGTTTCTGGGAACGAATTTTTAAAGGATAGCGCATTTGCATATTATAAGAGAATTTATACTTCGTCATAAATGAAGTTTTCTTATTAATATTATCATAAGAAAAAACCAGATAAAAACTTATGATACTATCCCGATATAGAGGGTATCCTTTTTGCAATTAACTCTTTTTGTAAAATAGGTATCCAAATTTTTGAAATATCAACCGAACAATTAGAAACACATTCGTTATTATTTAAGCATATCAATGCTGCTTCTTTAACTTTGCGGTTATAATTATTCGGTTCTTTTAATAATCTAGTTGAAAAATTCCATTGTATTTTATGACCAGAATCCCATGCGTGTTCACATATTTTGGATTTTTCGAATTGTTTATTTTTAATGTACGATTGATGTTCATTAAGTCTAATATGAAAAGGTCTAGATGTTTCTCCTATATAAAATTTATTACATTCGCATGGAATTTTGTAAATACAATTTTTTGTGTTTTGAATTTCATTAAAAGATTTTGTATTTACTATTAACGATTTTAATGTATTATTAGTTTGAAAAACTGTTTTTAAATTAAATTTATTGCCAATCCTTTTAATTTTTTCCGATAATTTTGGAATATAAGGGATTTTTACTATATTTGAAAGAATTATTGGGGGGTTTAAATTTTGATCTTTAGTTTTGATGTCTCGGTAAAGTTCACGATTTATAAATTTACTTGGGTAGTTGTTCTTAATCAAGACAGATTTAACAAGTGATAATTCATTATTTAAGATATTGTCATTTGAACAAATTGTTTTTACTCTATCGGAAAGAGATTTGACAATACCTCGTTTAACACAAATTGAGTGGTTTGAATTAAAATTTAGATATCTATTTGTATGTGTTTCTTTTCTAAAAACTGATGTATCAAAACAATTGTTGTTATTGTGTATTAGTACATCATGATGTTTACAATTTGTTACCGTTAAAATCTAAAGAAAGGTATGAAATTACCTATCGAAAATTTATGGATTGGCGACACAAGAATAACGTTAAATCCTTTTCGGAGAATGTTTTGCTTATGTATTTTGAGGAAACATCAAAAATTATGAAGCCATCTTCTCTATGGGCCATTTATTCGATGCTGAGAACTACACTAAACATTAATAATAACATTAACATAGCAGATTATCCAAAACTAATGGCCCTACAGAAGCCGAAATAAGATGGATTTAGAAGTAAAAAAGCGAAAATCCTTTCTCCAGAACAAATTAATAAGTTTCTGAAAGATGCCCCAGACGATAATCATTTGTTGTCAAAGGTAACGAATTAAAATATTGTGTAATTATCATCACATTAATTACGATGTCCTTTATTTAATAGAAGAAAATGAGTGGGCGTCGAAAAAGTATAGTACGTAACTCGAGTTGTAAGCCCATTACACACTCGTAAAATGTACGCACCCGCCGCTGCGCGACTCCGTGCGTAAACTTTTTCACTTCGTGCGTAATGGGTTACTTACCACTCTTGTTACGTAATATACTATTACCTACGGCCACTATAGAAAACGGGTAAAAACACATGACATACAGCCTCAGTAAATAGCTCATGACGCTCGGTAAACACAAAACCGTGCGATTTGTTTACCGTAAACGAAACGCACAGTTTATAAGTAAAAGTAAGCGGAACATTTAATAATTCGCAAGTAAGCAGTGATCGCGTAATCACCCGTCATTTAAATTTATTTATTAACCCCTTAACAGGGCGCTCGGGTTAATTCGAGCACTCTAAACAAACGCTCGAGATAATTCGACCTCCACAAATAAACGCTCGAGGTAATTCTAGCGCTCTAAATAAACGCTCGAGTTAATTCGAGCACCCCAAATAAACGCTCTAGATAATTCGAGCACCCTAAATAAATGCTCGAAAATATTCGAGCGCTCTAAATACACGCCCGAAATAATTCGAGCGCTATAAATAAACGCTCGAGATAATTCGAGCACCCTAAATAAACGCTCGAGATAATTCGAGCATCCTAAATAAATGCTCGAAAATATTCGAGCGCTCTAAATACACGCCCGAAATAATTCGAGCGCTATAAATAAACGCTCGAGATAATTCGAGCACCCTAAATAAACGCTCGAGATAATTCGAGCATCCTAAATAAACGCTCGAGATAATTCGAGCGCTATAAATAAACGCTTGAGATAATTCGAGCACCCTAAATAAACGCTGTAGATAATTTGAGCATCCTAAATAAACGCTCGAGATAATTCGAGCGCTATAAATAAACGCTCGAGATAATTCTAGCACCCTAAATAAACGTTCGAGATAATTCGAGCGCTATAAATAAACGCTCGAGATAATTCGAGCACCTTAAATAAACGCTCGAGATAATTCGAGCATCCTAAATAAACGCTCGAGATAATTCGAGCGCTATAAATATACGCTCGAGAGAATTCGAGCACCTTAAATAAACGCTCGAGATAATTCGAAAGCTCTAAATAAACGCTCGAGATAATTCGAGCATCCTAAATAAACGCTAGAGATAATTCGAGCACCTTAAAAAAACGCTCGAGATAATTCGAGCATCCTAAATAAACGCTCGAGATAATTCGAGCGCTATAAATATACGCTTGAGATAATTCGAGCATCTTAAATAAACGCATGAGATAATTCGAGCGCTATAAATAAACGCTCGAGATAATTCGAGCACCTTAAATAAACGCTCGAGATAATTCGAGCATCCTAAATAAACGCTCGAGACTCGAGATAATTCGAGCACCTTAAATAAACGCTCGAGATAATTCGAGCACCCTAAATAAACGCTCTAGATAATTCGAGCATCCTAAATAAACGCTCGAGATAATTCGAGCGCTATAAATAAACGCTCGAGATAATTCGAGCAACCTAAATAAACGCTCGAGATAATTCGAGCTCTATAGATAAATGCTCGAGAGAATTCGAGCACCCTAAATAAACGCTCGAGATAATTCGAGCGCTATAAATAAACGCTCGAGATAATTCGAGCACCTTAAATAAACCCTCGAAATAATTAGAGCATCCTAAATAAACGCTCGAGATAATTCGAGCGCTATAAATAAACCCTTGAGAAAATTCGAGCACCTTAAATAAACGCTCGAGATAATTCGAGCGCTCTAAATAAATGCTCGAGATAATTCGAGCATCCCAAATAAACGCTCGAGATAATTCGAGCACCCTAAATAATCGCTCGAGATAATTCGAGCGTTATAAATAAACGCTCGAGATAATTCGTGCACCTTAAATAAACGCTCGAGATAATTCGAGCGCTCTAAATAAACGCTCAAGATAATTCGAGCATCCTAAATGAACGCTCGAGATAATTCGAGCACCCTAAATAAACGGTCTAGATAATTCCAGCGCTATAAATAAACGCTCGAGATAATTCGAGCACCTTAAATAAACGCTCGAGATAATTCGAGCATCCTAAATAAACGCTCGAGATAATTCGAGCGGTGTCATATTTTCTTAAATAAAAAAGAATACGTACATTTTCAATATGTCAAGTGAAATGAAGAGAATTTTGTAAGATTGTTCGAAATAAAATTGTTCAAAAAATCTAATTGAAGAAATTAAGTACCGATAACGTTTTTCAATATTTTGAATTTAATTTTTCATGTATAGTCCGTAGTTGTTTTGAGACTTAAAAGAATCATTTTTATTTTATATGATAAAGAATGCGTTTTAATTATTTTAATTTTGGTATGCCGAAATAGTTTATTTATTTAAGAAGTTTCTTTAAATTTCCGTTTCGTAATTAGTCCGTTATTTTACCGAATCGTAGTTTTTTAATTTTTTAATTTTGCATTGTTTTCACGAGTTGAATTTTTGAACATTAAATTGCACTTTAGTTTTTTTTTATCCGGCCGATAATTTTTAGTCTTTAGTTTTTGCTGAATCGAATATTTATTTTATTATTTTTTTGTTCAGGGTTAAACGGGTGGGATTTGAAATATATATACTACCAATATATGTGGTTTATAATCACAGACCTTACCACATTAAATAATCTGGCGCCCGAGCAATCTCCGTTAAAAGGCGTCACTCGTAAGGCATAATTTTCTTTGTGGCAAGAAAAAGCCTTACATAGTTTTGCAGCTCTTTCCAATATTATTGAAGGTATGGAAGAAAAAGTCCTTTTTATCTCACAAGTTATTTATTGAGGGTGCGACCGGTTTCGGCGATCAAATCGCCATCATCAGGCCCTACGTGGAAAAATTATGGAGTTAAAAAACAAATTTGTTAAGTTAAAATCATGCACATCATCAGAAAGCTTAGCTTGTTCCCTTGTCGATGGCATTATAAAATTTTCACAATTTTCTGTTGAATTGGTGTGGGGAGGGGCCCGATGAGACTTTATCCCCAGGGCCCTGCTCAGCTCTGGGCGGCCCTGCTGTCAGTATCCATATTATTTATTATAAATAGGTAGTTATATGTCTTATTAAAATAATCTTTAATGGAAATTGCGATTTTTATCAAAGCACGAATGAGAACCAGCTTATTAATTTAATGTCCAACAGCACTTTCTTTATTTAACTTTTATTATTATTATTATTATTATTATTATAAAATTCATTTATTTCAACCCAATTGATATAACTGCTTTTCAAATCATATTTATTTTAAAATATTTTAGTTGTGCAATTAATTAATTTTCAATAATGTTGTTGTTGTTTGTTATCATCTTAAACCCAGGACTATGCCTTTGTCATGCAGGTGATCTACCGACTAACAAGTGTGTAATTGTGTCACCAACCCCTATCAGTTCCACGAGATATCCGATCTCATCCGGCCTGTCCGGCGTGAATGAAACTGCGTATGACACAAATACCTTTTTGCACTTGCCAAAGTCTTATCTGACTTTAATTCCACTTGAATGCGGCAGGATTCGAACCTACTCTCCGAACATTAACCAAGCTGAATTGGCAGACGCCTTACCAACTAGGCCACCATGTCCGATAATTTTCAATAAACTTATTTACTTATATGGTTTGTGGATTTACTTCCATCAACAGGATGCGGTGATGTTCGTTTATTAGAGGTATATGAACTTTTCACTGGAACAAGTATAAAACAACTTCGGTTTCTGTGTGAGTGTAGTGTTTATTTATTTATAAGTTAATTAAAGTTCAGGTACAAACTAAAAAACAATGGAGCAAACGTAAGTCAAAATAATTCATATCTATAGTTCATAGGTACTTCAAATACTCTTCTCTTTGGATATTAAAACCACTTATTTATTTCAAGAAAGTTTTTAATTTAACGTTTAACGTTGTAAAATATCAATTTTTTGACGATTCGAAGCAAAAGTCGAAACGTTAAATTAAAAACTTTTTTTAAATAAATAACTACGTGGTTTTAATATCCAAAGAGAAGAGTATTTGTAAGTCAAAATAATTTACTTTCATTTTCTGTTACATATCTTTTCTAAATGGAAGACATATGCTGATTAGCATATTTTTAAATATTTTCTTTTTGAATTTCATCTACAATTTTTCTTATACAATATCAATTATATTTCTGAAAACAAAAAATAAAGCAAAACAAAAATATTCTTAATATATAGTCCAATAAACGAAGGTATCAACCCGGGCATCAGGTCTGTCCGGCACCATTTTTTTTAATTTGCAGGTATTCATGGGTACATTCACCCCCGAAAATCTCAGCTGTCTGAAATTTATGGAAGGGCGGGAAAATGGCCCATTAGTCTCAAAAATGTGTTTTTTTTGCCTATCTTCGCCGATATTTCCGAAAATATGACACTTAGAGAATTTTTGTTTGGACGAAAATGAAGATCAGTTCATTACCTACAAAAATGATCCTTATCATTTTTATCAAAAATATGATACTTTTCGACATAACCGGCTCCAAAGCGCACCCCCATTTTTAGCACGTAAAAATTAATATTTTTTCATGATTCAAAGTTTAGATGAAAGAATAGATGAAGATAATATCATGTTACTTTTTCCTTTTATCTATTTCTCTGAATTATTAAAAAACCGGGCCAAAGTTTGTTTTTGCTAGATATTTTGACCCTTCTATAAATTTATTCATATTTTTTTTATCAAGACTAATTTCACCGAATCCTTTTGGATAATGTGGCTTTGCAATGTATTCAGAAAGATTCAATAAATTATTTTTGTGTAATTTCATAAACAACATGTTTTTTAGGGCGTTTTTTTTTGGATTTCCGGAGTTTTCGAAAATGCTCGGGTCTATCGGGAATTAATAGACCATATCGGTTTTCAACGCACATCATTAGAAAGCTTAGCTTGTCCCCTTTTCGATGGCATTTTTCTTTTTTTTTCATATTTTTTGGGTTTTCGAGAAAATTCTCACCCCTATGAAAAATCGACATTTTTTGTGAGGATTATTTTCTTTTCGTGCTAAAATTTTTTGGGATTAGGAATTATACTAAATAAAAGATCAGATTCTGACCTTTTCATCAATATACAGGGTGTCCCATTAAGAACGGGACATAGAACAACCGCAGATTCTCCAATTCAAAATGAAACGATTAAGCGAAATATGCTTAGATAAAATGTTACTCGTTTCCGAAATACGGGGTGTTGAAGTTGAAAACTGAAAAATTATTAATGGCCATAATTTTTTTAATACACCGTATAATTTTACTCAAATCGGCACACTTGTTAAATATCATAAAATGCACCTAACAGTAAAAAAAACAGTTCAGTACGCTCTACCAGTGGCGTATGGCATGAGTAAGTAATGCTTGTACCCCTTCTAAATGTTACGCCGCTGTCAATAATGTACACTTGTTAGTTTGTTGTAAAGTCATTGTTTTTCGAGATATTCGCAGTTAAAGATAGATAGACATGTACTTTTTATTTGTATTATTATTAATAATATTCATTTTTACAATTAATGAGATTCGCGACCAAACAGCTTTATTCTATTTTTTTTTATTTTTTTGTTCTGATTTGTAATGTTAAGTTCCTAATAGGCACGTTGGGATTGTGAGAATATTTATTAATTTATAATTGAAAATTTTAACAGGAGGCTTTGATTTATAATGAAGTTCTGTCACTGTCAGTTAAACATTTTCAAGGGAGAACCATTTCCAAACAGAATTTTCTATAAATGTTTGGGTGGGTATTATTGGAAATTACATCATTGGTCCGTACGAGCTTCCACACAGATTAAATGGGATAGAATACCTCAATTTTCTTCAAAACCATATGGAGGACATGTTAGATGATATTCCTTTAAATTTACGTCATAACTTCTGGTTTTTGCAGGATGGTGCGCCAGCCCATTACATATTAGATTATTAGATGTTCGGAATTACCTAAATTTACGTTTTCCACATCGGTGGATTGGACGTGGAAGCGAATTTGCTTGGCCACCACTCAGTTCTGAATTTAATCCTTTAGATTATTATTATTGGGGCTACATCAAAAGTCTTGTTTATGGTGAAGCAATAAATACCATCAGGAACTTTGGAACAAAATTCAGAATGCTGCTGCTACAATTCGACAAAATCAAGCAAATCAGTTGTTTAAAGTGAGACAGTCTTTAGTTAAACGTCTAAGGAAGTGAATACAAGTTAATGGTGGACATTTGTTGAAGTAAAAATTTCATTACATTAGTTTTTACTTTGTTTGGTTTTAAGACAAAATTGTAAAAATGAATATTATTAATACTAATACAAACAAAAAGTACATGTCTATCTATCTTTAACTGCGAATATTTCGAAAAACAATGACTTTACAACAAACTAACAAGTGTACACTATTGACTTAGAAAATATCAAAAAAATTAAAATTATAGTCAAAATTAAAATTTAGGCAGCGGCGTAACATTTAGAAGGGGTACAAGCATTACTTACTCCTGCCGTACGCCACTGGTAGAGCGTACTGAACTGTTTTTTTTTACTGTTAGGTGCATTTTATGATAATTAACAAGTGTGCCGATTTGAGTAAAATTATACGGTGTATTAAAAAAATTATGGCCATTAATAATTTTTCAGTTTTCAACTTCAACACCCCGTATTTCGGAAACGAGTAACATTTTATCTAAGCATCGTTTTATTTTGAATTGGAGAATCTGCGGTTGTTCCATTTCCCATTCTTAATGGGACACCCTGTGTATATATATCAAGTATTTTATTAAGTGCACGAGAAACAACTGTGCCTTCAAACTTTCTCAAATTGGATTTTTCAAAAAGTGAAAAAAGTTGGTTACTATTGCCTTATCTTTTGTCTTCAGACAAAAACGGGAGGATATTCAAATTTTACGTTTTCACCACAATAATTTTGCGAATTTTCAGATTCTCAAAATTGCAATTTTTTGAAACGCCGTTTTTGCAAAAAACATTAGTGTAGCGAAAAAATCATAGGGACAACTTTTGTAGGTAATGAACTGCTCTTCTTTTTGTCTAAACTGTAAGGGTCATATTTCGGCAGATATCGTCGAAAACGGATTTTCGAGAACTCCAGGGCCATTTTCCACCCTTCCACAAATTCCACGTAGCTGAGATTTTCGGAGGAAAAAAAATGGACAAAATTGTGTTTGGAATGAATTAGGTACTGATTTTTTTTAAACAATTTTTTGATGTTTTAATGGTTAAATAGAAACGTGTTCATCAGTACTAAAATACCAATGAAATAGTTATTTACGCACCGTGTGTTATAGTTACAGGAACGCTCGTGGTGGTCCCCTGGAGCGCGTTCAAGAAACACGCTCCAACTAAAAAGAGTGTGACAAATTTACTCTTGGATCGTTCAAGAACAGCAAAGCGTTCAATTTTGTCATTTAGTCCCTCTCGTTCAGAAACTTGAGTAAAATTAATCAGAGTGCGCTCTTTTTTACCCAGTTTGGACTGGGTAAAAAAGAGTAAACTTGACAGAACGCAAAGTTCTCACAAGTCGTTTGCATATTGTTTTATGGTTTGTTGTTTTTTTTATTGGAGAAAGGCGTACAATTTACAATTTATAAAACGTGGTAATTCTGTTAAAAAATTCCTACAGTATAAGTACTCGCAGTGCTTGAGTAGGCACAGCGGCGGCGCCACGGGGGGCAAAGGGGGGCAGTATGCCCCCCCCGCCCTTTACAAAATGTCGCTTTTAGCGCCTCTTTGATTTTATAACTAGTGATGTAATGGCTGAATACCATTCTTTTAGTTTATTATTTAGAGAACTTAAAGATAATGAAATTGGTGTAACAACTGAAGAAATATTACCATATATCATTTCAAATGATCTTGAAAATGCATTTCCGAATCTAGTCAAATTGTACGATTAGACGAAAATATTCTGAAAATGGATGTAAGAGCTAAGTCAAATTTTTTTAATTTTTTCGTTTTTATATACATAAGAGAAGCTTGTAAAAAAGTTTTCAATAAATTTGGGCTGGAGCTTCGCGAGATATGTGCCAAAAACGGCATTTTTGGTATTTTTCGAGTGGATTGCTTCACTATTTTTTAAATATCTCCGGCTCTAAGAGTCTTGGAAAAATAAAAAAAAATTCATCCATCCGTATAGTAGATTTTTTTTAAATGTGTCATAACCTCAAAAAACGAATTCGCGCACATTATTTTTTTTACTGTATTTTTATGTCGAGAAGACATGCTAAAAATTAAAAAAAAATGTATTTGTCCAGCCAAAATCGGCATCTTTCGAAAAAAAATTGAATTGGCCGCAATTTTTGAAAAAACAATAGTAGAGAAAAAAATTTTATCTTAAAAAGAAGGATTTTGTGTGTACTTTTGTACATTTTATTTCTTTATTTAAAGTGGCCAATTTATGGAATAATATAAAAATAAAATTTCGATTTTCATTTTTTTCCAATTTTTTTATCACGATATTTATGCTTGATTCTCTTAGAGAAACTGTATTTCAGTCCAAAAAATGTTTAAAAAAATAAAAAAAATATTTCAGGTTCTAAAGTAAGATTTTTGTGAGGGAACGAATCAATATAAATCAATATAAAAAATGAAAATCGAATTTTTTTTATTATTCCCTAAGTTGTGCACTTTAAATAAAGAAATAAAATGTTGGATTTTCTTAGACAAAAGTACACACAAAATCATTCTTTTTAAGATAAAAATTTTTTCTCTACTATTGTTTTTTCAAAAATTGCGGCCAATTCAATTTTTTTTTTCGAAATATGCCGATTTTGGCTGGACAAATACATTTTTTTTTAATTTTTACCATGTCTTCCCGACATAAAAATACATATTTTTTCCAATTTTTAAGAAAATTCGAGGATTCTTTGGTTATTTATTGCCAATTCAGTAAAAAAAATAATGTGCGCTAATTCGTTTTTTGAGGTTAGGATACATTTAAAAAAAAATCTACTATACGGATGGATGATTTTTTTTTATTTTTCCACGACTCTTAGAGCCGGAGATATTTAAAAAATAGTGAAGCAATCCACTCGAAAAATACCAAAAATGCCGTTTTTGGCACATATCTCGCGAAGCTGCAGCCCAAATTTATTGAAAATTTTTTTACAAGCTTCTCTTTATGTATAAAATCGAAAAAATTAAAAAAAATGACTTAGCTCTTACATCCATATAAAATTCTAATTTCACTTCACTAATAGGCACTAATAGTGCAACTGCTGAACGCACTTTTAGTAGATTAAAACATATAAAAACCTATCTTAGATCCATAATAGGTGAACAAATGTTGAACGATTTGGCAATATTAAGCATAGAATCAGATCATTAAAAAAACTTGTATGTGCCCCCCCGCCCTTAATTTCTAGAACCGCCACTGAGTAGGCATCCTACCCCTCTAGAATAAAAATCTGATGTGTCCACATGAATTTTCTATAAAGTTATCAAATATATCGTTTGTGTTTATAATATGAATTAAAGACAGGGCCGTCGAGAGAAAATGTAGGCCCGGGCGGAATCACAGAATTTTTTTTTATAGATAAAGCCAAGTAAATTAATAGCTAACATAATATAAAAATAACTAAACAAAATATAGGATTAACACTTGCACTGGAGCAGCAATATCAGCTGTTATAATTAAAATTTACAATTTAATTGGTGTTTCTGTATGTGGAACCCAAAAGTCTATGGGTATGTGTAATTTAAGCGAGACCATTATGTAACTAAATTTTCTTCAAATACAAAATTTAAATGTTCCATTTCAACAAAATTGAGACCACATTTTAATGAGGAGATCGTTTTAAGACTACATAATAATACTGGTGTAAAATATTTAACCTTAAATTATTGTATTTTGACGATTACCTTCGTTAACATTTACTTTTGTCTTTTGTACCTGTTCAAAAATTTTGGGCAAATAATAATTACTCTAGACGAACCTGGACAAACGATCTAAGAAAATTACTCTACTCTCGTGTAAATTCATCTGAACGCGCTCCTGGTAGTCCCCTGTATAAAGGACGCATTGTTTGTTGCCTATATACTTTTCCACTCCGGATTCATTTTCTGTGTATGTTGATATGTACAGCACTGTTTTGCAATTCTGCCAACTTCGCGAATAAACAAAAATAGGCTTTTAGTATAATGAAATGAAAATACATTTCATCCCAAAAAGATGGCGTCTACTCAAAAAAATTAACTTTCAAATGGCCGTTATTTATAGTGTGGTTAAATTATTTTAACATATTTATCCTAACCAAAGATATTGTCTGATATGTTTATACCAGAAATGTTATAACTTTCATTTACTGCACTGATTTAACCACCGATTTTTAAATTTGAATCCATGGGTTTAACATCCTAAAATTATTTAGCGTTAATCGATTCAATCCGATTGAATGGAAACATCGAACCAATGACAGCGATGGCAGGTTTAATGGATCAAGCTGTCACAAAGATAAGTGTTGACCTTGTCCTGTAGGTCAAAGAGGTTAATTTCAATAAAATATTTTAAATACTTCTCGTTCTCAGTTGTTAAGTTGAAATAAGCACTGCATTTATTTTTATAAAGGTTTTTAATAGACATCCCAGAAACAATGTCTTGGTTTTCCGGAGTTGAATTGGGGCCACCAGTAGAAGTTTTTGCTCTTATAAAGGCCTTTAATGAAGATCCTAATGAAAAAAAAGTTAATTTAAGTGTTGGAGGTAAGTTTACAAATCTCATTACACTGAAATAATCCATTAAGGAAGACAAATCAAAACAAAAAACTAATATTATTTTAGATTTATCAATAAATGTCAACTTTATCTTTTTATTTTTATGTTTTTACCCATTTATTATCCTCTACTTTCGCTTAAAGTTAAAAATCAATTAAATGCATCCATTAATAAAGATTATAAATTGATCCAATATGTCTAGGAACTTCATAATTCAAACTAATTAACAATAACTTTTAAGCATACCGGACAGCAGAAGGCAAGCCATGGGTTCTTCCTGTTGTACGAGAAGTTGAAAAGAAACTAGCTAATGATGAATCATTGAATAAAGACTATTTGCCAATCTTAGGAATGGAATCTTTTAGTACAGCTGCAACAAATTTGTTGTTAGGATTGGATTCTCCAGCTATAATTCAAAAAAGGGTAATTAAGAAATACTTAAAAATAAAAATATTAAGCATTTATTATACACATCAAAAGTACAAAAGAGTTATTTTTATGGAATTAAACATCATTTTCTGTATCGCTCTGGGACGACTGTTTTACATTTTTTTAGTTTAAAGATTCATTGCATTAGAAATATTTAGATTCACAGACAACCCCTGTCACGATTTTGAAATTCTAACTTGGCTATATACTTAATATTATGTTTTATTAACAAAATAGCAGATAAATATGCATATTTAGATTAAATTTCTAACTAAAGGAAAATTTTATAAAGGAATTCAGCCAAAAATAACTCCTTCACCTTTATTTTGAAATTTGAGATTAGATAAGGAAATAATTAAAAATGTTTGTAGAAATAATTATATAAATAATAATAAAATTCATATTGGGAATGTGGCAAACAAAGTACTATTGAACATATGATTCTAGATTGTTTTCATAATCAAAATCATAATTAAATGTTTTCAGATATACATAATAACTTCCAAGATATAATAAAACCTTTCAATTTAATACAACATTCTCAGTAATAAATCTCAAGTATATAAACTATTATTTAGTCACATCGAGATTATAAGATTAACACTAACTATTGTAAAAACTTTTTATGTATTAGGTAGAAATACATAAAATTGTAAGATGGTCTTCAAGGTTTTGCAGTCAATAAACCGAACTTACCCCTACTGTATTTTTTAGAGTTATTTTATATTAGAGCCCAAAGCTGGCACTACGCCATCTACCGGTCGTCCTACGATTCTCTAAATTCTAAATAAATAAAATCGTTATAAAAATATTGACATTCGATTTCATTCGGATTTAGTTACTAAGTTACCTTAACTTAATAGTACAACATTCAATTACATTTAAATACGATAACGGTTTACCAAAAAACACTAGCAAATAAGAATAATGGCGATTATTTCATCAATATTCCTATTTACTGTAAAATCGTAACAAAATATAAAAGGAAAATATATACAAATCACAATATATTTACTTTTAAGTGAATTTATGTACAAAAATTGATAAAATAATTCTATATATTTTGTTTATACATACAGATGTATTTGCTGCAATAAATATACCAAATAGTTTCTCTTCTGAAAATAAATGATGTGGTTCCTTTTTATCATAACAGCTTTGAAAATAAAATACATTCTACAATTTAAAAAACAACGGTAAAATAAACTATGAATCTAATGTAAAAAAGGTTCAAATAAACCACCTTTTTGTGCCAAACAATAGCCAAATCTTTGAAACAGAGATAATCTCATACCAAACTTTTTAATAATTCGAGAAATGGTGGATTGTGTCGGAATTGGCTTATTTTCAAATGCAAATATAAATAAATTTTTTATATCTCGAATCGAGTGACCTTCAAAATACCACTTTAACGTTTGTATCTTTTCTTCCTTTGTGAACATGAACATTTTATTTTCAATCATTATCGATTTACTACTACTGCGATTGACTTTAAGTAGACTGAGTGGAAAGTATCACGTGTCAGTTGCTCGAAGCAGGAAGGGGAGCAGTGGTTCAATTGAGTAGTTGATATGCTTCACGCACATTTCTTATATTTTGTGCTGGTCGACTTCTACATGAGCCCTTGTCCAAAATACATTGAAAATCGTATGATCCGTTAAAATTTTACATCTGTATAACTGGTATCCCTTTAGACGAAAATTTTCAAAAACAATACACATTTACTATTTATGCAGAATCCACGTAATTTTTAAGATATTTCAATTTTTAATAAAACTACAAACATACAGAAAATGTATTTTTTTTCAAGATCAAAATATGAATATTGTATATCATATACAAATATTGAGAAGGAATCTATTATATTACGAGTAAAAATTTCTGAATTTTATACTCCATGGACAAAAATCCATTAAATTTACATTGTCTGTCTCCATCTATGACATTCCAGTGTAAACACATTGACTTACACATCGAGTCGCCTTATGCCGCCTCGGCTGCGAATTCGGCTCAGCTATAATAAGGGATTTCTCAGCCTGTTAGATAATATACATTTATGTCATGAAAATATCAGTACATATTTTACTTATTCTTTACGACATAAGGTTTACATGCCTTTTTACAGTTATTTATATATCAAGCCATAAAAGCTATTCAGCATCTGAATGTTTCGTTTTAATTAATTAATATTACTTTTTAACAAGTTCGTAATGAGTGAAGTAAGAAATACATTTAGTTTGCTTTCTCTCAAAAAAAATTGTTTTTTCTTATGACTGTCAATTTTTAATGTAATAGGATTATTACAATACTAGTATTGAAAAAACTTTCTTGGAACAAATTAGTCTTGAAAATTTGACTTTACTGATAACAGAATTTACAAATTTCTTCATTTTAGAAAAAATACAAAAACGAATAAAACATAAATATTCCATTGAAGAGGTTTGTTTATAATTACTCCCAAATATTTAATTTGGTCCACAGATACGTAATTTTGGTTGCACCAGTTGGTTATAAATTCAAACTTTTGTTTGGTTGTTTCATAGATAGAAAATTTTTTGCTTCAGTTAATTGATAATAATCTCTTTTTAAACGGTCTGTCCAATATAGTGCCATCTGCAAAAGGAAATTATTTTGTCTCAATAGACAATAAGCTATATTAATGGAGCCAGTCCACAGTATTGGACCAAGTAATGTACCATGTGGCACACCACACTCTATTTCTTTATAATTGATATAGGGACAACAGAAATGTGTTATTAAATGGTTTAGCGAAGTCTAGAAAAGCTTTGTCATCCTGGCTTGATTTATTTTCTTTAAATCTGAACTACTTGTCAGTGAAATTCATTGTAACTACTGGTGTATTTCTTCTAGATTCATAAGTAGGAACTATCACCGCTGTTTTAAATTCTGAAAGAAATTATCCAGTCACCATACTGTTGATAAAAATATCTGCTTATTATCATCAGGGGATTTTTTCAATTTTTTAGCTCATTATCTGTATGACTTTCTTTTCTGTTTCTGTATGAAGGAAAATAGAATTAAAAGAAACGTTTTTTTTTTTTAATGATATTTTTAACTTTTTCAACTAGTTTTTTCTCGACATTTAGGTAATTATCGTTCAATAAATTCGTCATTTTTTTCTAGGTCTGTGATTAGACGCCCTTCAAGAGATTTTGTTTAATTTTATTTTTATAGTAATTGTATTTTGTTTTTACCATTTTTTGTTTAAGAGTGACAGATTTTTTAACCAATAGAATTTCTGTATGAATTTGAAATTATTTCTAGGATAAAAATACTTTCAATATCGTGGATTCTACATTGTCGCCAGAATAATTCCTCTATTTAAATAATTTCCAGATTTTTGTCTTGACTACTTTAGTCATTAAATGTTTTTCCCCGAAGCTGTGGGTACTATAAACGGTAAAATAGATAACACTATTACCTACATCAATTTGATTGAGTGACTTACCAACGTTTGATCATATTAAAAATATATTTGGTTCCTGATAAAACAAAACTATTGTGTACGTATTAGTATTTATTCAAGAGATGTATTAACCATGATGTAATAACGTTGTTTTTCACGGCCGTAATTTATATTTGTAGGCTTTTGGAATTCAATGTCTTTCTGGAACTGGTGCATTAAGAGTTGGAGCTGAATTTCTTGCAAAAGTTTTAGGAAAGAAAATATTCTACTATTCTAAACCTACTTGGGGTATGTTTATTTGCCTATAATTTTATTAAACAAAATAAAGGAAAAAGCAGTTGTACATTAATTATTCAAATATTCAACTTAAAAATATTAAAGCTATTAATAACATTTAATCTTTTAGAAAATCACCTTTTGCTTTTTAAAAATGCTGGATTTGAAGAAGCTCGAGAGTACCGTTACTGGAATAATGAAACACGTGGTTTAGATTTTGATGGTATGCTGGAAGATTTAAAAAATGCACCACAAGACTCAGTTGTTATTTTACATGCATGTGCTCACAATCCAACAGGTAATTATAAATTTTTTTGCCACTGGCTTATTTAAAGCTTAAAGTTTTGAAGATTATACATAACAGGGTGGATTAATGTTACTTAAGATTTGTCTAACACATCCAGTCATGCAATATTTCACAAATGCAAATCTAAAGTTGTTTAGTAACCAGTTGGATTAATATTTTATTTAATATTTTCATTGATGTTTGTTTAATTTACTTATGATTATTTAATCAGATAAAACTATTTGTACACTGTTTAATTTTAAATAACGTAATTAAAATGATTTTGAAACGAAAACAGCTGTACAAATAAATATTCCAAAATTGTAGTGAAATGATTATTGATTATAAAGGATTACAAATATACCATATTTTGGTCTAGCCATTAAAAGTTTTCTGTGTAAACACTTTCAAAACCTGATTTAATTTTTAAAAATAACTGAAAACATTTCATTTCATTTTTATTTCTGACATTAAAAAAATGACCTCCGAAACTTGATTTAATAACTGGCTTTCATAAATAATTAACTTAAAACTTTTTGTCATTCAGACTCATTTAAATGAGCTCTTGTTTGATTTTATTCCTGAACTCGAATTTTTAAATTCTAAATAAACTCGCAAAAATTTCTATAAAATCCGTATGAGAAAACAATTAAATCAATAGAAACTTTGTGATACATGCCGTTGATAAATTTACGTTGTCTTGCACCTTACATCCTTGAGATTGTATATATACAGGGTGTTTCATTACTAATTGGAAATATTTCAATTATAGAATCCTGAGCTCAAAATATGAAGATTTAACCCAAATCACATAGATAAAATGAGTCTCCCGCCTGAGCAGGGTGTTTTATTTAAAAATTTAAAAATAATTTGTGCCCAATACTTTGAGACTATTTGACGTATTATTATCATATTTGGCGGGAAGTGTACCGCTATAAAATTAGCAGTGCCACTTGCAAAAAAATCGATGAAACCTATTCTAATAATTGTCGAGAATTTGTCGTGAACGAAAAAAATTTGTCGCGTTGTTAGTTTTTTTTATATGGGGTGGCTCTGCTAACTTAATATTAAGTTAGCAGTGCCACTCACAAATAAACATCAAATATTTTCACAATAGTTATGAATAATTGCTGAAGCCCATCTGACGTAAAAAAAATCTATTGCTTATGGCATATATTGTTTTGATAATACGACCTTTTTATTTATTTCTTGAAATCGACTGACAACCAACCGTCAAAACTCCCGATCACAGAATAATAAGTAATGTCATTTCCTCCACGAACATAACTTCAAATTGTTACACACTACATAACCTCCCCCCCCCCCAACATTTCAAAAAATTTTAAACGCAGTAATTTTTTTTTAATATGACAAATGTAGGCACTGTTTCATATCTTTTGTTATAAAATATTTTTAACAGCATTATTTTCAAAATATGGGAATAATAACTAAACGTGATATTTTCCTCTACATCTTCCTGTTTAAGTCTTTTAAATTTTACAACGTTTTCTTGTAAATGTTCTTTTCATTCTTGTTCCTTGATTCCTTAATATTTTACACAATTTTTCTAAATTATCTCTATACTTAGATATTGTTTTTTCTGTTTAGAACCAAAATTTCTGGTTAAATATTTTACTATATTTTCTGACAAAATTGTAGAATTGAGGTATTTTAATTTGTCAAATTTTTTCATTGCATATGTTTCCCTACTAGTTAAACCTTCCTTGTATTTCCCTGTATACAAATTTTCTCTTATTTTCGTTTGTACTATACCACCCCAAAAATAATTTAAAAATTTTTAACAAAAATCTTCAAAGTTTTAACACATCTCCTCGCTAACACCACCATATTGCTGCCTGTCCTTTAATGGTCTTTTCTATCAATTTTCTCCATTTTTCTATTTCTCCTAGTACCTTAATTTTTTCTTCTATCCCTTTTATGTACTTCACTGGATGAAGTCTGTTGTCCCCAAAGAATTGCAAATCATTTTCATTATCATTTCCCGTTATTATAATTTTTTGTCCACTTGAAACTTGATTTGTCCTTAATTTTTCTTCTAAATCTTTTTGAACGATTCTGTGCATTCCTTCTTATTTTCCTGAATATCTCTTTTCAATTCTTCTTGATTCTTGTCCACTTTTCTAGCTACTGCATTAATAGCAAATTCTACTTCTCAAGTTTCTTCTATTTTTCTATCTGTTAACTTTTCTTGTTTCTCTAATCTCATTTCAACTCTTTTAATTTCTCGTCTTATTAAAATTATCATTTCCGCATTATTCTTCTTGAATTGATTTCTCATCTCCGTTCTTATATCTCCAATTTGTTTTTTAATATTTTCTTCCATATTTATTTTTATTTCTTATAGATTTTCCATCAATTTTTCTTGATCTTGTCTTCTCTCTTCACTCATTTTCATTAACATCTGCATTAATTCATCCGTCTATAACAGCCTTTTCTATATTACTTCTTGGTTGTATTTCTTCTTTACTATCATAGTTCTTTGTAAAATTTCAACCATATGTCCTTGACCTGTTTGAATTGATTCTTTTCTAGTTTTCTCCATTGTTTTATATCTGTTATCAATGAACCAAATTTATCCCAAAACTTGATTTTATAATTTTAGCTTTATAAATCGATCACAAGAAAGCCTCACGTTGCTTGGCGACATATATTTTGATAATACGGCCTTTTTATTTATATTAAGGACCAAATATTTAAATCTCAGGGTTTAATTGTGGATTCTTGACAAAATTCTACGAAATTTCTTGAAGTCGATTGACAACCAACCGTCAATACTCCCGATCATAGAATAACAAGTAATGTCATTTCCTACACGAACATAACTTCAAATTGTAAGACACTACAATATTTCAAGTTCTCTTCTCATGGAATAAAAACACTTATTTTGTTAAAAAAGTTTTTTAATTTTTGACATTTCGACTTCCTTCATCGGAAGTCGTTTTCAAAATGACAACAAAATTTATAATAAAAAATTTACTATAGAAACAGAACACTTGATAACCTTACAAAAATATGACAGCAACATAGGACACGGAGAAAGGTTTTGAAATTGAAGATGTCAAAATCTGTTTCCATCATATTTTTGTGACGTTTCTGGGAACCAATTTTGAAAGAAGGATAGCGCAATATATACATTTTTCTTGTGATTTCCTGGTTTCTGTGGAAAATTCGGATTTTTGGCAACAGCGCATTTGTATAATGACCTTTTACGTTTTTTTTTTCGTGTCATTCAAAAATACTACGTTTTAATGCTGAATAATAGAAATATTACAATTCACAGTAATACACCCACGTAACTTTGTTGATTTATTCTTTTTTTCATCCAGAAATGAACTGAACAATTGTCGAACGACCGAAATGTATTTGTCGTTAACAGAGAAAATATGTCGCGATCTTAGTTTTTTTCTAGGGGCTCTGCTAAAGCTTAAGGAATCGACTGAAGAAAAGTTGATTAAGTTATCTTGAGTAGTTCTGACGTTCTGAATTTTTTGTGGAACTCTGCACCACGATATTTTGATACATAAATTGACATAAGTCAAAAACTATTGAAGATAAGTCTAAGAAACCCGGGTGCGTTATATCGACAATTTAATGGCAAATCTAAAAATGTAACAAAAATGGGGGTTGCTATTTAAAAAAGAGAACTTAGTTGTGTATCTTATTTGAGACATCGTGTATATAAATAGAAATATTTTTATTATGGAGCATCCACATACCCCTGGGTCACCCGGTATGCCATAAGGAATGAATTTTTTGCATTTTTTTTACGTCAGATGGACTTCAACAATTGTGAAAGTATTTGATGTTTATTTGTGAGTGGCACTGCTAACTTAATATTAAATTAGCAGAGCCACCCCTTAAAAAAACAAGTAGTAACGGCACCCGCTCGAGAGCGGGAACAATAGGCTTCTAAACTAAACAAAAAATTATTTATTAAATTTAAAAAAAAATCGGTGATTTAACTCCTGTATATTATGTGCAAATGCTCCAAAATATTTAAGTCAAAATGAATTAGAAGTAAATGACGTTGATAGACGTCAAAGTCGTCATAATACCATATTCAGGCCTCTTTCGTCTCCGACAAAATAGCGAGGATGTGCGTTTGTTGAAAAATCGTCGTAGAAAGATGAAATTTAGGCGTGCATACATTCAAGGTATCCTGAGTTCATATCCGTTGTCCGTTAGTCTCTATCGGTTCTGGAAGCTGAGTTATAAATGCGTACAGACGGACGGACGGACAGACAGAAGCGTTCCATTAGACTTTTCTAAACTTTAGGTTTAGAAGTCTAAAACTAACAGCGCGACAAATTTTTTTCGTACAGACAAATTCTCGACAATTATTGGAATAGGTTTCATTGATTTTTTTGCAAGTGGCTCTGCTTTATATGGGTGGGAGGTGGATGTACTATACACTGTAAAATTATATGAAATTTTACTTGAAGATAAATAATCATTAAAATCCTTCTTGTAGAAAAAATTCGTGGGAATCAGTCAATATAAAATAAATTAGTTTGATTTCTTCGTTTTGGTCAAGCTTTCGAAAACGTTTATTTTCTTTTTCAAGACTAATAACATGAAATACGGAAAAAAATTAAATACAAAAAGGAACATCGGTGTTAAAATATTTTAAAATGACAAAATGACAGTTTCCAAAAACTTCAGTATACAATTGTAACATACAGAGTGTGATTATAAAAAGTATAAGAATGTGTAAATATATATAAAAAAAAAAAAAATAATAATAAATATCAATTCAAGGAGGACGAGTTGAGAAATTTTCTTTATGTTTTTTTAATAGAAATGTGTATATTGTACTCAGGTCATTGATGTCTGTTCTTTTATTCATTGAATTTTGATTGTTATTTATATGAACCATTTCAAGAAAGAGACGCTTATTGAGATTTCGTTCATTATGGAGAATTTTGACATTATTATAGTCAATCACACGATCTTTATCTATTACATGTTCAGCAAGGCGACAAGATCTCACATTCCTTCTGCAGTCACTTTTGTGAGAAGTTATTCTGTCTTTAAGCATTCTACTTGTTTGACCAATGTATACTTCATCACAGCATGGGATTTCATAGATTATATTTGATTTATTTTTGACTGGTACGGGTGTTTTTAATTTAGAATGTATTTGTGAAATAGTTTTCAAATTGGTTTTAGCTATTTTAATATTGTCTTCATTTTTAAACAAATGTATGAGTTTTGATGTCAAACCATCTATATGTGGTAAAGATTTAAAAATAGAAATTTGGTCAGTTGTTGGTGGATGGTTTGAATTTGAAACAGAAATAGAGGTACTAAATAGAATTTTATTCACTAAAGATTTAGGATCTCTCAAAGATGGATGAGTGACTTTAACCACTCTGTTTTTGAGGTTATTAATTAAATTTATTTTGATTTTCATAGAAACGTTTTCGAAAGCTTGACCAAAACGAAGAAATCAAACTAATTTATTTTATATTGACTGATTCCAACGAATTTTTTCTACTTATATATATATATCAACAACCTATTTTCTTGTTTCTATAGTATCCTCGTTCTTCATTTTTATTTTTTTATATCCCGGTTGGCAGGCTTTTCCGAAACCGGAAAAGACGAAAAGACGGATCTTGTGGCGATTCCATACTTCAATGCCAGAATTCATAAGCGATGTTATGAACAAAACCGACCAACTGTCATTATACACTACAGACAAGTAGGGAAGTAAAAACGTACGCTACATACACCCTACTAAATTATTTATTATTATACAATGTTTGTTTTGTAAAGACCCTTGTCTCCAGATATATCATAATTTTTTTATCCTAATTAGATTCGACAACAAATTATCACTGAATTAGTGAAAACAGCAATTATTAAAAAGTGAAATTATCTTGTGATTACACTGCAATTAAAATAATTATTAGATTAAAAAAGTAATAGCGATAGTAATGTTAATTTTAGAGCAAGTAAATGTATTCAGCAACAAATGACATAAGAAAATATTTTTTCCTGTGACTAGTAATTTGAACTTCAATTCAAAATTTAATTGTTATTTCTAGATTATAAACTTATTTTGAGGTATGATGAAATTATTTGTAATAACATATGTAGCGAAAAATGTTTACATGTTATGAACGAATGCTTATTAGGACAGAATGATAAGATAGTGATTTATCGTATTCAATTTTTAATTCAACATTTTTTTTTGTATCAGGATTTTGAAAATAGGAGATTATGTAGATAATGTTCAAACATCACAGAAAAAGTTTTGAGAAAAAGTAGGGCTGTTGAGAGGTAAACCATAACCCTCTACTCACATTTTTTGTTATTTGCTTGTGTACTATACGAAATCGTTTTTTGATAACAGTGTCCCGATTAAATGATCCCAGTAAAATACTTTAAGAAAATAATTGAGTACATATTTCGCAAATTGAATTATACAAGACCGGTTAAGAATGTATTTCAAAATCAGACACACATTTATACAGTAAAATAATGATTTGACATCGTTGGTTCAGAGTATAGTATAAAAAAAAATCATGTAGAAAAATTGCAAATGCATCATAAATAAATAATTTTTTTGTAACTGAAGAAGTTTTTAATTTACTTGTGAATAATTGAGAATTCTGTCATTATAATCTAAGTCCATAAAATCAATATTTGCCTAATATCTTCTTTATCAAATACCATTAAACGAGCAAGGTTTGTATGTGTGTATGTGTGTCCGGAGGATCTCAAAATCTACTCGTCAGAAGTCAATGAAACTTTCAGGGTAGACTAATTCCTATCTAAATCTGCAAAAAATACAATCTCATATCTGAAAATTCGATCTTTCGAAATATTTACAAGAAAAGTTAAGCTTTTAGTTTATTTCCTAGCAACGGCAGACAACACAGAGATAATATAACCTGTTTCTATAGTAAATTTTTTATTATATATTTTGTTATGTCATTTTGAAAACGACTTTCATTCAATAAAGTCGAAACGTCAATTAAAGCCCCCTTTTTCTTTAAAATAAGTGGTTTTATTTCCATTAGAAGAGAAACTGATAAATATTAGTTTAATTTGTCAGTTTTTGGAATTTTAAAAAGTAGTTAATTGTCAATCATCGATCATCGATGGAAATCATATCATTTTTTTGTGCGAGGGGTGTTCCAGAGCAACGTTCAGTAACGTAGTCGCGATACATATAATGTTGGTCTAACAGTGGCCCTCGAGAACGTTGGTGGAGTGATGATGGAAAATCGTCATAAGAAAATAACCTATTTTTATAAATATCAACGTCAAGGTTTGACTTTATTTCATTTCTGGCGTTTCAATCTGAAAGAATTCAATTTTAAATTTGCCGCTTTTTACAATGCAATACGCCAACCCCACATCTCTCGACGCGACATCTGGGCGACCGGGGCCGACAAAAATTGTGTGGTATATTTCCAAGATAAAGAAAAGTGACAGTTCTAGTACACAGGGTCGCATTATGGGTGTTATAAAAATAAGTATGTAATAGATTTGATAAAAAAATATAATTTTTGATTTTTTAATAATACTTTAAATTCTATTCTCATTGTAATATGTATTATATTAGTTTTTAAAAGAAGACATTTTATTAGGTCTCCTTTTTGTCTCTCTTCTACCAGTCTAGCTTCTTTCCTCTGCTAACACTATGTTTCTTAGCATAACATTTTCCACCAAGTGATCAGAAGAAACATTACTGACGTCCTTACACCCGTATGTCTCACTACCTCTTTTTGATTTACTTTTGATGCATTGTTGTTCTCTTCATTGACTTAGATACAGACCGCTGCTGCATGCTTGCAGAATCCTCTTCCTCCTTTGCAAGTGCAGTTTGTATCCAAAACGTTTCTGTCAGGATCAACCTAAAATCAATCAACTATATGATTTTTTTTAAATGATACATTTATGGTCGGCACATCTAGAATAAACGCAACTTTTCAAATCGGAATAAAACCGCCACATCGTTATATGTTGCAGCTTATCCATAGAATACATTACACAACAGAAAAATGATTCGTTTCCTTGAACTTCATCTTATTAATGTTAATATGCATTTTTTCAGTTGTAACGATGTGGCGGTTTTTTTTTTCGATTTGAAAAATTGCGTTTATTCGGATGAGTATGGACGAGTCTTTATTATTTCATCAAGGGTTTTACAGGATGCAGAACTTTTTATAAAGACTAACTTCTTTTCGTAAAATTAATTTAAAAAAAGTTTTCCATATGGTGTAACTGAAGTAAACAAGCTGTACATATTACAAAGAAAATAGTATTATTAAAAAATCAAAAATTATTTTTATAACACCCTTAATGTTGCAAAATCAGTGACGTTTACGTTTCTTTAACTTGTCATTATCTGTTAATAGAACTTATACAATAATTATAATAATTATATACATAGCTCGATTGTCGGCTTGTAAAGGTTTGTTTTCGTTTTCGTGTTAGGGCTTAGCGCAAAACAGTTCCTATAATCTCAGATGACCCATCAGTTTTTAACTCGTAGACGCCGGAAACATAACGGCTTTCGACGAGTTTCTTGCCTTTAGTGAGGCTTTTCTTTCGAAAAATTGTTAAAGGACCCCGCACCATTCTTATGGAAACGGGAGCACCATCAAATTGTCTGAATTTTTGATATATGGTAGTACTTAATGTCCTGATCAATAGTGCCCATGGGCCCAATCCTATCCTATGGCTAGATTTCGATATAAAGTGCGTTTAAGTTCAAGATCCCGAAATTTTAAAACGTGTACCAAAAAGTCCCTGCAAAATATTTTTAAAAGTTTCTGGCAGATATATCCAGTCAAAATACATACGTAATAAATAAAATCAAAATATATTTCCTTACAGGGCGATTCATGTTTGCACAGGCCTTTTTGTTCAAAGTATGTATTTTTAACATTCAGAAATAGCCTAAAATATCGATAAAAAAAAGTCACCGTTAAAGTTTCTGAATATTGGATATAATGTAGATCTTGACGTCCTCGTTCAAAATTGTAATAAGTTAAACTGGATCGATCCTATGGCTTGTTTTCGAGAAATTAAACAATTAAACTGTAAAAATATCAATTTTTGTCAATAGCAACTTTTAGTATTAAACGCAATATTGTAAACTAAATATTTTTACACACTGTATTAGATTATATTGCACCGTTATATTATTTGGAGGCCGGCATACTTACAGGGTGATCTCACTTGAGCTTGTAAGATGACAAAATCAACAAATCTAAAACAGCTGCCAAACAATTAATAATTAATTGTTATCTTTTACTTATTTTTTAATAAGTTAATCTTACAGCTACAGCAGCCACCAGAATTTACAAAAATGTGATTTTTATATTATATTTACCTTAGATAGTAAGTGTGACATATCGTTTAAATCAGCTGCTCATTGGGAAGATTTTAAAAATGTTAAAATACATAGGGCGTTCCATTAAAAACTTTGATCTGCCAAGGCGTTATGAAACATGCTGTAACAATGTAAATAATTTTAAAATGTAAAGCTTAAAGCTGTCTACAATTTTTATAAATAACATTTTTCCGCTTTTTGTATTAAAACAGATCTACTGAGCTTTGTCACAATAATCAATCACCCTGTATATATACAGGGTTGTTCAGTATATTTTTTTTGATACTTTGATCATTAAAAAAAAAGAAATAATGGTCATAGGATAGGATTGGGCCCATGGGCACTATTGATCAGGACATTAAGTACTACCATATATCAAAAATTCAGACAATTTGACGGTGCTCCCGTTTCCATAAGAATGGTGCGGGGTCCTTTACCGACTTGAACCCACATCTTAGTAAAACCGACATTGCGGGCGGTTAATAACAATAAATAAGCGAGTTTTTTAATTAAACTTAAGCGATCGATTTAAATCGACAATCAATTATTGTTTTTCCCGGCCGGTAGAGCGGCGATAGCGTCGCGCCAGCCGATGCGGGGCTGGCCTATAGAAATTCCATAATTTATAAATTTTGACAACAACTGACACGTACATCTCTGGGTGAACGTTAAGAATATGGGACCGGCTGGGATTTTCATGAAATTTTTACAGTTGCTATAAAACATGATAAATCAATATAGCAATAGAAATTTTTGGGCTGAAAAATATTTTTCACATTTTTTTTTTGAAAAAATATATGTTGGGATACTCATTCCCAAGACAAACAAATTCAGTGCATTCAAACGATTATTTAACATACTTTTCCAATACAAACGCATACATAACTTTTCTACAAATGCCCATGTGCAATTTATAACCAGAATAAACCTGAAAAGTATAAAAAAAGGAAACAAATATTCATTTGACGGCCATAAATAATTTGCTTGTCAAATGACAGCCATCTCATAAATTCAAAGTTGAAAATACAATGTTGCCATTCAATTTCAGAAATCATGGATTTAGATAAATATTTAATGTAACGTTGAGTAACACTCACTGTTAAAATGGACACTTGTCAAAATATGTGTAATTGTTTTGGTTTTAATCATCTCTTTCCGAGTTAAATATTCGTATGTCTATGCTAGGCTTTAATATTGAAACTCGGTTTGTTAAATTTAATAAATTTTCGGGCGAAGAACATCGTGACTTTTTTTAAAATGAAAAATATAAATGTTTCTTATCGTTATACAATAAATCAAAAAATTTTGTAGGTCCAGATATTTTAATATTTACTCTTAAACATTCTTAGTTATGGAGATTTAGTAAATTTTTTTTCATCATTCTCGCTAGTTATCCTGTAGTCACATACAAATCCAACAATGGCCATTTAATACAAGCTTTGTATTTCTAACTCGATTTAACACTTACTAGTACAAGCGATTAAATAATAGTTTCCACAGTTTGTGTGAAATAAATTTCTTCAGTGACTGTGATGGCCCTACTTGTTTTATATGTATCGAATAAAAATAGAAAAAAATCTTTAAAAAAATTAAATAAATATTTAAGACACTTTTTCAGGATTTTTTTCTGAGCTGCTTTAACATTTATTGAGTTGAAACTTTTTCAAATAATTCCATATTTTGTCTGAATTACAATTTTTTTCATATTTAATATTTTTACTAGAGGGCGCCAAAGTTGACCGTCCAAAAAAATTACTTATACTGAAATCGCGATCGGCACGGAGTAATAAATTAAAATTTTATGAAAGTTTTACAGCACAGGCGGCTCAAACAAAATTGGGCATAACAATAGACTATCCTTATTTTAATCCTTTTTAAGACTGATGAGCGCACGGTTAGGTAAATTAGGGTGTATTTGTTTGTATTATTATTTTTTTGTTACTATTTTAAACTTAAATAACTGTAATTTAACTGCAGGGGTGCTTGTTTTAGGTCCCCTCGCCACTCACCTCCGAAAAAAAAATTTTTTTTTTGGTTGGCTAAGGCCAATTTTTTGTTTTTTGTGTTTTTTGGTGGGTAAACTTGGTAATTTCAATATTTTCATTTTATAAAGTACCTACCTATTTACCGAAATAATACTCAATAATACATATTCAAAAAAAATATATTTTTAAATGATGATTTTATGTACCCCGTAAATAATATATAGGGTGTCCCACGACGTACTGTACACAGTCCAACCATAAGTACTATGGACCGAGGCCATTTCATATCTGGTATTAAAAAATGGCCTGTTGCGTTTTTGACGGATATACAGGGTGATATTTGAAAATATGTGAATTATTCTACGTTAAGTATATCTAAAAGTAAAAATCTCAGACCAATCAAATTTGGCATACTGAGTGTGCCCCCTGATATCAATAAAATAGGTTTTAGAAAAATTTTAATTTCAGGTCCGGACTTAGTTTTTTTTTTAGATTTTTATTGGTTTTTTGAAAACAACACCCTGTAAGGCAGACCACACAATTTTTATTTTTCTCACTTTAAAGCTTAAGCATGATACTAAGCAACAGTTAAAAAAAATTGAACGCGCAACTTTTTGTTTTTTGCAGAAAAAAATAAAACTTAGAAAAATAGTATAATTTTAATGTATTCACATTCTTCTTATGACTGATGCGGCACTACATTGATAGCACATCATCATTTTTCAACAAAAATCATAAGGACAGTTCATTTTACTCGATATAAAGTATTATTCAATCAACCGTTGAAATTCCACGGCCGTATTTATTTTTTGCAGTCTCTGTACCAGTTGGGGGTGATATGGATGGAGGAGATCTTTCTTTAACGTCCTGAAAACTGTGGACTTAAGAAATATTCAAAATACTGGATATTTGCCAGGTACTTAGCTTCTCATTTTGATTTACCATTTCCAAAATACCCTCTTTTTGGTCTTCTGTCAGTCGCTCACCACGTTCTTTCACAAACTGTCAAAATGGACGTCAAAGCGAATTCAAAGCCTACTTGCATTTGCACAATAATCAAAAGTAATAGTTTTTTCTTTGACGTTACAGAAAGAAAATTTGTACAGGGTACAGGGTGTTGTTTTTACAGGATCAATAAAAACTTTAAAAAAATTAATACGACCCTGATTGATTAATACTTTATATCGAGTAAAATAAACTGTTCTTATGATTTTTGTTCAAAAATGATGATGTGCTATCAATGTAGTGCCGCATCAGTCATAAGAAGAATGTGAATCCAATAAAATTATACTATTTTTCAAAGTTTTATTTTTTTCTTCAGAAAACAAAAAGTTGCGCGTTCAATTTTTTTTGGTTGTTGCTTCCTTCATCCTTAATCTTTAAAGTGAGAAAAATAAAAATTGTCTGATCTGGCTTACAGGATGTTGTTTTCAAAAAACAAATAAAAATCTAAAAAAAACTAAGTCCGGACCTGAAATTAAAATTTTTCTAAAACCTATTTTATTGATATCAGGGGGCACACTCAGTATGCCAAATTTGATTGGTCTGAGATTTTTACTTTTAGATATACTTAACGTAGAATAATTCACATATTTTCAAATATAACCCTGTATATCCGTCAAAAACGCAACAGGCCATTTTTTAATACCAGATATGAAATGGCCTCGGTCCATAGTACTTATGGTTGGACTGTGTACAGTACGTCGTGGGACACCCTGTATAGGCACCCACATCTTAACTTTTCTGTTCTGACAGATATATTATTTCGGCTCGATCGCGATTTCACTATAAAATCGTAGAGGTAATCTGAATCTGAAACAAAAAACCAAACAGCATTTTAAAGTAAAGATATAAAATTAGGACAATAACCAATTAAAGCAATAAAAAAACCAAAAAAAAAACATCGGAAAAAGGGTCGTTTTTCTAGCTTATATTGGTTGTAAAATTTTTATTTATTTTTTCCATAATGTAAGTTATTGTCCTAGAGTACTTAAAAACGAACAAAATGAGCTAAATTTTAGAACAAAAGTTGCGCCTAATTTTGAAAAACGCCGAAACATTTTTACGAATCGAATCGAACGTGTACTGTGGTTAAACAAATAAAAAACAACAAGTTTTACTATTATTGACATTATTGTTATGCAATCGTACACCAGTGCCGACCCATCCGGAAGAAAATCCCGAAAAAATACAATGGAATATAAAAGGCAGCTGAGCATAAATTTATTTTAAGAATGCACCAAGAAATAAGTAAAACTAATACAAAAATCAGAAAATCTTCTGAAGAAATTGCGACTAAACCACTAAAACTGTCAGTAAAATAACTACAAAATTTAAAATTTTTACCTTAAACCTTTCATTTAGCTACACAAAAAGTCACGATGGACAAGAAAGTACACCAGAACATGAATTATTAATATTTTGAAGTGATTATTAAACCGTTTGTCCATTTTTAGTTTTTTCGGTAAACTTTTATTTTTTTGTTTTTTGTTGAATGGTCAAGTGGTGAATAACACCTAAAATATGAAAATCAATTTCTAAATAGTTCAATCTCCCCATTTTACAAAATATTCGTAATGTTTCCAAAACGTAGAACCCCGAAGTAGACCAGAAAAAACTATGATAATACTAAAGGTACTTTTAGACGGTCAGATCAGTTCTCCGTTCAGTCTCAGTTTCAGTCGAACTGTCAGTTATTTGTATGTGTAAATACAGTTTTCCTTGCAGTTTTTCGTATTTACACACTGACAGTTCGACTGAAACTGAGACTGAACTGATCTGACCGTCTAAAAGTGCCTTAACCCATTAGCGCCGGAATTATTTTTTTTTTAATTAGAGGTTTTTTCTATCAAAAAAGGTATGTAGGGGGCAATTTAAGACTTTTCTAACTAAAACTTTTTTTTTTAAATTTACGGTTATGGAGATTTTTCATGTGCCCATACAGCCACGCTAGGCGCTTACGTATTCACTTTTGTCAAAAAATAAAAGACGATTGAAATAAACTAATTATTAAATTAGAATGGTTTAATAAGAAATAAAACACAAATTTATTGAACAAAATACAAAATTATTAACGTGTATGAAATAATTTGAAACATTGTACACAAAGGCCTACATTACACTTGGAACAAATTGTTCTTGGAGTTGATTTGCAAGGCTTGTATCCACATCTTCTTTTCTTCTCGACTGACTGAACCTACCATAATATCTTATCATGCTCTCATCATAAGATAAGTGTTGTTGCGGTACAAAATTTTCAGCACAACGGTTTTTCATCATTTCCATAATTGGGCGTACTTTCCTAGATTTATCATTGTTGTCTATTCTTGTATTGTCTATGCAGTGAAGAAATCAACAAATCTGAAGAAACCTTTCTCTTCTCATAGACTGACATATGGCAGTATTCCTCATATCGTCACCTCCATCCCAGTAGTGCCGCTTAGATGGCACATTATTATATCCACTTATGAATAATATGCCAAGAAAACATCGTATCTCATCTGAAGTTATTTTTGGATCCAGGCAGTTCAAGAACAACGCGTATCGGCGACTTTCTTCAACTAAATGATCAATCATTACGTCGTCTACGAATTTTTCAAAAATATCCACTATGGACATGTTTGCATAATGGGAAAAATCAGGGTTAGCAAATGAAGTAGATCTTTCATTATCAAAATCAGCTCCTTTTTCCCATCTCACTTTTGGTTTATCATTTATTTCTTTTTCAGCCGTCCATTCCTGGGCCTTTTTTGATAACATAGAAACAAGTTCAGGATGTAAGTTTATAATTGTAGGATCATTTTCTTCATAATCAGTACCCAGTCTGTCATTGTTGGCTAGTCTTATTTCTGCGTTAGCCAGTAACTGACGGGTTGTCAGGTTATCCACTAGCCTATAAAATATAAAAAGTTCAAATATTCCGAATTCGTGAAATCATTATCTCTTACCCGCCCACGTCTTCATCCGCTGAGTCCTCATCTGTTTCAACATTTACATCTGGTGGTTATACAAATATGTCTCCTTCAATATCATCATTATAAATCATGTCCAGAGCCTCTGATAAAGAAAACCCTTTTCTGAAAAAGCAAATTTCAATCAAAGTCAAATTTAATGAGTGCGAACGCCTAACGTGGCAACATGGCTACACAAAGAATGAACTAAGAACTGTGTAAATCGTAATCAACTCAATATTTTGAAATATACATAAATATATTTCTTGGATATTATAAAAAGCAACAATCAAAAAATATCAACTCAAACTCCAACATATAATATAGAAAAAGTACTTACTCTAATGGAAAGTCCATGATTTTACGTGAATTTAAAATCAACAATGTTTACTTGTCAACAATAACACTTAAACTGACGACTAAACAAAGAAACACGTTCAGACTTGTTACTAAGGGTTCCTCCTAGAACCTGACCGAAGCTCCGCCCCCTAACTTTTCATTTGCTAATATTTTAGTGACGTTGAAAGTAAAGGATTTGCTGTGTCCACAGAACCACGCACGGCGCTAATGGGTTAAGAGCAAACCGAACCCCTTGAAAAATTTTAATAACCTTTTAAGTTAATAACCTTTTAAGCCTTTAGTTTTCGTCCGATTTTTGTGAAATTTTCAGGAAATACTAATAATTCCAAAACTTAGAGTGGAGAAATCTTTATTTTTTTGTAAACCTTCGAAAAGTATTTATTTTGTTAATTTTAAATGGAAAAAGAAATATCCGCGCCATTCTGCATTAAATCTATGAAAATTTGCTCCTATTTGTTTTAAAAAATATCAAGTACTTTTTAAATAATATGGTTTCCCATTTTTTTCTTAAATATCTTTGTAAAGTGCTGCCACCTCGTTACATACATTTAAAGCTGTCGAGAAATATTCCATGGCCAAGTGTTCCCAGTGGCGCGCATATAAATACAATTTTATATTAGAAAATCCTCATAAAATAGAAGTGAAATTTGCTTCTCACAAGAACTCCGGTTGCCACTTAATACTAATAATACTGATAAAAGTAAATTTTATCACCGTGTATATATGACTTAAATATTTTATTGAAATTTAGTCCAATATCAAAATATCGGTTTTTAGGTATAAAATCTTCCAAATAGTTATATTTGGATTACTGTTAATCCCTGTCGAGAAATGAAATAAAAATATTCTTTTCCAATTTGCTTTTCTCAAAATATGCACAGAGATACTGAGAAATCAATTTTTAAAATTGTTTACTTTGTAATAAAGAAACGTAACAATGCAACAATAGTATATTATTCAATGAGTTTGTGTGGTTACAAAGGAGTTGAATATAATACTTTATCTACTAATGTCTATAAATAATAGATCATTTATACCTAAAAAATATTTATTAAATTAAACCAAGAACAAAACATTTTTAAATGCTAAAGAAACTATTATACGAATATAAATACTTATTTATATTAAATTAATTCCTATTTATAAAAAAATAATTGTTGTATCTGCAACACCAAAATTCATATTGTGATCTGTATTTGATATATGAAATTAATAGAAATATCATATGTTGTTGGATTATTAGTATTATTTTTTTCGATTTGATGTAAAATTCTATTCGTGAAATATCTATTTCAACAAATTTGAAGTTTTTAGAGAATTACTTTTATTGGCATTAATTTAATTTGACATTGACGTATCAATTAATGGTCGTGCTGCAGAGTATAGTAAATGTGCACTTGATCTTGATTGGTTAAATTTAGTTGCTTTATGATTATTGGTTATTAAAAGTGCTGACTTTTCATTATTCAACTCTTTTTAACCAATCAAATCAATTTTACAAACACACTATTGAATAATGAAGGTCAAATTCCGGTTTGTTTTTAGTTTATTATTTGACATTAGTAGATAAAAAATATTAGTTGCACGAGCTGTAGATAACTTAAAATAAGAATGAAGTAAAAAGATTACATACATATATGATTATTTTTGGGCAATTGATTTTTTAACTACTCAAATTTTATCATGAAAACATTGTGGAATCATACATACACTGTGGAATATAGGTTATTTATTTTAGCCAGGCAGTGATGTCATACGTCAAAAATCTGCGGTGTTGCCAGATATAATTTTTTTTCGTTCACTTAAAGATAAAATATGTAACTACTCCTAAGTGAGTAGGTAGCCAATTTGTGATGTGTGAGATGTTTTGCGTGATAATTATAGCATGAGAACATGTGAATTAAAATTTATAGTAGGTACTTATGCTAAAACTTCTAATGTCCAAGCTATTTAGTTGAAGGGTTGCATAGGGCGGCATACCGTTTATTTTTTAAAATAACGTAAAAAAAATAAAGTTAAAGTTAGTACCACCAAAAAATAATATATTAAATATTTTTTTTTAAGAAAAGCTTAGAAACAAATATGGAACAGGTAAAAGAGTGTTGAAATTTTAAAGAAAACTGAATACTCAAAAAATGAAACAGAAATATCTTAAAATATAACCTACAAACAAAAGTAGATTAATAAATCAAGTATTTTCGATATATCACAACGGCAACGTCGTGAAGTGTTGTCAACCTTTAACAGTGGTGGAATTTTTTGAACCATAAAAATACCAAAAAAAGGACCACCATTACAGTTTTCTGTAGTTGTCTTTGTTCTTGGGAACAAGTGTGATTTATTTCACAACCTTAGGTAGTTTTGGTACGCCCATGGTCCTCTTTTGGTATTTTTATGGTTCAAAAAATTCCACCACCGTTACAGTTTTCTGTAGTTTTGCAAGCTTTGATTTTATTATAAAATGAAGAGATGGCGTTGCACTCACCTCCTCTTTCTCGACTTAACCGTGTGTACTAAGAGTTGGTGGGTTCAAAGCGATCTTCAGAATTTCTTTAGAGATAGAAATTCGAGCTAGCCTGCTTCTTACTGAAGAGGAACAATAATTCCGAAACTGGTCTAAGAATGGCAAGCTCCTTTAATAATAAAATCAAAGTTTTTGGTTTAAAGCCCCGACTTGGTCGGGCGTCAAACCACGTCTGGACTTTCGTAATTCAATACCTGGGGGGGCATATAGCCCAAGGAGTAGTTGTTGAAGTCCAGACGCTGGTGCAGTGTAGGACATTTAATGTCTTTGTTCTTGGGAACAAGTGTAATTTATTTCACAACCTTAGGTAACCTTTAACAATTAATTTCCCCTGCACGTTAAGTTTAAATCGTATTTGCTCTTAGTGTTTTCGTGTTTATTCCGTTAACAACATAAATAACTAGAAATTGCGTCACTGCCTCGATAAGAGAAATAAGGTATATCCCGGAATTTTTACCTTGTCCAAAAATACCAACTGTTTTAACAAAATTCTACTGAAATAATGTTCACCACAGAAAATGTTTTAATTATTATACTCTATTTGTTATCAGACTTTGATTATCGCCAAAGCTTGCTAATAAGGAAATCATAGTATTAATAGTATTGATGAACTAATAAAATATTTTGATTTATAAAATCCCATATTTGCATGTTGTTCTTAATATATTTTTTTAACATCTTAATGTGTTTTCAGGAATTGATCCTACCCCCGAACAATGGGACCAAATATCAGACGTCATAAAAGAACGAAAACTATTTCCATTCTTTGATTGCGCTTATCAAGGTTTTGCCTCAGGGAACTTGGCCAAGGATGCAGCTGCAGTGCGCAGATTTGCATCATTAGGCTTTGAATTCTTTTGCGCGCAGAGTTTTGCGAAGAATTTTGGTCTATATAGTAAGTATGTTTAAGATTTTTTATATTTGAAATATTCTTTCTTCGTATTTGTATCATCTCTTATGGTTTGCCTCCATAATCGTCCGAAAAAGGAAAAACTTCTCGTCCTTGCATCATAAACTACTATTTTTGCGTTCATTCATCGTTATTTGGACTGAAAAACACGAAAAAATTGTATTTACGGACTTTTTGTCTGTAAGTGTGTCGTCGTTGTCGTCAACAAATTTTTCTTGTTAGTTTCTGATTGAGGTTGATACAAAGATGACACTATTGATTTTGGGGTAGGTCAGGTATGTCCATACAAAATTTTTTTGCTCCAATACGCATAAAAACACGTGATTCGTGTAGAAAACATTTAAAATTCATGAATATGTCCCTGCTGTGGAAAGAATCAATGAAAATTTAAATAAAATTTATTTATTTATTTACGGGTTCACCCCCATTACAAAAACATAACAAAAAATATACAATATAAAAGTCTTGATTACAAAAAGAAGAAAATTTAAAAGAAATAAAGTAAAATATACAATAAAATATATGCAAGTTTAATAAAACAAAATATGCAAGATTTTTAAACTATACAATCATCAATCAGCACTTTTCATACGATTCTTAAATCTATAAAGTGGTACACTAAATATGTCTATATTCCTATTGTTAAGTATTCTCAGAGTACGTTCAACTGGAGAATGCATGCCATAATTTGTGCAATGAAAAGGAATGTAAAACAGTTCAGAGTATCGGAAATTTCTGGTTGGCACGTAAAAGCGTATACTCTCAAGAAGCTCAGGACAACTTATCAAACCATTCAGAAAAGTCAGGGAGAACAGGGAAAAATGAAGTCGGTTTGTTCGATCCCCTTTAGAACAGCGATTTAAATATTTAATAGTTTAAAAAAAATGCATTTTTCAGAATAAATTTAGATATTTAACAAAATTTGGCAACAATGCTGATGTGGTGGGTGGGTAGTAGGTATTTAGGGGCTTTGGATCTGGCGATCTCTGTTGCAATAAAAAATAAAACTTAATTTTCATTAGACTGTAATTCCCTACTCGAGCATTAAGTGATAGACACTGTTATATACAGGGTGTCCCATTAAGAATGGGACATAGAACAACCGCAGATTCTCCAATTCAAAATAAAACGATTAAGCGAAATATGCTTAGATAAAATGTTACTCGTTTCCGAGATACGGGGTGTTGAAGTTGAAAACTGAAAAATTATTAATGGCCATAATTTTTTTAATACACCGTATAATTTTACTCAAATCGGCACACTTGTTAAATATCATAAAATGCACCTAACAGTAAAAAAAACAGTTCAGTACGCTCTACCAGTGGCGTACGGCAGGAGTAAATGTTACGCCGCTGTCTAAATTTTCATTTGGACTATAATTTTAATTTTTTTGATATTTTCTAAGTCAATAATGTACACTTGTTAGTTTGTTGTAAAGTCATTGTTTTTCGAGAGATTCGCAGTTAAAGATAGATAGACATGTACTTTTTATTTGTATTATTAATTAATAATATTCATTTTTACAATTTTGTCTTAAAACCAAACAAAGTAAAAAACATGTCCCTCATTTCTAAATTGGAAAATTCGTTATGACGTGGCATTTTACAATAATATTACAGTTATTAATAACAATAATCACTTATCGGCAACAGATAGTTACTATGTAAATGTTTTACTGACAGTGACAGAACTTCATTATAAATCAAAGCCTGCTGTCAAAATTTTCAATTATAAATTAATAAATATTCTCACAATCGCAACGTGCCTATTAGGAACTTAACATTACAAATCAGAGCAAAAAAATTAAAAAAAATAGAATAAAGCTGTTTGGTCGCGAATCTCATTGATTGTAAAAATGAATATTATTAATAATAATGCAAATAAAAAGTACATGTCTATCTTTCTTTAACTGCGAATATCTCGAAAAACAATGACTTTACAACAAACTAACAAGTGTACATTATTGACTTAGAAAATATCAAAAAAAATTAAAATAATAGTCAAAACTAAAATTTAGACAGCGGCGTAACATTTAGAAGGGGTACAAGCATTAGTTACTCCTGCCGTACGCCACTGGTAGAGCGTACTGAACTGTTTTTTTACTGTTAGATGCATTTTATGATATTTAACAAGTGTGCCGATTTGAGTAAAATTATACGGTGTATTAAAAAAATTATGGCCATTAATAATTTTTCAGTTTTCAACTTCAACACCCCGTATTTCGGAAACGAGTAACATTTTATCTAAGCATATTTCGCTTAATCGTTTTATTTTGAATTGGAGAATCTGCGGTTGTTCTATGTCCCATTCTTAATGGGACACCCTGTATACGTCAGGGAATTTTTTCGAAATGGACCTGGAAAACCGGGAAAAGTCAGGGAATTGAATTTTACTAACTTGGTGGGAACCCTGCAATATTAAGTGCTTTCAAAATATCTCAGTAATTATGATTATTAATTTGAATATGCAATTTGTATGCACAATACCTCAGACATTTGTTCTGAACTCTTTCAAGACTCATACAATGGTTCTGATATTTTGGAGACCATACAATAGATGCATACTCCAACTGTGATACCACTAGAGCAAAATACACTGTTCGAATGGTCCAAACAGAAAGACGTTGAAAGTTGCGGAGAATAAAGCCCAAGGACTTTGAGGAGTTTACTGTAACATTATTTATATGTTGTACAAAATGTAATTGCTCATCAAACGTGACTCCTAAGTCTTTCACAGAGGTTACACATGTCAGCTGATCGCCGTTTACTGAGTAAAGTGTTTGAAATTTTTTATTAACCTTATAAAAGCTTATATGATAACATTTAAGTGCAACTTGTACTTAACCAAGTACCAAGTACCAAGTACTTAAATTGTTTAAATCAGACTGAATAAAAATCGTATCTTCCAACGATTTTATGGGTCTGAAAAGTTTTAAATCATCGGCAAACATCAAAAAGTCACAATTTTGGAAACATTCTGCAATGTCGTTAACAAATATATTGTATTTGATTTAAAACATCCTATTCTCACCTGTTGCATGCGACCAGTTAAAAAACTCTTGAACCATTGCAAAGACTGATCAGAAAAACCAAAAATTTTTAATTTTAATCCACTCTATCAAATGCTTTGGAGAAGTCCGTATATATTGCCTCCATCTGATATTTCTTTTCCAAGGCATTTAGTATTTTTTGTTGAAATACCACTAAAAAAATTAATACGTACTTCTCAAACCACAATTTAAAAATAAATGTCCAAATTTCTAGTATTCTGTAAAAAATTACCAAACAATATATTCAAGATCATGCTAGCTTAAACTTAAAAATTTCTGGTGACAGCATTCTTCATGTCTATGCGGCAAAAAAATTTGGGTTTATTCTTTGATGAATCTAATCGTTTTGATCAACATAAAAATTATATTTTGCAACAAGCCTACAGTGCATTACGTCTATGCTAACAAATTTGTACTTCGTGATAAAAACATTAAAACCAAACTCTGCTCTTTTAAATCGTAATAGACTTCAAATGGTACAAAATGTATGTTGCAGGTCCATCAATAATCTTAGAAATTTTGATCATATTTCTTTTGAAGGCACAGTGCTGGTTTCTCATCAAAAATCAATCTCCAAAGTAAACGTTAAGTTATAACGAATTTTCAATCTTTTTAAAGAGTGGTTTAAGAAGTGGAGTCTTCAGATTAATCCTTTGAAAACAGAATATACTGTTTCACCACAAAATTTCTAATGACTCCCCAAATATTACTATCGATAATCACATCATTCTTCCAAAGGCTATAGTTAAATACTTAGGAATGCAATTAGACAATAAATTAAATTTCAATCACCATCTTAAATTCGTTAAAAAGAAGACAATATCAATATATAAGAACAATAGGTTGAATACAAAGAGTTGTGCCAAGATATATAAGTCTATATGCCGACCTCTGTTAGAATATGGACATCCTGTACTCATAAATTGCAGGGGTCCAGCCCAAAAACAACTGGCAACAGCAGAAACATCCTCCCTCTGAGTTATATCGAAAATGAGACATCCCGATAACCCCATGCACAACCCATCAAACCAGAGCCTATACAGTAAAATGGGGATATAGCCTATTCTGGAGCGACTAAACGTTCTTACAACTAGATTTGCAAAGAATTACCATAATATGGACATACTGGCACCGCTGGTCCTAAACAGAACGAGAGCACATCCAACGTGCAAATATCTATAATAGAAGAACTATCCAACCACAGAGATGAAGGCAGTGACAGTGAAAGTTGAAAATTAAGATTCTACAAAAAAAAATTTACCCTGTTTGTTAATTTTCATTTTGAGACATCCAAATGTATATATAATACCGAATCAAATGTTAAATTTTACTGGCTGAAGGACCTCGGTCGATGGTCATTTGACTTTGTCAATAAAAGTACTGTTATTATTATTATTATTTCTTTTGAATTTTCCTTGACTCGATGGGTACATGCTAGTAATTTATTCAAATATCTATTTTTGATGCTAATTTTTAAAATTCTCGGTACATCAATGCTACCCTAAATATATAAGAAACTAATCTTTAGAAATGATACGAATCATTTTTAATCTCACCATGCCTCGCTTCTACACTACTACCTTTAAACGCAGTTTTTCATACAATGCTGTTTATCTCTATAATAATCTGGACGCAACAGTGAAAAAAGCGTCGTCTGTGAAAACTTTTAAAAAACTCTTAAAAGAAAAGCTTTAACTACAGAATAACTTATTTAATCATGTTAAACTTATTTGCTCCTGTTTTTATTGTACAATATTTAATGAACTTTATCTTATTTGTCTTTACTGTTATATTATTTTCATTTCTAAACCTAAAATCGCAATAATTATAATTATTTTTTTCTTTTCTTTTTTTGGTGTCTCACTCATTTGGTACATTTAATTATGTCATATAGGTTAATAATTTAAGTCAAATATTTTAATAATCAAATGTTATTGATTGGATAATTGATAAGTACTTTTCATTTCTCTATTTTATTTATTTATTTTCTGTAAGGGTCAAATGTAAGAGTAGTCTAACATATTGTAATATTTTTTTTACTTGTACAAATAATGACATTTATTTATTATTATTACTACTTCTGGTTATTAAACATTATGTCACTTTATGTGAGTTTTTATTTAATTTTTGCTAAATAACTTCTTCCATTTCAGATGAACGTATTGGAAACTTGACTATCGTGGTCAGCAACCCAGATGTGATACCTGCCACAAAATCACAATTTACCCTTGTTGTAAGAGGAATGTACTCGAATCCTCCATCCCATGGAGCAAGAATCGTGAATTCTGTTCTTTCAAATCCTGACTTGTTTAGCCAATGGTATGTATGCAATTCATTTTTGTATGTATAAGTAAAGTCCCAATAATGCTGCTGCATTCGCAGACACATACAATGAAGGAATGAAAAAGCAACCATCAAAATAATAATTGAAAAAATAACATGGAAATAACATATTTATACCTTTTTTGAATTATTATGTCCCACATTACCCTTTAATGTACTTGCACTTATATTGTTTTACCCAATTTAGACTGAGCTTTTATGTTTATACAGGGTGTCCCGTTGGTAAACGGAGATATTTTAAAGGTAGGTTGAGGCCACAAAGGGGATTCTAAATAACCCATATATAATGGGTCTCTTGGCTTCCATAACGGAGTTACAGAGTGTTTTTAGTATGTTTTTTCCATTTTTGGCATACTGCTTACGCTTCTCACGAATAATGCACTGAATGATTGAGACATATGAAAATCCAGGTTCAGCTTTAGGAAAAATTGAAACAATGTAAAATTTTCATTTAATTTAGAAAAAACATTATGAAACTCATTTTTTCTGTAACAATTTTAAAAATTCTGGTGTACCTACAGGCCCGTACTTAGGGGAATATATTCAATTAGGTATTTATTTTTTAAACGCCCAGTATAAAGTAAAGCGAGACAATAAACGCTCATAGTAACTAACAAACATTTATTAATATTAACGAAATTGCTCAAAATGTCCACCATTTTATTGTATGCACTTTCTTGCACGTTTAATGATGTCCATTACTGATTTGGTCATAGTTGCATACAGTGCGGATCATAAGTGTTACCCCCCTATCTAACTCGTTACTGGACTCTTGTTAAGAAAATGGCCGAGACAGGTCGACTTTTGATTTCTACAATGTACATTTTTGTATGAATAGTTTACCCCCAATTTCATCCCTTACTGGAGGGGAGCAACCCTTTCGAAAAATTTAAATAGCATGGGGTGGTGAGTGATAGCTCATTTGAAAGGAGGTTTTATTCTCCATTCAACCGTGCAAAACATTTTAAATTTGCTTTATTACGTGATGAATTGTTAATGTTTAAAAATAACAAAACACCCGAAACAGGAAGGTAACTAAACTACAATTACAGTTACAATAAATGTTCAAAATGTTCCCCGTTGACCTCCTGGCAAAAATAAAGTCTTTTTTTAGTTTCAGCTTTGACGTTTTGCAAAAAAAAAAACATTAAAAAAATAAAATAAAAAAAATCATAAAAAAAAAATAAATAAAAATAATAGTAAAAAATAAAAAAAAATAAAGTAAAAAAAATAAAAAAAAATTAAAAAAAAAAATAAAAAAATTAAAAAAAAACACGGTTGAATAGAGAATAAAACCCCCTTTCAAATGAGCTATCACTCACCACCCCATGCTATTAAAATTTTTCGAAAGGGTTGCTCCCCTCCAGTAAGGGATGAAATTAGGGGTAAACTATTCATAGAAAAATGTACATTGTAGAAATCAAAAGTCGACTTGTCTCGGCGACTTTCCTAACAAGAGTCCAGTAACGAGTTAAATAGGGGGGGTAACTCTTACGATCCTCACCCCATTACTCAACACGTAATGAAGCAAATTTAAAATTTTTTGCACGGTTGAATGGAGAATAAACCCCCCTTTCAAATGAGCTATCACTCACCACCCCATGCTATTTAAATTTTTCGAAAGGGTTGCTCTTAAGGGATGAAATTAGGGGTAAACTATTCATACAAAAATGTACATTGTAGAAATCAAAAGTCGACCTGTCTCGGCTATTTTCCTAACAAGAGTCCAGTAACGAGTTAAATAGGGGGGGGGGGGTAACTCTTACGATCCTCACTGTTATGAGGAAGCAACACAACATTAAGTTGTCAAATTTTGTACTTTATTTTCTATTATTTTTTATATGAAACTAATAAAGTGCTAAAATACAATTATACGAGACGATCGAAAAGTAATCAATTTAATTTTTTGTTTAAAGTACGATCTGCTATATTACTTAAAATGGTAAAACGAACAATTAATAAAAATAGTAATAATATAGGACTATTTAAAATTTTTTTAATTTCTCCAAAATTTTACTTTCAGTTTCAAAATTTTCCCATTCGAATCGGTGGCGGGATAACAACAACAACTTGTTTCAATTCAGTTTTTCCCCTCTGTTCTAGTCTAAAATGGAAATATTAAAATTATGATATACAGGGTGTTGTTTTGATATTTTTAATGTTTCAATTTTTTCTAAAGCCGAACCTGGGTTTTCATATCTCTCAATATTTCAGTACATTATTCGTGAGAAGTGTAATCTGTATGCCAAAAATGGAAAAGATATACTAAGTGATTCAAATGTTCTGGCCAAATGAATAATTATGCATAATTGATGAAACACTCTGTAACTCCGTTATGGAAGCCAAGAGACCCATTATATATGTGGCATCTACCTACCTTTAAAATATCTCCGTTACCGATGTGACACCCTGTAGGTATAACTTCAAACCAACGACAAAATATATTTTCATAGATGTATACCCAATTCATGTATGTAACTAACTAGTTGCCAGTCCCGGCTTCTCAAGGGTGTACTAATGAAGAAAATGAAACCAAATCTTTTTACAGTACGACCATGTAATGAAATAAAATGACAATTAAATAATTTCGACCATAATTTTATTGCAATGCTTTGTAATGTACAATATTTTTTGTCTTTCCTTCCGAAGAGAAAACAAATAACACCGATAGTTTGCCGCCTCTCGAGCACGCAACGTACAACTGCCCATGCGAAAAACAAGACAATTCAAGATTTATTCCACACACTTCCAATGATTGTCCTGGTGATTATTGCCTCCAAACTATGCCTACGCCTGGCATTTTCTTATCAATGAAATCAACCAGACTAAAGGCAATTGAGTCATAAATAACACAACGATAACGCATTGCGTTCTATAAACTACTATTGCTAGTATTTTTAAAAATAGCAAATATAATATAATGTTCTACAACTTTTTTATTACTTTTTTCACAAAAAAAAAAAAAACAACAAATTAATTTTTTTGAACAACTAAACGTCAATCTGTCAATCCTGTCAATATTTTTGAAGATCTCCCTACTCTCTTCTGTCTCATTCAATCACTCATTTTGTTATGGAGATTTTTTCTTTCATACAAACCTTGTCCTGACAATTACAAACACAACAAAGAATTAGCCAAATAGGTGAAGTCATGCGCTTACAAACATTCGGCAATTGATTTTTATTAATATATATTATTTTCAGGGAAGACCATATTAAAACTATGTCATCTAGAATTATTGAAATGAGGAAACTATTAAGAGAGACATTAGAACAGTTACAAACTCCTGGTGATTGGAGTCATCTTACCCAACATATAGGCATGTTCTCGTATACTGGGTTAAATGGTAAGTGTTGTTAGAAAAATAATAGGCGCATTCAGCAAAACATTTCGATGAGTAATCATACACCAATTAATCCATGGTTTTGAAATAATATTGGTTTCATTATTAGTTATTTGTTTACATTCACCTAGCATTTCTTTTATTATTATAAGGTTTGACAATAAACTCATACAGTCTCTGACCGAGTCTCCATGTAGTGATCACGTTAGAATTCCTAACATTCATGTGATCCACTTGCAAATAGCCCTGATAATACTTCTATCCTCCATTTAAGGTTGAAGGTTTCTCCAATATCCAGGATCCAGGAAGGTCGCTAGCGCAATTTCATTTTGCTACAGAGATCGACTTATTTTACCTGTTAGTTTATATAAGATCAAGTCCATAATCTTGCTCTTCTGGTAGGCATATTGATGGATGTTTAGGAGGTAAACCTAATGTAACTATCTAGAATTTTTTCCAGCGTTTTCGTAAAAAAATATGTTAGGCAGATTGGGTGAAAAGATTCTGATTTGTCAATAATTCTAGTCTTGGGAGTATATACAGATGTGGCAAAATTTTAACGGAACCTACGATTTTTAATGTATTTTGGACGAGAGCTCATGTACAAGTGGACCAGGACAAAATATAAGAAATGAATTCAGTTGAACCACTCTACATTATTATATCCCTCAGCTGTCAGAGCGCGTGACTGCGTTAGGTTACTAGTACTGAGCTGCAGCAGTATGAAAATATTAGGAAAGGAGGTGTGTATGTGTGACTTTCAAGAAGAGATTTTGCGACGCCGAAGTTTCATTGTATGCGAGAAATTATTTGTTGCCATAAATGTAACAAATATATTCTCTTATGAAAATAAGTGCTGTGGTTCCTTTTTGCCATAACGGCTTTGAAAATAAAATACATTACATTAAAAAACATGACGGTACAAATAAATTAAAATGTAACTAAAAAAACTACGAATCTAATGTAATAGAGGTTCAAATAAACCACCTTGTTGTGCCAAACAATCGCCAAATCGGTGAAACAGAGATAATCTCATATCGCTGGTGTTGGATAATTTTCTCCCTTAATTCATCAAGATTTGTAGCTCTCTGAAATTCATGATTCATGCCGATAAGCGGATTCTTTCAGATTTCCCTAAAGAAAGAAATCAGATGGAGAGAAATCTGATGATCTGGGAGGCCGCTCGATCGTACCACGTGTAGATATTAATCGATTAGGAACTTTTTAATAATTCGACAAATGGTGGACTGTGTCGGCATTGGCCTATTTTCAAATGCAACAATAAATAAATTTATTGTATCTCGAATCGAGTTACCCCCAAACCCCAAAATACCACTTTAAAATTTGTATCTTTTCTTCCTTTATGAACGTGAAAATTTTATTTTCAATCATTATCGGCTTAATACTACTGCGATTGACTTTCAGTAGACTGAGTGGCAAGTATTATGTATCAATTGCTCGACCACTGTTCCCCGGTTCAATTGTGCTGGTCGACTTCTACCACATCTGTACATATCTCTTTTGCGCAGGCCAGCTTAGTGAAATGTAATACGCTAAACTTACAAGTTTATTTTCAAATTTCTAGTAGTGCAAGAAATATATACCACCCTCATCAGGTAAAATAGGGAAAAAGAATTCACCACCCACTTTATTGCTGTTAGAGAGAGTATGAGACTAACTGAGATGCTTCTCCGGCCTTACTTAGGAGGTTGTTTTAATAATACTATAAGAAGCAAAATTGAACTATTTTGAACGTGAAAACAAAAATACAGACGGTGAACGCTGGATTTGTAAAACATGCAAAAGTGAGGTTAAAGTGGACCAAAACAAACCAGAAAAACAACAAAACACCGCAAATAATTACACACTCAAATATGTTATGGACAAACTTCAACTAATGCATCAAAGACAGTGTGATCTCTTAAAAAAATATGAAGAACAACTAAAGGTGAACCAAGAGTTGAGAAGAGATATTGATGAGCTGAAATTACAGCTGGCTGAAGAAAAAAATAAACACGAACAAAAAAGCATTGAGAACAATGTTGTTATTAATGGTATTCCTACAAGCCAAAACGAAAACTTGAAGGATATGTTCCAAAATATGTACAACAAATTGCAAATCGAAATTCAAGGCGCTACGTACTTTCATTTTGGAAGCAAACCTAACCAGAAAAGCCCAATAAAAGTATGTTTCGCTAGCAAACAGGATAAAGAGAGCTTTTTAAAAGCGAGAAAGGAAGTTAAACTCACTCACTATGGGGAACATGCGGAAAAACAATGTTCAAAAAAATTTAAACACTACAAAATAAAGCTGTAAAGATTTTATTCAAATTTCATTTTACTACGTCAACACAAATAATATATAATCAAACTAACATCTTACCCATTTCTAAAATATTACAAATTGAACATAGTAAATTTATATACAAAATAATAAACGAAAATCTTAAATGTAATACACCTTTCAATTTCGTTAATCAGCAACACAACTATAATACACGTACGCAAGCAAATATATTCTTAGAGCCAGTGAGAATAAGCATAGGCCTCAAAAACCCCATAACACAGAGCATGGAAACCTATAATTCCTTACCAAAGGACATAACAGACTGTGCAAACATACATTTATTTAAAGGAAAAATTAAAAATGTATACACAGAAGAAACAAATATCTATAAATTTTATTGTACTTTTGTTTTATACTCTATATTACCCAGGAAAACTTTTTATTCATTTCTTATTTTATATTTGTATATGTAAAACAAGATGAAACATGTAAACGTATTATGTAAGTTAGCTACTGTTTCCGAGACCAGCACATTTGCTGCTTTGGATAATTCAGTATTCATTGTAATGCAAACTACGAAACTATAAATTATAAACTGTACATGCTTTGTTATCAAGAACGCATTATATTTGAATAAAGTACTTAAAAAGTAAAATTGGTCGAGGGTCTTTCAGAATGATTCTCGGGAAAGTGTTTCTCTATGAGAATCCCTAATTTTTGTATTTGTTTTTTTTTTTTGCGGAGGTGAAGAAAACCCTTTATGGAGAAGTCATGAATCTTAAATCTCAAGGTCTACTTGTGAGTCTCCTTTTTAGGCATACGCACTAAAAACCACCCTGTCGGCCCATTGTATCTTACCTATTTGTTGTGTTATCACAGTACCCAATCCAGTACTTATGTGCCTTGTGCAAGTCCTTTACTAAGTGGGAACTGTATAATTATGGCTCATCAGTTGGTTGCCCAAAAATGAACCGTCTTTTGCGGTCGAGTGCCTCGCATCTGTACAGTATACGTGTCACTGTTTCTGGTTCCTTACGGCACAGTCTGCATGTCAGGTCGCCATTGTAGTCTTATCTTGTTAAGGTGCCCTTTTACTGGTGCGTGGCCAGTCAGAAGACCTGTAACGATTTTCAACCGGCTTCTATTCATTTTTAACATTTCTGCCGTTCTTTTTTGGCATATCTTTTACAGATATAGTAATCATTATTAGGTATTTGCTTACATCGTCATTTTTGTAAATTAATTGAATATTACATTTCTTCTATTACCGGGAAATATAATGAATGGTCTGTCAAGATTCTTGATTTTTATTATAAAGTGACGTCTAATTGTGTCTTATGTTTTTTTCATTTTATTTTTAGAAATCCAATCGGAGCACATGGTCAAGAAACACCACGTGTACTTATTGCGTTCGGGAAGAATCAGTATGGCTGGATTAAACCCAAACAATGTGTATTATGTAGCCAAATCTATTCATGAAACTGTCACTTCACTGCCTAGTAAGATATAAAAAATGTGTATAAAAACTAAGTATTACTGTCTAATTGTCATTGTACAGCCATACCCATTTATGTAAATTAAATGTAAAATAGATATTTTAAATAGCCTGATTGTGTTTTAATTGGTTGGCCGTTTATGTTTGATATGTTCCTTTTAAGGTGTAAATATTGTAAAAAACACAATGGAAGGATAATAAACCCATTAAGTATAGTAAGAACACAAGATATAATTTATCTCAACATTAAAACACAGCTTCTTTTATACAGACATAAGTTCACCGCAGTGTGAAATGAATTTGGTCCCGTAGCCGACCAATTACTCGATTTTTTATTACTTCTTCTTTCCACTTTGGCTTCCGCATGGGCGGATCCAGACGATTTTCAAGGGAGGGGGCTGTCTTTCATCCGGGGGAATATCCCCTGCTCAGCGGAGGGACCGCTACAAGTCTGTCCTCTCTCATGGTTGTTCTCATCCAGTTTTTCAACCATCAAAGGGTTGAAAAGGACCTCGGCTTCTTGTAATTTTTCTTTAAATTTTAAAAACTCGATCTAAAGTGGAGGCTGCAAGTAAGAATGAAATACGTATAAAATACATGGAGACTATGGTTACTACTGAATGTAGTTATTCTGAAACCACTTATAATAACAGAAAAGAAACATTCTCGCTCTTGAGATTGAAAGAAAATTCTGAAACACTGGTCTCTTATGTATTTTAGACCTATTTCATTCTTACTCTAGTGTCAGAATGTCCATTCCGTAGTTGTTTAAAAAAATAAGGTTTGCCATGAATGTCAAATTAACTGTCAGTATTAGTTGACGTGGTCTTAATATTGGTTTGTAAAAACTTTTAATTTATTAAAAATAAGAAGAAAATCAAACGATTCAGATGTAGAATTTGAAAATACTGCTTCAGAAATTAAAAAATATCCAAGCTTGAATATAAAAAGACTATACAATGTTGAGAGATTGGGGTTTCATTTTACTGAGACAAATAATTACCGATAATGGCGCCACATTCGTCAATCAGCTGTTCACGAAATAACTTTTGATGAATAATGCATTAAGTTATACTGAGTGAATGGTTTATTTGTAATATTTTAAGACTTTTTGTGATTGTTTGAGGTTTTTGATTTGGAAATTACCATAATATAACTGTGCATGTAAGTATTTAGACTCAATTGAACTTGTTTTTTTGTGTCGTTATTCTAAAATTGCGGTTATTTATTTAGCATATTTTACGTTTTTCAGAAATTTATTGTTTACTTCTGTTTCTGTGTGAGTTTTTTTGTGTTTCATATAGAATGATATTGGAAGGGAACTAAATCATATTCCAAAGAAACATACAACAGTTTTCTGCTTATAAATTTTATTTCAATTTTTTCAGGATAATAATTGTAAAAGTGATTTAAATAAAAAATGATTTCTAATAACCTACTTTTGATTGATTTATGGTAAAATATATCTATCCTATTCCTTGATTCAAAATTATTTTTTTAAATTAATATCATATTAAAATATAAAAAATTAAGGAAATTATTTCTTGGCGTAAAACACTTCATAGGCCATCAAATGTATCTGTTGCAAAAATTTTTGTTTTGATTATCTACTTTGTGTTTTTCAAAATAGACACAAAACGTATATTTTTTAATCCTTTATTTTAACATAAGTTCAAAGCTAACTTTGAATTATTCAGTTTTAGTAGTATTTAACATTTTATTTAATAATTAATTACTAATTGTAACTGTATAATTATTGAAAACAGGTGTTGTACAAGAGGGGAACATAATGGTATTTTTAAAATTATGATGTGACAAAGGTTTTATTTTACTGAATATTACCTTTAGAAAAATGATAAGTTGAAATATCAGCAATGATGTGCACACCTAATTAGATTTTAGGTTTATATTTATATAAAAGTACAACTGTACAGTTTGTAAGGACAAGTTTACTTAGTTTAGAGGCAACACTTTGCTGTCTTCTAACCAACCATCATTCCTTGCACATTTAATGGTTTTAACATCAAGTGGCTTACTGGGCAAATGATGTGATGGCATGCCCTTTTTGCACTACTTGGGTACTATTTTGTTTGAAAGAATTCCTGCAAAAATTTCAGTTGTAAAAAAGAAATACTCTCAGAAATGCTAATCTTTATCTTACCTGATTTTGTAATATAATCTTCAGATTTAAAATTGATTACACTTTTCCCGGAATTTACGACGATCAACTTCGATGACACCTTTTTTGTTGCTTCTTGGGTGGATCATAATGGAAGTGTAATTCCGGATTTTTAGATTTCCTAGAGGTATACCCATAAACGCAATAGTTTGTATTATTTTTATTGGGCATTTTTAACTTTTAACTAACAAATAACAGCAAAATACACGAAGCACACGTTCGACTTGCAGGTAAACAAACAAAATTATGCTTTTCGCGCAGTTCAAATTAATACCGGTGGTGTCGCTTCAAAGTTGTGCTCGTCTCAATCCGCTCAGCCTAGTGCGGTCTTACCTTAAGAGGGGCATCGCGACAGGTATGCCGAACTACAAACACCAAAAATCCCCATCTTTATCTTTTATCACTGTCTTTCTGCAATAATGAAGAGAGATAGATATCTTAAGACTTCAGTGAATCTCCTGTAAGCTAGGTGGCGCTGCTAGTATTAAAATATAATATATTATTTGGGATATCTAAGGAATCTGAGAGAATAAATTTTCTTTATTTTCACGGTTAGTCTTGTCGCAGAGAGCGCTAATAATCCATTTGTCATGAGTTCGATCCGGCTTCAGCCACGACAGAAATTTTATTTTTATTTTTAGGAAATTTCATTTTTTTTGTTTACTATTTTTTTTCTAGCATCAAAATAGAGTTTATATTTTATTAATTTAATTAATTTTCAATTATTTTCGTATAAATCCGTTTATTTTAATATGAATAGCGCTGCCACGCGACTAATCTCACTAAATACATCAGATAGGAATGGAGCTCGGAAAATAATATTTCTAACATAAAAAAAATATTTAAACATCAATGGATTCATACGAAAATTGAGAATTATATAAATGTATAATCTTTAAGGTGAAGCAAGAATTTTTTTAAAAAATGAATTAATAAATAATTGGCGGCCCCAAACGCAAAATGTTTTTATCAATATCTATTTGTTTAAACAATTGCAGAATACATGAGTTATCGACACAAAAAACTGCGTTCTATGAACAAAATGCAACATTGTAACCACAATAAATTATCTGCAAGTCCTTTTATAAAAAAAATTGTTAATGTTGGAACATTAATTTGTATATAACAATTGAACGGTTACAGATAAAAAATCGCTGCAAGTCTTAAACCATGGGTTATGATAAATTGTTCATGTTTCATCCCTTGAAATTTTTTTTGTCCGTGTCACTGTTTTCGTTAAAAAGTCCAAAAAAAAGGATTGAAAAATTAAAATGCTCACCAAAAACCATGGCTTTTAACAATGAAGACGGCTATTTATAAATTTTTTAATGTCACCATTGTATTCAGTGCGATTTTTCCTATAAGAATAATATACAAATATAAACCTACTTTAAAATTTTACCCAAAAAACCAGTGACACGTATTTAGTATCCATACTAAACTTTATACTTTATTTATTTACCACAGCATCAGAACAGTGTCGAAAATACCTACTTAGATATTTCTTTATTATCAATATACGATATGAATTTATATGAAAAGCGTTTTTATATTACATTCCAAAATATTTTAAATGGAAAATATAATATGTACATTTATTTTAAAAAAGTGAAAAACAGCTTTTTAGTAATTGATAATTTAGAGGTTGCGGGCATTACGGCAACATTGGTGTGTTTTTTCATTTCAGTTTTTTGCTGTTTTGTCTTTGTTTTTGCCATGTCCGCTCTCTAATTCTGAAATAAAATAAGATAACACTACTAATTTTAATGATTAGACAAAGAGCCGAAGCAGTTCTTATTGTGTCTTCGAGCGGGGATTCTTTGAAAATGTTTGCAACTAATGTTTTGTGATGTTTTTGGCGGTTTTTCCATCCGTTTTGTGACGTGATTTTACAATTTAGTTATTGTTATTAGTCGTGATTTGGTTGGTCTCTGATTGAGCAGGTCACCTAACGCATATTGCATTTTTGCTTTTATCTCCATTAGAGCTACATTATTACGGTACAAAAGTGGTGTGAAACGAACACAACAGTATTTTTAGGTTTTAGATTCTGATTGTTTACCCTCCTCGGTGAAAAAGGACACCCTTTTCATTTTTGTGAAAAAAGACACAATTTTTTTTTTATTATTTTTTATATAGGGTAGGATATTATCCAAAGATGCCTCGAAGTTCACGTAAAACTAGAAAGAAGAACAAGTGCACTGCAGCAGCGCGATTGAATTGGGAAAATAGAGAAAACAGGGACATTTCCACAGAAATATTAGAAGAATCGTAAGTTTTCTAAAGTTATGTTTTAGCCATATTTTTTATAAGTTATTAAGCTTTTTATTTCAATTTTTTGATTATGTACATTTTCTTAGGTTTAATGAAGAAAGTGTCCCAGATGCGAACGTCCCAGAAGAGAACATCCAAAAAGAGGGATTCCCACAAGAAAGAATTACAGAAAGAAAGAAAGAAGCCGACAAGATGAGAGTTTTTTGCAAGAGGATATTTTAGAAGAGGTCATCCAACTCAATGACTTTCCACGAGAAGGAAATACAGAGGATATTGAAGAGGATTTCACACAAGAAAATTTAGAAGAGCATTTCCTGAGCCAAGAAGAAATAAATTTAAAATCATATAATTCAAAACCTGGAATAATTTCTTCAGATGAATATGACAGATAAGAAATATTAGAATATTTGCATAAATAGAGTTTTTACATACCAAGAATTTAACTAGACTAACAACAAGGAAATTCTTGTGTCCGTTTTGTTGACAGTATTGACCAAGGCATTCTAATTAGGTGAATTAATATTTTTAATGCATGGGTACATTATATCTATCTTTAGACTTATAAACCATAATGAAAATTCTTGGCCAGCTAGCTATCTACATGTTCTAGTACTTGCATTTATTAATCATAAATTTATTTCAGATTTTCAGTTCGAGTACTTGCATTTATTAATCACAAATTTATTTCAGATTCTTAGTTCTAATACTTGCATGTATTAATTGTAAACTCATTTCTTTAATGTTAACTTTATTGTAAATCATTAAATATTATAAAATCATTTTTGTAAGAAAATAAATTGAATAATTAATAATTATTTCTTTATTTAAAAGTACCTAATTACAGTTATTCACTAAAACAAAAACAAAACAATACACTATGAAAAAACTGCATTGCTTTTTAGCAATGGACAAAAGACATAATAGCAAATAAGATGTGGAACAAACCTACATCAAGAGTCCCATGGATGGGTTAATATGTGAGACATACTGTAAATATTAATTTCTGCAAATGTCTATGATTCCCAACTATGCAGACACTATTTTGAATGCACGAATAAAAATCACAAACTGTTATAGTTGAATTGCACATTCTCCATATTACTAATCACTAATTTTTCACACTGACAACTTCCTTCGAATATGCATAAAAATTGAAGATTTTTTGAACAGCCTCTCGAGAATGGAATTTTTGTTCGTGGAAATATTTTTACCCGTTATAGCTTACACCTTGGAATAGTACATCTCCATTTTTCAACAAATTTTAAAAAATAAACATATTAATCATTTAGTGGAAGGTGTGCTTTTGACAATTTGTGATCACCAATTTAAAAGTGAAACATGTCCTACATGAGGTATACGGCATTAATTGAAATACTTTAAACTGAAGAACTGGTTTTAGTTAATACTAATTTACTCATTAAAAAAATTGCAAAACACACGAATAAATTAGCCAACATAACCTAAAATGTCAGTTCTAAACATCTAAACTTTCTTACTTCGTATTCGTAAAACTGGTTGCATACATCGTTCAAAATAAAACCAAAAAGCGCCACTGTCTCAAAGTGTCAGGCGGAAAACGCCTGAACTATGGAAAGAGAAAATCTTACTGGGATATAGGCAACTTACATAAATTTTTTTTTTCTGGAGAGTTAATCTCAAAAATTATAAAGTTTTGCGAATTGGTATTCTCGGAAATTAATTCTGTATCCTTCATTTAGGACATCTCCTTTTCACGTTAAAATTGGTGATCACAAATTGTCAAAACTATCAAAAACACACCTCCACTATGATATCTTCTTTATTAATCCTTAAAATTTACTCAAAAAAGGAGATGTCCTATTCCAAGGTATAAGCTATAACGGGTATAAATATTTCCACAAACAAAAATTCCGTTCTCGAAATTAACTCTCCAAAAAATCGTCAAATTTTTATGCATATTCAGTATTGCCAACTGAAAACGAGGTCGGCAGTGGCAAGGCCCCTCTTAACTGCAATAATCGATTTTTGTCGTGTAACCTATAACCTGAACAAGTGAAGGCCTAAACTTAATGAAGTGGACATATTAGTGTCAACTGTCAACATTCATTCATCAACGTCATTTTTTTATGAGTGGAGGAAATTGGTAAATACTGATATTATATTTTAAAACGATAATTAAAATTTAATAAAAATAAAACATGCCTGCAACATTGATTCATAGAAGTACCTTAACTATTGGATTCTTATCATTATTTCATGCCGCTTATTCAGCAGCTCAACGTAAGTAATTTAGTTAAATAAATGATAAAAAATCAAATTAATAAATAACTTTTCTATTTCAGACAGATCATATCTTCGATTAAATGATTTAGATTTTACTCACCTTCCGTTAGATGTAAGAAAGTAAAAAATCAATAACCTAATTTTTGACAATTTAGAATTTTTCATGTTTTAGATTTTTATCCAAGCTTTAGTTAGCCTATTCATAATTATGTACGGAGTGTTAAATATATCTGGAGATTTTAAAGAAATAAAAGCTGCAGCAGAGTTAGAAAATAAATCCTGGGAAACATTCAGAAATATTCCGTCTTTTTACATATTTAATCATCGAGGTGGCAAACCCTCACCACTTTTAACAAAGACAAGTTTAGAAGAAACCGAGTAAAGTTGTGTGCCCAATAACTGTTAGATCTTTTTATAAGTATTATAATAAAATTAAAAAAAATGCATTATTGTTTAGAATTTTTACTACATAATTTTTTAGAGGTAAATACACAATAGCACATATAACCTCTGGCTGACTAATGAGCCCACTAAATAAATGAAATAAAAAACCGGCCATGAGTAAGTGGATTCGCGCACCCAGCGTTCTGTATCTACATATTTTATTTATGTATCTTATGGTTAGTTTTAATACATATTTTATTACACTTTGTTATTTTGCACCGACATTTTTTCTATGCAATAAAGGGGCTCGGGATTAGTGCCGCCCTGGGCCTTTGAAGGAGCTAGTCTGTCGCTGGATATGAAGTAAATTGTTTAACCAGGCTACTTATTGTTATGGAGTTGGTAAACAAACCATTTATGCAAGTTGGCACTCTGAAAATTATTCAACTGAATAAAATTCTTAACCTTTTTTTAAGCAGTTCCATACAATATTTCTTGGTATGTGATCAAAAGTCTCCACTGTAAATCCCACAAAAGATAATGTAGAGTTAAAACTGACCATGAAATAAAATCAATTGTAGTTGCAACACAACCATAACACACCTCAACTCGTCTTCTCATTAAAAATTGTATGAATTTAGTTTTTTTTATGATTTTTTGTTATCAGCTAAAAATATGAAAACATAATTCCATCTTTAAATCAGTTAAGAATGCTCTTCTAGCATTGACGTAGACGAACAAATTGTAATGAGTACTAATAAAATTTTAGATTTGTCATTATTACTACTGTAACGCTTTTTCTTGCCACAAAGAAAATTATCCTTACCAATGACGCCTTAATACGGAGATTGCTCAGGCGCCAGTTTATTAATGTGGTATACTCCACAACCCTTAGAAACGGCCTCTTAGGGTACAGGTAACTTCAGATGGAGATACGGTATTCTCCAGGGGTTTTGTTGGATTTCAGACTCAATATTTTTAACTTATATACTTTTTAAAAGTCCTGACAAGAGGTAAGGTCTGTGAATATAAACCAGAAATAACGTTGACACATCTATTGTGTTTTAACTATTTACAATAAAAATTGTTTTATATTTCAAAGCCCACCCTTTTAACTCTGAACAAAAGAAAATAAAATAAATATCTGATTCAGCAAAAATTAAAGACTAAAAATTGTTGGCCGGATAAAAAAAAACTTAAGTGAAATTTAATGTCCAAAAAATCCACTCGTGAAAACAACACAAAATTAAAAAAAAAATAATGAAAATTAATTTCAAAATACGATTCGGAAAAGAAACCGGACTAATTACGAAACGGAAATTTAAAGAAACTTCTTAAATAAATAAACTATTTCGGCATACCAAAAATTAAAATAATTAAAACGCGTTCTTTATGGTGTAAAATAAAAATGATTCTTTTAAGTCTCAAAACAACTACGGACTAGACAATGAAAATGTAAATTCAAAATATTGAAAAACGTTTTATCGGTAAGGTTTTTTTGCTCGGACGGCTGGAATTCGAAGACGACGGATTAAAAGATTTTACCGGACTACACTCTTTCGATCGCAAAACTAGAATGAATTCTTTTCCAAAAATTTTAAAACATCTAATTTGTCTCAATCGTCCTTTCTACCGAATTCTTCCCCCAGATTTAACTATGCGCGAGCACCGTCTCATCAAGATTCGGCTTTAAATTACAGGGTGATATAATTATGAAATGAATGAATATTTAATTTAATTATTCAATAAATTTTATCTTTTAAATTAAATTGTAATTTTCTTTGAGGAAGAAAACTAGGTTCATTACACTACCCGACCTAGTCTCGATAACAATATTTGTCGCTGTCTTTATTTCGGGCATAATCTAGGCGGAATACATGATCGTCGACGTACGTCTTAGAGTGCATCTCAGATTAATATTATTTCAATTTGAATCCTTTTTCAGGGGCGTCTCATGAATTATTTTTCATTTGACTCTAGCGATTAGAGTTGTAAAAGTGTTAATGTTTTTGAAATTACCGAAAACATTGTTTAAACAATAATCAAATACTTAAAAACTTCGCTTATTTTACAGGGTGCTTCATAGAGGTAAATGAACATAAGCTAACTGTCGATAAAGGACACTTAGACGAATAAGAAAAACCCATATTTGATATATCTAACTCGGTTCATTACTGAGTTACAGGGTGTTTTATCAATATTGCTCATTTCTTTTATCCTCTCTATTTTGGGAACCACATTCTATATTTATTTGCTATTTGGCAAGCTCGTTATACTCCATTAAAACAATCAAGAGGTATAGTGACCAAAATTAAAATCCAGGTCCGTCTTCAAAAAAATTATCGAAATGATTTTGCTCTTAAACAACACCTTGTCTATCAAAATTTTAAAGATTGGGTTACTTATTCGAAAAGAATGGAAAAAGTTTAACGGGAATACAAAGTTTTTGAGACTGCACATTTCATTCTACTAGTAAAATTTTAAAAGCAAACTTAAGAATTGCGAATTATTATGGAATTGGATTATTGTTTAAACAATGTTTTCGGTAATTTCAAAATCATTAATAGTTGAATATAAATGACATTATATTACATGAAAATTAATCTTTTTCATCAATTTCAATGCTTATTTGCAATAAGAAATTAAAAATTGTCTGTTTTTTGGTTTTCAGCATTTTTAAAGATATTTTTCAATACAAACAATATATTTTTTTCATACCATCCTAAAGTCGAGATATCAACGAAGAAAATGAGCACTGATCAAATTAAAAATTGAAAATTTATTAGTGAACTTTTTCGATTGAAAATTAGGCTTTTTTTAAATTTAAATTCGTATAAAATCGGAAAATAAATATTTTGCCTTGAAAAAATTACAGCTTATTTAAAACACAAAGAAGAACGTTTTCACCAAGTTTCATAAAAAAAAATTATTCTTGCGGGAGATAAAAATTAAAAACGAAAAAAACTGTTTTAATCGTTTTTCTCGATAATTTTGAGGTTATGTTGAAAAATAATCAAAGGTCCTTCAAATTTTATCGTTTAAATTTTTGGTTTTCACGAAAACGGCTCTATTTGGAAAAACCACGAAAACAAACTGATTTTATCTCAAATCAGTTTGAGTGGTTTTGCCTGAAATAATAATAATAATAGTTTATTTATTTTCGTGATATTATATATATACATTTAAACAACTATGATTTACAAGTAAATCAGCTGATCTTAGTTTCAGCCTTAAAAGAGTATTCGACGTATTAATACAGTGCGGATCATAAGTGTTACCCCCTCCCTATTTATCTCGTTACTGCACTCTTGTTAAGAAAATCGCCGAGACAAGTCGACTTTTGATTTCTACAATGTACATTTTTGTATGAATAGTTTACCCCTAATTTCATCCCTTACTGGAGGGGAGCAACCCTTTCGAAAAATTTTAATAGAATGGGGTGGTGAGTGATAGCTCATTTGAAAGTGGGTTTTATTCTCTATTTAACCGTGTTTTTCTTTTTTATTTTTTACTATTATTTTTTTTTTATGATTTTTTTTTATTTTTTTAATGTTTTTTTTTTGCAAAACGTCAAAGCTGAAACTAAAAATAGACTTTATTTTTGCCAGGAGGTCAACGGGGAACATTTTGAACATTTATTGTAACTGTAATTGTAGTTTAGTTGCCTTCCTGTTTGTGGTGTTTTGTTATTTTTAAACATTAATAACTCATCACGTAATAAAAGCAAATTTAAAATTTTTTGCACGGTTGAATGGAGAATAAAACCTCCTTTCAAATGAGCTACCACTCACCACCCCATGCTATTTAAATTTTTCGAAAGGGTTGTTCCCCTCCAGTAAGGGATGAAATTGGGGGTAAACTATTCATACAAAAATGTACATTGTAGAAATCAAAAGTTGTCCTGTCTCGGCGATTTTCCTATCAAGAGTCCAGTAATGAGTTAGATAGGGGGGGTAACCCTTATGATCCGCACTGTATAATCAATACTAAGACTTAAACAATATAAAAAAAAAGAAACTACATAGGTACATTGACGCAAATAAAACAAATTTCAATTTGAAATTTGACTATTTAGCAGATATTTTTTGAAACATATTTTAAAATTATGTTTTATATATATATATATATAAAACATAATTTTAAAATATGTTTCAAAAAATATCTGCTAAATAGTCAAATTTCAAATTGAAATTTGTTTTATTATTTGTTTTATATATATCAAAACTAAAAGACCGACAGTAAAGGGCAGTACGATGAGGTGAGGGATATATTAGTCCTTTATATCGTAAATTTAAATTGTGCACATCCGTTCTAAATTTGATTTTATTATAAAGGTACGATGGCTTTTTGCTTGTAACTACTTTGTGATATAAACAAGCAGCATGTAGCAATCTCCTATTTTCCATATTCAACCAAATTGTTTCTGCTAATTTATATGATATGGCTTCATGCTTACGAATTCCATATATGAACCTGAGGCAAGATTTTTGCACCCTTTGTAAACGCGCGTTGTCAATTTTGTCTAAACACGGACCATAAACAATATCCCCATAGTTCAAATGACTTAATACTAAAGCATCCGTCAATTTTATTTTTAATTGTTTAGAGGGTAGATGTCTATTTGGATAAAGCATTTTTAAATTCATATAGCTTCTCTGAATACATTTTGTTACATGATTCTTAAGAGGGTTCTATACCATCCTCCGCCATATTGTATCCGAACTTATTATATGCATCGTAGAACGGCGGAAGCTCACTTTTTTTTATATGCATAGAACGAATAACATGAAAAAAATAAAAAAGTCAGATACGTATATAAGTTATCATCCGCCGTTCTTCATTTGCCACTGAACAACTTTTGTATTTACCATTTTTGAAAAAAGTAAGTAGTTTTTTCTAAAATTTAACATTGATTCAAAATCTCAGAGGGTATTGGGAGGTGCTGCCACCGACGGTCCTCTTTTAAAGCAATTAAAAATTGCTTACCGAGGCGTATATTTCGAATTCGTTTGGAAAGTTCGTATGTCCCTCCTACTTTGTGTTTAGCCGAGAGCTCGTCCGAGGTTTACAGCTGTGTGTCATTGAATGTGATTTTTGGCTTATTTATATTTACGTTGAATATATTCAATTTTAATAATAAAAATGCAGATATATGTTTTGAAAAATATTCAATATGAAAGTTGTAGATTATGAAAAAATCTATGATCAAAAGTACATTATTTTCTCCGAAATACAAAGACAAATACCATTTTTCGAATTTTTCGCGACAGTTTTGAGGTTATGAAAAGGTGAGCTTTTAAAAGTTGAATATTTTTTCATAATCTACAACTTTCATACTGAATATTTTTCAAAACTATTATATTTATCTGCGTTTTCATTATTACAATTGAATATTTATAACAATACGGAACAAAAATCAAGTTTCAAATACTTTAGTTTAATATGTAAACATCAGAAAGATTTTTTTTAGTTATTTATTCAGAAGAAATAAGTAGAAAAGGCCACATTTTTGTAGTGTTATTAAATGCTCAATGTGTTCTGAACGAGATAATGTATCATTTTTCTGGTTTACTGCTGTTTTGAAAAACTGAGGGGATCATTTAAATGCGTTGTCTAGTGATTGAAGAAATGCTTGGATTAAAGATTTGAAACGAGGTACATTTTCTGAAAGCCAAGTGAATAATAGACGTATTTATTCTAGGCATTTTATAACAGGTATTTTTGGCGATCTTTTATATATATTTTTTATTATGTTTTTTAAATTTAATTTTACCAGGTGATATTGTTTTAGCCGAGAGGTTTTTTAATTCAAGATTCTCTACAAATATTAGGTGCAAATTTAAATATACCAGCCTTTACAAAGGAAAAAATCAACTACATCCCACTGATTTGGAAAATAGACGTAATATTGCCACTGTATGAATTCATGTAGAAGGAATTATTGGTCTTTAAAAAAACAATGAAACAATACCAATGAGTATGTTGTCTAAAGAAAGAGATGGTTATACTGCATTGGACAAAATTGTCGTAGTGTGTAGTGCATTGAATTAATTTTTTTTTCATAATGTATTTTATTTTATGAATAAACATCTAAGATTTACAATTTGTATTATTTATTATTATTATTATTTGTATACAGTATATTAAACACAATTTTCACAATTTGGCTAAAACACTATGAACAGCCCTGGCCTCATACTGCTTGCAAACTTTTGTAAGCCTTAAGCTGTTGTCCCGAATAAAAACTGCAAAATTTATAGAAAAGAGGTTTCTATACAAGTTACTCATATTAGTTTCGTTCGCGCTCAAATTCAAATGTCAAACTGCAGATAAACAATCAAACATTACGCAGTTCACATTAATACCGCTAAATCGCGTAAAGTGTTCATGTCAATAGAAATCTAATTTCCATCCACGTGTAGATGTCGTCCTTATACGAGCAATTTCTTCAGAGGGGGTCCAGCGAAGACGTAAGGGGCGAGGATTTCGAGGTTATGTATGAAATTGACAGAGGTGATGGGTATTCGCTTCTCGTCCTAACTGATCCGCCCTCTGGTGAAAAATGCGAAAACTGAGCTAAGGAGTAGTTTTGACATTTGGGATTATTTCTTTAGCGTTGTTAAGTAATTTTCATAGTGTTTTTACAAATAATTTTGATTTGTTGATCTTTTTTTATAATGAGTAATCATTATTGTTGTGTACCTAAGTGTTCATCATGGGGAAAAAGAAACCCTGAACTAAGTTTTCATTCGTTTCCAAAAGCAGGAACGTCCAAAGTTTTTTTTGAAATCAAACTTGGCAATAGAGAATTAGTGGATAGGAAAAGATTGTGGATCACAACATTAAAAATTGTGTGTTCTCTACATTTTACTGAAAGTGATTTTATTCAAAAAGGTATGGTAAAAATATTTAATTATTATTTACCACTTTGCTTTGATTTATTATTTACAGTTAGAGTAAAACGGAGAACATTAAAGCCTCATGCTATAACTTTACAAGAACATAAGAGGTTCTCCACTTTTACAGTGTTAGAAATAGTTAATTTCCCAGTAATTTCATGTGGATTAGATTCCAATGCACTCGTTTGTAAACACAAACCATATATTTCTATCCACTCATAAGTTTCTATGGTCTTTCCCGCTAAAATAAGATGTCCTGCATTCAGGACATTTTCACCTTCAACTACAGATTTAGAATTAGCCGATCCGCCCAAATAGTTCATGTACTCTAAAATGCTTAACTTCATTTCTAAAAAATAATGGAAACAATAATTTGAGACTAAAATGTATTTGAGTAAAACTCCTGACTACTACTCACCTAAATACAATTGGAAATATCACACTTTTAAAGATATAAAATAAATGTTTATGTATAGTTTATAAAATAAAATGAATGTCACACTAAACACTAGACAAAAACAATACATAATTTACACCTAGAAATAATTCAAAAAAACAAAACTGATACCAAATAAACAACTTAAATACACATGAAATATCCCATAAGAAAGCACGAAGTAAACAAACTACTACTCCTTAGCACAGTTCCAATTTCACCGCATGAGCGCTGCAATCTTAATCCGAGTTACCTAAATCGTAAATCTACATCCATTTCTATTCCTAAATTTCTGGCAACAGAGGAAACGTTTATGTTTTCATTTTGTACACATATATTAAGTTGATTTTTAATAATGTCCCGATTGATGCCAAAAACAAGTAATTTTGATTTAAGCGCGTTAATTTTCAGGTTATCAGCATCTGACCTTTCTACGAGGTGGGCCACAAATAAAGGGTATGGAGACCAAAAATTTAATCTATAAAATTTGAGAGGACGTGTGGTATTTGGAAGGTTATTTCTTGAATCAGTTTGGTTAATTCAGATATAGAATTTGACATTTGTCAGTTTTAAAGAGATTTATGGATTTTTAAGTATTTGGGTATTCAAAAACTGATGTGTGTGTGAATAAACGAATAAACAGGTTAGTTTGCAGATAAATTTTGAAATTTGTATATTAACATAGATTTGCAATACATTTTAGTATAATAATAATTGATAATGCTAAATAAAAGTTGTTAAATGTTTATATTTGACATTTCAAAAAAGGTAAACACAGTTTAATCAAAAAACAATTACGAAGAAGCGGTTTTATCAGTATAAAACACAATGATTGGTTAGGATCCTGAGCTGTTATTGGCTGAAACCACAAAATCTGACTGTTTCGACAGATGAAAAAAATAATCAGTATAAAACACAATGATTGGTTAGGATCCTGAGCTGTTATTGGCTGAAACCACAAAATCTGACTGTTTTGACAGATGAAAAAAATAATTAGTACAAAAGTTTTACATTTTTTAATTATCTACAACTTTTATATTAAACTTTTTTCGATAGGATACATATTTCAGTCACAAATCGTAAAAAACCAATATCCAACCCTCAAGTTGTATAATTAGCTACCTCCACCCCTCTTCCGGAACTTTTAATTTGTCCAATTTAGTTTTTTTAATTTAGTTATAATTTACCATAAATTTTCCGACCATCCACATACTGCTAAGAATTTTTTATGAATTCGGGTATTTAAAATCGGTTTAGCTCTGGTCTATTTTGTTTTAACTTTATTTAAGGTTTTAAAGTTAGTACTTTTTTTTAATTTATTAGTTTTTAAACTTTTTTGATATTTTATTAAATATGATTTTAATTAATTTATAATAAATACAACTCTAAAGACGGTGGAATTTTTTGAACAATAAAAATACCAAAAAAGGACCATGTGCGTACCAAAACTACCTAAGGTTGTGAAATAAATCACACTTGTTCCCAAGAACAAAGACATTAAATGTCCTACACTGCGTCTGGATTTCAACAACTACTCATTGGGGTATATGCCCCCCAGGTATTGAATTACGAAAGTCCAGACGTGGTTTGGCGCCCGACCAAGTCGGGGCTTTAAACCAAAAACTTTGATTTTATTATTAAAGGAGCTTGCCATCCTTATACCGGTTTCGGCATTATTGTGCCTCGTCAGTAAGGAGTAGACTAGCTCGAATTTCTATCTCTAAAGAAATTCTGAAGATAGCTTTGAACCCACCAACTCTTAGTACAAACGGTTAAGTCGAGAAAGAGGAGGTGAGTGCAACGCCATCTTCATTTTTATAATAAAATCAAAGCTTGCAAAACTATAGAGCAAACCACGTCTGGACTTTCGTAATTCAATACCTGGGGGGGCATATAGCCCAATGAGTAGTTGTTGAAGTCCAGACGCTGGTGCAGTGTAGGACATTTAATGTCTTTGTTCTTGGGAACAAGTGTGATTTATTTCACAACCTTAGGTAGTTTTAATAAATACAACCCCAAAATTATCGAGAAAATTGCTAAAAACCGTATTTTTTTTGTTTTTAATTTTTTCGCAAAAATATTTTGTTTATGAAACTTTGGAAAAACGTTCTTTTTTGTGTTTTAAGTAAGCTGTAATTTTTTCAGAGCAAAATATTTATTTTTCGATTTTATACGAATTTAAATTAAAAAAAGCCTATTTTTCAATCGAAAAAGTTCACTAACAAATTTTCAATTTTTTAACTTTTTTCTTCGTTGAAACCTCGACTTTAAGATGTTATCAAAGAAAATATCATTATCGTTAAAAAAATATCAGTTTCTATACCTCAATTCATAACCTATTTAAACCATTGGTTGATTTTGGTCACCTAATTTTTATGTTCTGCACGCCACTGGCTACGAAGAATGTATAATAGTACATTAAGCAACGCATTTCATATGTCATTCTGTTATGACACTAGTCCAAGGTTAAAAAACGAATCGCGCAGCGATGATTTTTTTAAAGGACGAGTGTCATAACAGCCATATGAAATAAGTTGCTTATAATAATTTTATTAATTTTTTAATAAATTAATACTTTGCATATTAGAGAAGTTTGCTTTAAAAAAATGAGTTGGAAGCACTGTTGTAGAATTTTTAAAATTTGACAGAGTTATTAGATATAAATGATAAGACAAATGTCAATTCATGTCATTTGTTGACTCATATTACCAACCGTATAACACAAAAAGTTGCGTACTCTAATGAAACATTAGAGTTCTCAAATGCGTATCATAATGTAAAATATTATAGATGCAAAATATAAAAATGATTTTTACAACACTTCTTACGTAATATACTATATTTATTCCGTGGCAATATCTTTTGGTAAATGTATTATGCTGTGTTGCCGATATTTGGAAAATATTTATATTTCGTCACGCCTACTTTTGCTGCGCGGGTAAGGGGAAATATCGTATGAAGTCATGACGCGTTAATGAAACCCCTTAAGTTTCTCATTTTATTCCACCTCAAAGTCTACGAGAACGAATAGGAAACAGCAAATTTATACAATTCACTTTTGTCTTGGCTAGTCATTAGCCAACTGAAGTAATTTGAGTACTTTTGCAGCGGTTTACCAGTACAGCCTTGTCTTGCTGACTTTTTAAACCCTGTTTGATTTTTGTGTTTCGATAAAGTGGACTGTCTGAATAGGTGCAGAAATCTTTCTCCCTTCTTTCCAGTATTTCCCAATAAAACGTCAGGATTGAATAACACTTTTTATTTAAATTTCTTTAACGAAGAAAAACAGGAACAAAACATTTAACAATGAGTAGTAATACTTAATTACAAATAACTAGTATAATAGTTCAGACTAGTTGAGCAATTCACTGAAGTGAATGTTTTAAAATTGAAATTGAAAATGCAAATCTATCGCCGCGATGTGTGCGATCTAAACGAGACGAGGTGTTGAGTGATACTATTTAAAATTGAATTTGAAATTTGCAAATAATCTATCGCCGCGATGTGGGCGATCTGAACTAGACGAGGTGATGAGCGATACTATCAGTGCGATGTGACCGTTGCAAGTATATGCATCCAGACAAAGGCTGGATATTTACAGTTCAAACTAATTTGTTTTCGTATCGCTAACATTCTAACGGTCGGATGGTCAAAGTTGAGTGTCTAGACTGTTTTTTTTATTATTTCATCGCGTCGTTCCGTGCGACGTTGTTGGGTTGCGTATGAGGTGGCGTGCTTTTGCGACGTTGTCGGATTTAAGAGGTAGTAATTGTCTACGAAAATTACGACTTATGTTCAATTTTTAATTGAAAATTGAACACCAACTATTAAGTCCATTGGGGCTGGAACAGTAAAATTCCCGTCTAATGCACGACAATTGTGTTATAAAGATTTTTTTTTGTTTTATTTTAGTCAGAATAGAATTCGACATATAGCTTTATAAATTTGCAACATATATCTGAGGAAGGTTGATGAAGTCAACACGCAAATGTAACATATTTAAACATATTTATTTTTAACATTTAACTTATACGTTAAGAAATAAAAAATAATAAATAGGTGCAATGTAAACTAACAGGTAAAACACAGATAAATGCTCTAAAGGTGCAAAAATAGTTTAACTATTAATAACATTTTTTTAATTGTTCGTATGTTAAAAAGAATATTATATTCCAGGGACCCATTCGAAATAAGGTAGGCACAAATCCTTTATAAAACGCCCAAAAGCCTTCGTTCCTATAAGTTTGTATAAAACAATCAAGTGTTCCTTCATAAACGAAATTAGGTAGGGGACTTCCAGTACGTTTCAGTTTTCTTTGGTTCATAAGTCGGGTCTAAAATAAATTAGGCAATTAGTTTTAATGAAGAAACTATTACAAAAAATTAAATAATAGCAAGTAATTTTATCAGCAAACGAGTAAGGAATTTCATTTATCAGATTGGACATCTGATAAATTAAATCCCTTGCTCGTTTGCTAACTTTGTATTAATCCCTTAAAGGGATACGAAGAAGAGAGTGACATCTTGACTAGAATCAGTCAAATAAAAACTTTGCAACACACAATGTAAATTGAGTGTATGCAACACCCAATACATCGGGAATCGTTGATTTGTAAAGTGTCAAAACTCTCTTCTAACCATAAATCGTAGCACAATTTTAAATGTTCTTATTTCTGCATAATAAAACGATTTTCTTGTATCAATTTTTTTTTTAAGATTAAAATGCAAACAAAATTAAAAAAGTTATATAAAAAGTGGTTTTATTATCCAGAAAGAATATTTAAAATAATAAAACTATGAATTAAAGAAATGAATTATGACATTTTTTCTCTCGATTTTTTATTGCTGGTATTAAAAAAACATTTCGCAATGACACAAAATATCACATCTCAATCTGACAATCCTGCACGTATAAATATTCTTTCAAATATGTTTACATATGCAAGAATTATATATTTCATTGAAAACCCAAATATGTGACCCCCTTTATATTTGACTGCTAAAAGTTTGGTAGGCGTTGTCACTTAAGTTGTAAATTTCCTTATACTTTTGGACTATGCAAATTTCTTTCTCTCTGAAATTCGACTCGAAAATTAATTTTTATTGAAAAAAAAAAAAACTGATTTTCCGCGCAAATGTAGTCCTACGTGGTGTAAGATGATGTTTTTCGAATTTCTTTTCAGCTGAAAATCTTCGTTTTGATAAATACTACAAAACTTTCTGAGTGAAAGTGAGGAGAAAATTTTTTCATATTCCTAAAAATGGCCATAATGTTCCAAAAATTATCGTGGAGAAGCAATTTTTAATTCAAACTTGGAGCATTATGGCCGTTTTTGGGAATATGAAAAAATTTTCTCCTCACTTTCACGCAGAAAGTTTTGTAGTATTCAGCTGAAAAAAAATTCGAAAAACATCATTTGCGCCGAAAATCAGTTTTTTTTTCATAAAAAACAAATTTTCGAGTCGAATTTCAGAAAAATAAAGACCGAAATCAAAAATTCCAAATGAGGGATCGATAGGGAAATCCAAGACGAATATTTGAAAAAAAATCCACCTCAAACAGTGGAACTATGTGAGGTGTAGAGTAATTTGAATGCGACAGTGGCGTTTCGTCAAACTGTGCGCCGGCCGGTATCACGCTCACTTGGCAGGCCCATCCAGTGTTGTTCCTTGCTGCACGATTGTGCAATTTGACGCCATTTTTCAACTAAGTGTGCACTGCGGCACCACTTTCACTATTTCCTCCCAAAAAGTGCACCTTTTCATTTTCATTGAAATTGGCTACCAAAAATTGATTGTACTCAAAGTTATTGAGAAGAAGAAATATAAAATCTGTCGAAAGTCACTTACAAATTTAAAATCTGTCAAATAGTGTCGAATGTCAGTATTCAGTATTGTCAGTTACCATTGTTCACCTAAACGTGACTTGCATCACACTGATCTCGCATTCATGGAAATCCAGCCTTAAAGTATAAAAGAAAAATACAGAGTGCTTTACCATCTGAATATATTTTAGATAGGTAATATGTAATAGTACTAAGTTGAAAACTATCGTCGACCACTCAACCAAAACACAATTTTCACACACTCTACGCGCGTTACGCCAACTATGTTGGCATCATCAGGAGTTGATGATAGACTAAACAACTAACTATTTCTAACAGCTATTTATACTAAATGAACTAACTCCCCATCCCCCGGCGGTGCCTGGCACTGTCATCCTCGGTGACCTAATCAGCCAAGGGAGACTAATCAACCAAGGATGAGTAACCCGCCCGTACTACGTAAAAAACGGACTAAGAGGAATTGGTCCTTTGTCTCTGTTTAAACTAGTTTTACATTTGCCTATTTCTATACTTTCAAATGCGTCCAACAATTTATTATTGGATACATTTTTAAGTAATTTTACATTGTCTATACTTATTCTATGATTTTGATTAAAAGCAAGTTCGGCTATACTAGATTTTTCCGTACGCCCATATTTTAAGTGAGCCATGTGCTCTTTAAATCTAACCTGTACAGAGCGTCTAGTCTGCCCAACATACTTTCTATCGCAATCCCCACAACTAATTTCGTAAATACCACTTTTTCCAAGTTACTGTTTTTATCCTTGGGATTACCTAATAACTGTTTTGAAGTGTTGTTAGAATGAAAAACTAAACTTAAACCCGCTTTTTTGCACACGCTGGTAAGTCCTTTGGTGTAAGTGGGATTATACGGTATTGAAACGAATTTTTCAGTCTGTTTTTCGTGTTGGAAAAACGTGGTGTCACGTAGGTTTTTTTTAAATTTATGTTTGTTGATTAGTTTGTCAACCAAATCTTCGTCATAACCGTTTATTGCAGCTATATCCTTAATCAAATTCTTTTCCTTATCAAATCTTTCTTTACTTAGTGGGAAGTTTAATAAACGATGTACTAGGAAATGTAAGCTAGCCATCTTGTGTTGATTACAATGAAAAGAATCTGATGGGATATACCTACTTGTGGCGGTATCTTTCCTAAAAATGTCAAATTCCAACTTATTTTCGGTCCTGATAACCAAGGTGTCTAAAAATGGTAGTTGTCCATTGTTTTCTATTTCATAGGTAAACTTTATGGATGGAAATTGAGAGTTTAATTTTGTCACGAAGTCAGCTAAGTTAGTTTTCTTAGTATCGAGAACAGCAAATACATCATCCACATATCTTGGTTTCGAATTTACTCATAAAAAGATTTGCCATGAACGGTGATAGACAATTGCCCATAGCAGTTCCTTCATGTTGTTTAAAAAATTCATTTCTTGTTGGCTGAAAAACGCCAGATCACTCTGTATGTGTTTTTGTTTTGTTTTGAAGTTAGTTATTGATTTGTATTTTGACAGATAAAAATATTGTAATTGTCATACAAAAATTAAAAAGATTCTTTTCACCAATTTGTTATTTAATTTACTCCAATATAAATAACACCAACAGGTTATGGGCCCAGGACGTTCCTAATTGCCAAATAATATAGAATATTGATATATTAATAAGATATAATGACATCAACATTCTCACACATCGAAAAATTAAGTAAAGAAAATTTTGATACCTGGCGTATGCAGATGGAAGCAATCCTAATCAAAAATGATCATTGGTCGTACGTGAATGGTGAATTGAAAGAACCAGCTGACCAAGAAGAGAAAAAGGTTTGGAAGAAAGTAGATCAAAAAGCGAAAGCTGACATTGTTCTGGCAATGCAACCGTCAGAACTTTGTATTATTAAAAACTGCTCAACATCGAATGAAGTATGGGAGAAATTGAAACAAACATACAAATCTCAGGGGCCAGCCAGAAAAGCAACGTTATTGAAATAATAATAATAATAATAATACTTTATTCATCCTTTAAGATCAAATACATGATATAGGATAGGTCATAGTATACAATAGTATGTAGTGTATATTAACAAAACACATATAAAATCTTATAACTACCACATTAAAATATAGAAATTGACAATACGTAAAATTAACAATTAAAATGAAATGGGACTGACATGCTAGGAAACCCCATATGCACATAGCTCTATTAAAAAAGAATAAAAGACTACTGAAAAAATTCATCAATGCTGTAGGGGCATTTTTGGGATAGATAGCTTTTCAATTTAGATTTAAATAATCCCAGACTATTTATTTGTTTTAGATCGGTTGGTAAATGATTATATAACCTTATTCCAGAGTAGTAAGCACTTTTTTCGAACATAGTTGTGACATGAAGTGGTATACGCAACATATTGCCACTTCGAGTACTATAGTTATGGTTATCCGAGTTAAGGGTAAACTTGAAGATGTTTGTTTTTACATATACTACACATTTACAAATATATATTGCTGGAAAAGTCAGTATATTATATTTTTTGAAAAGGTCTCTGCAGGTATTTCTTGTATCAAGGTTAAAAATTAATCGTATTAGTCTTTTTTGACAAACAAATACTCTTGATACACCAGTTGCATTTCCCCACAGTAATATGCTATATGCTAATATGCTAAATGCTAAAACAATTACTTTTCACGAAAATGAAAGAAGGTTATACTATGACAGATCATCTGAATATTTTTTTCAATGTAGTCAATCAACTGAAAGAAATAGGAATCAGTGTTGAAAATGACCTCCTATCCATTGTGATGTTATATTCCATTCCCAATACATATGAAAATTTTCGATGTGCTATCGAAGCAAGGGACAAATTACCTAATCCCGAGGTGTTAAAGATCAAACTCTTTGACGAATTCAATTCACGAAGAGAATCTGATAGTCAGGAAGCAACACAAAATGTTCTATACACGAAGTTCAATAATAAATGGTGTGAACGGAACAGAAATTATGAACAGAAAAGTAAGAAGAATTACAAAAGAAATTAAAAAGTTTTTTCCTTACAAATGTAATTACTGTCATAAATATGGACATAAAAGTTCAGATTGTAGATTCAAAGTTGAGAAAGAAAGACATGAAGCATCCAAGGCAGAAGGAATTTTGGAAGTAGATGAAGAATTATTCATGATTTCAGAAGGTACAAATAAAGCAGAAGCAAATTGGGTGGATCACACTACAAGAAATGAATGTTGTTTAGATAGCGGTGCAACATCACATATGTGTAACGACAAATCGAAATTCACAAATTTTCATACGTTAACCAACGAAAAGGTTTGTTTGGCTATCAATAAAACAACAAATGTTCTTGGAAAGGGAACTGTCAAGATAACAGTGGATAATGGATCAGAAGGGAAAAGAACAATAAATTTGGAAAACACTCTATTCGTACCTGAACTGAAAACAAATTTGATTTCAATTTCGAAGGCAACATCCAGAGGAAGAACAAGTTTCTGAAAACTCATGCTGAAATTATCAACGAAAACGGTGAAATTGTTTTGAGAGCTGAAAGAAGAGGTGCACTATATCATATCCAGCAAGTTGAAGAATCCGTTTCTGTAGCAAAATCGTCGAACCTCAATGAGATTCAAAAATGGCATTGTCGTTTTGGCCATCTTAATGAAAAGCAATTAAAAACTATCAATTCGGAAAATTTGGTAGCAGGTATGAAGTTCAATCCTTCAGAAAACCTGAATGAATGTGAAATATGTATCAAAAGTAAGCAAGTAACGTCTCCGTTTCCTACATCGTACTCAAGAACGGAAGGTGTATTAGATCTCATACACTCCGACGTATGTGGTCCCATGAATAACAAGTCTTTGGGGGGTGCACAGTATTTTGCTACTTTTATAGATGACAAATCTAGAATGGTACAGGTATATTTTCTGAAATCAAAAGATGAGGTGAAAGAAGCATTTATAAAATTCAAGAATTATGCAGAAACAGAGACTGGGAGAAAAATAAAAACCTTGAGGACAGATAATGGTTTGGAGTATTGTGGAAAAGTTTTCGAGAAAATTTTGGAAGAAAATGGAATAAAAACGGAATATTCAACAGCTTACACGTCTCAACAAAACGGTGTCAACGGTGTCGCTGAGCGAATGAATCGTACCCTAGTTGAAATGGCTCGATGCATGCTAGAACAATCGAAACTAACAAAAAGTTTTTGGGCAGAAGCTGTATCAACTGCAGCTTATATCAGAAATCGATGCCCTTCTCGAAGTTTAGGAAATAGCATTACACCCTGAAATTTGGAATAAAAGGAAGCCAGTTGTATCCCATTTCAAAATTTTTGGCTCCAAAGCGTTTGCATTAATTAAATCTCCGATAACAAAATTTGAACCGAGATCAAGAAAATGCACATTCATAGCATAACAGAATCGAAAGCCTATGGTTTATGGGATCCGGAAAATAAGAAAGTTATAATTAGTAGAGATGTTAAATTTATTGAAACCGTAATAATAAATGAAAAGAAAGAAGAAAAAGAAGAAGAAGAAGGAAAAATGAATAATTCCATATTCTTCGATATCCTGGAAGCAAAAGAGACGATTTCTGAAGAAAGAGATCGGGAAGATACTTTAGATCAAGAAGAAAACGGTAAAGACAGAGACAGAGATTTTGACGAAATATCAGAAGAAGTAAATATCAATAAGCCAGAAACATCTATCAGACCGAAGATATGGAGAAATGGCTCGAAAAGCAATACTACAGATAAGCAAGTAAGAATATCCACAAGAAGTACCAAAGGTAACCCTCCGGAAAGACTAGTATATCTAGCAGATAATTTATTACAAAGGGAACCAGAAAGTATAAAAGATGTAATGATATTTCCTGAAACTGAAATAAAGAAATGGAAAGAAGCTATGCAAGCTGAGTTAAAAAGTTTTAAAGAAAAAGAAGTATGGAGTTTAGTGGAATTACCAAATCACAAGAATGTGATTAACTCGAAATGGATATTTAAAATAAAAACTGATTCGGAAGGAAACATTTCAAAATACAAAGCACGACTGGTTGCAAAAGGTTATACTCAAAAATATGGTGAAGACTACGACAGTACTTTTGCACCAGTTATGAAACAAACAACTCTAAGGATTTTACTAAAAATTTCAGCTGTAGAAAATTTAACAGTAAGACACTATGACGTCAAAACAGCATTTTTAAATGGACTACTAAATGAAGACCTTTATTTGTCGCAGCCAGAATGTTATACCAATGAAAATCATCCTGATTGGGTCTATAAGCTGCATAAATCAGTATATGGATTAAAGCAAGCTGCAAGAGCCTGGAATGATACGCTGAATACTACTCTGACCAATCAAGGCTTCGTTCGTAGCCAAAGTGACCAGTGTCTCTATATGATAGAAATTAATAATAGCACACTGTATATGTTGATTTATGTCGATGATATGATCATTTGTCATAAATCTGAATTAGTTGTAAAAAGTTTGGAGCTGATTTAAACAAACATTTTGAAATGGAAGATTTAGGAAATCTAAATTATTTTCTTGGAATTCGAATAAGGAGAGACGAGAATGGGACTTTTCTACTTGACCAAGAAAATAAAATTTTGAATGCGTTACAAAAATATGGCTTCGAAAATTCTACAACTGTTGCAACTCCAATGGAAACTAGTTATCCAAAAATTCAAGAAGAAATGAATTTACTTTCAAATAATGATAATTATAGGAGAGCAGTTGGTTCTCTCCTGTATCTCTCAACCACAACACGACCAGACATAGCGATATAGTGAACTATTTAACAAGAAAAGTCTCCAAACCTAGACAATTAGACTGGAATGCTGTTAAAAGAGTTATGAAATATATTAAAGGTACATCAAATTTTAAACTAAAAATTAGTAATGATCCTGATATGGAGCTTGCGGGATTCGTTGACTCAGATTGGGCTAGTGATGTCTCAGATAGAAAATCTATGAGTGGTTGTCTTTTTACTATGGGAAATACAATCATTTCTTGGATCAGTAAGAAACAAACATCTGTTTCATTATCGTCAACAGAAGCAGAATATATCGCAGCGGCTCTGACCAGTCAAGATTTAGTATGGCTGCAAAGAATATTTGAAGAATTAAAATTACCAATTACGAAACCAACTATATTATATGAAGACAATCAAAGCTGCATAAAGTTGGCAAATAATGAAAAGACTAGTACACGTACGAAACATATAGATGTTAAATGCCATCATCTTAAGAATTTAATTGACTCTGAAGTTTTGAGATTTATTTATTGTCCGAGATCAAAAATGTTAGCTGATGGAATGACGAAACCTCTACCCCGAGAAAATTTTGTTACGTTTAGAAGTAATTTGGGTATTGTAGCAGATTGACCTGTCGAGTGGGGGTGTTGGCTGAAAAACGCCAGATCACTCTGTATGTGTTTTTGTTTTGTTTTTAAGTAAGTTGTTGATTTGTATTTTGACAGATAAAAATATTGTATTGTCATACAAAAATTAAAAAGATTCTTTTCACCAATTTGTAATTTAATTTACTCCAATATAAATAACACCAATATTTCTAAACTACCATTTTTAGACACCTTGGTTATCAGGAACGAGAATAAGTTGGAATTTGACATTTTTAGGAAAGATACCGCCACAAGTAGGTATATCCCATCAGATTCTTTTCATTGTAATCAACACAAGATGCCTAGCTTACATTTCCTAGTACATCGTTTATTAAACTTCCCACTAAGTAAAGAAAGATTTGATAAGGAAAAGAATTTGATTAAGGATTTAGCTGCAATAAACGGTTATGACGAAGATTTGGTTGACAAACTAATCAACAAACATAAATTTAAAAAAAACCTACGTGACACCACGTTTTTCCAACACGAAAAACAGACTGAAAAATTCGTTTCAATACCGTATAATCCCACTTACACCAAAGGACTTACCAGCGTGTTCAAAAAAGCGGGTTTAAGTTTAGTTTTTCAGTCTAACAACACTTTAAAACAGTTATTAGGTAATCCCAAGGATAAAAACAGTAACTTGGAAAAAAGTGGTATTTATGAAATTAGTTGTGGGGATTGCGATAGAAAGTATGTTGGGCAGACTAGACGCTCTGTACAGGTTAGATTTAAAGAGCACATGGCTCACTTTAAATATGGGCGTACGGAAAAATCTAGTATAGCCGAACATGCTTTTAATCAAAATCATAGAATAAGTATAGACAATGTAAAATTACTTAAAAATGTATCCAATAATAAATTGTTGGACGCGCGTAGAGTGTATGAAAATTGTGTTTTGGTTGAGTGGTCAACGATAGTTTTCAACTTAGATGATAAACCAAAGGTTCCAATTTCCCAATTTAATGTAATAGTACTAGTAAAAATCCATTACAAGAAAGGTGCACTATTTAACTGACAAATAACGCACAAAAAAAAACGATCCAGGAACAACACTGGGCCCATCATTCAAGCCACGTCTGCCGGGGTGAGTCGGAGACCGACAATTCCTTCCGTCGACGGTCTCTGGGCCGTGACGTGCCGGATTAATGAGCGGTCCTCAATTCATTTCCACTGTTTTTATCCCATCCGTACTTAGACGAGGCGGGACGGGACGGGCATGTGAGCGACGACCTTATTTTTACTACAGTTTTTGTAACTCAGGTTAGAAAAATGGAAACCTAAATATCGTCGGGAAAATATACGTTTTTATCAATCAATATCTATCAATTGGGTAAAAACCCAACTCATACAGGGTTGATCATGTCACAAAAAAAATAATAAGTTTCAAGTGAATTTCCATATGTCCCCATTCATAAAACATTCGAGTCTTAACACATTCTTATAATTTCGTGGCGAGGCGAGTAACCATACAGTGTTTGATTTCTCGAACTATAAGTATATGGATTATACATTTAATCAACGATAGTTTCTAGTAGACTAAAGTGTAGATTTTTTACAAAAACATGGTTACATGCATGCCCAGTATACGAAGACATTAAAGAAAACCAATAACAAAAGTTTATCACAAAATAAATCATAAAAGAAAATACTCACTCGAACTACATCAATAGGAGTCGAACCAACTGCACTTCCTAAACTAGCAATAAGACTAGATCTGTAAATAAAAAATATGGTTTAAATTATAAAACGAATAGTTATGTATATAACTCATGCAAAATATATACATTAAATAATATATATATATATATATGTTCTGCTTTAGGTTTCCACGGGCATTATATGAATAGCTGGGCTTCCGTTATCTGCTCCGTGTTGTCACTGGTTGATTCTCAATAGAATCGTTCAACTGACGACGTTTCGGCACAATCTCATGTGCCATCTTCAGGTCTTAGTTTTGCTGCTTTGCTTCTAGTTAGTCGCATTAAACTGACTTCTCTTAGCGTTGTCGAAGGTTTATGTACCCTCTTCGTTTTCCGGTCTACTGCACACAGGTCTGTTGTTGGCGGGGGCGCGTGGGGCTTTCCATGGAAGTCGAGAAAAAAAAGAGAAAAACAACCAGCTGCCTTTTTTGGATGTCTTAGTGACAAAGAAAAAGAATGGAAAACTTGGATATACCGTATATCAGAAACCAACCTTCACCACACCACCACCATCCTTCACAACTACAGTCAGTCATAAAAACCCTAGTCACAAGATCGGAGAGACTAAGCGATGAGGAGAACAAAAAACAGGAAATGAAGAAGGTGCAAACAACACTACAACAAAACGGTTTTCCAGAAAGAGACATAAAAAAGGCACTGAGACCACGCCGCAAGAAAGAGTCGACCTCAGGAGAAGATAACCAACCAATTTCAACAGCCTACCTGCCTTACATAAAAGGGACTACAGAAAGGATAAGCAAGATACTGAAGAAACATAACATAAAAACTACTTTCGGTACAGCACGTAAGATTGGTCAGATATTGCCAAATGCCAAATCCAAAATACCACTGGAAACACAAGGCGTCTACGAAATCCCCTGTAAAGATTGTAAAGGTAGCTATATAGGACAGACGAATAGAAAAATCAGTGCTCGACGAGAGGAACATCGCAACGCCGTGATAAAGCAGGAAACCACATCTTCACTAGCGGAACATGTAAGAAAGACTTCCCACGAGATAGATTTTGAAAACACCAAAGTCATAGCGGGAATACAAAATAAAAGAAAACGTATTATAAGGGAAGCCATCGAAATAGAGAAACGTCCTGACAACTTAAACACCAGAGACGACACACAAAGACTTCCCGCGACGTGGAAATCGACGTTACCCCCACCCCAAAATAGAAAGCCCCGCGCGCCCCCGCCAACAGCAGACCTGTGTGCAGTAGACCGGAAAACGAAGAGGGTACATAAACCTTCGACAACGCTAAGAGAAGTCAGTTTAATGCGACTAACTAGAAGCAAAGCAGCAAAACTAAGACCTGAAGATGGCACATGAGATTGTGCCGAAACGTCGTCAGTTGAACGATTCTATTGAGAATCAACCAGTGACAACACGGAGCAGATCCCGGAAGCCCAGCTATTCATATATATACAAGAAATTTTCAGCTCGAGATGATATATATATATATATACAAGAAATTTTCAGCTCGAGATGGACTCTGCCAGGTTCAAAACTAGTAATTTGTATACCAAGTATAATTTTTTGGTCAATCTCAATAAAATTACATCAAAATCAGTTTTTTAATGTTAATTTAGTAATTAAAGTAAAAAAAAAAAACTTTTTTAACAACTAAGTGGTTTTAATCCAGTGGAAAGAGAGAGAGAAAGTACTATATGAATAAATAACAACACAATATGTTTTTTTAATTTTAATTGCATACATAATTTTTACCAGCAATTTGTTAATTTTTATAATGTTCCTTTTGAATATTGCGCAATTGTTGAAATTACGTCACTGGTCGCGTAACTGAAGTCAGATATAAGCCGAATCGAAAGTTCAACGAATTCACTCGACATCAAAGTTAAAATTGTTAAATGTCACTGTCAATAATGCCATTTTTTTGATTTTTGTTGAAGCGTGGGTTTTTGATTTTGCATTTATTTTTGATTTATTAATATTTTTTAGTTAGTATATAGTATTTTCTTTGTTTCTAAGTTAGTGTATTTGTGTTTTCCCGACTTTAAAATCGTTATTCTATATTCTTCTTCTTCTTCGTCTTCGTTTTTCGAAACTAGTGATGGTCTTGGTGTGTCATGTTTCTTCTTTTTTAATCGTTTACCGTAAAGCAAATCAGTACCGTCCCAGTGACGTATCTGTATTAAAAGTTGCATAAAATCTCAAATCTTTTCTTATTATTTTTTATCTATTTTAAGCAATTTTAGTAATACTATTTACAAGAACATGAAGTAATGATTTTTGCGTGGAACATGATGGTGACGGTGACCTACGAGCATTTGTTATAAATCAAAAATGTTTATAATGTTTCCTATTAATCATTCTTTCATGTTCGTGCAAATTGTATTATTAAAACTATTTACTTTGTAATGTATTTCTGTTTCTATTACAATTTCATTTTGTCGAAACATTTTCTTTTCAAAATTGTATGAATCTGTCAAATTTTACGACAGCGGCCTACTCGATTCCTTTTTTTCTCGAATAAACCGTCAAACATTTCTTATTTCGCATAAATCTCGCAAGTTTTACAAAATAAACCCCACAAACCTTATATCAGCAAAAAGCCCTTAAAAATGACATGCAATAATTTAATAAAATACAGGGTGATGCAATTGAAAAAGTCGAGTTATTGCTATTTGTAATTTGTCATTTTCAAAAAATCGTAGTAGGCGATAGAACATCGATTCCGAGTTCGTCTACATCTCAAAAGATGCGCTAAAGCTTAAGGAATCGACTGGAAAAAAGTTGATTAAGTTGTCTTGAACAGTTCTGAAATTTTTTGTGGATCTCTGCACAACGCTATTTTGACACATAAATTGATATAAGTCAAAAACTATTGCAAATAAGTCGAAGAAACCTAGGAGCGTTATATCGGCAATTTAATGGCGAATCTGAATATGTAACATAAATGGAGGGTTGCCATTTGAAAAAACAGAACTTAGTTGTGTATCTTATTTGGGACATCCTGTATATAAATAGAAATATTTTTAGAATGTGTCTCATTGTCGGTCCTATCGTTCAAACAAAAATATCAAATTGATAGCTTGCGTAGAAAAAAGTTATGGAGCATGCACGCACCCCTGGGTCACCCTGTATCATACTACCCCGTACGAAAACATAATTTCGCCTGCATAAAAAACATTTCGCCTCTATACAGTTAGACAATAAGGTTCATCTAAACGTACGCGGAAACAAACACGTTAGAGAAATGTACAGTTAGCATCAAAAGAATCTCAGAAACAATATCATTGGCTGAAAACAATCGAACCATACTGCGTCATAACGGATTACGTGCATTTTAAGGCATAGCAACAAACACATGTGATCTCTTCTTTAAGAGTATTAGAATCAGTCTTCAATTAGAGCTCAATTAAGCTCCATCGGCACAAGATGTAAATAATTTCTTTTACACCGTTCGTGTTTTGTAAAACAACGCAAAAGTAGTTTTTGATTGGGTTCATAAGAATAATTTGAACCATTTACCATAAATGTACTAAGTTTAAATTGTTATATTTGTAATATTTCTTGTTAAAATTTAATACACAGTTCAGGAAAGTGTTGTGTGGTTTTTAAACCACCTTCGTCAATAGCAGGGACATCTATAGGGTGTCTTCTACAAAGAGATATACAGTCCACTGAACAAATTTCTCATTTAAGTACAATTAAACGGGAACAGGGACATCTATAGGGTGTCTTCTTCAAAGTCTGGGTTGCCAATATCCAGAGTGCCTGTACAAACCCAGAACAGTAATCGTTTAACAAGAATTATTTCGGCATATTGTTGCGGTTTGTGTCCTTCTCAATTATTTATCAAGGTGGACGAAAGAAAACAAATTTCTCGCTTTTCTTAAATCGCCGACTTTTCGAGAAAGATCTAAAATAAAAATTGAAACGTCGGCAATTAAGGAAAAGCGAGAAGTTTGTTTTTTTTATCCTATACCTGCTATCCACCTTGATAAACAAATATTATTGTTGCAAATCAAAAAATATTGACCAGGCTAGACGAAAATTTTTATATTGTTCGTAGATTTACGTATGGAGAAATTTCTTAAAATAATAAAGTGTTGTATGTTGAAGGAAGGGAACTTTAACGAATAATTAAGGGTACTTTAGGGAACCATTTATTAAGCAACCCCTAAATCGTAACGACGGATATAGATCAGTCGCTGAAAGTTAAGTGGTTCAATCGCTGAATTGATTGTTTTCCATAGTTTCGTCAGGCGGAAAACGCGTGTGGTGGAACCTGGTTGGTTAGAGTTTGAATAGTTGGCACTCACATTACATGACAAAAGATAATCGATTGGGAAACTAGCATTATGACATTACAATGGGAGTTTTTTTTGCAGAGGTGAAGGAAAACCCTTTATGGCGAAGTTATGAGCCTAAAATCTCAAGGTCTACTGTGAGACTCTCCTTTCAAGGCATACTCACTAAAAAACTTCATCCCCTGGTTGGGTCCGTCTGACCGAAGCCTCTGGTGACACTTAGGCCTGTCGGCCCATTGTATCTTCCCTCTCTGTTTACAATACCCAGTCCAGAGTACGTTAGTGCCCTGTACAAGCTTGTAAAGGTCCTGTACTAAGTGGGAGTTGTATAGTTCTGGGTCACCTATTGGCTGCCCAAAGATTTGCTGTCTTTTGCGGTCCAGTGCCTCGCATCTACACATTATATGTGTCACTTATTCCTTACCGCACAGTCTGCAGGTAAGGTCACCATTGTACAGTCCCATCTTGTTGAGGTGCCCCTTAACTGGCGCATGGCCAGTAAGGAGTCCCGTAACTATTTTCAGTTGGCTCCTGTTCATCTTTAACAGATCTGCCGCTCTTTTGTGGCACGGTCCTTTGATGTATTCTTTCTCGGGACGTTTTCCCAGTAATTTTTGTGTTTGTCCCAGATCCAGTTTATTATAGACACTCTTGCTGTACGCTTTGGTACCTCTAGTGTCCGCCTTTGGTTTGGGGGGTTTTCCGAGCCTCTTCTTGCGAGTTCGTCTGCTTTCTCGTTACCTACAATTCCCTGAGTCCCGGCACTCATATCAGTTTGACGTGATTACGATCTGCCAGCGATCTCAGTTCCTCTTTGGAGTCCAATACTTACAATGGGAGTAGTCTTGAAATAGTTTTCAAGTAAGAAGGCGAAACAAATTACTTTACCTCGAAATACAAAAGAATTTATTTAACTAGTTACTTATAATAAAATAATTTGATATACAAATGTATAGTTTAAAATTAAACTGCTTAACAGGACTCTACTACATTTTTAAATAAACTGGAAAAATATACTTACATAAAATGATTAGTTGCTTTATCACCAAGGAGGTTCATCAAATGACTTTTACAAAAATCATAGACAGGCAATTCTATTGCTGCTATCACCGCTGCTCTTTGAGCAGTGGGATTAACTCCCTAAAAAAAATATTCGAAATATAAATTTGATCAAATAATAATAAAAAATAATTTTGTCAAAGAGCTCAGATTTGGCCGGATATTTTTCATAAGTTTGACGCAGAGTATTTACTTTCATTGGAAATTTGCCTATATGAAAGTAAAATACGAAAAATCAAACTTACAAAAAATATCCTGCCCAAAATCTGAGCTCGAGCTGGTATTTGATAAGACAATTCCATGAATTTAAAGTATTTAAACTGACGTGACACATAAATAAATAACAAATACACGTCGTTAACCGGGCAACGTGGTATATTTTCTCTTCCTTCCTCATAGGGTAAATATCCGATAACAAACTACAATTCAGTGGAATTGTCAGTTATAACATTGTAAAGTTATAGTGAATACTCGTATACATCATTTTATTACAGGACTTTTCCCAAAACGTAAAAATGTCAACAAGAAATTTAAATTTTCATATTTTCGCACCAAGCGGCTACAGCTATTTCTGTTGGCCTGTATGTGCATTGAAGTTTTGGAAATAAAACAATTTTATTTAACATGAAATTGAATAATGAACATTAAAAATTTTGATAAAATTTAAACAAGTATTTTAACTTATACGGTCATTTAGGTGAATTTATGTTAAGTTGGAGGTATCTAAAATTAACGAAAAATGTTATGTTTGGACAGTAAATAGTCGGAAAATAAAAATAACCAGCGAAAGGAACTGAGATAAAAAACTAGAAAATGACATTGAAAATATCTCAGATTAAAATATACTATTTCCTCTTACAAGCGATTCAACTCTGTCTGAACATTTAATTATCATTAGAATTATTCTTTATATTATATTGCTTACAGTTTCAATGCCAAAAAAAAATAATCGTAGCATCCGAATCTGATATTTGTTTCATATTTAATTTAGGACTACTAAGTTTTCATTTAATTAGACATTCTAAGCACGAGTACGCTTAAGGAACAAATCGTAAATTATTTAATGTTTATCAAATTTTCATTGTATTAAATCAAACGGAATGCCTTAGAAAATGTAATTATGATTAATTAACTATGGATATTTGAAAAATCAATTGTAAAAATGCTGTAATAAATACTAAAGTTATGAGAAATTGTATCGTAAAATTTCAAGAATTTATATAATGAAAAATAAAACCAGTTGAGAATGCTCTTCTAGCATTGCCATATACCGAACAAATTGTAATGAAATTTTAGATTGACAGTTCTTCTAATCAACACAGCCCCAGTCATTGTTACCAAAATCGTCATTCACTGTGTGTCTACTTTAAATTCAAATTTTAAACTTAAAAATTTTCATATTTTGGACGCCATTTTGAAGGTGTTCCCGAAGAGGTACGGTGGGGTACATCAAACCCTAGGTTTACTTTTTGATGTTCTATCAAAATCTGAAGTCAGAAATTAAAAATTCATAAACACAAAAAATCAACACACAGAACGAATTCAGATACCTAACTTTGTTCGGTGAACATAGAAAGTATTATTTTGACTTTTTTAAAAACATAAAGACCGTCTTCCGTATTTTATTTGAATGACTGAAAATTGACCAAATATCGATAATTCGTAGAATTTCTAGATATTCAGCAATATGTTACTGTTTAGATATTTACGAGCATTTCTAACAAAAGCTAGTAGTGGAGTAGATCTGATTTTGAAAACGAAGTTGCTCTTTTCGAAAAAAAATTTTGTGATTTCATAGATTCGAGGTCCCTCTTTCACGTGATCACTATATCAAAGCTAAGGGAGGTGTGGAGGTGGGTAAATTAACATGTAAAGATATGGAAAATCGGTTTTTTTCACGTAGCTCGCTGAGTTTTATTCGGATCGAAACGACTTCTATATATAAACTAAAGTGCTGGCGAAAACGCATAATTTGAATTTTAAACCGTCCAAATCGGTCCAGCGGTTCTCGAGATATTGCAATTTGAAAGTATATGGATTTTTGCCGCGGCGAGAACACACCTAGAGCCGTGTTCGCGTTTTTCGCATGGAAGAAAGTGACGTAGAGACTTTATTTTTTTTTTCCTCCGAAAGATTGTCGTTACCCAAGCGTTGTGTCCAAATTTCAACCCGCTTTCTGAGTTGTGCGAGTTTGGAATTTTATTTATTGAATCCGAAAAGCCTAACTGATGAAGCCGGAAGGCAGAAACCGGTCTTAGGATGTCGAATCTGATAAATTAAATTCATTACTCGTTTACTAGCTATGTATTAATATGTTGTGTTAGTTGTTGTCCCAGTGACTATTTTATTAGTTACATTTCTATATTGTATGTTTCCCTATTATAGATAACAAACTTTATTTTTTATGTACTACAAACGTATATATGTATATAGTGGTCAATAAATGCTATCTATCTATAATAATTGCTCGAAGTGACCTCCGTTTTGTCAACTCAAATTTTAATTATTTCTCAGGTTGGCATTTTTTTTTATATTTTATAACATGAAATTACCAAAATATTTCAATCTACGTTGATAGTTTTACTAGTAGAATTTGAGGAGGAATTTTTTTTATTTTTTCAAAATAGAGAGTGTTGTTTTAAGGTATTACAAATTTGTCAATTTTTTACTAAGCCGGACCTGGATAACAAATTGTATTTATGCAATATTCATTTTACAATCGACACAGAAAACGTCTACCGAATATTAAAAAAAGAAGAGAGTGACATCTTGACTAGAATCAGTCAAAATTTATTGTCAATACTCTCTTCTAACCATAGATGGTAGCACATCTAAAAACAAAGTCATGTTTATCCGTTTGGAAGTTCCAAATATTGTTATGGTTAGTGGGTGCATCTATATAATATTGAGTTATTTTAAATTTAGGATAAACCTGCGTTTCTCATTGAGTCTTAAAGATAAGAAATAACTCGATAAAAATTGTCCTTGTTTTGCTGTAAAGGTTTATCCAAATTTTTTAATAATTTTGTATTAAAAACAGAGAATATAGTCATTTATGCAAAAGACACTTTACACACAAATGTTCATTATTTTCTTTATCAAATTAAATTGAAACATCAAAAAATATTGAGCTGTTATAGTTTTAAATACAGGGCCACCAAGGCATACGGGATTGCGTTTGGCTTAATTCGGATATAGAGTTTGACATTTGTCAGTTTTAAAGAGATTTATGGATTTTTAAGTATTTGGGTGTTCAAAAACGGATGTTGTGTGTGTGAATAAACGAATAAACAGGTTAGTTTACAAATAAATTTTGAAATTTGGGTATTAACATAGATTTACAATACATTTTAGTATAATAATAATTGATAATACTAAATAAAAGTTGTTCAATGTTTATATTTGACATTTCAAAAAATGTAAACACAGTTTAATCAAAAAACAAAGACGAAGAGGCGGTTTTTATCGATTAAATTTTTGGTTTTCACGAAAACGGCTTTATTTGGAAAAACCATGAAAACAAACTGATTGATAAAATCACGAGTCCGCAGAATCAGTTTGTTTGAGTCGTATTGCTTGAAATAGAGGCGTTTGAGTATGGAAACCGAAAATTTAATCTATAAAATTTGACAGGACGAGTGGTATTTTGAAAGTTTATTTTTTTAATTTTGAATTTATGGATGGAGCTGTATTGTATGTTAAGATACATGAATAAAAACAGTTAGTTTACAAATATATTTTGAAATTTGGATATTAACATAGATTTGCAATAATACATTTTAGTATAATAATAATTGATAATACTAAATAAAAGTTGTTAAATGTTTATACTTGACATTTCAAAAAAGGTAAACAATAGTTTAATCAAAAAACAAAAACGAAGAGGCGGTTTTATCAGTATAAAACTCAATGATTGGTTAGGATCCTGAGCTGTTATTGGCTGAAACCACAAAATCTGACTGTTTTGACAGATGAAAAAATAATCATAAATTATCCACCCTAAGTCATCAGTATTGTTTTAAATATAAGTTGTGTGGCTATGACATAATTTGTTAAAACAAGATAAAAAACAGTGGTGTGCTTTGACGGGATATAACAAAAATATTAATTTAGGATATCGTTTATATAATTAAATTTTTTTATTGATCCTTTATTCCTGATTTAAAAAACGTTACCTGTTTTCGAGTTATTAAACGTCAAATATCTTAAGTTAAGCTAGTTACTGTAAATATGGAAAAGTTACCATATCTATATAACTATTAGATTTAATTCTGCCGAAATCAAATAAGAATTTAAGGTACTTACCCTCCACAATCCTGAGATTCCTTCATGAGTGTAAACATCTCTAAAACAATTCATAAGTCCAACATTAGTATTTCCAGTAGTTCCAGCAATTTGCATGCGAACTTTCAATACATCCGTTGGGTTAGCAATTGCACTCGAAACAGCCCCCGCTATAATAGCACAGCCAACATTTACAGTAACACTTTCTTTACCATTGTTGTAAGTAACAAGAATTCGTTTTAAGGTATAGTACGTTCCAAATTTAATGGTGCCGTAAGTCGCTTGTCGTAATACTGCAGGCCAAATTCTAAAAAAAATATTTAAGATTTATAACTCACAATTTTTTTTTAATTGAATTTTACAGTTTAGGGAAACAGAAAACTATTTTATGAATCAAACTATTATCCATTACTCAAAATGGTCCAATATTTGAAGAAAAAACAAATCTGTCATTGGCATAACCGTTGTCGGTATAATAATAATAATAATATACGCCCTGCAATTAATTCACTCCCTTACGAGTGAACCCCAGAAGCCCTGCAGCTTGTGCGGGGGAGGGACGGCTATTATTATTTGCCGTGGCGCTCTGGGGCGACTTACTGATGATTGATGGCGCATTTGCTTTACAGTTGTGGGAAAACCCAGAAAAACCACGCAACACCATCATCGACAACGATGGACTCCCCCAGGATTTTAAATCTTTGCAGCGTAAACTAACATCAAAGTAATTAATGTTAAATACGCTACAAATCATAAAGGTATATAGTCAATCAACCTTATGGACTTAAAAATAAACGTATTTTGGAGCGTTGGTCCAAACGTATAGATGTATTTCGTCGTTTTTGGTCCTATCGTAGGAGGGGGAAAATGATTAAATAAGTTGGATGTAGAAAGATATCTATCTCTATTTTTAAGTTGATTCAGCAGTGTTTTAAAGATTCTCGATCATAGATGTCGCAAATCCTCAAGGAACTCATTTTTATTCTTTCCTTTATACTAAGATTTCTTAGGAAGCCATTGTCCACTTTAAAATGCTTTTTTTTTTTTTTGCGTACATTTTAGGCAAAGATACTCGGCGCGCGTATAGTTTTCGAATTCGCTTTCTTATTTTTTAATAATTTTATACAGGGTAGGCCAAATCTCTGTCGTCGGAGGATTACTGAGTGCACATTTTGAAAATACTTTTGATTATACAGGGTGTTCTAAAAACTCGTGGCAACACAAACTTACATTTTTTTAAATGGAACATACTATATTTTATTCAAGAACCGAACAGATCTCACCGAGGGTGTTTCAAAAAGATATGGCCAATTATTAGCAAAAATGACCCCATCTTTAACACTCTGTAAAACAGTAAATCAAAATAAATCAACAGGTCTTTGTATTCAAATGTTATTCTCATATCGTGGACTGTGCTCACTATTAATTACTTTTCTTTATCTGTGGCTTCTTGAATACAGGGTGAAACAGAACTCAAATCAAGCAATATCACAAAATTTTCAAATGGATCGCCCTATAAGTCTTTTTACAATTTGTTATTACAATGAATAATCTTTCAAACGATATAGTATAGTTAGGGTATAAGTTAATGGAAAACTGTAAATATTTTGTGATAAAGGAAAAATTATTATTAAAGGGTAATTTTTTTTCTTTTTTTGCCGTTTGGGGGGTGGAGTCGACTCGAAAACGGGAGATAATGCGGGTTTTCTCTATAGCGCAATTTGGGGGCGTCAAAATATATTTGTATTTTTCAAGGTTTTTTATAGCTTGTCAAAAAAATTAACCAGTAAATCAAAATATTTTGGAAATAATAATGGAAATTCATATTGATTTAATGTATGTGCACATACAGAGCCTACAGGTCTAGATGCATTATGTCTTTTTGTTAAATGAAATGATTGTTATTATTATTAAAGGTCGCCTAGAACTTTTTCTTTCTCTATAATGAAAATACCAGTAAGGAACTTTGTGTCGAACGAATGATCATTTTTCCTTATTTAGATTACAAAAGCAATCAATATTTTTGGAATAAAGGAAATTTTTTGGAATTATACCAAATATACCTAGATTTAATATGAATGACTTAAGTGATATAATTTAATTTCACAATATCTTCAAGGGCTGTTATGAAAATAAAATCTTTTTTATATAAAACAAATTGTGTGATTCTCATATCGTTGACTGTGCTCACTATTAATTACTTTTCTTTATCTGTGGCTTCTTGAATACAGGGTGAAACAGAACTCAAATCAAGCAATATCACAAAATTTTCAAATGGATCGCCCTATAAGTCTTTTTACAATTTGTTAGTACAATGAATAATCTTTCAAACGATATAGTATAGTTAGGGTATAAGTTAATGGAAAACTGTAAATATTTTGTGATAAAGGAAAAATTATTATTAAAGGGTAATTTTTTTTCTTTTTTTGCCGTTTGGGGGGTGGAGTCGACTCGAAAACGGGAGGTAATGCGGGTTTTCTCGATTATAGCGCAATTTGGGGGCGTCAAAATATATTTGTATTTTTCAAGGTTTTTTTCCGGCTCACAGAATGGACTAATAATTTCGAATATTATATATATATATATATATATATATATATATATATTATATAAAGGTATGCGATCCTCTAGTGGTAACAGTAAAAAATAATAGACACATCCAAAATTACGATTACAATTTGTAGAATATTCTAATGCCTTAGAAAACCTAAAATATACAGTACGTTTCATGTAAAAATTTAATACCATATAATTTGTGTACGTAAAATACATGATTTTTCCGTTATCACAAAATATTTACAGTTTTCCATTAACTTATACCCTATCTATAATATATCGTTTGAAAGATTATTAATTGTACTAACAAATTGTAAAAAGACTTACAGGGTGATCCATTTGAAAATTTTGAGATATTGCTTGTTTCACCCTATATTAAAGAAGCCACAGATGAAGAAAGTAATTAATAGTGAGCACAGCCAACGATATGAGAGTGACATTTGAATACAAAGACCTCTTGATTTATTTTGATTTACTGTTTTACAGAGTGTTAAAGATGGGGTCATTTTCTCTAATAGTTGGCCATATCTTTTTGAAACACCCTTATAATGTATTAACATGCTATATTTTTTAACGCTCTCGGTGAGATCTTTTCGATTTTTGAATAAAATATAGTATGTTCCATTTAAAAAAATGTAAATTTTCCGCTCTTTCACGTGGTGCTATTAGTTTTTGGAAATTTTTATTTTTTTTCGAGGTATAATGAAAAAAACCAAATTTTCGATTTGATTTCGAAATTGTGAACTTAGTATACACTTTAAGACAGCAAAGATTTTTTATCATTTTCTACACCCTTTCAAGTATCTAAGTGCCAAGTTTCATCGATATCACATTTTGTGAGAGGTCAAAGCCTCTGACAACTGGGCTATAACAAATTAAATCAAACATTGTTTAAACTATGTCAGATAATAGCTATTTATATTACAAGTACATAAACAAGGGCTTTATTGAACGAATGATGAGTCAACTCTTTAATAATGTAGGTTTCATATATTTTGTTAAAAATGAAATCACATTTTGTTTTTCTGTCAAACTACTACAAAGTATTTAGATAATATTAATTATTCATTTAACATTTATACGAAGACAACTTTTAGGTTCCCTGCCAATATTGAAAGGTGAAATATTTAGTACTCCTTGTTAGGATTTGAGGAAGTGAAGGTCCTACCTAAATATGCTTTTTCTCTTGTAGGTAGGTTCGACAAGAATAAAACGGTTTACATATTTTTCAGGATTTATCTAAACGTCGAAGATTACGACTACACCAACATTTTTTTATTTCAGGATGAGACAATCCATCAGTGTTTAATGTAGGTACTTGTCACAATTCTTTTCAAATGATAAATGGTGTATTAATGATAAACTGTCTCTTTCTAGTTATAGTGGTAGTTCTAATCCTAGTATCCCCTCTACCGTGAAGAGACTTAAATGTCGAGAACACAGCCCTAATACCAGAGACGGGTAACTTAATAGGAAAAATTGTTCGGCAGCCCATATAAATTTTATATGTAACTTTCTTTCTCTATTACAATAATCTGGACATACATCTATCTTCGTTCTTCAGGAGGGAGGCAGCCGTTGAGGTCGCTGGTGTTGCATATTTTGTGATTGACGTTTGACGTTTTCGCCAGTGACAAACGTTGACACAACGGAAGAATCCATTTTGTTTTGGTTTTATGATTTCGTTTATTTCTCTGTGTGTGATATTGTTGAGTAATTTTAGTTTGTATAGTGATGATTGTAAGACTTTTAAAAACAATGGTGTTTAATTTTCAGATAATTAAACATGTAAACTCATATTCGTTTACTAATTCAACCGGCAACGCCGCACCAAAATACGTTGGCGAGCGGCATCGAACCCGGAAGCGGTTTCATCAAAGACAATTTTTTGCTCTATTTCATAATGATGGTATCAAGCCGTAAATTTAACCGTCGCGTCTAGACAATAGAAAAAACCTTACACTTGTTTACGCGGCTCTCGCTAAAGAATCTTTCGAGAAGGTGTTGCGCAATCCGAAAAGAAAGATCTTGAAGCGACGGAGGTTCGTCGAATTTGATTTCAGTGTGTCTCTAGCTGCCAACAGGCTAGGACCCTCCAGTGTCTAATTATCACTCATGCAAAACATACGCAAATCAATATTTTCTGAATAATGTGGTCATTTCTTTAAATTAACTATAATACTTTGTTCACGATTACTAGTTTAATGTAATCTTTGTTACGTTGTTGTTTTTTTGTTCATTTATTTATTTAACAAGTCTAATAAATGGTTAAATAAAAGTGTCCATGGTTTTTGTTGGATGACGTTGAGAAAGTAAACCTACTAGAGCACATTTCTTCAATCTAAAAGTACAGCCCACGAAATTCGAACTACGATGCAGTTTAAAAAGGCGGTAACACATTGTTGGCCGTCCTGGGAAACTGGCACAACATAGGGCTTATTCCAGAGCCCTCAACAAATGGTGAATTCTAGCTTAATTTGTGGTTGCAGTAACGTCGAAGATTTTAATTCATATTTGTGCAACATGTGGTGCCAAAGTCTGGATGTAACCTATCCAAACATTAATATGAGGAACTACACAATCTGCAGAAATCATTTTAGTAGAAATAATTATACTAACGAAATTGATTGGAAATTAAAACCAAACGCTGTATCACTGAAATTGAAACACAACACTGTAAATGTAGTGGAAGAGGGCGGAATTAAAGTCCAGTGCTCTACAGCTGAGCCACCAACCCCCCATTATTTTGTATTATTATTGGTGTAGTTTGTTATTCTGTATCTTAAACAATACAATTTATAGAAAGCAAAAAGAGTTTGGTGTATCATTTTTCTAAGTTTAAATATTAATAATCTTGTGTAATTTGTGTTTCTTTGGCAAAATTTACAGGAGCAATAAAAACGTTATTTTCACTACACATATTGAACTGTAATTTTAACATTTTTCAATTTTGTAGTAAATGACAGTTTTTATTGTCCTGTAAATTTTGTATAGAAACATGATTTATTTCTAATATATACATTTTTGGGTCGAGTATAATTTTAAATTTTCCCGCCAACGATGAATGGATACTCACAGCAGTAAGAGGCCTTGAGAAAAGAAGAATATTGACTAGAGCGCCCTCTCCTACTGCCTACCGTTTACAATCGCCCAAACAACTTTTATCGAACAAGAATAATACATTGAGTTGTCCGTCTCATAAGTTGTCTCTGCTAATACAGTTTCAACGACAAACTTAACACATACTTGTTTTCGTCAGTTATTCACAAAAGCCAAAGTTCTATTAATTACAGAGAATTAAGATTTTATGAGCAAATATTCCAATTTTTTTTTGTTTTATTTTCAGTTCAAAATTATAGTACTTTTTTTATAAATAAAGATTTTATATTTCCATTAAAAATTATTACCATATTGTTCTTGTATAATTTTCAGATCAATATGCACAAAATACTATTTTTTTAATTTCACATTTTATGACAATTCCACAAATAATTCTATAATTTATAGCAGAGCACTGCAGACTTTATAATTATGCACTTTACGATTACTCATTTGATCAAATAAATATAATTTTCATTAGTATTGTAAATTTCCTATGTAACCGACATGGTAAAATTAAAATCGTTAAAAAAATAAATATATTGTGTCATTTCCCTCTGTAACGGTACGCCCATGCTTCGCAGCATAAATTGGACGCTACGTTCTAACTTGTTATATATCTCTCTCATTTCATCCTTGGGCACCTAATATTTGAAACTTATGAATGATTTGTTGGGGATGTGAATTTATCTCAGGGCGGTTAAGTTTTCAAAATAATTTAATTTAAAAGTGGTGCCATTTACAATGCACTTGGAAAGCAGTGAAACAGGGTTCGATGGTTAGCGTAAATGGGGTTGTTGTAACACAAATTTTGAGACGGTCACTAGCTGGTTAACTACTCAAAAGTTTACTATCCGATTTCGGTAGTTTAACCTGTGGGGGATGAAACGTTAAAAAAATTCTTGTTCTATAAATTTGCTGTCATTGTTTGGGATTATTTTTTGGTTATATTTTATAATAACAGATAACCAAGATTTTCAAGAATTATATATTTAAATAAAATGTTTCCAAGACGAGCCAGGATTTTCAGGGAAAGAGAAAATCATTTTTTAAAACGGAATGACAATGAGTTTAGGGATAGATTCAGACTATCAGAAGACACTGTGATTCACATTATTGAGAAAATTAGAGAATGTATATATATCATACAGTAGATAAGAGTATGTACTGCTTATATAATTTATTTTATCATAATGGTAAATGTATATGCTTTTTAGATTTAATGCTGTAACTCCTGAAGGGAAAGTTTTAATAACTTTAAGATTCTTAGCAACAGGATGTATTCTTCAAACAATTGTGGTCGCTTGTGATGTTCTTCACAATATAGCTTGTCAAAAAAATTAACCAGTAAATCAAAATATTTTGGAAATAATAATGGAAATTCATATTGATTTAATGTATGTGCTCATACAGACCCTATAGGTATAGATGCATTATGTCTTTTTGTTAAATGAAATGATTGTTATTATTATTAAAGGTCGCCTAGAACTTTTTCTTTCTCTATAATGAAAATACCAGTAAGGAACTTTATGTCGAACGAATGATCATTTTTCCTTATTTAGATTACAAAAGCAATCAATATTTTTGGAATAAAGGAAATTTTTTGGAATTATATCTTCAAGGGCTGTTATAAAAAAGTAAAATCTTTTTTATATAAAACAAATTGTGTGATTGACTATATAACTAATTTGTAATATTTTTATTTTTATTTTAATGTGAGCTTTTAATTTTTATAAATATTTTTTTTTTAAGTATTATAGGGCTATTCATATTTAAGACATATATTATTAAGTATGAAGAACTGTTAATTTTGTTAAAAAAAAAAACAAAATACATTGTAATTCATTTCGGAAGCTCATAGTGGTTTGTATTTTAATTTCTCTCTCTTTCCACTGGATTAAAACCACTTAGTTGTTAAAAAAGTTTTTTAACAACTAAGTGGTTTTAATCCAGTGGAAAGAGAGAGAAAATACATTGTCTATTTAGCTACTTAAGGATGTCTCAACGATTAGAGCAGTTCCTCCTTTATTTAAAAAAGATTGTTTTTAAATTAGATGTTTTAATATAATGTTCCTCCTCCATCGTTTTTATTTTTTCATCATGAATTTCATTTTTATGTTGTATTTCTTGGTTGTGTTTTTCTTCAGCCTATCTTATTCACTACCATTACAGCCGTCACAGCACTAATATTGTTGGGATTTTTATTTTTAAGTCATTGGTGCCATCCTAAATACATTGGTAACCTGACTATTCGCTTCTCGTCCTAACTGATACGCCCTCTGGTGAAAACTGCGAAAACTGAGCTAAGGAGTAGTTTTGACATTTTGGGTTATTTCTTTAGCGTTGTTAAGTAATTTTCATAGTGTTTTTACAAATAATTTTGATTTGTTGATCTTTTTTATAATGAGTAAACATTATTGTTGTGTACCTAAGTGTTCATCATGGGGAAAAAAACCCTGAACTAAGTTTTCATTCGTTTCCAAAAGCAGGAACGTCCAAAGTTTTTTTTGAAACCAAACTTGGCAATAGAGAATTAGTGGATAGGAAAAGATTGTGGATGACAACATTAAAAATTGGCAAGAAAGTTTCAAATACGATGAGAGTGTGTTCTCTACATTTTACTGAAAGTATTTAATTATTATTTACCACTTTGCTTTGATTTATTATTTACAGTTAGAGTAAAACGGAGAACATTAAAGCCTCATGCTATTCCTAGCAGAAATTTGAAAACATCTAGAAGAATTCAGACAGGTGATGAAACAATTTCAAGTGATATTCAAAATGAAATAGTGCAAGTGTCTCTGCCTTATGAAAATATGCTTGTTGTTGAAGGCCAGAAAGGTAGGGAAGCAGCAGAAACCTTAATTGCCCTACTTAACTTTACAAGAACATAAGAGGTTCTCCATTTTTACAGTGTTAGAAATACATAATTTCCCAGTAATTTCATGTGGATTAGATTCCAATGCACTCGTTTGTATACACAAACCATATATTTCTATCCACTCATAAGTTTCTATGGTCTTTCCCGCTAAAATAAGATGTCCTGCATTCAGGATATTTTCACCTTCAACTACAGATTTAGAATTAGCCGACCCGCCCAAATAGTTCATGTACTCTAAAATGCTTAACTTCATTTCTAAAAAATAATGGAAACAATAATTTGAGACTAAAATGTATTTGAGTAAAACTCCTGACTACTACTCACCTAAATACAACTGGAAATATCACACTTTAAAAGATATAAAATAAATGTTTATGTATAGTTTATAAAATAAAATGAATGTCACACTAAACACTAGACAAAAACAATACGCAATTTACACCTAGAAATAATTCAAAAAAACAAAACTGATACCAAATAAACAACTTAAATATATATGAAATATCCCATAAGAAAGCACGAAGTAAACAAACTACTACTCCTTAGCACAGTTCCAATTTCACCGCATGAGCGCTGCAATCTTAATCCGAGTTACCTATTGGTTGATAATTCGTGTTACAACGAAAAATGACATAACCACTGATTGAAGGTTAACCGTAGTTTAACCACAGTAGATACAGTAGTTCCACTTAGCGTCGGCACCTTTGATATTGGTGTCCAGCAGTTTCATTTTTTATATTCGCACTGGTATTGACACTATTGACAGTAATGACATTTCTCCCCGCCACGATCCCTAACAATGCTCATATATACACTGCTCGCTAAAATTCAGGCTATGCAAATAAGGTTGGAAACATGGAAAAGTAGTAAAAATTAATTATGCAGTATTCAATGATGTAAAATTCATTTAATCGGATGCACCCGAGATAAAAAAAAATGTTTGGTGATTCTTACGTATTTTTGTCTCCTGAACACGAATTTGAAGTCAAAAAGCGGAGGTCTCGAATGCTTTTTGAGATATAGGCCCGAAAAGTATGAAAACTTGTTTCCAATCTCACGATTATCTTTATTGCCACACTTATATTAACTTCATATGTACGTTTATTAGTACAAATTTGAACCATTTCTAGTCGAGTTGAGATTTGGCATATATTTTTATATGAACAAAAAATGAGTTTTATGATTATGGGTAGATGTTATTCAAACGTGGTTTAAAGGAGTTTTTGGGAATGGAGTTTCTGCCAAAATTCAATATGGCAAATACAAAATTCTGGTTGAGTTGTGTGCTTATTTTGTTTGATTCTGTTTAAAAAAGTTAATACAGCCATTCTATATTCGTTGTTAAAAAAAATGCAAGAGATTATTACGAAAATATTTATTTTTCCCATTTCAGTTGACATTTCACATTCCTAATATATAAGAAAGAAAATTATTGCATACAATGTACATAGTCAATACAATTTTTTTTAAGAAAACAAGAACCATTAATGCATGACACCTAATAAAAACATAGATAGATAGATTTTTATTAATATAAAATTACAAGAATTTTACACTCGTCACAAAACATTACAATTATTACAAGCTTAAAACTATAATTTACAATAACAATAACAGACAGACACCCACACAGCAAAGGATATTCCCAGAATATCCTCACAAGATACCTATGTTCTTTTTACAGAATATTCCTAAGCAAATATTCTGAGAACGATCATAGAATGTATTGGATATATTAAAATATTTAGCATATCTATAAAAAATATCTTCAGTTAGTAAAGAAGTTCAATATTGTTTCAGAAATTACTCACCTTGCATCATCTTTGGGAAACCTAAAAAAACTTAATTGGGGATTTTCCCTCGAATTGCTTCGACATACTACACAAATTGTACATGGTTTTTTAAGCACAACATCACCAACAACTGTAGACATTTCGCTTTTACTATTTCGCACAAAACAAACAGAAAACACCACCAAATAATACAAACGAAAACGAATGAAATAATAAATTGAGCAACACAATTAAAAATGTTTTCATATTGCAATGTTGCCAATGTGAATTGTTAAATTATCATAATTCGAGATGCTATTGTAGAATTGTCACAAAAATGATCACTTTTCAATGAAATAAGTGGAACATACATAGGGATTGACGCCTCATTGATAAAATATCCTAAAACCAGAATTTGATGAAATAAGAGACTACTTTATGAAATGTTTATAACACTTCTAATATATTACACAGTAGATTGGATGAAACTTTTTAAATCCCGCAACTATGGAAGAGTGCCGGTCGTTCTTAAACTCGTCGTTTGCGCATTAGCCAGGAGTCGCAACTCCTGGCTAATGCGCGTTGAAAACTTACAACCAGAAATTGGCCGAAGTGGAATTACTGTATCTACTGTGGTTTAACCACAGTAGATACAGTAGTTCCACTTAGCGTCGGCACCTTTGATATTGGTGTCCAGCAGTTTCATTTTTTATATTCGCACTGGTATTGACACTATTGACAGTAATGACATTTCTCCCCGCCACGATCCCTAACAATGCTCACATATACACTGCTTGATATATCAATTATTGATATAAACTGCTCGCTAAAATTCAGTCTATGCAAATAAGGTTGGAAACATGGAAAAGTAGTAAAAATTAATTATGCAGTATTCAATGATGTAAAATTCATTTAATCGGATGCACCCGAGATAAAAAAAAATGTTTGGTGATTCTTACGTATTTTTGTCTCCTGAACACGAATTTGAAGTCAAAAAGCGGAGGTCTCGAATGCTTTTTGAGGTATAGGCCCGAAAAGTATGAAAACTTGTTTCCAATCTCACGATTATCTTTATTGCCACACTTATATTAACTTCATATGTACGTTTATTAGTACAAATTTGAACCATTTCTAGTCGAGTTGAGATTTGGCATATATTTTTATATGAACAAAAAATGAGTTTTATGATTATGGGTAGATGTTATTCAAACGTGGTTTAAAGGAGTTTTTGGGAATGGAGTTTCTGCCAAAATTCAATATGGCAAATACAAAATTCTGGTTGAGTTGTGTGCTTATTTTGTTTGATTCTGTTTAAAAAAGTTAATACAGCCATTCTATATTCGTTGTTAAAAAAAATGCAAGAGATTATTACGAAAATATTTATTTTTCCCATTTCAGTTGACATTTCACATTCCTAATATATAAGAAAGAAAATTATTGCATACAATGTACATAGTCAATACAATTTTTTTTAAGAAAACAAGAACCATTAATGCATGACACCTAATAAAAACATAGATAGATAGATTTTTATTAATATAAAATTACAAGAATTTTACACTCGTCACAAAACATTACAATTATTACAAGCTTAAAACTATAATTTACAATAACAATAACAGACAGACACCCACACAGCAAAGGATATTCCCAGAATATCCTCACAAGATACCTATGTTCTTTTTACAGAATATTCCTAAGCAAATATTCTGAGAACGATCATAGAATGTATTGGATATATTAAAATATTTAGCATATCTATAAAAAATATCTTCAGTTAGTAAAGAAGTTCAATATTGTTTCAGAAATTACTCACCTTGCATCATCTTTGGGAAACCTAAAAAAACTTAATTGGGGATTTTCCCTCGAATTGCTTCGACATACTACACAAATTGTACATGGTTTTTTAAGCACAACATCACCAACAACTGTAGACATTTCGCTTTTACTATTTCGCACAAAACAAACAGAAAACACCACCAAATAATACAAACGAAAACGAATGAAATAATAAATTGAGCAACACAATTAAAAATGTTTTCATATTGCAATGTTGCCAATGTGAATTGTTAAATTATCATAATTCGAGATGCTATTGTAGAATTGTCACAAAAATGATCACTTTTCAATGAAATAAGTGGAACATACATAGGGATTGACGCCTCATTGATAAAATATCCTAAAACCAGAATTTGATGAAATAAGAGACTACTTTATGAAATGTTTATAACACTTCTAATATATTACACAGTAGATTGGATGAAACTTTTTAAATCCCGCAACTATGGAAGAGTGCCGGTCGTTCTTAAACTCGTCGTTTGCGCATTAGCCAGGAGTCGCAACTCCTGGCTAATGCGCGTTGAAAACTTACAACCAGAAATTGGCCGAAGTGGAATTACTGTATCTATTGTGGTTTAACCATTAGTTCCGTGACCACTTGGTTAACTAGATGGGTTACAACGCACCCTCACTTATCATTCTTTCATTTGGTTCGATTAGTAATTTATAATCATCGAATAGTCGGCATCGTACTATTCGATGGTTTTCATTCGATATAGTTTGCATCGAATTATATGAACAAACCCAATCTCCCCCCAATCATACCAACAAACAAACGAACAAACGAAAATGGACCCGCCTGCCTGCCATTATCAAAGAAGTCAAAGTCAAATGAATTAATTTTTAGTGATGGGCAGAATCGAATACTCGGTACTCGAATTCTTTTCAGAATCGAATACTAATCCGAGTACCGGGTATTCGAATTCTTTCAATACAATCGGACTTTTTCGGTCTTCTATTTCCGTAAGCGTAATGCGAATGGGAAGGGATTGGGTATTTGGAATATGAATATATCGCGCCACCGCTTTGATTCTGACAGTATTCGAATACACCGAGTACTCGGTTCGGGTATTCGAATACACCGATACTTTTCAGAATCGAATACTTCTCGATTCTTGGTATCCGAGTCCCCCATCACTATTAATTTTAGGAGTGTATTTCCCCGAGACACGAGATCAGTAAAGTTAGTTGTAGTTGTATCCTAATCCTTATCAGAAGAATACAAAATTTTATGAAATAGTCATAGATACACTAGGTTAGGTAAGTTAGGACACAATTTTGTATTTTCATTTGTGATATTTGGTACTTGTTTTAGGAGATTGATGGATAAATGTTGAATCTCCATTTTGTTCAAGATTAGCCTTTGATTTTTACTACAACGTGGCAACTCGAAATTAAAAAAAAATGTCTTTTATGGTTCCTGATGATTTTCTTGAAAATTATATTTGCAGTGAATGTAATAAGTTTCTTTCAGTGAAACCTATAAAAATATATCCCGACAAACAAATAAAGTGTGGTAGATGTGCAAAACAGGAGGATGCTACCGATTCGTTTTTCCAAATGTTTGCAGAAGTAGCACTGTTTAAATGTATAAATAGATTTGATGGATGTAGAGTATTATTAACTTCAGATCAAGTGGAAGTACATGAACAAAATTGTTTAAGTAAGAAATATCTTTGTCCTATTTGTCCCCAACTTACTGAAATACCTGTTTTTAAAATTATTCAACATTTCAAACAATATCATAGTAAAAATATTTTGCAAAAGCCTTATTTAAATTTGAATATCAGGGATACTATAGAATTCAAGAAAATATTCATGTTCAGATTAAAAGATTATTTGTTTTTTATTACTATTAAATCTGAAATGACTTCTGACAATATTTCTTTTGAAATATCCTTATTTGGAAAAGAAAGGATGAGAAATATGTTTCTAAAGCTTTTTATATGCAGTGGAGATAATGTTATAGAAACTAGTAAGAAATTATTACCCACTGAAGAAAATACACCAATTTTTGTTTTTCCAAGATCTGTTTTTGATAATATGCTGTTTGTAACGTTTGAGTTTAATTTAGGAAAACCATTAATTGGAAAAATTGAAAAAATTGAAAAAAATCATCAAAATAAGAATACAGATTTGTCTTTGCTCCCCCCTCAAAGAAAATTATACATTGAAAAAACTTTACCAAATATATATCAAGGAATAAAAATGTCTGAAAGTGGAGAAGTTACAAATGTAGTCACAATTATACCATTTTGTCTTTTGTGCTCAGAAGTATGCAACGTATCAACAAGAAATTGCCGTTGGTCTTTTTTAATTGAAAAAATTCAATATGTGTGTCCAAACTGCCTGATATATTTCTCAAGTGCACTTAAACATACTTTGAATGTTGATTCATTAAAATGTGATGTATATAAATATATTTTATATTTTTGTACTTGGAACTGTGACCTGCCTCTTTATAACAACGAATTACTGTTTCATGAAATCAGTTGTAACCTACAGCCTATACAACAATGCCCTGTTTTTTCTTGTAAATTTAATGGAAAACTATTTGAAATTAAACGTCATTTTGATATTGCTCATGAAGATGATAAAACTTCATTAAATTTTGGAGAAAGCGTTATTGAAAATGTTCAAGCTCACAATAATTATAATACTGTCAAGTATTTTTGGATAAACGGTTACTTTGTTTTAACAAATATTTCTGCTCCTTGTTCTTCTTCTTCTTCTTGTTCTAATACAGATTTTTGTCTTATTAACAAAATTACAACACGTTTTTGTAAGATTATGCCAGACAATTTTAATTTACTCAGTTTCTGTATTTCCGGACAAACAGCCATAATACCAGGAACTCCATGGAAATGCGATAATTCTTATTGTAAAAAATCAAATATAAACTATAAAATTTGTATTGTTCCAAAATGAAGTTTTTTAAAATTGAATTATTAATCACTTGTTTGACGATTGGAAAATTTAAAACCAACATAAAACATTGTACTTCAAATCTCTAGGAACTGTTACTTTTGTTTTCTTTTTAAATGTTTTCTAATTAATTTAGTATAATACTGAAAAATTATGTACATTCATCATTTTCTTTTATTTTTTCACTTTATTGAAATGTATTTGAATAGGCTGGTTCGACATTTTTCGTAATTTGATTATTTCAACTAAAATCTAAAGATTTTATAATTAAAAAATGATGACAAAAATTTAAAGTGTAAATTTTAAGATTTACGTCCGCTATAAGCATTATAAAACCAAAGATCAGTGCGAGGCTAGAAAACGTACCTGTGCGCGAGACGTCAGTAGTCCGTTCTAGACGCCAATGATTTCGTTAACTAAAGAACCCGAAACTGTTTTACAAACACTCCCGTCATACAGGGTGCGCCAATTATTTCCACTCGATCTCTAGCACCGAAACTAAAATGAAAATTAATTTGGTTTTTTTTAAATTGAACACCCTGTATACGATTATGTCTTCTGATTCTACTTAATATTAGATTTACGGTAGTTTTTTGTATTTGTAAATCCGACGCGGCGTTGACAAGTTATTCCTATTTTAAGCAGATTTAATGAAAAAACAGCACTTCAGAAATATTAGCACAAAAACCACATTTTTTAAAAAATTCCTCAAAAAAGCTACTATGATGTAAATGAAACATGCACCTATCACAATAATCACACAACATCTTCACCTGTTGCACAGGGTGTTTGCCGATGGCGTGCCAATAGTCTAGTTTTCAAATGGCAATAACTTAATTTTTTCAAATGGGACACCCTGTATATTTTTCTTCAGTTAGAAGCTCTCCCTAATACGCATTTAAAAAATTATAGGGTTCTGCACATCTAACTTTACTATTTACTTTAATAATTGACGTTAAGTGACAAACAACATATTTTACACAATTTTTAATAAGTACAAAATTTTACAAAGTTTAATCGTAAGAAAACTACAATAGTGAAAGTTAAAATTTATAGTAGGTGTTCAAAATGTCTTCCATTTTCATTTATACATTTTCTTGCCCTTTTTTTCATTGATTTACGCACATCTCTTAGCATTGCAGGGGTCACCTGTCTAAATGCTGCAGTAATTCTTTCTTTCATATTTTCTTTTGTGGTAACCTCTTCTTTGTAAACAATATTTTTAATAAAACCCCACAAGTAAAAAATCGCAAGGTGTAAGGCAAGGCGATCTAGTAGGCCAATTTATAGGTCCTCCCCTTCCTATCCAACGATCCTGAAATTCCCTATTTACATATTCCGTTGCGATAATTTTGAGGCACATTTTGCAATAAGTTGCGAAAATCATGTTCTAAAAAATCAAAAAATATAGCTCCATTTACAGTCCCATCAAAGAAATAGGGACCAATTACATAATCACCTATTATTCCCGCCCACACATTCAAAGACCATCGATACTGTGATGTGGTTCTAAATAAATGTTCATTGTGGTCCGAATAATAATGAAAGTTGTGTCTATTTACATAACCGTTCTTATGAAACGTGGCTTCATCGGAGAATAAAACTTTGTTTAAAAAGTTACGCTCTGTATTTATCTTGTTTATTAACCATCTACAGTATTCCACTATACGCGCGAAATCACGTGGTAACAATTCTTGGTGAAGCTGGATATGATAGGGGTGATATTTATTCTTTTTTATTATGCGTCTAATTGTGGTATTGGAAATATCTAACTGATTGCTTAATTGCCTTGTGCTTATATTGGGATCTTCAACTATCCTGATCATTACCTCATATTCGTTGTTAATAGTAACAGATGTAGTTTCACGTGAATGTTTTTCATACTTGACGGTTCCTGTTCTATCAAATCTATTCTTTAAATTCTCAAAAGTATCCTTTTGTGGATGACGTCTTTCTGGGTATCTTTGACGATAGCCAGAAACGCATTTTTTGGACATTCACCCAGTATCCATATCATAATCAATCTTTTCTTGAACACTATAATTCTTATTAAAATCCTTTTTTTATACACAATACCGATTAAATATAGTAGACGTGATACAATACAAAATTTTATGTTGACAATTAATGCCATAACAAAATATACCTACTGTCATTTTCATAGGTAACTTTATTTCTTATTAAAAATTGTGTAAAATATGTTGTTTGTCACTTAACGTCAATTATTAAAGTAAATAGTAAAGTTAGATGTGCAGAACCCTATATTTTTTTAATGCGTATTAGGGAGAGCTTCTAACTGAAGAAAAATATACAGGGTGTCCCATTTGAAAAAATTAGTTATTGCCATTTGAAAACTAGACTATTAGCACGCCATCGGCAAACACCCTGTGCAACAGGTGAAGATGTTGTGTGATTATTGTGATAGTTGCATGTTTCATTTACATCATAGTAGCTTTTTTGAGGAATTTTTTAAAAAATGTGGTTTTTGTGCTAATATTTCTGAAGTGCTGTTTTTTCATTAAATCTGCTTAAAATAGGAATAACTTGTCAACGCCGCGTCGGATTTACAAATACAAAAAACTACCGTAAATCTAATATTAAGTAGAATCAGAAGACATAATCGTATATAGGGTGTTCAATTTAAAAAAACCAAATTAATTTTCATTCCACAAAAATTAGCCACCCTGTATACAAAAAATCTTGTTGATATCTCTTTCAGTTTCGGTGCTAGAGATCGAGCGCACCCTGTATAATTTTGATGCTGTGATGCGTCCATATCGCAGTTCGTACAGGCTACTGACGTCACGCACAGGTACGTTTTCTAGCTTCGCGTTGATCCTTGGTTTTGTAATGCTTATAGCGGACTTAAATCTTAAAATTTGCACTTGAAATTTTTGTCATCATTTTTTAATCATAAAATCCTCGATTTCAGTTAAAATAAAAAAATGTAGAACCAGCCCATTACAAGTTATTTAAAGTATAGTACTTAAATAGGCTTTGTGGCTCTTATGTATTAATGTTTATAAGCTTGTTTATTACGCAGCCCCACGAAAAGAAAAGTGTTCTGTGCTGAGAACGCGACAATGGTATTACCATATATTTTTCGGCGATGAAACTGAATTCGACTTAGAAAAAGCTCGTACATACTCAACAACAACCTCTAATTTATGGTGACAATAAATATTTTGTATTTTAAGAAAGACCTCGTATATTTCCAAGGCCATCCCCATGCGTAAATTTAACTTCCCCAAAAGCCAGCAATTGTTTTTGAAATATTTAAGAATTTGTTGAAAAGGATCAAATCATAAAATTTCTAATTACTTTCTACTTCTTGATGCTTGATTCGTTTTTATAATAATTTTATTCTTTAATTTTAAGTGTATTTTCGTTATAAAATATAAACCTTCGAAAAACATTTTTTATGTTAATATGAAAAATATTTTTTTGAATTTTTCCATACATAAGCTAGTTTTAAACTATATTCCAAAAAAATGTTTAATGTTATGTTCTTTTGCTACTTTTTTCTTGTTACAGAAAACATTTATTTTAGTAAGTTTACTATTTTTTTTTTATAATTAAAATCGAGTTATTGTCATTATGTGTTTTTTTTCTTTGACCTAAGCATACACAAAAAATTTGCAATGTATGGTGCACATGCATTTTTAATTTTGAACAACTTTGTTTTTTCCGTGACAATAGAAAATTAAATTTAGACAAAAAAATTGGGTCTATTGACCCAACATATTTGTTGGGATATCAGAACTGCATGCGTGTAGTTTAAAATGGTAACGCATCTATATAAGTACAATAAGCAAGCTTGAAAATCAAAGTATGTTATAAAAAAAAGAGCATTTGCGTTGAATTGTACTGCACTTTATTAAAAAAAACTGAAACGCACAGAATTCTTGTTGAGTTGAGACTGTCAAAATAAATCAACTATACAGTATGTCTCAGTAAGTTGGAACCATATGGGAAACTTTTTTATTATTAATTTTAGGAAAAAAAGTTATTCTTTATAAAAAGTTGTGCATGGTCTAAAACCTAAAATGCAATCATCAGATATAAAATTTTTCAGTCGTATACGAGATTTGTCAAAAAATATGAATTTTGCTCAGGAGTAAAGTACCTTTATTTTTGAAATATGAAAAAAAAAAATTATTAAAAAAATTTGTTTCTAATAACATTTTACGTCAACATACCGATTTTCAAAAAGACATTGCAACTTTAAAAAGATTTTCATTTTTAATATTTTTTGATAACTGATAATTTTGAATTCATTATCATTTTGTTAATATTGTTCGATGGTGTGATTAGTATGTCTGAAAAAGTTGACATCACATTATAATCAATATGCAAGAATTAAATTTGCAAAATATTTAGTGTGATAGAAGGAAAATCAAAAAATTTTAATCCGGACTTTTTGCTTATAAACGGAAGTCTAGTATGGGTTTGTAAGGTCCCTGTGAACATTCTTAAATTTTTCAATGAATTCAAAATTGTCAGTAACGGGGGTGTACCAAAAAATGTTAAAAATGAAAATTTTCTTAAAGTTGGAATATCTTGTTCAAAATCGGTACGTTGACGTAAGATGTCATTATAAACAAGTTTTTTTAATAACTTCTTTTTCATACTTCAAAAACAAAGGTACTTCTCTCTTGAGCAAAATTCACATTTTTTTAACAAACCTCGTATACGAAAAAATTGATATCTGATGATCGTATTTTACATTTTGAAACATGCAGAACTTTTTATAAAGAATAACTTTTTTCCTAAAATTAATAATAAAAAAGTTTCCCATATGGTTCCAACTTACTGTATATATTCAAATGAAAGCAACAAGGAAAAATACTATACGATAGTGACAGAAACTAAGATTTTAAAAAACGAAGTGGGATAATAATAATAATCAAAGAAATTTACATCATAGAAAAACATAGGAAATTTTACAACATAGAAAAATAATTTATATATAATATATAAACAAAACAAACACATACAAGATGTAACTGAACGGTTGAAGCACTTTTGCGTTAAACAGACCCAATCTACAGGTTGTCCCGATACTAATGGGGAAAAAAAGTCGGGATCGTATGCAAAATAATATTACAACTTCATAAAAAGTTTTGTTATACAAGCCTTTTTGTCTACGTTATATGCCTACAAAGATGAAATTTAAAAATTGTTTTTAATTTCCGGACTGTCAATTTGATTCCTAATGATTAATGATCCCAAACTTCTGCAGACATGACAGTTCCTGTATATAAATAACAATCATTAATTTGCGATACTATTTACTAATGAAAAGGTACTCTCAGTTGAATTCGATAAAATAAGTCGTTTGGGTGATACTTGTACACTGCATGTTAATTTGCATATTTATCGTTTTCCCCCAATAACTACAAAAGACAAAAAGGTTTAAAATACAAAAAACAACAAAAATGCAAATTAAAAAAACATTAGACTACAACACGAATGAAAAGAGAAGATAAAAAACTTGATGAGAACTTTTAATTTTTTTTTGTATTGAAGTGAGTTTAGAAATAGTTGTCATCTTACATTTTTCTTGTTCCCCAAAGTACCCCGCAGTTTTTGATACGGAAATGGCTTTCGGTCGATTTCTCCCAAACTTCGGAAACTTATTCGTCATCCCATCCCGATCAAAAGTGTCCACGGGCCCAAGTCCATCCTATGCTAGCGCGAATTTAACGAATTTAACCTGATTAGAGCGAACTCGATATATGCGCATTTATCGGGAAGTTAGGTGTTCACCGCTTTACGTTTATGGTTTATATGATGGATATATGTCATACACACAGCGTCTTTTCGAAGATTTTATTTTGATTTCTCAACGTTTTTTAAGAATTTATTTTTTATTGACATTACATTTTTTATTTTATATCATTGTTCAATCACTTTTTTGTGACCATTGTGATCATTAGCAGGGTAAATAAATACAAAACTAAATGTTCCCGCAAAAGCGTCACTCGTCGTTATGTCCTCTAAACACTACTCTTTTATACTCCTACACGAGTTCCACTACTCATAGAGGAAGGGGGTAGCTAAGCTAAGGAAAAATGGTGAAGTAACAAAAATGCAGCATAATCATTATGTTTATTATTTTTGTTTATTTATGGCACAGGTGTTATTAATCTAGCTACAATTTGGCGTAGTCTTTGGGAGATCAACTATATTTGTTTAAAATGAATGATTAAAAAGGAACATGCGAAAAACTATCTTGCCATCAACGAAATAACAAAAATGCTTATTTCAGATTTCAGCTCTTTTTTATAGTACCCATGTCCCTATTAAACAAAAATGACTCGCAAAAATGGAAAGTTTTAAAAAAGAAACATAACATTGACAAAATAAAGAATGTAGATACAAATGACCTATTGTTGGTAAGTGAATTACTTACCGTTCAGAAAATTTTGACGTTAGTAAATGCTATACTTACTGTCATCAAAATAGATATGGTAAACAGTCAAAAAATGACCAATCGTGCAAAAACCCATTTACACATACTCTATCTAAATGTATACAACACTCAGCAATTGTTACTCTATTACTGTACTTTATCTATTTCTACTTCTAGTGGACTGTAACTTGTTTGTTTTTAATAGATTCACCTCTTTTCTAGTATTAAAAGCAGACACCTTACTTTTATAAAAACTATTTATTTTAACTTTTAATAATGACAAAATCGCCATAACGATACCATAAAACAATGAATAAAATAAATACGAACATAGCCGAGTCAGCTTGCAACAGACAGGTGCAATAACGACATGCGGTGTTGACACCGTTGCCAAATGTACCAACCTATATCGTTAATCACCCACTTCTCAAAAATGTTTGAAAAATTAAAAATTAGTTTCGTACCTAAACAACAGTTTGGTTTTAGAGAGAAAACATCGACACAAAACGCCGTTATTGCCTTAACAAGTAAGTGAATCACTTAATGAGAGCAAGCCATGTTTCTGTATTTTTCTGGATCTTTCAAAAGCATTTGACACGGTTAGTCATCATCTTCTCCTGCAGTGCTTGGAATATATTGGTATACGAAATAATTATTTAAATCTTTTTAAAAGTTACCTCACCAATAGACTGTTAGAATTGATGATGTACTTAGACCAGTGACGTTTTCTTTCTCTTACAAAAATTATTTTTCAATAGAACATTTAGTTTTGTATTTGTTTATGACCCTGTTAATGAAACGCCCATGTCGGACATAGTCATGGTAACAAAAAAGTGATTGAAAAATGATATAAAATAAAAAATGTAATGCCAATAAAAAATAAATTCTTAAAAAAAAGTTGAGAAATCAAAATAAAATATGCAAAAAGACGATGTGTGTATGAGGGTGTGTATGACATATATCCATCATATAAACCACAAACGTAAAGCGGTGAACAGCTAACTTGCCGATAAATGCGCATTTATCGAGTTCGCTCTAATCAGGTTAAATTCGCGCTAGCTCGAAATCTGTACATAGGATGGACTTGGGCCCGTGGACACTTTTGATCGGGATGGGATGACGAATAAATTGCCGAAGTTTGGGAGAAATCGACCGAAAGCCATTTCGGAATCAAAAACTGCGGGGTACTTTAATCATTACAATGGCATACTTCACTTTTATTGAATATGCAGACGTCTCAAAAACAGTTGTTAATCGCATTGTGAAAGAACAATTTCTATATCCCTATATCAAATCAAGTACTGCATATAAATTGAGTGTGTTAATACATATGAAGATAAAGGAGATATGCTCATATCATTGGAAATTAAATATATAAATAATCTTTTAAGTTAATGATATTGAATTTTATTTTTATTTATTTTTATCTACGTCCTTTGACGTTTTTCTAACACAGATAATGGTATAACAATAAATACGTACCCAAAAATTTCACTTTCAAAATACATTCGAAAAGTGTGACTCATATTTCTCTTTACCGAATGCATAAAACTGAACTTTTGTAACTTTAATGTTAAAAGTGATAAAATCCGTTTGTGAAGTGTATCTAATTCGCCTTTTAATTAAGATATTTTCACTATGTTTAAAAATTAGAAACAGTATGCAGGGATGGCTAATATTATTTAATTTACTTCAATTTATAAATATATTATTTTGAAAGTTGATAACATCTAAAATCCTTTCTGATTTATTTTTTTTAATACTATTTATAAAAAGTCGTCATACTAAGAACTATTCATGCTCGACATACATATTAAACTAATTTAAATAATAACCTGAATCATAATTAAAGTAAAATCACTTTAACTTTTATGTTATTTTTGCCAAAATGTATTCTTAGTAGGTTTTAAAATCATTTAAACGAGAAAAATATTAGTAAACCAGTAAGGAATTTTAATTTATTAGATTCGACATCCTAAGACCGGTTTCTGTCTTTCGACTTCATCAGTTAGGCTTTTCGAATCCAATAAATAAAATTCCAAACTCGTACAAGTCAATAGCTATATCCGCTATAAGATAACATTTTTAGATGTGCTACCATCTATGGTAAGAAGAGAGTATTGACATTAAATTTTGACTGAATCTAGTCAAGATGTCACTCTCTTCTTTTTTATCCCTTTCAGAGATTAATACAAAGTGAGTAAACCAGTAAGGAATTTTAATTTATTAGATTCGACATCCTAAGACCGGTTTCTGTCTTTCTGTTTGGAATTTTATTTATTGGATTCGAAAAGCCTAACTGATGAAGTCGAAAGACAGAAACCGGTCTTAGAATGTCGAATCTAATAAATTAAAATTCCTTACTGGTTTACTCACTTTGTATTAATCTCTGAAAGGGATAAAAAAGAAGAGAGTGACATCTTGACTAGATTCAGTCAAAATTTAATGTCAATACTCTCTTCTTACCATAGATGGTAGCACATCTAAAAATGTTATCTTATAGCGGATATAGCTATTGACTTGTACGAGTTTGGAATTTTATTTATTGGATTCGAAAAGCCTAACTGATGAAGTCGAAAGACAGAAACCGGTCTTAGGATGTCGAATCTAATAAATTAAAATTCCTTACTGGTTTACTCACTTTGTATTAATCTCTGAAAGGGATAAAAAAGAAGAGAGTGACATCTTGACTAGATTCAGTCAAAATTTAATGTCAATACTCTCTTCTTACCATAGATGGTAGCACATCTAAAAAGAGAAAAATATTGTGAAAATGACAGCTGCCTCCTGTAAAATTAATGTTTTAATATTTATTTCAAAAGAATATACATTTTATTTATTTAATGATGTAAGGCAGTTTTATAAGAAATGCGAACTAATTACAAACGATTTTTTTTTTTGAAGAATAAACAAATTGAAAATATAGCCTTGTTTAGACGTCGGCCGACCGAATGTCGCGGCATTGAGTGGTGCGACATTGCATGACACTAAATATCATGAGCTGTTTACACGCCCACATACTTCTATGACAGTAGTTTATATTCTGGATTTGCATTGTCCCATAAACAGGGGAATTGTTGATAAAATAGATTATATTAGATTATTTTTTTCATCTGTCAAAACAGTCAGATTTTGTTGTTTCAGCCAATAACAGCTCAGGATCCTAACCAATCATTGTGTTTTATACTGATTATTTTTTTCATCTGTCAAAACAGTCAGATTTTGTGGTTTCAGCCAATAACAGCTCAGGATCCTAACCAATCATTGTGTTTTATACTGATTATTTTTTTCATCTATCATTGAGTTTTATACTGATAAAACCGCTTCTTCGTTTTTGTTTTTTCATTAAACTATTGTTTACCTTTTTTGAAATGTCAATTATAAACATTTAAAAACTTTTATTTAGTATTATCAATTATTATGCTAAAATGTATTGCAAATCTATGTTAATACCCAAATTTCAAAATATATTTGTAAACTAACCTGTTTTTATTCGTTTATTTTAATACACAACACAGCTTCATCCATAAATTCGTTTAAAACTGACAAATAATGTCAAAACGTCTAAACGTTACCCTTAATAAATAATCTTAAATGCCTACTACTAGATAGGCAACTTATATTACGTTTGTAGGTATAGAATCAATTATATCAATACTTGGCGTTTAAATGTAAAAGAAAATATCGAACTTTTGAGTGTAAAGTGTCTTTCTCTGTTTTTAACACAAAATGATTTTTTAAAAATAATCTTTCCAAATACCACTCGTCCTGTCAAATTTTATAGATTAAATTTGGAGGACTCGTGGTATTACCTTTGATAAAACCGCTTCTTCGTAATTGTTTTTTGATTAAACTGTGTTTACCTTTTTTGAAATGTCAAATATAAACATTTAACAACTTTTATTTAGCATTATCAAATTATTATACTAAAATGTATTGCAAATCTATGTTAATATACAAATTTCAAAATTTATTTGTAAACTAACTAACCTGTTTATTCGTTTATTCACACACACATCAGTTTTTGAATACCCAAACACTTAAAAATCCATTAAACTCTATATCCGAATTAAGCCGAACGCAATCACGTATGCCTTGGTGGCCCTGTATTTAAAACTATAACAGCTCAATATTTTTTGATATTTCAATTGAATTTGATAAAGAAAATAATGAACATTTGTGTGTAAAGTGTCTTTCGCATAAATGACTAAATTCTCTGTTTTTAATACAAAACGATTCAAAAAATAACCTCCCAAATACCACACGTCCTCTCAAATTTTATAGATTAAATTTTTGGTCTCAAACGCCTTTATTTCAGGCAAAACAACTCAAACAAACAAACTCGTCCTGCGGACTCGTGATTTTATCAATCAGTTTGTTTTCGTGGTTTTTCCAAATAAAGCCGTTTTCGTGAAAACCAAAAATTTTATCGATAAAATTTGGAAGACTCGTGGTATTACTTTTGATTATAGATTTTCACCAAACAAATTGTTCGGTATCTGAATTCGATCTGTGTGTGTGTGTCTGTAGCTTTTTTTGTGTTTATCAATTTTAAAATTATGACTTCAGATTTTGATAGAGCATCAAAAGTAATAGGGTTCCCTCCTTACCTCTTCGGGAACACCTTCAAAATGGGGTATAAAATATGAAAATTTTGAAGTTTAAAATGACATTGAATTTAAAGTAGACACATAATGAATGACGATTTTGATAAAGTGGGTAGACTGTGTTGATTAGAATAAGAACTGTCAATCTAAAATTTTATTAATACTTGTTCGGTCTATGGCAAGGCTAGAAGAGCATTCTCAACTGGTTAATTTTAAATTTAATGATAAAAAAAACTAAAAACTTAAAAAATACCTACAAGACGAAACAACACAATAGAGGTTACCAAAAATGAATGTCAAAAATGGCAGTTACGTGACACGCAGTGCAAAATAAGTATCAAAAACTTTTGGGATTGAAGTGTCATGGCATCAGCTGTTTAGACTGCGACACTACTGGTGTCGCCGTCTGAACGAGGTTTTAAGCAAAGTAATTTTGCCAAGTTGAATTACATCAATACTTTTGTTTGTTGGATAATTAAATGTTTTTATGCAATCACGTTTTATCTCTTATATTGATTTATTGTAATATTGGGCACCTAATAACTTAAATGCATTTAGTGCATTGGCGGATCCAGGGGGGGGCGTTGGGACTGCAGCCGCCCCCCATTAGGTCACGTTTTTTAATATGTTCCATAGCCTCCCGACCCTCAACTCCACCCGGGTGGAAGACCCCCATTGAAAATCGGCTGGATTCGGCCATGATTTAGTGACACCATCCTTTTCGTTTTTAGATGTGCTACCATCTGTGGTAAGAAGAGAGTATTGACATTAAATTTTGACTGAATCTAGTCATGATGTCACTCTCTTCTTTTTTATCCCTTTCAGAGATTAATACAAAGTGAGTAAACCAGTAAGGAATTTTAATTTATTAGATTCGACATCCTAAGACCGGTTTCTGCCTTTCGGCTTCATCAGTTAGGCTTTTCGAATCCAATAAATAAAATTCCAAACTCGTACATAATTTAATGTCAATACTCTCTTCTTACCGTAGATGGTAGCACATCTAAAAATGTTATCTTATAGCGGATATAGCTATTGACTTGTACGAGTTTGGAATTTTATTTATTGGATTCGAAAAGCCTAACTGATGAAGCCGAAAGGCAGAAACCGGTCTTAGGATGTCGAATCTAATAAATTAAAATTCCTTACCGGTTTACTCATCCTTTTCGTTGTTTCCTCTCTTTGTTTATATAAAGTTTAAGTATTTATTTTAGTTATTTTAACATCTAACTAAAAATATGTTTAAGAGTAATTTTGATAGCTGTGGGATTTTATTACCTTGTAGAGAGTGACGTTTTTTAATTGATGGTTGTTTTTGAAATAATGTATGTATACTACGAGAAAAGATTTGCTTATAAAAATTTAAAATGAAATTACCATTTGAACTGCCTTAAAAAATATTGGTCAAACGCTGATCCCCATATTTTACTTTTAATTGACTTATTTTGTTAAATGTACATAAAAACAGACTATATCAATATATCACTTAGGATTTTATTATCAATATTTTTTCTACATATATGACTGGACCAGATTCATTAGAGTGTATTTAAAAATATTAAATCTTATTAATGTGTTTCCTCATCTATTTTCACGAGTTATTTATAACACGAGCTTGTATATTTTTACTTGCTTATTTTGCAATGATTATAACGATTGTGAAGTTTATTTTTATAATAGTTTGTTTTTACTATTTTATATTGCGTTTTTTAATACACTTTAAAAATAAAAAAAACTAGTTGAATTTATATATTAAAAAATATTGTTCATATTTTGTTGCTTATTTTGAACCAATATTGTTTTTAAATATTTATAGAAAATAAGATTTATCGAAAATTTACACAATCAAATTTAGCCACAGACTGATTATTAACGTCAGTTATGGAATCTTTGTGTTTTTAAAATCTTAAATATATTTGTTTGATAAAAGTATATTGAAATAGTTTACTACCATCCAAACAATAAATAGTACATTTTACATTTCATTATTACCTCTAAACTTTTCTTTAGCAAATGAAATCTTATAGTTTGAGTCTGTCTGTCTGTTAAGAGTAATCAGAGCCGAAACTTTAATAAATATCAAAAAATGGATTCACCGTCAAAATCTTAGTTATTCACACAATTTTTTCAGACAACTATTATTTCCGGTTTAAAAATACTTTTTTTTTATTTAAACCTAACGTCATCACACACATTAATATGGCTGTAGAAATATTTGAAATTTGAAAAGTAAGAATGAGGAGCGTGACAATGATACAATAAAGTTTATTAAAGCTTTTCAATATGTCTTACAGATATAGAAAAAATCTGTCCAAAAAAATAATTTAAAAAATTGCACCATTTAAATGTAAAAAACGTCCCGGTCAAATTTTCTGAAACGTTGCTATTTTATAAAACTCGATGCACTGACAAAAAGTGTCCATTGGCCCAAACAATCCTATGGCTAGTTTTCGAAGTACATCGGTAATACCACTTTTTTGTAACCAGATTTCTATAACAGACCTGTTTTATCGGAGTTTATTGTAGAAAACATGAATTACAGATTATTTAGCATTAATATTTTATAAACAATCACCGTAGAATTTGGTTAGTTACAGGGTGGTTCGAAAATAAGTAATATGGTTTTTTTGAAGAAATCATTTTTTTTATAACAGCTTTAAAAATACGAGCAAAAATGTCATTGCATTATGAATATATAGTTTAAGTAATTACTTCTTGGTGATGAATCATATTTTATAGAGGGTGACTCACAAAATGTGGTTACAGAGGATAAATAGTGTTTTTACCTTTAACGAGTCACCCCGTATAAATGATGTGTTATAAAATTTTTGTATTATATTAAATAAATGTACGATCTGCTAATCTATGTCCTACAGGGTGTTAAACTGATTGCAAAAAATTAGAAACGCTGCGTTTTGTGCACTACCCTGTATTTTTAAATTAATACATTTTCACATTAACAAAAGTGTAGTACTTATTTTAGCAAAATTTTGTTGTTTGCCTAAAATGTGTACCCATATTTACTAGTTGAAAGATGTTTTTAATATCTATGGGTACACATTTTAAGCAAACTGGTCATAGGATTACAACAAAATTTTGCTAAGTTAAATACTAAACTTGTTAATGTGAAATGTATTAATTTATAAAGTTGACGGAGAAACTTTTAAAATACAGGGTAGTGCACAAAACACAGCGTTTCTAATTTTTAAGTTTTTGCAATCAGTTTAACACCCTGTATGACATAGATTAGCAGATCGTACATTTGTTTAATACAGGGTGTTTCATAGTTAAACCGACATACGTTAACTGTAAATAGAGGGAACTTAGGTGATTCCAAATAACCTTGGTTAATCGGTCTAACGCCTTTAATAACCGAGATACGGGGTGTTTCATCCATTTCGGCCAATATTTTGATAAGCCGTAACTTTAGAACCATACTTGGTACAGGTATAGTGTGTTAATAGCCCAATCCTATAGTGTAAGAACTACAATTAAAATCCAGATCCGAATTAAGAAGAATTTCCAACATTTGAAAATCCTCAAAACAACACCTTGTATATCAGATTTTTTAAAATTGGGATGGATATTTGAAAACAACGGAAAAAAATGAGTTAAAAGTGAATTTTTTTTTAAGTGCACATCCCATTCTACTACCGGAGTTTTAACGTGTAATTACATCAAATGCATTTTTTTCATTTTAACAAGTAGTAACTTTCGAAATACCCGGTAGATTTCTTTCATATTTGGTACAGGTATCATTTTTAGTAGCCCAATCGTATAGTGCAAGGACTATACTACAGTTAAAATCCAGATACGGATTAAGAAAAATTTATAAAATTTGAAAATCCCCAACGCAACACGCTGTATATCGGATATTTTTTAAATTGGATCAGACATTCGAAACGAATGGAAAAACTGAGATGTTCTGACATATTTTTATAAATGCACATCTTGTTCTACATATTACTAAACTTTTAAAGTAAATTCAATTAATGCAATACATATCGTCACTTTCATAAGCCATAACTTTGGAAACACTCTGTACATTTCTTTAATATTTGGTACAGGTAGATTGTTTAAAAAATTTTTGTAAAAGTTGGTAATCTCTAAAATAGCATCCTGTGTATCAGATTTTTTTTAAATGATAACCTATTTAAAAAAGAAAAAATAAAGACAAAAGATGTGTTATACTAAAATATTTTTATAAGTGCACAAGATCGTTCTACAAACAAAAAATACAGATTTAATTTTTCGGATTAATTCCGGATACAAAACTTATTAAACTATCAAGTAAGCTTCGGCAATAACACATCTTTTTTCTTTTTTTTTTTCTTTTTTCAAATAGGTATCCGATTACGTTTTAAAAAATCTGATATACAGGGTGCTATTTTAGAGATTATCAACTTTTACAAATTTTTCTTAATCCGGATCTGAATTTTAACTTTATTCTTGTATTGTATGATTGGGCTATTTAAACAATCTACCTGTGCCAAATATGAAATAAATCTACAGGGTGTTTTCAAAGTTACGACTTATGAAAACGACAATATGTATTGCATTAATTGAATTTACTTTAAAAGTTTAGTAATATGTAGACCGAGATGTGCATTTATAAAAATATGTCAGAATATCTCACTTTTTTCCATTCGTTTCGAATGTCTGATCCAATTTAAAAAATATTTGATGTACAGCGTGTTGCGTTGGGGATTTTCAAATTTTACAAATTTTTCTTAATCCGTATCTGGATTTTAGCTGTAGTATGGTCCTTACATTATACGATTGGGCTACTAAAAAATGATACCTGTACCAAATATGAAAGAAATCTACCAGGTATTTCGAAAGTTACTGCTTGTGAAAATGAAAAAATGCATTTGATGTTGCTTAAGTTTCCTCTATTTACAGTTAACGTATGTCGGTTTAACTATGAAACACCCTGTATAATACAAAAATTTTATAAAACGAGTAAGGAATTTAATTTATTAGATTCGACATCCTAAGACCGGTTTCTGCCTTTCGGCTTCGCCTGTTAGGCTTTTCGAATCCAATAAATAAAATTCCAAACTCGCACAAGTCAATAGCTATATCCGCTATAAGATAAAATTTTTAGATGTGCTACCATCTATGATTAGAAGAGAGTATTGACAATTTTTAAAGCAAAAAATTCCCGGTATATTGGGGTTGCATACACAATTTGCATTGTGTGTTGCAAAGCTTTTTTTTGACTGATTCTAGTCAAAATGTCACTTCTCTTCTTTCGTATCCCTTTGTATTAATCTCTGAAAGGGATACGAAAAAGAGAGTGACGTTAAAGGTAAAAACACTATATGTCCTCTGTAACCACATTTTGTGGGTCACCCTGTATAAAATATGATTCATCACCGAGAAGTAATTACTTAAACTATATATTCATAATGCAATGACATTTGACGACAAAATGATTTCTTCAAAAAAACCATATTACTTATTTTCTAACCACCTTGTAACTAACCAAATTCTACGGTGATTGTTTATAAAATATTAATGCTAAATAATCTGTAATTCATGTTTTCTACAATAAACGCCGATAAAACAGGTCTGTTATGAGAAATATGGTTAAAGAAAAGAGGTATTTCCGATGTTTAACACCCTGTACTTCGAAAACTAGTAATAGGATTGGTTCGAGCCGATGGACACTTTTTGTCAGTGCATCGAGTTTTATAACATACCAACATTTCAGAAAATTTGACCGGGACGTTTTTTACATTTAAATTGTGCGGGGTCCTTTAAAATGATTTTTTTGTCGAGTATATATGACATTGAAAATTTGATTAAGCTTACATATTACATTTTTTTTGTACTATTTAATTTTACTTTTTCGGGATAAGTTATGAATAATAAATCAGTATAAACCCTCATCTCTGCAAACCTAATTAAAAACAGGCGCGTGCGATACTTATCAGATTTACATTTAAAAATCAGAAACAAACATTGATTTTTTTTCGTTGTTTTTTAGAGGGAAATAAACAAATCTTAGAACATTTTATGTAAAATTGTTACGATACAGTTAATCAACTTTCCAAAAATTTTACTTCTAAAAACATTTAATCAACATTTCCAAAATAAATTTTATTAGTTTATTTATATTGTAAATACGCAAAAAAAATGATACAAAACTTTTCTTTAATCGAGAATTGTTTTGTCCGAGAACTTGGAAAACATGAAAACAGACTTTTGTGCCAAAAATAAAGAAAACAAAAAATAAATAAATAAATTTGTAACAAAGGAAACTAAAAAGATTAAGAACAAAAAAATAACGATCATTAAATCTATGTCGAATATTCTAATGACACATAGATAGTGCCACTAAATTCATATGATTTTTAGGAAGTACTAACCTCGAAATTGATAACGGACATTTTAAGTCACACGCCAGGTTCTAATGGATTAAAATTAGAAAAGTACCCACAGATTGATTATCTGTTGTTTTATATGATTCTAGACCATGGTTTCCCAAACTTTTCCGTTGGATTACCCCTTAATCTTTACTATATATTATGGCGTACCCCACTTTACCTACTACAAAATAAACTCAAATAAAATCTAGTATCTTAGCTTTTTTCTTGATGGATGTATTTTTTTAAAAGCTAAAATTGTATGCATATCATTAGATTGTTTTTTTGTATTTTCTATATGTTTTCATATGTATTTATCAACACTATACAGAACCCCTGATAGTAATCTAGATATATTTTTGGATAGAATTTGACGTGCAGTGTATATAAAAAAAAACTGTCTCTATTGTGGAGATGTGAATGTAGATACATTAACTGATAATATAGAATCAAAAAAACTAAAAAATACATTCCTAGAATTTGATATGTACAATCAGATAGACAAACCTACACGTATTAATAGAAGCATTGATGTATTTTTCTCAAATATTCCAGTTGATACATGCAAAATAGAAGATACGCATTTGTCAGATCATAAATACCAACTATGTACCTTTAAACTTGCAGGAATGGTAAATAATCTTAATAAAGTTTTATTCAGGCGAGACTTTTCAGATGGTAACATGATGACCTTCAGAACATTACTGGCTCGTGAGGACTGGTGTGAGGAATATAATAGTGGGGATATAAATTCAAAATTGAATGCTTTTTTTACAACATATCACTATCATTATCTTAATGCTTTCCCATTACAAAAAATCAAAATTAGAGAAAATAAAAAAAAGAAGCCTTGGTTAACAAAGGAGATCAAGGATATGAATAAACTGTTATGCGAAATGCACAAATTGTCAAGGGACACAAACTGTTTTGGGAAGTTCCAAATAATGACAAATTTGGAGACCCAAACTTATTAGGCCACACTCTTTAGATGTGCCTGTCCCAACTTATTGTAGATTTAAGTTGGCAGAGAGAGATTGATGTGGACTGTATATATAGGTTATAGCGAAATTATACTCTGAGTACTTGGATTTTGTATATTAACGATAACGTAAAACAAAACACTTTATAACAAACAAAGAATATAACAAATTTAAAACTGTGTTTGCAATTGCTCAAAAAATACTGTGAATACGAATTTGTATAAGTTAAAATTGATGAAGTTATTACGTAAGAAACAGTCTAAGGGCGACCTGTTCCTTACGGAGTCGGATGTGCTACTGATTTGATTTAATTTATTCTAGTCGCGTGTGGTCTGCCGATATTCTTCCTTGGCCAATCACGGGTACGTATTTTCGGCGTTATTGTTGTGTCTTTTTTTATGCAACTTCCAGTCTCGCCCCTGGCATCGCGGTATATGTAAAAGCGGTCGCCGCCAAAGCGGTCGCCGCCAAAGCGGCTTTTAACTATTGATGTTTATATGGACTGTGAATTACTTCCGGGTTCGTTATTTGCGCTCTGGCCTTGATTTACGATGTGTGCTTACACTGTTGCTATGCGCGAGGTTCGGTTATTTTATTTCTCTTGTTGCCATAGGCGTAGTTAAAAATGTTCGATTTCGAACACAAACAATCAGGTAATGAAAGATAGGTATAAAAATCTTAAGGGTATATATAGAAGTATGGCGAAGAAAGCTAAAGTAGAATATAATAATAAAATAATACTAGATGCGGACAATATCGGGAGGGAGTCTTGGAAAATAATAAACGAAAGTAGAAATAAAACAAATTCTAGATCACCATTTGAAATAAATATAAATAACAATATTGTAACATATAAACAAGTAGTGGCTGATTACTTTATAAATATAAAAAAAGTTACACCAAATGGGGACCTGAAGCTAGCACCTATTGAAAACATTTCTCTTTTTCTGTATCCTACAACTCAAACAGAGATTCAAACCATTATTAGCAAAGTAACAAAAAAATATACTCCAGGTATAGATGAAATTGATGGAAGAACATTAAAAGCAGTAAGAGACATAATATGTGCACCACTGTCATATATAATTGATCAGTCTTTTATCACAGGGAAGTACCCTGAAAAGTTAAAGACTTCTAAGTCGGTGCCTATCTTCAAAAATAAAGGGTCAAAGCAGGAAGTAAGTAGAAATGTATGTTTTCAGTCCCAGTTTGCAAAAGTTATTGATACATAATATACATAATAGGCATATATGTAAGGCTTAGTAATTTTACCTTACAATATAATTTAATTACTAACTGCCAACATGGCTTTAGACAGAAAAAATCAACGTCAACTGCAATAGATGAGCTTTGTAATAATATAATTTCCAGTTTGAATGGAAAGCAGTGCCCAGTCGCCATATTTTATGACCTGACTAGGGCATTCGGGCATTGAAAGGCTGTCTAGAATGGGAGTCAGAGGAGTGTTTCTTCAGTAGGTCAGCCACAGCTGATGCCGATAAGCTTATGAAAGTGCCAGGTCCCAAAAGTTTTTGGGAGGCTGCTTTCTTAGCTAGAGAGTCAGCTGCACGGTTGCCTTTTGATTTTCCATGACCTTTGATCCAAGCTAACGTGACCACGTTGTTGTTGCAAGCTTCGATCAGGGCCTGGTGACATTCTAGTACTAGACCTGATGTAATCCGTGGTCTATCCAGAGCTAGTAGTGCCTGTCTGCTGTCCGTGAGGATGTAATGTTCCTACTGGTAGTCTCTTTTGCGGCGATTGAGATAGCAGTGAGCTCTGTTTGAGCTACACTGGCATTAGAACCCATTGCCCATTTTATATTGAGATTCAGGGATCTGGAATAAATTCCACAGCCTGACCCCTCATTTGTTTTAGACCCATCGGTGTAGATGCACAAGGCACCTGCTGCCAATGTAGCCTCTTGTACGTTTTTTGTTATTACCCTGTAGGGTCTGTAAAAGGCATATCTTGGTGCAATCGAATCTGTGTTGGGTTGTAGCAGTGGGACCTCTCCAAGGACCTCGTGCCACAAGTTACACCTCGACTGACCAGATCCTACGTCAGGTTGTATACCTGTAGAGCGTAGCCGTGTCATGGTCATCACTACAGCCTCCTTAATAAATATATCAAGGGGGGTGAGACGAAGGATCACCTCCATTGCTCTAGTTGGTGTGGTTCTCATGCCCCCCGTTATGTTGAGGCATGCTATTCTTTGGATTTGATCCAATTTGCGTACGACTGTCCGCTGGCTAGTTTTGACTCCCCAGGCAATCGCACCGTACGTTAGCATAGGTGACATTCCCCAGGTGCGGCCAATGGTTCTACGGCACTTCATAAGATATGTATGCTCTTTTGACTCTGTTTTCTAGGTGAGAGTTCCATGTTAACTTACTGTCAAAGGTGACCCCCAAATATTTCACCTCTGCAGAAAAGTTCAATTTAGTATTTAGGAGCTTTGGGGCCTCGATGTTTGCAAGCTTCCTTTTATTCGTGAAAAGAACCATCTCTGTCTTTTTTGGGTTTATTGACAGTGAGTGGTCTTTGCACCACTGTTCTATGATATTGAGGGCCTCTTGCATTCTAGCACATAGTATTCCTTCAAATCTTCCTGTTTGCAGAATCACTAGGTCGTCTGCATAAGCTATAATGTAGAAACTGTCATCGTTGAGGCGATTGACTAAGGTGTCTAGGACCATGTTCCACAGTAGTGGTGAGAGAACCCCTCCCTGTGGACAACCTTTTACAACCATGCCTCTTATGGTAACATCATCTACACTGATTTTTATTGCTCTCTTTGAGAGCATGTTATATATCCATCCATTTATTGTGTTGGGGATATTTTTATTAGCTAAGGCATTTGCTATTTTGGGAAAAGTGGTTTTGTCGAACGCACCTTCAATGTCTATGAATACACCCTTTTGAGTCCAGCGATCTTTCGATGTAACCGGCCACAAGGTGGAGGGCTGAATCAGTAGACTTTCCTGGGGTGTACGCATGTTGATTCGGATGTAGTGGGTTTTGTATTATCGCTACATCTCTTATATATCTTTCACATAGCCTCTCTAAAGTTTTCATTGAAAACGATGTGAGGCTAATCGGTCGATATGCTTTTGGAATGGAGTAATCCAATCTTCCTGGTTTTGGTATAAAGACAACCTTGACTTCTCTCCAGCTTTTTGGAATATACCTCAGTGCCAGGGAGGATCTGAGGATTCCAACCAGGTGCGGCATTAATGCATCCCAGGCCCCACTGAAGTAGGGCTGGATAAATACCGTCAGTTCCTGGTGATTTAAAAGGGGAGAAGCTCGAGATGGCCCACCTTAATTTGTCCTCATCGACGATCTGGTCTGCTATTCTCGTCATCTTCTGTGAGGTTTTGTTGCTTCTCTTCCTCCCAGATTGCCAGATTAGTGGTTCTGGAGTCAGGGAAGTGTGTTGACATTAGTAGTTCAAGACTTTCCTTAAGGTTGGCAGTTCTTGTGCCATCCTCTTTGGTTAGTGTACCGATATGGCGATAAGGGTCTTTAGAGAGAGCTTTTTGGAGTCTAGTTAAAAAAAATGAATCCCAATATATAAGAAATAACATGATTCACGACCATAATAAGAAGAGGTAATGATTTAAGACTTCCATATTCCCGGATGACCATTGGGCAGGATTCTGCAGGTTATCAGGGCATCATCTATCTTAATCGTATAATTAGGCGTTTAGGTAATAGCAATTATACTGTTTTTAAATCTAAACTTTTTAAATACTTAGCTGAAAATGCTTTTTATTCTATAGAAGAATTCCTGCAGATTTCTTAATTTTTTTTAACATTAATTTAATTTTAGATTTATATAGATATTTACGCGATAGTAATATTAATATTAATTCTAATTTAATTTTAGACTTATATAAACATTTTTATGATTGATAGTATTGTAAGATGTGTGTTTTAAATGTGTGCTACCTACGAATATATTAAGTTGTTCTACTCCTTTGTTTTGACAAGTCCCATAAATGTATTTTGTTCTGTGTGGATGAATAAAGAAATTATTTATTTATTCATATTTATATTTACTCTAATCAAACAAACTGTGATAGTCCTGCTCGCGTACCCCCTGACAATGTCTCACGTACCACCAAGGGGTACGCGTACCAGTTTGGGAACCCCTGTTCTAGACTACGAAAAAATATGAACTGACATTTTCATTGGCCCACGTGTGACTTATTAATTTTGTATTATGCTTAGTATTCGGGGCTGATTTTGTTATCGACACATGTTAGTTCTCTACTTATTATGAAAAAGTTGGAAAAAATTTATAACCACCCTCGTGCGAGCGAAATGGTTTTCGTCGTGTGTATATTGATGCTTTTAGTGCATTCTGTGAGTTGGAAAGAACCTCGAAAACACAAATAACTTTTGACGCCCCCAAAGTACGTTTTCGATAATGCTGAATACGATGGCGTGGTTATTCTTTTTGGGTTGCCCCCCCCCCAAACGGCCTAAAACCACCCCCAAAAACTAACGTAACCCCCCGTTTTCGAAGATGCTGAACACGATAGCGGTGGTTACATTTCTCTTAGAGTTGACCCCACCCATCAACCAGCCAAAAATCCCGACGAATCTACTACGATTTTTTGAAAATGACAAATTACAAATAGCAATAACTCGACTTTTTCAAATGCATCACCCTATATTTTATTAAATCATTGCATGACATTTTTTAAGAGCTTTTTGCTGATATAGGGTTTGTGGGGTTTATTTTGTAAAACTTACGAGATTTATGCAAAATAAGAAATGTTTGACGGTTTATTCTAGAAAAAAAAAAATCGAGTTGGCCGCTGTCTTAAAATTTGACAGATTCATTCAATTTTGAAAAGAAAATGTTTCAACAAAGTGAAATTGTAATAGAAATACTTTACAAAGTAAACAATTTTAGTAATACAATTTTTAAGAATATGAAAGAATGATTAATAGGAAACAATGTAAACATTTTTGATTTATAACAAATGCCTGTAGGTCACCGTCACCATCATGTTCCACACAAAAATCATTATTTCATGTTCTTGTAAATAAATATTGCAATTTCATTTTCTAAGTAAACAATTTTAGTAATACTATTTACATGAAGTAATGATTTTTGTGTGGAACATGCTGTTGTCGGTGACCTACGAGCATTTGTTATAAATCAAAAATGTTTATAATGTTTCCTATTAATCATTCTTTCATGTTCTTGCAAATTGTATTACTAAAACTATTTACTTTGTAATGTATTTCTGTTTCTATTGCAATTTCATTTTGTTGAAACATTTTCTTTTCAAAATTGTATGAATCTGTCAAATTTTACGACAGTGGCCTACTCGATTCTTTTTTTTCTCGAATAAACCATCAAACATTTCTTATTTTGCATAAATCTCGCAAGTTTTACAAAATAAACCCCACAAACCCTATATCAGCAAAAAGCTCTTAAAAAATACCATGCAATAATTTAATAAAATACAGGGTGATGCATTTGAAAAAGTCGAGTTATTGCTATTTGTAATTTGTCATTTTCAAAAAATCGTAGTAGGCGATAGAACATCGACTCCGAGTTCGTCTACATCTCGAAAGATACGCTAAAGCTTAAGGAATCGACTGGAAAAAAGTTGATTAAGTTATCTTGAACAGTTCTGAAGTTCTGAATTTTTTTGTGGATCTCCGCACAACGCTATTTTGACACATAAATTGACATAAGTAAAAACTATTGCAAATAAGTCGAAGAAATCTAGATGCGTTATATCGACAATTTAACGGCGAATCTAAATATGTAACAAAAATGGGAGGTTGCCATTTAAAAAAACAACTTAGTTGTGTATCTTATTTGGGACATCCTGTATATAAATAGAAATATTTTTAGAATGTGCCTCATTGTCGGTCACATCGTTTAAAAAAAACATCAAATAGATAGCTTGGGTAGAAAACAGTTATGGAGCATGCACACACCCCTGGGTCACCCTGTATTTAGTAATAATAAATCAACAAATGACGTGTGGAAATAAAAAAAAAGATATTTTTTTTACATACGTAATAGTATATTACATAACGAGTGCGGAAAGTGACACTTTTCACACGAGTGGGAAATATTGTCCCACGAGGCATAAGCCGAGTGCGACAATCCCATGAGTGTGAAAAATCACTAAATGAAAATAGAAACAGAAAATTCTTGTAAATTCCCAAAAAGTAAGTTATTTTTGTACTGTAAATTGTATTAAAAGTTTTTACACGATTGAAAAATAGTATATTTATTAAATAACGAGTGCGGAAAGTGACACTCTTCACACGAGTGGGAAATATTGACAATCCCACGAGTGTGAAAAATCACTTTCGCACAAGTAATGTACACTATTTTTCCTACCAACCACGTGATAATTTTACCTACTTAAGTCATTGAATATGGATAATTTTTATTTTAATATTGAAAATACAAGAAATATCGATGTATTATTTGACATGTGTGCAAGAAATTAAATCGAAAAGAGGCTGATGCGAACCATTTCAAGGGACTTCTTTAGGTTTAATAATTAATCAGTTTCTAGTGCAAAATTACTTAAAAGACCACAAGACCCTTTTAATTTTTAATAATTTTTTATTGTTAAAAATTTCTACGAGATATGGATACCTCAAATAAGAATTATTTACCATCATGCCGTATTAGCTCAGTGGTTATAATGTCTGTCACTATTTGTAGATGCGCTAAAATGTCCGAGAAGACCTTGGTTCGATTCCGGGCTTTGTTTTTTTTTTTTTTACAAAAATGACAAAATTTATAAAGGGTGATTTTATTTTCGATGGCACATTAGAGGTTATGACAAAACTACTCTGATTAAAAATCTCATAATAAAACAAAGTGTTACTTGCCTATGTGGTCGTAGGAAAAATCGTTTACAAGACCACCGTGTAACTGTAGATCTTTTTGCCATGGGAAAATCTTATTGTATTTGTATAAGTCTATTGACATATGCTTTTGGCCATTTTGGTTACGGTATGTCGTATTATTAATGCTTCTGGTCCAAATAATATGCGCTTATACTTAATGTCCCATAAGTTTTGACACCCTGTATAAATGTATCAAAAATTAAGTAAAAAGTTAGATACTGATTTTTGTTGCAATTTATATAAATAATAACCGTTAATTTCGGGTTAAGTAAAACTCTAAAATCTATGAAATGTTTACCATAAATTTAAATTTCAATTTTGAAATTAATCACTGAAACAATTCAATAAACAAAAAGTAAAATTTACAAAAAACTCCATTTTGTCATCCTGTAAAGCTTCAGCCCATCTGTTTCTCACATAGAAAGTTGGAAGGTATTTTTTAAAAGAGCCATGAAAATAGGATTGTATATTATTTGCTTTTATTTAAAACGCAGAGATAAGTACGTCACAGAAGCTTGGAATTTGTACAACATTAAAAAGTGTTTGATATTTAATGGTTTTGTGTTTATTCATACCAGCTGATTTTAAGTTAATTAATCTTAAATAGTATTTGTATAATGACGCAGTGTTCTAATGCACCTTGTTAATTAAATAGTTTTATATACAGGGTGAGTGACGGTGGAGGCCTTGGTCCATTGTGGCTAAACGGTTAATATTTTGAAAATTTTGTTTATTCATGGATATATGGGTTGATAAAGGCTACATTTTAAAATATACAGGTTGTCCCAAAAAAGTGTGGCGTATCGAAGTATCAGCCAAATCTAATTTTAACTGAAAAAAATTAGACTAACAATTGAAAGCAACAATATATTTAGAGTTGTTTAAAATTATCCAGGGCGTCCAAAACCCTGTATTTTATAATCCTATTATGTAGCAAATTCCATTACCTTTTAAAAATTATAAAGGTATATTATGCCTAAATCTATTAATTTTGGAGTTATTTTTAATTTTGTTAAATTTTACATTATCTTTCCATCGTAATGCCTAAATATATCACCCTGTATTCGATCAGCTTAGACTATGATCCGAAAAAATTATCTTTGAAACTATGTGTTTGGTTTTGACATTATTAAAAATGTTTCGAGATGCATCAAAATCTATATGGTTAACCTTCACACTAATCCATTATGAAAAGTAAATTCATCTGTAAACAGCACATCATAAAAAAATCATCTTCACTAAGCTTCTCCAATGCCCATAAACAAAAATCTATCAGTCTTTGAAAATCTGTTCCATACAGATTTTGATGCATCTCGAAACATTTTTAATAATGTCAAAACCAAACACATAGTTTCAAAGATAATTTTTTCGGATCATAGTCTAAGCTGATCAAATACAGGGTGTCATATTTAGGCGTTACGATGGAAAAATAATGTAAAATTTAACAAAAGTAAAAATAACTCCAAAATTAATAGAATTTGTTGCATAATAGGATTATAAAATACAGGGTGTCCTATGTAAAATAAGAACGATATTGTCGTTTAAATATGTCATTAGAGAATCGCCCCATTTTGGACGCCCTGCATAATTTTAAACAACTCTAAATACATTATTGCTTTCAATTATTAGTCCAATTTTTTTCAGTTAAAATTGGATTTGGCTGATTACATAGGTTTCGAAGTTATAGGTTTTCTTGTGCTTCCATTTTTAGAAATATCAAAATCTCGAAAACTAAAAAGCTTAGGTATAGGGAATACTTAAGAAAGTTTATCTTATTTTTAACGTATAATCTATAAGTGCAATAAAATATAGGGTCTTTCATAAGAAATAATATAACTTTGATGCGCAACACTTTTTTGGGACAACCTGTATATTTCAAAATAATTTTAACACTTATCCATGCATAAACAAAATTTTCAAAATATTAACCGTTTAGCCACAATGAACCAAGGCGTTCACCGTGACTCACCCTGTATAAGAATACAAAGACTCCCACACACTATTTATTTTAATAAATACTACTAGTTTCGGTTAAATAGCCATATTCAGGTCTAATGTCTAATGTCTAATGTAACATTTTTATGATGCAACATTTTTCTTTTTTTTTTTAATTTGTTTTAACAATTTAAGATAAGTAAAAAAATTTATAAAACAAAATGCTTTTATACTTTTATACATAAAATCAAGTGAAGGAAATTTTCTGTATTTTCATGTAATGTTAATAAAAAAATATATCAATATCTCACAGGCCCACGCTATTTCCGTAAATAATATAAAAAACATTTTTATTTTAATATAATTTTACAATTTTTGATACAAAATGCATACGTAAAAATGTCATTCAATTTTGTCAGAGCGTCTGAAAATGTAAGGAAAGCAAAAATATAAAATCTTACCCTGAATATAATGAAGCAAATCCTTCTTGTTTAGCAATTTTAAAAAAGCAATCTACCATCCCCCTGTATTTGAGATTCGCATGATTTTTGTCCAATTTCTGTCCTTGAACTTGCAATCTGGTCTTAGTCGTATCAATAGGAAAGGTTCCTGAAAATAATGTTGCTCTTTTATTATGCAAATTTAAATAGCACAATACTAGCTACAAATGTAGTTATATCACGAAGATAAAGCTATAATTATAGATTCCATGGAAATAGGGAATTTCGCACAGTTAAATTAAATAAATAATAATAATAAATTATTAGCGCCGCCATTGATTATAATGTTATCTCAAAACTGCAAATTATTGTTCATTGTTCTTAAACATGTACTTGCTTATTATAAATAAAATAGGGAAAAATAAACAATGAGTTTTTCAGTTCACACAGGATAGATAGATAGATAGATCTTTATTAATTAGGGATCCTAATATGCATATAAAACTAGACTAAAAAATAAAAAAAAATAAAAACCCTTAAAATACATATACACATTTCAAATATAAAATACAAGTACAAAATAATATACATTAAATACATCAAGTAATGGAATTAGTAAAATCTTAATTAAATTGAATATTTTTAATAAAGTCCTTAAGTTTAATTTTAAAACAGTTTATTGTGGTTGATTCGCGTATAAATAAAAGGAATTTAATTTTTTGAAACCTTTAAAGAATAAAGAATTCATAGTTTTTTGATATGTAGTTTTTGCAATGTAGATGTTATTTGTACATCTTGTATTATAATTATGAATATTATTGTTGAACGTAATATATTGTTGGAGTATTCTGGTGCTATATGATTTATAATTTTAAATACTAAAATCATTGTAAAATAGTACATTCTTTTCTCTACTGGAAACCAATTTAGAGTACTTAACATTGACGTAATTGGAGTAAGACGATTTGTTTTCAGTATTACTCTCATTCCACGATTTTGAAGTTTTTGATGCATGTTTAATTTATTTAAGTTGAATAAGTATATGCGCAATAATCAAAATGTGGCTGAATTATGGTATGAGGCATTCATTTTCTCTATAGCTTTATCCAGATTAGCATCACTACGCAGAGTTCAATATTATTAATATATAAAATAAAAAGAAGAGGACCCAATACACTCCCCTGAGGAATCCCTATATCATTATTTATGTGACAGGATGTTTGGTCAGCAAAACGGACTCTCTGCTTGCGATTATTTAATTAGTTACCAGAACTCTGCCCTCAATACCATATTGTTTCAATTTTGATAATATTATTTGTGTCAATTGTCTCGAAAGCCCTTTTTAAGTCCAAAAATACTGCTACAACATACAAAATGATGTTCATGTATCAACATTCCTTGTAGTTAAGGCAAAAATTGGATTTCCATTTTATTAAAACATTATAGTCATTGTTAAAGTAACCGCTTCTAATTTGGTTCAAATAAAAGTTTTACAGCGAGGTTCGAATTCGATGAAAGGCAAAAATCTTTGATTTTTAATTAATTGATTTCCCTCTCGACCATCCACTGAAGTTCTAATTAATAGTGCTGTTCCTAAAGTAGCGCTAGGAAACAGCAATAAAGCTTACAAAGAGGCTAATGACCACAGATGCCGTTGATACCAAATTAAAGAACAATATTTGTGAAATAATTATAATTTTAGCCTATAGTTTAATGCTCCCCCGTCCCAAATTAGTTGCTACATTTGAATATTTTTGTACTGACTATTGATACTGATGATTTTATGATAACGTTTTAATTGTTTTAAAGTTTCTAGGTTATTAGGGTTACATTAATGTGATAGTTATATAAAATATTGCAATAATAATTTTAATTTTTAAAGTGTATCCATACTTGTAACTATGAGCGATAATTTAGAAATTACACGAAATAAGCGGAAAATAGATAACAAACAGCGTACCGCTGTGGTGCAATATTTACTACGGTTTTTGAAAAATGATAAACTGAGTCACGGTGCTACAAACCGGAAGCTCTATTAAATGCAAAAATATTAAATAACCCAATATTATTTATAGCCCAGTTGCCAGAGAAGGATATTGACCAAAAGCTCGCACAAAATGTGATATCGATGAAACTTGGCATTTAAGTACTTGAAAGCGTGTAGAAAACGATAAAAAAATCTTTGGTTTTTCCATTATATCTCGAAAAAAAAAAATTTCGAAAAACTAATAGCACGACGTGAAAGAGCGAAAAATTTTACTAAAAATTAAATTGTTATTTAAAAAAAAATTGTATTACTATAAAAATTATTAAAAATAAGATAGCAAATTCGAAAACTCTACGCGTGCCGAGCCGTTGAATACAAACATTCAGGGGAGGCGTTCGGAAAAACTAAATTATCTTTGTCTAAAATGTACGCAAAGAAAAAAAAAAAAAAAGAAAGCATTTTAAAGAGGAAACTCTAAGCTTTCTCAGGAAGCCATTAGTTTTAAATATTTTTTTTGTTTTCTCATAGAAAATTTGACCGAAAGTTATAAATTCTAAAATTCTCACTGAATTTTATAAAACTGAAGATATATATTAATAGAGGCATAACAAAAAAAATCCTTGTACATTTATCATCATTATACTTGAATCGGTAATTTGAGAAACCCCATAAGTCGGTGTTTTTATGAAAATGACTTTTTTATTGCAATGCATTCGTAACAGGTATTTGTACGCACTGAAGAGAAATTATATCAATCAGCCTTCCCAAAGCCGAGATATGATTGGTTAATTAAGAAACCCCATAAGACAGTGTCTAGTTTATTGTGTCTCCTGAAAAATTTACTTTCATTGACTTATGTGCTTTCTCAAATTACCGATTCACTTTTACTTTTGATTTAAATATAATTAAAATGATGAACATTATCTCTGTTTAATAAAACTGTTTTAAATAATTTTTTTTACAACATTCATTCGACGCAATTTTTATTTTCAAAATAGTGTTTATAAGAAGAAAAAGAATAATATTTATTAATTCATTTCATTCAATACAATAAGATATAAATACAGCATATTTTGAGAATAAATATCGGTATTTCAAAATGGCCGATTTTTTTTTTACTAACGTTGGATTATGTTTAGGTTCACTTTAGCCAAAGCTAGACTGTGTTCCTAAACATGAAAAGACTAGGTCATTTTGAAATAATTATAAACTATAAAATAAAATGATTTAAATGAAGATATAAAGATACGTATTAATAATATAAATATAAAGTTATGTATTAATAATATAAAGTTAAGAATTAAAAACTAACTAATTAAAAACAGTAGTAGGGGATTATAATATATTAATAACTTATACAAGAAAATTTAAAAGAAATTTTGATTAAAATTGCTTAAAATATGTAAAATTATTCGATATGGTGTATATACAGGGTGTTTCATAGTTAAACCGACATAGGTTAAACGTAAATAGGGGGTACTTAGGTGATTCCAAATAACCTTGGTTAATGGATTAAAGCCTTTAATAACCGAAATACGGGGTGTTTTATCCATTTCGGCCAATATTGTGATAAGTCGTAACTTTAGAACCACCCTGTAGATTTCTCTCATACTTGGTATAGGTATAGTGTGTTAATAGCCCAATACTATAGTGTAAGAGCTACAGTTAAAATCCAGACCCGGATTAAGAAGAATTTGCAAAATTTGAAAATCTCCAAAACAACACCCTGTATATCAGATTTTTTAAAATTGGGATGGATATTTGAAAAGAACGGACAAAAATGAGTTAAAGTGAAATTTTTTTTTAAGTGCGCATCCCATTCTACTGCTGGAGTTTTAACGTCAAATTACATCAAATGCATTTTTTTCATTTTCACAAGCAGTAACTTTCGAAATATCTGGTAGATTTCTTTCATATTTGGTACAGTTAGATTGTTTAAATTTCCCAATCGTACAATACAAGAACTAAAGTTAAAATTCAGATCCGGATTAAGAAAAATTTGTAAAAGTTGCTAATCTCTAAAATAGCACCCTGTATATCAGATTCTTTAAAATGTAATCGGATACCTATTTGAAGAATGAAAAAAAAAAAAAGAAAAAAGATGTGTTATTGTCGAAGCTTACTTGATAGTTTAATGAGTTTTGTATCCGCTCTTGTGCACTTATAAAAATATTTTAGTATAACAGATCTTTTGTCTATTTTTTCTTTTTTTAAATAGGTATCCGATTACATTTAAAAAAATCTGATATACAGGATGCTATTTTAGAGATTACCAACTTTTACAAATTTTTCTTAATCCGGATCTGGATTTTAACTTTAGTTCTTGTATTGTACGATTGGGATATTTAAACAATCTACCTGTACCAAATAGGAAAGAAATCTACCAGGTATTTCGAAAGTTACTGCTTGTGAAAATGAAAAACTCCAGCAGTAGAATGGGATATGCACTTAAAAAAAAATTCACTTTAACTCATTTTTGTCCGTTCTTTTCAAATATCCATCCCAATTTTAAAAAATCTGATATACAGGGTGTTGTTTTGGAGATTTTCAAATTTTGCAAATTCTTCTTAATCCGGTTCTGGATTTTAATTGTAGTTCTTACACTATAGGATTGGGCTATTAACACACTATACCTGTACCAAGTATGAGAGAAATCTACAGGGTGATTCTAAAGTTACGGCTTATCAAAATATTGGCCGAAATGGATGAAACACCCCATATCTCGGTTATTAAAGGCTTTAGACCCATTAACCAAGGATATTTGGAATCACCTAAGTACCCTCTATTTAAAATTAACGTATGTCGGTTTAACTATGAAACACCCTGTATAATATAATAGCGTGTTCAAACCAAGAGATGATAGGTCTATGTATAATACCAAGTATTTTGTCAATTGACGTTAGAAGCCAATATGTTAATTTGTTTGATTGTATAGATTTTGTCCCACATATATGAAACATCGCTGTCCAGTAGACTTGTGAGACTTAGGAAGAACTACGTTTGCATTTTCTCGAATTCTTGTTGGATAAGTATGTGTTATATTCTTATTTATCAAATTATTTTTTATTAAATAGAGTAAGGCAGTCTTGTAAAATAGTTGTCTGATATTCAATAATTTCGAATTTTGGAAAAGCAAGTTCGATGGAAATTGTTGGTTAAGATTGTATATTATTTTGATGATTTTTTCCCTATTATTTCCAAAGCTTTCATATTATTCGAATATGCGCCACCCATGCGATTATGCCACAGTTTAGGAGTGACTTTTTTCGTCTAATATGTGGGTCATTAGTTTGAATAAATAATATAACAACGATCTTACTTTTTTGGTCAAGTTCTGAATTTGAAGGTCCCATTTTAGGTTATTATCAATTATAATGCCTAGGTATTTTGTATTGGTTGTAGTCTGAATCTGATATGTATGATTTCTAAAGGGTAGACGTAATTCTAATTGTACTGTATTTGGTATTCCATTTTTATAATTTGAAAAAGATATACTGTTTTATTTATATTAATGGTGAGAAGATTTTCATCGAACCATTTAATCATTATTTCCAAGTCTTGTTTCAGCTTGGTTTCGACTTCCTCCCATGAATTCCCATCTAAAAAAAGCACGGTATCGTCGGCAAATGAGATTATCGTTCCATGGCAGTTCAACGTTAAAAGTTCATTTATATAAATAATATGGGGCCTAATACTGTTCCTTGTGGTATTCCAAATGTTATCTCTCTCTCTGATTACTAATCGTGTTATCAATTTTAACCATTTGTTTTCTTTTATTTAGGTAGTTTTGGAGAAGTGTGTGAGTGGGACCACGAATGCCTATATCATATAGTTTAGATAGTAGCTTGCTGTGGCTTACGGTATCGAAGGCTTTTGCCAGATCGATAAATATCCCAGCACACGCCCTGCTGCTATCCAAACTTGTGTAAATTTTATTCACAAGTACAACAATAGCATCACTGGTCGATTTTCCATTTCTAAATCCGAATTGGAATTTGGATAGAAGTTTATTATTTTCTAAAAAATTTACCAATCGTTCTTTTAGAGCCTTTTCAAAAATTTTACTTATCTTATTTATATAAATCAATTTCTAAATTATTTTTAACTTTATTAATGTCGAAAAGTGTACAAGGATTTTTTTTGTTATGCCTCTATCAATAGATATCTTCAGTTTTATAAATCAACGGCTCGGCGCGCGTAGAGTTTTCGAATTTGCTTTCTTATTTTTAATAATTTTTTATAGTTATACAATTTTTTTTAAATAACTTAAAATATAATTTTTAGTAAAATTTTCCGCTCTTTCACGTGGTGCTATTATTTTTTTTTTCTATATAATGGAAAAACCAAATTTTCGATTTTATTTTCGAAATTGTGAAGTTAGCATACACTTTAGAGCAACAAAGATTTTTTTATCGTTTTCTACACCCATTGAAGTACTTAAATGCCAAGTTTCATCGATATCACATTTTGTGCGAAGTCAAACTCTCTGACAACTGGGCTATTAGTATTAAATTGAATTCAAACCTGTCATTATACTAATTTTGTTTTCTTTTATTCAAATAATTTGCACCTATTTTGGGACAAACTTTACGAACCAAATAAAAAAAAACTAATTTGGAACGAAGATAATACAAAATTATGGAACGCCGTTTTACTTTTTATTCATAAATGTTTTTGTTTTCCATTTTAAACATAAAACCATTTTATTTAACTCAGTTTTATGTTTATCCATTTATTTCTGCACTATTAAACTGTTTCTTCAAAAACTTTGACTATTTAAAATGTTTGATGAATAAAATTGCATCTTGATAAAATTACGTAAATCGAATATATTTTATAGCTTTTAATTTTTATGATGTAATTAAAATTATCAACAGTCATTTTAATTCATGTAACATTTTAATTCAATCAACAAAAAAATAACAAACATTTTAAATAAGTTCTAAATAATGTTTTAAATGATTTCCTACAATTTTTGTACCTACATTAAAATTATAGGTATTTATTTGTTTGTTGAATTAAAATGTTACATGAATTAAAATGATTGTTGAATAAAAATGTTTGTTGATAATTTTAATTGGACGTTGTAGTCAGCGGGTGCTACTAGAACTACCAAATGAATTTGGCAACGTAGGGGATGAACTCTGTTTAACGTCAAATGTTTGTGGAAAGTGTCAGGCGTCAGTCAAATTTGTTTTGGTTTTATTTTTATTACGTGTTTTACTACCACTATTTTTTAAGTTTCTTGTAATCTCATATTTTGTGCCGTTCTTTGTCCTATTTACCTCAGAACAAGTACGACATCTACGGGTTACTTGTTTCAAATCCAACGTTGCCAAATTACTTATTTCGTAGTGCTCGATGACTTCAGCAACCAACATTACAATCCCGAATAAAAATTATCAACAATCATTTTAAAACGAGTGTCATTTTTATTCAACAGACATTTTAATTCAAGGGACAAATAAATGAGAATATTTTTAATGTAGATATTAAAATTTTAAACAATCATCTAAATACCTTATTAAAAATGTTTGTTTTTCTTTTGTTGGTTGAATTAAAATGTTACATGAAATAAAATGACTGTTGTTGTTCAGAACCTACATTTAAATATTAGATTTAAAAGGTAACTAATAAAAATATTTAGTCAGATTAATTTTAGGAAGTTGCATTTTTATTCAGTAAACAATTTAAACATTCTAAATTATTTCAAGTTATATTTTAAATAGGTCAATAGGATAAATTCTAAAATGTTTAAAAATAGAAATGTAAATAATGTAGGTTTAAAATATTTAGGTACTTTTTGAATTGTTTTCTTTATTTAATTTTTAAATAACTAGCAGTTGTATGTAACTAATTTACCTGTTTCTATAATATTTTAAGTACTATTAAACTGTTTCTTAAAAAATTTTTAACTATTTAAAATGTTTGATGAATAAAATTGTATCTTGATAAAAATTGCGTAAGTCAAATATATTTGATAGATATATTTAAACCCTTTAATTTTTAGGATGCAATTAAAATTATCAACAGTCATTTTAATTCATGTAACATTTTAATTCAACCAACATAAAAATAACAAACATTTTAAATAAAAAATTAAAACGATTGTTGGTCATTTTTATTCCTCAATGGTTTGGTTTATGTAACTATATGTTTCCAAAAAAATATCAACAAACATTTAAATAACTTATTTAAAATGTTTGTTATTTTTATGTTGGTTGAATTAAAATGTTACATGAATTAAAATGACTGTTGATAATTTTAATTGCATCCTAAAAATTAAAGTGTTTAAATATATCTATCAAATATATTTGACTTACGCAATTTTATCAAGATACAATTTTATTCATCAAACATTTTAAATAGTCAAAGTTTTTTGAAGAAACAGTTTAATAGTGCTGAAATAAACGGATAAACATAAAACTGATTTGAATAAAATGGATTTATGTTTAAAATTGAAAAAAAAAATTATGAATAAAAAGTAAAACGGCGTTCCATACAAAATTTTATAAAGTAAAGACTCTAGCTTGAAACTACATTTGATGCGACACCCCAAGATCGGCTTCTGCCTTTTGGAAATATATCAAATTACAAATACGCGTAAGGTCAATAGCTGGATAAGCTAAAAGATGTCATAGGCAAAACTGATAAATAATGCAGAGAAACGATTAACAATGTATAAATTCCCATTTTCTATTTAGTTTCTAGTGTTTAAAGTTAAAGGCAGAATTAGGGAAACCCAATTGTTTAACACGTCATAAGTATATGATTAAATACATAAATTATTGATATTTTGTGGTGCCGTTTTGAAAAGTTCTCAGAAATTTTAATAATTAAATTTTCCAACAGTTTTTTTCATCAAAGCTATCTTATTAAATTAAAAAAAAACCATTTACGAATGGAACAGATGATATGGTAAATATAAAATAAGAAATCACTGGAATGATATCTTCATAAAAACTTCTGTATGGTCTAAAACCTAAAACGCAACTATCAGATATCAACTTTTTTTCAGTCGTATACGAGGTTTGTCAAAAAATATGAATTTTGCTCAGGAGTAAAGTATCTTTATTTTTGAAATATGAAAAAAAAGTTATATAAAAAAACGTATCGATTTTGAATAAGATATTCTGACATTAAGAAATTTTTATTTTTAACATTTTTGCATATACGCCCATAACTGACAATTTTGAATTCATTGAAAAAGCCCTAAAGGAATGAAAAGACAAGAATTCCATACCAATTTTTGTTAATAATGTTCGACCAATGAAAAATTCCTTTATTGATTTTTCAAAAAAATTGTTTTTCATAAAAAGTTCTGCATCACATCATAATCAATAAGCAGGAATTAAATTTGCAAAATATTTAATGGTATACAAGAAAAAAAGATTGGTTTACAAGGTCCCTATGAACATTCTTAAATTTTTCAACAAATCAAAATTGTCAGTATCACAAGAAATTCTATTAAAGTAGGAATATCCTATGAAGAATAAGTTTTTTTCGTAAAATGTTTCTAGGGAAAACCGCGTTTAGATTGTAAAAATCTCGACGTTTCGGCTTCACTTTTGAAGCCATCTTCAGAAAGGGTAAGAAATTATTCGGTTACGTGGCGTATATATATGTAATAAAAGAAAAGACAAGAACAATACCACAGCAAAAGGTTTGAATAAATTAATGCCGACTAGTTATGGTCCCCTGGACCATCTTCAACCCTCAATACCAGAGACGAGACAATAATAGTTATTTATAATTTTTAAAATTCGTAAATTTAAAAGGTTAAAATAAAGTAAAGTTAGGTCACAGAACGACCTAACAGTCAAGGAATAGATAAATAATATTTTCCATATGATATTTTGGTATTGCAAACATTATTCTAGTCCAGTAAATTAACGCCAGAAAAACCCCAAACCTGGCGGGTATTCATAGGTACATTTACCTCCGAAAATCTCAGCTACGTGGAATGTGTGGAAGAGTGGGAAAATGGCTCTAGAGTTCCCGAAAATCCGTTTTTCGACGATATCTGCCGAAATATGACCCTTAGAGCATTTTCTTTAGACAAAAAATGAAGACCAGTTCATTATCTACAAAAGTTGTTCCTATGATTTTTTTCGCTACACTAATATTTTTTGCAAAAACGGCGTTTCAAAAATTCGCAATTTTGAGAATCTGAAAATACGAAATTATTGTAGTGAAAACGGAAAATTTGAATATCCTCCCAAAACTTGAATATCCTCCCGTTTTTGTCTGAAGACAAAACATAAGGCAATAATAACCAACTTTTTTTTTACTTTTTGCACTTGATTAATAAATTTATGGTAAAAAAAATCCAATTTGAGAAAGTTTGAAAACAGAGTTTTTTCTCGTGCACTTAATAAAATACTTGATTTACAGTGTCATCCCCAAAGTACGCACCATATAGGAAACTTTTTTATTAAGGTTTTTTCGACAAAAAGTTATTCTTGATAAAAGTTTGTGCATCCCCTAAAACTAAACATGCACCAACAAAATATAGTAAAACACTCGTAATATACGAGGAGCCTTCAAAAATTTGATTTTGAGACAAGAGTAAAGTATTTGAAAAATCTCGGGAAATGTTATCTAGAAAAGTTGTTCAGCATTAAAAAATACATCTACGTTTGAAGTCATGGCCATCTAAGTTTTATTTTTTTACCCATTTTTTTAAAAGGGGGATTACGAAAAAAAATTGCTAAAACCAGAAAATCAATGAGTTTATGCCGAATACTTATTTTATTTTGATGTTTTGTGATTTGATATTATTGAATATTAAGTTCATGTTACACTACTGTATAATTTTGAGCAATTTTCAGTGTTAACAAAAAATAAAAAAATTTCAAAATAAGGGTACTTTACTCTTGTCTCGAAATCAAATTTTTGAAGGCTCCTCGTATATTACGAGTGTTTTACTATATTTTGTTTAGTTTTAGAGGATGCACAAACTTTTATCAAGAATAACTTTTTGTCGAAAAACCCTTAATAAAAAAGTTTCGCAAATGGTGCGTGCTTTCGGGATGACACTTTATATATTGATGCAAAGGTCAGAATGTGATCTTTTATTTAGTACAATTCCTAACCACAAAAAATTTTAGCACAAAAAGGAAATAATCCTTAAAAAATGTCCATTTTGTAGGTGATGAACTGATCTTCATTTTCGTCCAAACAAAAAGTCTGTGTCATATTTTCAGGAATAAAAAAAAACATTTTTGAGACCAATGGGCCATTTTCCCGCCCTTCCACAAATTTCAGACAGCTGAGATTTTCGAGGGTGAATGTACCCACAAATATCTGCAAATTAAAAAATGGTGCCGGACAGACCTGATGCCCGGGTTGGCACTCTCTTTAAAACGAAAATCATGCAAGGTGTAAAAATGTATTTACTGGAAATGATATTGTTATCTAGTTAAGTATTAGAATTTTTCATGAACATGAACCATGAACACCACTATAATAACCTTTAGTCAGGATTCCCGCAATTTTAAAGTAGGAATATTCTTGAAAGGAAATAGTGAATATACTGAAAAATCATTCTTTTGTATAACACCATAAAAAGTTAAGTTGCAGAATTTAAGAGAAAAACAACAGACGTCAAAGATGAAAATCGTGTTCTCGTAAAATATTTATTTTGCAAAAAGGCATAATTTTGGGTCGATGTAACTAAACTAACTGTTCAAAATTTAAAAACCAATTGTTAGAAAAGCATTTTTTGTTTTTTTAAAATATTGCTAAGATAGAAGAAATCTCCAAATATGTACTTTATTCAAAATTTGAATTTTATCAAATGGAACTGAAAAATGTTTGCTAATAATCTCTGTAGTGCTCGAAATATATTATTTGTCATTAGGTGAGAAAAAAATCTAGTTTAATTTAAAGTAGGTTTCCCACATACAAAAAAAAAATCCTGAATAGGTTTTTCGTACTGTAATAACTATAATAAACTGAAGCATAAAATTATAAACCTGAATTTTCACAACCAAAAATTTTGAGCTTCAAAGCAATTTTCGAGCAATTATATTTTATTCATTATATTTTTGCGCTCTGGTATTTTGTCATAATTAGACATGCGAAATTGCAGTTTTTTTCAGTTAATGAGTTTATAACCTATTAAAGCATAGACAAACATATAATTTTTAAAATTACAATCGCATTAATTTAATGTAACCAACTCCTATTTAGAAAATTTGTGTGCCAGAGGAATAGTTTCCAGTTTTATTTTATTGTTTTACACCAGAGCAAATTAAAGTTTGAGATAGGACATGATTAACAAATGGATAAAGGATAAATTCTAAATTGTCTACAAATTTCTATTACAGACCTAGTATTATAAATATTAAATAGACTTATTGATCATTAAAACATAATAATATATTATAAATGTACATCACACCCTTTAATTCTAACTGGTTATGACTACAATTTGAATTTTAAGACATCAAAATACATCATTCTGTGACCATTTACCCCTCCAATGTTTGTAAGATAGCGCCTATGGTTGTAAATTAATAGAACAGCAATTTATACCAACATATACCATTGAATATTACAAAAAGCCTATTTTTTAATAAAATAATTTGGTTTGATGTAGCCACAAAATATTTCAAAAAGCCCTAAAGTAGTCTAAATAATTAATACTAAATTCTTACCAAACTCTGCAACACAAGAAGCTACTCCTCCATAAATAAAAGGTCTCCAATCTCTTTCTCCCATTCCACTTTTATTAGTCGGTAAAAATATCAAGTAGTATCGAGCAAATTTTCACAATTATTTAAGTTTGATCAATGGCATCAAAAGTTGTCAAACAAATTAGTATCATTAGCAATTTAAAATGAAATAATTTTATTTTAAAGGGCTGAATTTAGCAATCAATAACCGTAAATTTTAAGGTGAACTGCTGTTGCTAGATTGTTATAATTTTACAAAAAATATTCGGCATAATCAGCCGCATTACCTAACCAAAAAGATGAGACAAACTCGCTTACAACCGGTACAGCGCACTTCGTATATATTTCTACAAATTCGCAAAATCGTTTTTGTTCCAAGGTCGTTTAGGTTTGTATTAATTAATTTTCAGGTTTTAAGTAACCTGCCGAAAATCAAAAATACGAACTTTTACAGACATAGATCGAACCTGTTTGCCAAAATTGTCAAGTGCCAAAACCAAAATGTGATCATCTAAAATGCAAAACTGTGAAAAGTTGACAGAATCGATTTAAAAAAATCGAATATCTCCATTCAATCGATTGTTAAAGATAATTCAGACGTATTTTTAAATAAGCAAAGTCCATAAATTTATATGTATGCTGTACATATTGGCAAAATGCAAAATAAAGGCAGTTCAAGTTTTTACAAGTCAACGCCACATAAATATAAAATGTAAGTATTCCGACCCTATAATAACTGTTCTTTAATGTAAACTGTCACTTCTCATCTCTAGTATGCTTTCTTCTTCTTTTTTGGCATTAAATACTTGGCTTTTGAAAATTCCACTATCCAGCTGCCAGCAACGTCAACTGTCACTAAAGTCTGAAAAACAAAGGTTAAATGATTGATATTTTAAAACCACACTTTAAAAACATAAAAAACTGACTGTTTGGAAAGAAGGCCAATAAATAATTATCTTCGAAAATAAATGGGGAAGTAGGTATCCTTTTTCCAAAATGTTATTTAAAGCAAATGCATTAAAATACAGTAAGTAGGTAAATGCACTTAGATGAATAAATACTTTTGGGTATCGAAATCAATGTTCACAGGAAAATTTTAAGTTTGAAATTTAATAATAGTACCTACCTGTGCCTCAGTTGATGCTTGACCTGACCTGACCTAACGTTTAAAAAAATGTACTACAAAAATAAACAATTCTTATTTCATTGAAGGCTGATCTTACCAATCTTATTTAAAATCATCAGCCTGTTATTCCTATCCTGAAGGCATTTTAACGACAAGGAAACCGTGAAGGTCATTTGATTATTATTATTTTTTTTTTACTTTTGTGTCAACTGTATCCACTACTATGGTCATTAGCCTCGTGTTCTGTGTAGGCTTTGTCACTGTTTCCCAGCGCCACTTTAGGAACAGCACTGTTAATTAGAATCAAACGGTGAATGGTCGAGTGAGGAATCGCATGCACCTAAATTTTTAATTTATTAAAAATCAGAAAATGACGCGTTGGTGGAATTTTACCACCCACTCCCCTAATTATTATTATTAGCTAGAAATAAAAATAATTGTAATAACATAGGTAAATAGAACCTTTCTTATAAACAATTATTACTACAAAACCATATTCAATAAATTTTAGTTTTAGGTTTACATCTAAAAAAGTAAAATTTTATTAACTATATTTTCTGTTTTACAGTGTGTCACAATAGTGCAACAAACTCCAATAATTCTATTAATAGATTGAAAGTGGCCTTTAGCTTCATATTTTACAATAATTTTTGATAATACCGTGTTTTTCATATTTACAGACTAAACCAAACATATTTGGTTAAATAGAATGATATATTTTTATTTAATTTTAAATATTCAGCTTTTATAAGGATTCCAATATAGTTTTTGTATTACTTATACAGCATAGCTCAAATGTTACAACCATATTTATGGTGTCTTAAAAGTTAAATTGAACTGAATGTTTTTGATGCCACTAGTTTTAAAATGATGTGTTTAATTATTTCTACACTGAATAGTGAATTATTTACAGGATCATCCAAAACTCGGAATCAAAATTTTACATCAATATTTCTGAATTCTTCTGTTATTTAATTAGGGTCCTATACTGAAAGTAACTAAGTACAATTGAAGTCATTTTTGTTGCATGAATAAATAGATCAAGAAAAAATTATTTTATAAAACGGTTTACAAATTTATAAACAGTGGCAACAGATAAAGGAGAGAACAATAAAAGTATTCAGAAATGTTGATATAAATAATTTAGAGAATGTATAATCTTATAAATAAGAAATGTTTTAACTTATATGGATGTTGAAGAGGTAACTTAGTTAATTTTACATTATTTCTGTCTGATTTATTAAATTAATAGATAAGTTAATGTACAAGGATCAATAACAAATTTTGTTCAACAATTTTAAAAATCTCAGTTTGGTATAAGGAATGGTTTATAAAAATGAAAGAGTCATTAACCTTTTCAAATACCTTGAGAAAATTTTGGTTCCAAGTTTTGGATGACTCTGTACCTAATTAATTTTTTTTAGAAATAATTAAATGCGTAAAATTACATCATCTTTCAAAACTACTGGCATTTCAGTTTCAAAATAAATCTGGTTGATAACTTTTGAGTTACCCTGTATAAGTGATGCTAACCTTATATAGGATTGCTTGTAAAAGTAATCTAATATAAATCATTTGAAAAAATTATGTTTGGTTTCGATAAATATAGAGATTTTTTTGTATTTTTTATATTATTGGAGTTATTGAATTTTGTCACACTATTGGATGTCATTTATTATTGTTATATTTTAATTCTTAAGCAAGCAATAAAATAAAATGCGGTTCAATATTTTTAGCTAATTTTGGTTTTGTTAAAATCAGAAAAGTCTACCATTATATGTATAGAAAATTTCTTATTAAATATCTCTTTAATGTAGGTACGTTCTGTGGTTATGTTTTCTTAATTTTATCTAGACATTCAGAATGGAGAAAATTAGCAAAAAAGTTGAGGAGAAAACGTATTAGACAACAAAAAGCACAATTAAGAGACAAAAATGAGGCAGAAGGTTTGTTGAATATTCTATTTGTTATTTGGTTATTTATAACCTTTGTTTTCAGAATTTTATAGGTTGCAACATTCATCATCCTACCAAATATTATTGAGTGAAAAATTAAAGGCCCAAAAAGAAAAAGCATTAGAAGAAGAAAAGTTACATGAAGCGAATGAAAGAGAATGGTTAAGAGTTGAAGAAGAAGCTCAGAGACAATTCAAAGAGCTACAGCAAAAGTTAGCTATAGCTAGAGAAGAAAGAGCAAGGCAAAATGAAAAAATTAGGATAGATTGGGAAGAGGAACAGAAAAGAAGAGAAGAATTACGAATACAAGAAGAGAAGGAAATAGAGGAAGGAAATAGACAGCAAGAGTTATTAAAAACTAAAGTAGATCAATTTATAGAAAATGGGGGAGACACACCAGAACATCTAAAAACAGTTTTAGAAACCAATCCAAATAAAGCAATATGTCCCTTTTTTAATAAAACTGCAACTTGTCGATTTTTTGATGTTTGTTCTAGAAATCATGTTCGTCCAGGGATTAGTAAAATAATTTTAATTCCGAATTTTTTTTCTCACTACAGTCTGGAAAAAACTGAAAGTGATTATTTCACTGACTCCAATCTGGAATTTGAGAAACACGAAACTAATGATTGTTTCAGAGAATTTTATAAAGATGTTATACCTGAATTGGAAGGCTATGGAAAAATTAGGGTTTTTGTTACTTGCTGTAACCGCGAATCCCATCTACGTGGAAATGTTTTTGTAGAGTTTTTTACAACACAAGCAGCTCTTAGATGTTATAGAGGGTTAAATGGTAGATGGTATGGCGGAAAGCAACTTAGTGTTCAATTTGTAAATATTCCAAACTGGAATAATGCTATATGTGGTAAGTTCATATATCACCTTTGTTTCTGAAATTTATACAGGGTGACTCACGGTGGACGCGACGGTCCATTGTGGCTAAATGGTTAATATTTTGAAAATTTTCTTTATTCATGGATATGTGAGTTGATAAAGGCTTCATTTTAAAATTATTTTGAATTATACAGGTTGTCCCAAAAAGTGTGGCATAATAAAGTTATATTATGTCTAATGGAAGACCCTATATTTTATTGCATTTATAGATTATACGTTAAAAATAAGAAACTTTCTTAAGTATTCCCTATACCTAAGCTCTTTAATTTTCGAGATAACTTCGACACCTATATATGGAATCAGCCAAATCCAATTTTAACTGAAAAAAAATTAGACTAATAATTGAAAGTAATAATGTAGTTAGAGTTGTTTAAAATTATACAGGGCGTCCAAAATGGGGCGATTCTCTAATGACATATTCAAACAACAATATCGTTCTTATTTTAAATAGGACACCCTGTATTTTATAATTCTATTATGTAGCAAATTCCTTTTAAAAATTATAAAGGTCTATTATGCCTAAATCGTTTAGTTTTGTGAAATTTCCCATTTTTCCAACAAATTAAGCTTTGACTTACCCTTTTATTCCTATACATATCTAAAGATGGTTAGTGGTGACGATATTCTTCAACATTGTTGAAAACCAAAGGTTCCAAATTCCCAATTGAATTATTTAAAGATTAATGAATATCGTGAAAAAACTGTATTAATTAACACAACATATCAAAAATAAACTTGGCTACTTTAATTACTACATACACTAATTCGTTGTTTCATATTTTCTGGTATTGTAGGAGGGGCGGTATAAACTATATTTTATAAAAAAAGTCAATGGGAGTCAGATCTGGAGATCTAGGTGGCCAACCATATGGCCCCCCTCTCCCTATCCATTTATTTGGAAACTTTATATTGAAATAATTTCGTACAATTCTTCAAAATGCGCTGCCGCACCATCCAATTGCAACATCATTTTTTGTCTAATATCTAATGATACATTTTCCAACAGTTCCCAGATATTTTTTCTTAAAAATCGCAAAAATTTCATCCCATTTAAATGGCCATCAAAAAAATATGGACCAATAACTTGGTTGCCTATAATTCCACCGTATAGGTACATTAATGTTCCACCGGTTCTGATGATCTATTGTGTGGAACAAATGCTGGATTTGAGTATCATAATAATGAAAGTTATGATGGTTAACTAATCCATTATTATGAAAAGTGAATTCATCTGTATTTTTTTCGGATCATAGTCTAAGCTGATCAAATACAGGGTGTTATATTTAGTCATTATGGTGGAAAAATAATGTGAAATTTAACAAAAATAAAAATAACTCCAAAACTAATAGATTTAGGCATAGTAGACCTTTATAATTTTTAAAAGGATTATAATATAAGATTAATTATAATATAAAATAATAACGATATTTTGGACGCCCTGTATAATTTTAAACAACTCTAACTACATTATTACTTTCAATTATTAATCTAATTTTTTTCAGTTAAAATTGGATTTGGCTGATTCCATAGGTTTCGAAGTTATTGGTATAGGGAATATTTAAGAAAGTTTATCTTATTCTTAACGTATAATTTATAAATGCAATAAAATATACGGTCTTCCATAAGAAATAATATAACTTTGATACGCCACACTTTTTTGGGACAACCTGTATAATTCAAAATAATTTTATTTTTCACTTGTATATTATTTGTTTATTTTACCTTGGATACGGTTGCTATAAATACACTCATAATGCCCTAGGGCATAATGAGCGGGCGTTGTGGCTATAACGCCCGCTAATTCTATGAGGAGGGTTTGGATTACTCCGGCAATACATTTTTGGTTGCTTTGTGTGCATATTTTCTTTGACATTTTTTGGAAAATCGATATTTATTTCAATTACTTTTATAAGACGTATATAACATTAAGCAGCAAATATAATGAAACACTGACAGTAAACGTCCAAATATCAATAAATCGGTTTTTAATTAAAATAAAATCAATTTTTCGTGAAAAATAAAATCTTGTATGCACCGCGAGCGTTACTGGATCCTAACGCCCATCGGGCATCATTCATCTCTCGGGCCAGAGGCCCTCTGGCTGAATGAGTCTCTCCGGGCGTTAGGATCTATATAACGCACTTTGTGCATAAATAACTATTAAAATGTAGCCTTTATCAAATCACATATCCATGAATAAACAAAATTTTCAAAATATTAACCGCTTATAGCCACAATGCAAAACAAGTAAAATTTTTTAAAACAATCGTCCACACACAAGGGTGGCTTCTATTTATAGATTGGACATAACGTGTTTCTAGGCGTTTTTTAGCTCTGGTACAAATTAATATAATAATAAATCTACACACAAAAATAAGTAAATGTGATGCACTCGACTGTTAGCCCAGCTGTCAGAGATTTTGACCCCTCATTTCTTAAAGGGTGTAGAAAACGATAAAAAAATCTTTGCTGCTCTAAAGTGTATCTATCCTAAGTTCACAATTTCGAAAACAAAATCGAAAATTTGGTTTTTTATATACAAAAAAAAATTCTAAAAACTGAAACGTGAAAGCGAAAAATTTTACTAAAATTTATATCATAAGTTATTTAAAAAAAAAATTGTATTACTATAAAAAATTATTAAAAATAAGAAAGCGAATTCGAAAACTACGCGCTCCAAGCCACTGAATACAAATATTAGAGAGGCGTCCGGGAAAAAACTAAAGTAGGTGCCTAAAATGTACGCAAAAAAGAAAGCAGTTTAAAGAGGAGACTTTCTCAGAAAGCCATTAGTTTTTAATTTTTTTTTTGTTTTCTCATAGACAATTTGACCGGAAGTTATAATTTCTAGAATTCTCACTGTTTTTTATAAAACAAGATATATATTAATAGAGGCAAAACAAAAAAAAATCCTTGTACGTTTATCATCATTATACTTTTACTTTTGATGTAAAAATAATTAAAATGATGAACATTGTCTGCTTAATAAAATTTTAAAATGGTCGTTTTTTTACAGCATTCATTTGACGCCATTTTTATTTTCAAAATAGTGTTTATATAAATCAGACGTTAATTTTTTTTTTGATATAAAGCTAAAAAATAAACTTTATAATGTGTAATAATTCAGAAATTGTGTTTATAATTCAGAAAATAGTGTTCATATAAATCAAAAATAATTTTTTTAAAATAAAGTCAAAAATACACTTTTTAATGTGTTTTGAAAATAAAAATGGCGCCGAATGAATACTGTTGTGGCGGTACATTTTTGGAATCTTCGTAATTATCTGAATCCAATGATACCTCATAGTTGAAATTTCATTCGTCAGAACACCCATTTTATTTTTCGATCTAGAGAGCCAGGAACCCCCTAAAATTATTCCAAATAATCAAAATAATCGTACACTATGGCATTTTCGATTAAAATAGTATTGTGGTTCGAACTACATGAGAAAAACGTAAAACAAAATGTTTTTTACCCAAAACTCGATTTTTTCAAATAGTACCATAATGGTCCTCTGATGTCATTCGAAAGTACGATCGATGGGGGTAGCCATCCATATTAACTCTTTTTATCTATAACCATTACGAACAGTATAATGTAGTTGAAAAAAGTTTAAGTATCTTCTTGTTCCGGAAAAACCGGAAGTTGATATTTTTTCAAATGTGTCAAAAAGTGCCGTCTAGTGAGCATATTCAATGTTCCAAATTTCAGAAATATAGATAGAGAAACAAAATTTTCGCCTCTTCAATTTAATTCGTATATAGCTTGGTTTTTGAGAAAAAAATTTAAAAACTGTGCATGTAACAGAAAAAAACTATCTAATTGATATTAGGAAAAATGTATTTATTTTATTAGAAAACGTGTAACTTTCATTAAATTAATAATTTCACTCTTATTACATCAAAAGGAGGCTCTCATTGCCGCAAATGAGCAAGCCAAGTTAGGTATATCAAAATCAACCAAAAGGTTTTTGAGTAATTAATAAAAAACTGATTTTGTCTAAAAACTTTGACACCCAGTTTCTTGAAAAATAAATACGTTAAGACACATGTTTATTGAAAATAAAAATCTTATTTTTTCCTGAAAAACCGATTCTGAACGTTTGACGGTTTAACCCTGGGTCGACTATTTAAATACATTATTTTATTTAACAACAATTTGTTAATTATTAATATAAGATTAAACGACAATGAATTATTAATATAAGATTGAACTTTGAATGAGCATTATGTATTCAAAGGCAATTCTGCGAGTTTGTTTGTTGTAAAATTCCTCTAAGATTGAATTTTCTTCTAAACTTCGCCCCCCCCCCCCCTTGGCTACGCCAGTGCTTTTAATATATATCTTCAGTTTTACGTGACCTGATGCATACATAGCTACTACTATTAGAATTTCCTTAAATTCTTAATTAATGTAACTACGGTTGTTGAAATTATTTTGTTAATTTGTATTTCATTTCTAGGTGTGTACTTTTCAAACCGTTGCCCCAAAGGAAGTAGTTGTAACTTTTTACACACTTTTCGGAATCCACGGAATTCTTTTAGTGCCTTTGCAAAAATTAAGAGAGATACTGATTCCAGACAAAGGTAATTTTTACATATTTTACTAACATTAAGAAGAAAATAATTCCAAACCGACCTTATTCTACCATTTATTATTTTTCTTTAGGATATTTGAAATTGTCTTTTCGTTTTCATTAGCTTCCGTACTTTCCATACCTGTCTAACGGGTCTGTCCCAACTCAATGGGGAAGCGTTATTTATTGTCAAAATCTACTTCATTATTTCCGTAATGATTTAATATGTTCACAAAAAACTAATGAGCTCTCCAGAATATATCGTTTTAGAAAAATAATGATTTTAATAAACTCCATTTCTGATTGGTTCAAATTAAAGTTGGTATCGAGACTCGGGGTGAAAAACAAGGCTAATATCGTGCTTCTAGCGACAGTATGAATATGGCTGCTGGCTGCAGCATCAGCAATAATTCGCATGTCCAAGCAGGGAAAAAAATATATTTACTTGAAATATTACTTTGTACATCTTTTTTATTAGCTGAGCTGACCTGACGTACTCTTATCTATCCTGACCTCACCCTATAAATTATTGAAACGAAAGGAATGACGTAGGTAAAATGACATTTGACAACGAAACATGTCAACTGTCACATCCAGTCTCGATACCAACTTTAATTTCAACCAATCAGAAGTGGAGTTTATAAAAAGTATTCTTGCTAACGATACTTTTTAGAAAGCTCAGTAGAATTTTGTTATCATATTTTATCATTGCGGAAGTAATGCAGTAGATTTTATCAAAGGTAATACCACGAGTCCTCCAAATTTTATCGATTAAATTTTTGGTTTTCACGAAAACGGCTTTATTTGGAAAAACCACGAAAACAAACTGATTGATAAAATCACGAGTCCGCAGGACGAGTGATTTTATCTTAAATCAGTTTGTTTGAGTGGTTTTGCCTAAAATAAAGGCGTTTGAGTATGAAGATCAAAAATTTAATCTATAAAATTTCAGAGGACGAGTCGTATTTGAAAGGATTATTTTTTGAATCATTTTGTATTAAAAACAGAGAACATAGTCATTTATGCAAAAGACACTTTACACACAAATATTGAAAATTTTCTTTACCAATTTAAATTGAAATCTGAGCTGTTATAGTTTTACATACAAGGCCACCAAGGCGACTTTTTGACTGGCTACCCCGCGAAACGGCGCCTTAAATAAAAGCGGAGAAGAAGAATGAAATGATGTCTTTCTTAATTTAATTAATTTTAAGTTTAGTGTTAAAGTGAGGTATCTAAAAATGTTAAATGAATGTTGAAATAAACTAATAAAAACAGGTTAGTTTACAAATACATTTTGAAATTTGGTTATTAACATAGATTTGCAATACATTTTAGTATAATAATAATTGATAAATGTTTATATTTGACATCTCAAATAGGTAAACACAGTTTAATCAAAAAACAAAAACGACGAAGCGGTTTTATCAGTATAAAACACAATGATTGGTTAGGATCCTGAGCTGTTATTGGCTGAAACCACAAAATCTGACTGTATTGACAGATGAAAAAAATAATCCCAATAAAACCCTTCCTCGTTGGTAGACTTTTTTTTAGATTTTGAGGTTAGTAGGAAACTTGTCCATTGTCATCTCTCGATTTGATAATTTCCAATTCTATCGAATTTTGTGATATCTTATATTCTTCGTAAATATGTCATTTCGGCTGCTTGTACTTTACTTATTTACAAGTTGGTTAATAATTAGGATTTTCAACCATAAACTTTAACTTTGTTTCTTTGAATACCTCCTTCTTAAGAAACTTGGCCCCTTTCATTACTCTTTCGTCGGTATCTTTTTTCTCTATGATTCAGTCTTAAGTATTGGAAATGTTTAACTTTAATCAGTTTTTTTTTATTTTTCCGTTGCTATTACCATCAGCTTGATTTGTTTTTATATTTATAAAGGTTTGTACCAGTTTTTAATTCCATTAAAGCTAAACGAAAATTAGCTAATGACTCCTCTTTAATGATGTAATCCTTCCATTATTTTAAATGTTTTTAATTTCATGTTTTTATTTATCGCATAATTTTCATTATTTTGGTAAAGGATAGTTTTTTAAAGTTTTTCATTTACTCTTCTTCTAACTAAACTATGTTCCTGGGTGTGCGATCAAAATATGTAATAGAATTAATGTTATATTACGTAAAAAGGGCTGATTCAACAATTAAAAGAAAATTTAAAGGTTAACGTGTCTCAAACGCGCTTACCTGATGTTTAATCCGTATCTGCGGTAGTGGATAGTAGCAGCGGTACACGCCCAATGAAGTTCTCGGGCACAAATTGTACAAAATGTTTGTTTATAGCACAATAAATTAAATTCAACGAAACAAAGTGGCAGATACAAAATCTTTTTTTCAAATCGATAAATCTTCCAAGTATTAGTGGAGTCGATTAATCGTTTAGCCGCGGCAATTTTTTCAATTTTCGAACAATCCGGGTAGGCAAAATGGCGAACTCTTCCTTGAGGACCCTGCTACAGGATGTATTAAGGAGGTGAACGGACAAATGGCGATCGAATTTCGGATTTCGCAAATCTTATTTTTTTATTTCCGTAAAGAGTAAAGAGGAGGAAAATTTTTCTCGCCATTGGTTGCCGAATTTTTTTCTTTTATTAGTATTAGATAATCAGTAAGGGTGGGAAGGGGATGAAAGCGTTTTGCCCTGTAGAAGGGCAAGGAATAGTATCCGTTACTTCGGGCCGGGCTCATTTTCAAGATTATTTTACCCCGAAGCTCTCTGCATTAGGGCCTGCAGGTGCGCGTGATACATTTATAAAAGCGAGTGCGCCAGCTCAGCTGCCGGAATAGTATTTGTGTGAGAGAGGAGAGATGAGAGGGAGCGATCAGTTTATGCATATTCGCAAGCCCTTCATTTTAACCAGCAAGTTATGTACAAAAAACCGATTTCCCATATCTTTACATGTTAATTTCCCCCCTCCACACCTCCCTTAAATTTTTTTTTTGAAAAGAGCGACTTCATTTATCGGGTTTTTCCCGCCAGATCTACCCCACTATTTTTCCTTCTCCAAACATATGAATAGTATGTTCTGTAACAAGGTTGGAATGAGAATTCGACACGAGTGGAGGATTCCGAGCGCGAGCGAATGCGAGCGTGAGGAACCACGAGTGTTGGATTTTCATTCCAACAGAGTAACAGACTGTGCTTTCTCCACGGACACAGAAAGTAGAAATTAAATATAGTAGGTAAAATGAAACCTCAATCTCTCAACATTGTGTAGGTAGTATTTTTATATTCAAGCTTGGATTTTTGCGGTAGCAAATTTTGAGTTATATTATCGGCAATTTTTTTATTTCTGGAGGAGTATTTTCAAATTCTACATCTGAATCGTTTGATTTTCTTCTCCTTTTTAATAAATTAAAAGTTTTTACAAACCAATATTAAGACCACGTCAACTAATACTGACAGTTAATTTGACATTCATGTCAAAACTTTTTTTTATAAACAATCACGGAATACAGATTCTAGCTCTAGAGACAAAAGTTTCAGAATTTTCTTTCAATCTCAAGAGCGAGAATGTTTCTTTTCTGTTATTATAAGTGGTTTCAGAATAACTACATTCAGTTGTGGCCGTGGAGAAAAAACATTTATTAATTTTTTTAATTAAAAATAAGTACTTACCTTGTATTGTTTAAAAAATATGTTACGCGAATAAATCAAAATAAATTTTCATTTGGAAAATTAATCGTATATGATTTACCACTGTACAAAACAAAGTATTGCTGGTTTTTAAATTAATTAAAAAGGATAAACTTAATATCATTTACAGGTACCATTCAGAATTGAGAAACTGTAGATGGTCTGAATCACCAGAGAGGTCACCAAAAGAGGAAAAATGGGAGGTAGATTCTCCAATAAAAAGCAGTCGCAGTGATAGCGTGAGGAACGGAGCTAGAAAAAAACGGAAATCACAATCACGAGAACGAGATAGGCGTTCACATTCAAGTAGACATAAAAAAGAAGAATTGCGAAAGAGAAAAAGATAATAATTTTGTTTCTATTTTAAGAAATCTGAATGATCTCATTTTAATTTTAATAAAACACAAATTCTTTATCAGTTGTTTGTTTATATTTTAATTGGGCTTGTACCTCAGAGTAATAATATACACCCTATTCAAAAAGGATAGATTTGTAGACAACCATGATCTCCTTCTCTTTCTCTAATAGAATATGGGCAAGGGGACTGCGGGGATTGTTTACATAGGGTCCAGATGACTGTGTCACCAGAGGCGTGCGGCAAATATGAATTTAGAAAATGTAGGTATATATTAAAAAATATTTTTAGTTTGTTTGCTTGGAGATTATTAAATTTTATCAAAATTTAAAATAGCGAACGAGTTTTGTCATTCATGCTCCAATTATAGTAAAAATTGGTATCTAAGGCTGTAAGGTACGAGATTATTAATTTTTTATCACAATGCAAGATTAGGATTGTTATAAAGGGTTGAATTTCTTTCTAATATCGTGTTCAGCATCATCGAAAACAGACGTTTTGATATAAAAAATAAAAAAATCGGAAGTGGCCATGCACATGACTTTACCATACTTTAACGGCCCTACTGGCTCATAATCCCATTACATATTTAAGGGCGCGGTCTTCCTGTGTATAAAATCCTATGCTGCAGACCAAAAGTTAAATCGACTGATTTCCGAATGTAATGGGATTTAAAATATAATTTTCAGACAAATTAAAGATAAAGGTCTAACTTAGGTAGTCTTACTATTCTAAATCGATAAATTTATTATTTTCTATGAAAACGACAGCTTCAAAATCATCCAATTTTTTTAACCTTAAAAGTGGCATTTAACAATCTATATATCCTCGATTCTGAAAAAATAAGAAAAATAAACATTAACTTGACCTAAGTTAGACCTTTATCTACAATGTGGTTTAATCAGAATACATCAAAATACTTTAATTTATGAAATCAGTCGATTTGAAATTTTGAAGTCATTTCAAATTAATTTGAAAGTTTGGTCAAACAACGGCGTCTAAAAATTCTTTACCCATAGGTATTCAGTATATATATATATATATATATATATATATATATATATATATATATATATATATATATATATATATAGATCATATAGGTTTTAACACTGTAAGAAAGATGGTGCCCGAAGCAAATCAAATTTGCAATGGATGCCAACCCATCAGCTGAGATATTTAGCGGGGTGATACCATAATTAGCCCAGTTGTGAGAGACTTTGACCTCTCATAAAATGTGATATCGCTTTAAAAGGTGTAGAAAACGATAAAAAAATCTTTGCGGCTCTAAAGTGCATGCTAAATTCGAAAAACTAATAGCACAACCACGTGAAACAGCAAAAAATTTTACTATTATTTATATTTCAGATAACATTTGTTCACTTTAAATTTTATTTTAATGTAATATACTTAAATGTTTCTTTTCAAATTATATTGCTAATTTTATATTTTGTTTGTTAACTGTTTCATTTTATTCATTGAATTGTTTTCATTATTCTACAATAAATTATTGATATTTTGTAAACTATAAACGTCACTTATAGCAAATTTTATCTCAAACTATAAAAATGCCATTTTTGGTTTTACTGTACAACTCAAGAAAATCAATAAACTCTGTAGATTTTTTTTATCTCTAATTTTTTCCAAAAATTCAATTTTTTTCCCATTTCATCGTATTCCTATCTGTTATGGTTTAGAATATAGCAATGTTGGCACATAATAAAAGAAACATGCACTCAAAACGCAAAAAGAACGCTGCAATTGTATTTATTGTCTTTGTAAATAAAGTAAAGTAAAGTTTTTGCTCTCCAAACATTTAAAAAACTTTAATCAGAAAGGAACATTCTAAGTACGCCGAATATAATAATATATCATGAATTTAAATTTTCGCGGGAACTCACAGCTGTTGGTTGAAACTGTTCATTTGGCAACGTGGGTTAGCTAACGTTTCGTCTGAAAGTTGACGAGATTTTAGAGCATTTATATTTGCATGTATATTTTTTATTACTCTGAACACGAGATGCTTGTTGCGCATGTCGTTTAACTGTCATAACGCGGGAATTTTTAAAAATAATTCAAAATTATTTGTGTCGATATGTATCTATCCATTAGAATAAAAATATATAAAGTATTTTAGAAAAGAATTAGAGGTAATATTATAAAGTAAACGATAAGAATATATATTGAGATGAATTCCGTAAATTATACGATTTTACTTTTTTTTAAAATTTATTTTCCATTTGTCCACTTTGACATCTTTCAAACATCTCCTCTTCCCAAACCAAAAAAAAAAATCAACATCCCATAGCAACCCTGTCAAATTTTAAATACCCCTACACATAATTTTAAAATAACTAAATTCCTAAATAACAATTGACAACATTGACAACATTTACATCATTACAATATATTCAAAATAAATGATATTTTGTATGACTTTCATAATAAATTAATTTTTACTTTTTAATAGTTAGTATGTGTAGGAATCATGATTTTTCTTAATCAGTTATAATCACTACTAAATTGTCAATGTTTCAAATTATTACTTTCCATGGAACACTTATTTATCAAATTAAAAAAATGTAATAATTTTGTGTATAGACCAATATAATGAAAAAATTAAATATGCGAATTTTGTCATGAAAATCGGTATATGGGGTTAAAATAATATTCTGAACAACTTTTTCTAATGTTTTTCGATATCTCTAACGCGAATCAAAATATCGAGAGTTTGAAGTTCTGATTTTATCTGATTATCTTAAAAAATATGACCCGTCACTTTGTCCAATTGTGCAAAAATTTAAAAGAAAACCTAATTTTCAATCGAAAAAGTTGGTTTACAAATTTTCAATTGTTTAACTTTATCAGAGTGCTCGATTTCTTCGTAAAACCTCGGCTTTAAGATGATATGAAAAAAATATTGTTCGTATAGATTTTCAATTCGTATAAAATCTAAAAATAAATATTTTGCTTTGAAAAAATTACAGCTGCTTATTTAAAACACAAAAAAAGAACGTTTTCACAAAAAAAATATTTTTCGGTCTTCCGTGCAGAAACAATAATATTGTAGACCAAAAGTTAAATCGACTGATTTCCGAATGTAATAGGATTTAAAATTTAATTTCCAGACAATTTTTTTTAATCTTTAATAGTACTTTTATCAACGCTGCTTTGTACACTCTATGGAATATTTTTTTCAAGAAATACAGCAGTAAGATTTTTTTAGGCTTCAAAGAACACTAAACAACAAAAGAATTTAACAGTGTAAACTGTAAACACACTGAAATCAAAACAAATCCCAAGTTCACACACGCATGCGCAGGCAGCGGGACTCTTGTGCAATTCCGGACCTTTGCCATTTATCACTTCGTGAATATTTTGGATTAGTAAAAAGGTAAAAAGTTAATATCTATAATACGGTAAGCGTATTGTATTATTTGCCTCAGTAACCCGAGTTAAATAACGCCGGCGCCGTCCGATTGCTCACGAAATCTTTTCCGACCTTACACCGGCTTGGCGGATAATTTGAAATTTGAGATTGTATAGGTAATGTGATTCTTCCATGATTGAGATGTTCACAAAACCATAGCATAACGAGTGTTGTCTGTATATACCTTTATAGAGACAACGGCATAACCTATTACAGTGGGATGCGAGATTTTGCATTTTTTAATTCTATTAGTTAAGGATTAACAAATTAATCATTGAGCTATAGTCAATATTCATTTTCAAAGGTGTAGAAAATAATAAGCATAGTTCAACAACAAAAATATAAATAGATGATAAAGCTTACTTTTTATCAGATAAAATCAAGGATCTCGGGTTTAAATAGTCTTCAAGAAAAATTCGGGAGAAAATTTGAACCAATAAAACCGAGGAAACAATATTGCTAAAGCGGCTTACTCCTTTGATACAATTATCTAGGAGTCTAGGGCCACCGTGAGCTGAACCAAAGTTCAAAGGAAGCCTGCCGCCTTGACTTAAAGAGTGGCTCTTTGATCTACAAAGAAGCGCCGATGCAACTTGACACGTGTCGATAGTTATCATAGCTATATACTAACTTTGAAATGAGCAATAACATCACTCTGTATCTATACATTTGAAAAGGGCATTTTATTTCGAATTGTTTCCGACTTGTAAATATCTTTGACATGTTCACCTAAATCGTAATTATTCATCGTTCGCGTGTTTAATTTTTCTTTCGTTTCTCACATAAGTAGGTACTTCATAACGAGGAATAAATAACTGAAAAGAAAATGTTATTTTGATATTATCAATGCCGCAGTAACAAATTATTTTAATTTTAAGAATTAAAAGAAAGATCTTATGGAAGTATCGTTTTCATTGAAAGGCTCTGTATAAATAAAATATACCTACAAAGAAAATAAATGAAAAATAAAAAGTTAAGATTATACATTTTGATGATACTAAATATTGTTCTCCCCTTGTATTAAACATAATAAACAGTGAATTTCTAGAATCATTTCTGTAACGAGAAAATTTCAAAGGAAGGTTTCTGTAACTATTTTGTTTAATTTAAGCATTTATCACGAGATACCAGCACCTCCCGGGCAGCATCTTATTTGACATAATTTGGCTGATATTTGATGTACAAGACCGCGCCCTTAAGGCAGGCTATACATTTATAGTAAATTTAATTTAAAATAAATTTTTTCTCTTAATATTTTTACATAAACTTAATAGAAATGATAATAATTGCGAAAATCTGAAAATTCTCAAGAGTAAACCCCCACTTCCGGTTGTCCGATTTTGCCCAAAATCTAATCAGCTCATTAGCATGTTGTAAAAATGCTAAATATAAAATCACCATCGTGTTCAGCATCCTCAAAAACAGACGTTTTTCCGCTGATATAAAAAATTAAAAAACACCCCTGTCAAAATAGCGTGCAGACACCCACAAACAAATTCAGAACTTCAGAAATATTCAAGATAACATCATCATCTTTTTTCCAGTTGATTCCATAAGCTTTAGCGCATCTTTCGAGATGTAGGCAAACTCGGAGTCGATGTTCTATCGCCTACTACCATTTTTTGAAAATGACAAATTAGAAATAGCAATAACTCGACTTTTTCAAATGCACTCTATATTTTATTACATCATTGCATGGCCTTTTTTAAGAGCTTTTTGCTGGGTTTGAGGGGTTTATTTTGTAAAACTTGCGAGATTTATTGCAAAATAAGAAATGTTGACGGTTTATTCGAGAAAAAAGGAATCGAGTAGGCTGTTGTCGTAAAATTTCACAGATTCATACAATTTTGAAAAGAAAAATGTTTCAACAAAATGAAATTGTAATAGAAACAGAAATACATTACAAAGTAAACAATTTTATTAATACAATTTGCAAGAACATGAAAGAATGATTAATAGGAAACAATGTAAACATTTTTGCCTTATAACAAATGCTCGAATAGGTCTTTATTAATTTTCATCTTACAGTGCTCTGAAGATGTCAAAATAAATTGACGAAACGTTGGCTTTTAAGAAATATTGTTTTCTTTAATCCAAGACCTAAATTCCAAAAACGACACCACAATAATAATCATATACGCCCTTCAGTTCACCCCTTACGAGTGAACACCAGAATCAGAGCTTGTGCGGGGAAGGGGCAGATATTATTATTATTTGCCGTGGCGCTCTGGGGCTACTTACTGATTATTGATGTGCTACCATCTATCAGTATAAAACTGATAAATGAAGTTGAGAAGTGAGTTTGGACTTTACAAAGCAACAAATCCCACTTGCATTTGGGGGTTGCAAACCAAATTTGCATTGGCGGTTGCAAAGTTTTTTGACCGATTCTTCGAATCCTGGAAGTCGTTTTTATTCTTGTAGTCTGCCGTCTTGGAAGACAATCGACTCGAGGAAATGTCCATAAAAATATAAAATTAACACAAAAGGGAGTCAGAGGAATAGGTAAGTGTGAAAATAAGTTGCAAATCTAACGAAATCACTTCACTACCGTTATTTATTTAGTACTATGAAATGGCGGAAATATAATAATAGTCTAGTCAAATGGTAGTTTTTCGGTAACATGAGTCCGGTAGAAAATTTTTCAACGGAATTATGTTTTTTGGGGGTGCTGAACACGAATCTGAAGTTTGCTGCCTCGTAGCAGGACCGGCTCCGGTCGGAAAACGCAAAAAACCTCGAAATTTTCTGAGTTTTTCCGGTTTTCCGCTCATGTCTTGCAAACGATGCATCGTACGGAAAATATCACAGTATTCAAAGTTGAAGAGCATAAAATTCTCCGTCGAATGACTTCCCTAAATTTCTAACTTTCAAATTTATAAGATCGCCATCGTCATTCGAAAAACGCCAATTTTTAACAACTTTTGTGAAAACTGCAATATTCTCATTGTTAGAAGACTTTAATTTAAAAACAGCCATTCCACATAAAAAAGTGGTCGAATAAATGTTGTTTGGCTGGGACAGTGGAAGATCAGGGCGTATGGTGTTCAGTAGACGATGATAGTCCAGGCTTAGGCTCTTCAGCACTCGGAGTGGCAGGCTGTGATGGCTGTTTTTCAACTGAAAGCAATGTGTTCGAGTTAAATGGTGTCTCACCTGCCTCTGATAGTGGTGGAACAAACGCAGGTTCGTCTTCTTGCTTATCGAGGTCGGCTCGTTCATCTACGTTCGTGAAGGTATCGGCACAGTTGAGGCAGACTTGGGTGTAGAATAGACCTCCGCGGCTGTATCCACAACGCCCACCGCAGTTAGTGCCACACTTGCATGATATTTGCTGCATTAGTTTGTCAGGAGCCGCAAGTTTCAGGGTGGTAAGTAGGATGAGACCATTTTTGGTTGACTTCCAACCCCCACAGTTTCGGTTCACGAGACAGTGATGCTAAATATACACGCAAGCTATGCTGGTAAGCTGTAGCATCGGTGCGAGGCAAACCACCTAACAAATAGCTTTAATGCGCTGCGATACAAGCAGTACGTGACATCTACCTTCAAGTTCTCCAGAAATATCGCATCAATCGCTCCCACGTACATTTAGCTCAGTCAAATGGTACACAAGGGGTGTTCGAAGTGGAAAATTCTGGTGTAATTGTTTTTAGTGGTTTTCCAACAAAAATGTTTCCCGCAAATATGAGAAATCATCAAAAATTAACAAAAAAAAAAATGTTTTCTAGTGATTTTCAGCTATTGTGGTCACATTGGTCCTGTAGTAAAATAAAGAAGAGAAAATTATCTAAAATTTATATATCTTAATATTTTTTTGTACATCGTATGGTTTCCACGCTAAAGAGTGTTGAAATATCAGGTGACTAAGTTTTTGAAAACAAAGTCGCTCTTTTCGAAAAAAAATTTCTGATTTCATAGACTCGAGGTCCCTCTTTCACGTGATTACTCTATGAAAGCTGAGGAAGGTGTGGAGGGGGGGGTAAATTAACATGTAAAGATATGGAAAATCGGTTTTTCGCACGTAGCTCTCTGAGGTTTCTTCGGATCGAAACGACTTCTATATATAAAATAAAATGCTCGCGAAAACGCTTAAACTGAATTTTAATCCGTCCAAATCGGTCTAGCGGTTCTTGAGATATTGCGATTTGAAAGTATATGGATTTTCGACGCGGCGAGAACACACCTAAACCCGTGTTCGCGTTTTTCGCATGGAAGAAAGTGACTTTTTTTTTCCTCCGATAGATAGTCATGACCCCAGCATTGTGTCCAAATTTCAACCTGCTAGTTTAATAAGGGGGGGGGGGAGAGGGAGGGCAAACACTGATTAATTTTTGACTCGAGGTAACTTTTTTAATTCTTGACCAATCCGGGTCAGCAAAATGGCAAACTCTTTCATGAGGACACTGCTACAGGATGTATTAAGGAGATGATGGTTTTCGCGAATTTTGGATTTTGCAAATTTTATTTTTCTATTTTTGCAATGAAAGAGTAAAGTGGGGAAAATTTTTTATGCACCATCGGTTGCGGAATTTTTTTCTCTTTGATTTGAGCCTTACAGGGACTCGATACGATAAGCGAGAAGGGATGGATGGGGGTAAACGCTTTTTGCGCTGTAGAAGGGCAACGTATAGGGTTAGTGACTTCCTGCTAGGCTCATTTTCAAGGGCAATCAGTTTCTTTCTAAATTTTTTTACCCCAAAGCTCTATCTACATTAAGGACTGCGGGAGTGCTTGATATATTTATAAAAACGAGAGCGCTCGCTCAGCCGCCGTGAAATTAGATGTCGGAATAGTATTTGTGAGAGAGCAGATAGATAAAGTGAGAGAGACGAGAGATAAAAGGGAGCGCTTAGCTCCTATCCCGGCATCTAATTTTACAGCGGCTCAGCGAACGCACTCGCTTTTATAAATATATCACGCACACCTGCGGTCCTCTATAAACTTAGAGCTTTGTGGTAAATAAATCTTGAAAGAGAACTGATTGCCCTTGAAAATGAGCCTAGCACGAAGTCACTAACCCTATCACTTGCCCTTCTACAGGGCAAAACGCGTTCACCTCCCTAGAGTTATTGAGGGGCTCAAATCAAAGAGAAAAAAATTCCGCAACCGATGGCGCATAAAAGATTTTCCTCATTTTACTCTTTCGTTGCGAAAATCAAAAATTAAAATATGCAAAATCCGAAATTCGGTCGCCATTTGTCCGTTTTCGCGAAAACCATCATCTCCTTAATATATCCTGTAGCAGTGACCTCATGAAAGAGTTTGCCATTTTGACGAACCTGATTGGTCAAGAAATAAAAAAGTTACCTCGAGTCAAAAATTAATCAGTGTTTGCCCTCCTTCTCCCCCCCCCAAATTAAACTACAATGCTTGAGTCATGACTATCTATCGGAGAAAAAAAGTCAAGTCTCGAAGTCACTTTCTTCCATGCGAAAATCGCGAACACGGCCGCGGCGAAAATCCATATACTTTCAAATCGCAATATCTCAAGAGCCGCTAGACCGATTTAGACGGGTTAAAATTCAGTTTAAGCGTTTTCGCGAGTACTTTATTTTATATATAGAAGTCGTTTCGATCCGAAGAAACCTCCACACCTCCCTTAGCTTTCATATAATGATCACGTGAAAGAGGGACCTCAAATCTATGAAATCACAAATTTGTTTTTTCGAAAAGAGCGACTTCGTTTAACGGGATTTTTTCCGCCAGATCGACTCTATTAATAAAGTGTTCAAATATCAGGAGAATAAGTAGTTTTTGGCAAATAGGAATGACTAGACCGAATGACAGGTGACTTGACATAAGTTGCTATTTGCCAAAAACTACTTATTCTCCTGATATTTGAACACTTTATTTTAATACATGACCACCGTGACCACAATAGCTTGCTTTGCAAGTTATTAGCTGAAAATCACTAGAAAACAATATTTTTTGTTGATTTTTGATGAATTCTCATATTTGCGGGAACATTTTTTGTGGGAAAACTTTAGATTCGTATTCAGCACCCCAAAAAACAAAATAAACCACTAAATACAATTACACCAGAATTTTCCACTTTAAACTACCGTTTGATTGAACTAATTGCACCAACGTAAACTAACGAAACCACCTCGATAAGCAAAAAGACGACACTCCGTTTGCTCTATCACTGTCACAGACAGGTGAGACTTCAGAAGGTAATTTCATTTATGCGTTATTTTACACCATATTTATTTATTTATTTAATTACACCACCCCACAGCAAAGCCAATTAGTGGGTGGGAGAAGCATGTAAATACAAAAAAAAAAGAATAACATACATATAACATAAAAATATAACAGATAAAAAAAACAATTAAAAATAAAAAATATATAGGCATATGCATCTTAATTCATGGAAGTACATTAAAAACAAAACCTCGTAAGAGGGAAAAAAATGTACTTCCATAAGTTAGTTGCAAATTAAAACGTAACAATAACCAAGATATATCACAAATGGTTTACTAAACATTTATTTTTGATTTGTGGAATATTATGAAAGAAAATATCCACAGAGTTCTGCATCCGACAGTGAATTTGACCCATGTGATAAAGGGGAGAGAATTTTAAAACATTAGTTCTTGCAGTCGCTCTATAACTCTGAGGATAGTTACGACATAGAAGATTACGAAACAGAAGTCAAAGTATCTCTTGAAGAAACGGAAGTAGGATCAAGATTGAAAAGATTAAAGAACAGAAAAGCTCCTGGAACGGACGGTATACCAAACGAACTTCTGAAATACGGAGGCAAAGAACTCAGCAAGAGCCTCACAACATTGTTCAATAAAATATTAGAAAGATCAGAAATACCACTCAATTGGCACACAATGATAACGATACCAATCTTCAAAAAAGGACAAAAAACAAGCCCAGAAAACTATAGAGGAGTAACTCTTCTAAACACAACAATGAAATTATTTACAGCTTTACTAAAAGATAAATTGGAAACACAAATAGAGAACAGAGAAGAACAACAGGGCTTCCGTAAAGGCAGGTCCACTACAGATGCAATATTTATCATGAAGCAAATTAAGGAAAAGGCAATAGAGTACAACACACCCGCTTATATGTGCTTTATAGACTTAACTAAAGCATTTGATAAAGTCAGACTTGAAGACATACTACGGATTCTCATGGAGAAAGGCACACCGGCCAACATGCTAAAGGTTATTAAAAACTTAAACTCAAATTGCACAACAAAAATCAAAACAGGCGGAGACACCACCGGAAATATTCCCACGCCAGGAGGAATAAGACAGGGTGACAGCCTTAGTCCCTTGCTGTTTAATATATTAATGGACAGAATGATAGAAGAAGTAGAAACACTAAGGTTAGGATACAGAATCGGCAATATGCAGATGATGCTGCCCTAATCACGGAAAATGAGGATGACCTGCAAAGAGAGCTTTTTAGGTTCTACCAAGTTAGTCGACAGCTTAACATGAATATATCTATTGAAAAGACCAAAACCATCACAATTTCTAAAGACCCAATTAGATGCAAACTCGTAGTAGAAAATAAACCAATAGAACAATTATCACAGTTTAGATACCTTGGTGTAGATCTTTCAAGTTGCCATGACCCAGTTAAGGACCTCAGAAGCCTAATTAACAAGGCAGCAATTACCTCAGGATGTTTGAGAGATGTGATATGGGATAACCGATACATGGGACTGGACAGTAAGATCAAGATCTATAAAACTTGCGTTAGACCTATAATGACCTATGGTATAGAAGCTCGAGAAGACACCAGTAAAACGAAGAAAATGCTGCGGGTCGCCGAAATGAAAACATTAAGAGCTATAGTGGGCATCACAAGAAGGGACCGAATACGAAACACCGATACCAGAGAGCAATGCGGTATCCAGGATATAGTAAGGTGGGGAAGGCAACGAAGAAGACAATGGTACAATCACGTTAGAAGAATGGAGGAACACCGACTACCGAAGATCGTGTTAGAAGGAAACCCTATAGGCAGGCGTCCACTGGGAAGACCACCAAAAAGATGGAGAGATAGCTGGCAGTCTACCTCTCAAGAAATTTTACGGCAGGCTCGAAATTAACAGATCAACAGATCTATAAAAAGAAAAAGAAGAAGAAGAAGAAGTTCTTGCAGTCGGAAAATAAAATGAAGGTAGAAGTCGTGTAGCAAAGTGTGGTATGTGGAGATGCAACATGCTTAACAAATTAGGACAGTCGATTTTGTAGGTTACAATTTTATGTAAAAATACCAGAGAATTACAGTCGCGCCGGGATGCCAGATCGTTAAATTGAAAACGTTCTAGTAAAACATCGTGTGGGATACCACGAGGAGGGTAAATATTGTCCGATTTGAACCATAGGTATTTAACAAATTTCCATTGAATGTTTTCAATCTTATCGATGTGGACTTGATAACCCGGATCCCATATAAGAGAAGCGTACTCCAATTTGGATCTAACGAATGCATTAAAAAGTAATGTCACAGTATTCGTCTCTGCAAATGATTTGGTATTTCTAATCACAAAGCCAAGATTTTTGTACGCTTCTCGTTGAACCCTGTTGGTGTGTTCAACAAAACTTAACTTACTGTCGAATGTAACTCCAAGATCTTTAAAACTAGTACATTTTTTGATTGCTTTATTTTCAGTCGTATAGTTAAAGGTGATTGGGCTAACTCTTCTTGTAAATGAAAGTGTATTACACTTAGAGAAATTAAGGGGAAGGCAGTTTTTTATGCACCAATCAAGAATTCTATTAATGTCTGATTGCAGAATGTGACAATCGTTGATGTTAGATACCGAGCGATATACTTTAAGGTCATCTGCGTAGAGTAATGTGTTGTAATTTAAGGTCAAGATGATGTCATTAATGAAGATGATAAATAACAGTGGTCCGAGGATACCACGATACTCTACAGTCAATTTTCTATTGGACAGATACGAGTGGAATAAATCAATAAAAGAATCGGTCATATTAACTCGATCACATTGCTTTCAGTTGAAGAACAGCCATCACAGCCTGCCAGTCCTAGTGCTGAAGAGCGTGAGTCTGGACCATCATCGTCCATTGAACACACCCTACGCCCAGACCTTCCATAGTCCCAACCAAACGAAGGATAGTAAAATAAAATGGACATTGCTATCAGGTATTTTCCATACATCGCATCTTCACACTATACTACTTGCTTTTTTTTCAGCTGACTGGTCTTTCCATGATTTTTCCTCCAATATACAATGAAAATGACTTCTTTTATCTTGTAAATCTAAATGTAGTAAATGATAAATATTTTTTTGTAAATGGGTAATAATTACTTCTTTTTATTTAAAAAAAATTTTTTGGTATTCTTTATTATCTTTTGCTAGTGTGTTACATTTTTCTAGGACATTTTATTTTCCTAATTCCCTACTATAGGAGTTTTCCTCCTTTTTTACATCTACATAATACTTATAAATCCGCAAGTCAGGCTTTCAAAAAAAGGAGGGGGAATTAACTTGGTTTGGGAATGGGGGTTTAAGAGAGGGAGGTCTACAATTAAGGGTTGGGAAGAACAGTTTGAGAGGTAGGGGGTTCATATTGACAGGCAAATTTCGGTGCTCACTGAACTCAAAATTTTATGCTTTACAACTTTTATTTTACCAGTATTCACATAAAGTGGCTGTTTTTAAATCATAGTCGTCTAACTGTGAGTATATTGCAGTTTTCACAAAAGTTGGTAAAAATTGGCTTTTCTCCAATGACGATGGCGACCTTATAAATTTTGAGGTTAGGATGTTAGGGAGGTAATTTGACGCAGAATTTTATGCTCTTCAGCTTTAAATACCACGACATTTTCCGTACGATGCGTTGTTTGGGAGACATGAGCGGAAAACCGGAAAAACACCGAAAAATTCGAGGTTTTTTGAGCCGGTCCTGCTACGAGACAGCAAACTTCAGATTCGTGTTCAGCACCCCAAAAAACATAATTCCGTTGAAAAATTTCTACCGGACTCATGTTTCGAAACAGGCACTTTTGAACACCATTTGATTAGGCTATAAGTTATTTAAACAAGTTTTGAAAACGACTTTTTTCGCACGGCGAGACAGTTTGTTGTCGAGCGGGTGTGAAAAAAGGTTTTCAAACGAGTTTTTTACAATGCTTTTCCTGCAACTGCAAAATAAAGCAACCAAATACCTACATAATTTTTATTAATTAGAAAACAAAGTATTTATGAACATCAAAATTAAATGTACGAATTCTTAATGTTAATTGTAAAGTTGCTACAGCCTGTTAGATTCACTCAAGGAATGGCAGTATTTTTTATCTCCTTTTGAACAGAAATAATTGTCAAAGCATTTTCAGTACTTTCTTCCTTAGCCGAATCTATAACCATAGGTTGTTTTTCAACTTCGGCTTCCAGAGAAGGACACAACACTGACGATTCAATTTTTTTTGAAACATCCATTTTATTTTTAATTGAATCATCAACGTAGCCTTCGTCCACAGCGCTTGACCTCCATCCTCCATGTCTCTTAAGGCCTAGTAAATCTCATCCAGAATTTACCAAAATTGTAGCAGAAGATCGGCTGAAGCAGTGACCCGTATAGGATTCCGGATTTTCCAGCGATAAAAATTTAGCAATTTCTTTACTACTAATATTAATGCTATTTTATCAATGCCTACATTTTGATTGGTGCATTTTCCTTTTTGGTAGTTTAAAAAAAAACGCCATGTCTTTAAAGTGGGAGGGCGTAGAGCGGAGTATTTCTTCAGGATGGTATACAGGCCTCCAGAAACTGTAAAAGATCTAGGAATCTTCGTTTTTGTATTCGTAAGTTTGATCAGCATTGCACCGTTGAAGTCTGTCATGTCCTCCATTTTTAAGTAGCACAGTTCCTGCCGTCTACAGGCTCCAGATAGGCCAACTGCCTAAAAATAAAAAAAAAATTACTGTTGATTACGACGAGCCTATTCATGTCTCGGGTTATAGTGAAATATGTTGTATTAAATGATTTTTTTCATAAGTTCTAATGCTTACTTTAACAAGTAAAAATGTCTCGTCGGGTGCTGTCTGCAGGAACTGGCTTAAATCATCCTCTGTCAGGATCGCAGACTTCTTCGGCAAATAATTTTCTGATTTTCGTTTAAGGAATTCTTGAAGTTTCTTGTATTTTCTCAAATTTATGTTCTCCTTAGTATTTAAAATTGCCTTGAGCATTCAAAATGTCGACCACAGCGTCGAACACTTATACTTTTTAGATAATTCTTCAAAATATACCAAAAAAACATTTTCTGAAAAAGTTTCAACGTTGTTTGCGGATCTCCATCTCATAAATTGTTCAAAGGCAGCTTCATATCGGTGCTTGGATTTGTTTGGGAGCAGCTCATCACTAATTAGGGTCGCTTTTTTCAAAATTTCGGCAGAATCACACATTTTTAAAACTTATTTTATGGAAAAAACGCTTCTTTGACATTTCTAGTCTTAGATCATATATGCTACGCTAGATACGGTATTCAGGTTATTTGTTGTGGTGTACAGGAGGGAGTTAGAGTACCATCCCACTGATTGGTCGATTTCAAATTTCGACGATACCCGCTCATATCGTAAATTTTGACAGATGTCAGATATTCTGTTTTTTGGGAATTATTGTGCCAATCTTGTGTATTTTTATAGTTTTTTGAAAGTTTTTGCTAGGTACAATTAGTTTAGAGAACACTGGTCGAATTTCTCAACAAAATGCCAAAGCCTTGTTAAGTGTACAACATCAAATTTGAGAAAGGTGCTGTCATCGGTATGTATTTCATAGGCGTGTTGTTGGATAGGAGAGAAAGTGAAAATAAGAATTAAACGTAAATTATGTATACTTTATTGTATGTCAATTTATGTTTTATTAAAATAAACCATGTTCATCAGTAAATTTTTCATTTATTACTCAACCTAATCTATATGAAGGTTCATTTTTGACGTAGGTATCTTTTGTATTAATATACCTACCAACTTTTCATTTTGTTTTTTCTATATTAACGAGTTTATAATAAATGGGATTTTTAATTTGTTATAAAAAAATATTTACAGAAGCGCAAGATGATAGTATTCAACCTCTCAGATTATTCCCATTCCAAACAATTTTCATATGCATGCTATTTTATTTATTTTCGATTCACATTAATTCCCATTTTACTGTAACCTACAGTCACTCAATCCTTAGAAAATGAAATATGTGTTGTATAAATATGACAATATATTACACTGTACCAAAATATTCCGAATGGTACGCCACTGTATCATGGTACGCTATTGCCCCTTCACCCCCTCTCGTCGTTACCCCTCTAGAGCCAAACAAACACTATAGGATGCCGTATCTAGCGAAGCATATATGATCTAAGTTTCTAGTCAACAAATAAAAAAGGAATATCGGTTACTATGGGTTACTATGCAGCTCAACAATCGCAATTGTTGTTATAGGTAAATATAAAGAACTAATTTGTAGTGTGCGAAAAAGTTTTTCACACGTTGGGTTATAGTTATAGTTATCATTTTGGTAGTTGGAATAGATGTTACTTTTACTAGTAATCCCCATAGAGCTTGAATTACTATCGAGAATATTTCTGAAATCATGAATTTTTTAAAAGTTATTCCGAGTCGAAGACCAGGGATACTTTTTAAAAAAAATTCATGCATGAGGAGATATTTCCAGATAGTAATTCAAGATCGTGGGAGGTTCGGTAAGAAAATTTCACACCAAAGTAATATAAAAAATTATAACATGGTATTTTCGTAAGATACCTTCATATTGCAATGAAATAACCACCTTGCAGATAGAAGGTAACCAGGTAACGAAAGAAAGGGTGACAGGGGATATTTTTTGACATAAAAGAAAAGAAATGTCAAAGGTTTTTTAGGAAATTTGAGAAACATTAAAAAAAGGAAAATATAAATCCACCAGGAGTTGCAGAAAGTTGCAATTGAGAAATAATTTATGTTAGTATTAATTTATATGGTATATGGAAGTTTGTAACTACATAAGAGTTTGTCAATGTACGAGTTTTGAACGAGGAAGTTTAATTGAGAAGACTAATTTGATTTTGGAGGAGATGGAGTTAGAAGGACATTGACTACTATAATACAGGTCAAAGGTATTTCAAAACTTTCAGTGTCTAGCGTTAGAGTATTTTGTTGTTTTCTATTGTATAATATTCTTTAATTGTGAGAGAGTGAGTGTGAATGTTTTGATAATAATTAGTTTGTAATTTTCAGCAACGCTTAATTTTATTTTTTGTGTCATCACCTGAAATTGTTATAATAAATAATTTTTGACATTTCGTTTCAATATATACCAAAATAATGTTCCTAGGATTTTAGTAGTATGAAATAAACATTTGTAGGTCTAAAATGATCTATCTATTAGCTATCAACCAATCTGTATTATTTTACAGTGAACGGAAGGGTGTATTTTTATAATTTGACACTTGACAGAAATACTATCGCTGTGGTACCGGGTACCCAGGAGGAAAATACTATCGCCAAGTTTTGTGGTTGCTACAGTAACGAGTTGAAACGAAAGCTTCTTATTGGTTAAAAAGTGTTGGTGTGAAATTTTCTATTAAGTAAGATGAAATTGAGAAAAAGTACATAATAAATCAGTAAAAATTCGAGAAAATAAAGTAATTGTCACAATTGTAATGTTAAAAATTTAACTATTTTAATATTTATTAATTTTAGGACTTCACAAGGGACGAGATATTGGACGAGATTATTGGATCTCGCCTCACTTCAGTTTCTCGTTTCTGAATCAGTAAAAATATACAGACAACTAATTTCAACGATTTACCTACTAAACGTTACCAGATAAAATATATCGTTTTTCTATTTAAAGTAGGGTTAGCCATATGTGAGTAGTAATTACTGAAGGTATGGAAGAAAATAAAGTCCTTTTTATCTTACAAGTTATTTATTTGAAGAAGGGACCTGTTTCGGCGATCAAGATATCGCCATCATCAGGCCCTGCGTGGAAAAATTATGGAGTTAAAAGGCAAATTTGTTAAGTTACATGATTTAAAGAATTTATTTTAATTTAATTTTATTTCAATTAAAGCAAAAAACTCACCATTATGAGCACTATTTTTAAAATCCAATATTCAATTATCTGTTCTTGCTTAAAAATGATCTTCTGAATAGGGCTATTGAAGAACTAATGCCAGTTGTGTTTCAACTTTCAATGTGCACCTGAATAGGAAACCGCCATGATTATTGGTTATTGAAAAATAACCAATATCCAATGGACGTCTGAATAAACCAGAATTTAACAGATCAAGTGAGATCAGATAAGATAAGGTCAGGTGTGATCAGATTAACGATGTACAAAATAATAAGGCCAGATCAGAGATAAGGTCAGGTGTGCTCATATTAATGATGTACAAAATAATATAAGGTCAGGTAAGAGATAAGTTCAGGTGAGCTCATATTAATGAGGTACAAAATAATATGAGGTCAGGTAAGAGATAAGTTTAAGTGTTCTCATATTAATGATGTACAAAATAATATGAGGTCAGGTAAAAGATAAGTTCAGGTGTGCTCATATTAATGAGGTACAAAATAATATGAGGTCAGGTAAGAGATAAGTTCAAGTGTGCTCATATTAATGATGTACAAAATAATATGAGGTCAGGTAAGAGATAAGTACAGGTGTGCTCATATTAATGAGGTACAAAATAATGAGGTCAGGTAAGAGATAAGGTCAGGTGTGCTCATATTAATGATGTACAAAATAATATAAGGTCAGGTAAAAGATAAGTTCAGGTGTGCTCAGATTAATGATGTGCAAAATAATGAGGTCAGGTAAAAGATAAGTTCAGGTGTGCTCATATTAATGAGGTACAAAATAATATGAGGTCAGGTAAGAGATAAGTTTAAGTGTTCTCATATTAATGATGTACAAAATCATATGAGGTCAGGTAAAAGATAAGTTCAGGTGTGCTCATATTAATGAGGTACAAAATAATATGAGGTCAGGTAAGAAATAAGTTCAGGTGTGCTCAGATTAATGATGTGCAAAATAATGAGGTCAGATAAAAGATAAGTTCAGGTGTGCTCAGATTAATGATGTGCAAAATAATGAGGTCAGGTAAAAGATAAGTTCAGGTGTGCTCATATTAATGAGGTACAAAGTAATATTTCAAGTAAATATATTTATTATGTTACGCAATGCGCATGCGTTTATTAGACGGGAAAAAATTGGAGTTCCGAGGGACGGGACCCTAGCCACAGCGAAAAATATGACAAGAGTTTACGTTCTGACCGCTATTCAGGTGACCATTTTACTTAAAAAAAATTCATAACTTTGTTGTTTGATGAGACCGCAGGAAACTGATTGCAGATTCGTGATCAGCGACCCAAAATTAGTCTAAAAAAAATATCCCATCAAAATTGGGGCTGAGCCCCAATAGTAAAATTTTTCCCTTTATTTTCTTCCATACCTTCAGATATCGTTTTTCATAGAAAAAAAGTTAAATGTTTGTTGGAGAGCCAAAAAGATTTCATGTTTCTGGTGGTCGGGTCGCTCCGTATGTAGTCTCAGTAAGATCTAAACAATTCTCAAAAATGTCTCGGCTCGTCTCGTTTTTTTGAGACGAGACGAGAAAAGTCTCGCGCTCGTGTGAAGCCCTAATTAATTTGCATTTTTTTTTTAATTTTCTCATCACTTTAAGTCATTGGGATAAGTATTTAACCTCTCTACGGTCTTGACCATTAAGTTTTCTTATTTCTAATTCAATGTTACCCATTGAATATGTATTAATTACATTTTATTTTAAATTGATATCTGAAAGATTAAATCGTTTATAAAAACTCAGGAAAGCGAGCGATATTGCATGAGTAGAAATTTTACGCTTTAATGTGGCGAAATTATAAGATAATTCCTTACGCAACATGGAACGGCACGCGACAAATAAAATAATTAATGTTGTAAGAACACTAGTTTGCACAGCAACTGTGGATAACAAACATATGACGGAGTTGTTTTACTACAATAATGTGAGATAAAATGCGAGTCCTAAGTTGTGTTTTGGCTATTCATTTTAACACTAGCGGTTTTAGCCAACACATTCTCTCATTATTTATGAGAGAAGAACATGTAATTATATATTACGAATTACACAGTTTATTCAGATATGGGAACAAAGATATCATTTTGTAATACCGTTTTTGTATAAACCGATTATTTAAAGGTTCTATCTAGCTCAAACTAATACAGTTTAATTTCAGAAAATATCAAAGTAACTGAAAATGTATTTTGTTTTAAAAATTTATTTATTATTTTAATAAATGTTTTGAGGTTTGAACCTCTTGCGAGTGAACCACAAACCACAGCTCTACAAAAGAAGAAGAAGACGGCTTTTTCTATACCCAGCAAGTACGAAAACATCTCATATACGTTTCGAAACATAACATTGAGGTCATTAAGCCTCCCATGCGATGTACTTTTGATATCACATAGACATGTATGCAACCTCAGAATTTCCGCAACAGGAGCTTTTCACAGTATGTCCGTGAGATGTTAACAAATGCTTTTTAATAGATGTTTTCATGACAACATCGTAGGTATGTCACACTGTGACGTACACGTTACATACCCAGAAGAACTTCTCTCTATGTAATTTACAGATATACTTAATAATATGTAAACATGTGATGTAACCCTGCTGTCGTTGCTAGAGGTTATTCAAATATCATCGTCTAATATAGCATTCATGTTCCCAGAAGCACATATAGTATTTCCAATCTCAGTTGAATATGTTTGCTTTTTTATAATATGTACCTAAATGATTGTTATGCCACCATCAAGCGGTATAACAATCAGTTGGATATCATAAAAAAGTACACATATTCAACTGAGATTGGAAATACTACATGTGCTTGTGGGAACCAATTTTTGAGCATGAAATATTGACAAATAAATAATTTCATGAGTTTTGACTTAAAAAACTCTTCAATAAAAAATGAAAGGCACTTTGAATTTGTCAAATTTATTTTTTATAAATCTATTTTTTATAAAATAAATTAGAAAGTATCAGTTCTTCTCCCTCAGCCTCTGTGCTTTGCATGTCGCAGCCATTCGGGGGAGGACGATTTCGAATTCCATCCTTGAACATCTACTGCACAAAGGATGTGAAATAAGATCACACAAGCTCCCAAGAACACGTGCCTCATCAGTAAGAAGCAGGCTAGCTCGACATCCTGTCACTAAAGGATGTCTGAAAATGAACTCAACTCGCCTCGTTCTTGATAAAAGTGGTTGCGTTAGAGAAAGTGTTTTCTATACTTTGCAAGCTTTGATTTTGTTATAATAGTGAAGATGGCGTTGGGCTTTCCTCGTCCGTGATACACTTGCTCTAACGCAACCACTTTTATCAAGAACGAGGCGAGTCGAGTTCATTTTCAGATATCCTTTAGTGACAGGATGTCGAGCTAGCCTGCTTCTTACTGATGAGGCACAATAATGCCGAACCGGTCTATGAATGGCAAGCTCCTTTAATAACAAAATCGAAGTTTTTGGGTTAAAGCCCCGACTTGGTCGGGCACCAAACCGCGTCTGGACTTTCGTAATTCAATACCTGGTGGGGCATATAGCCCAAGGAGTAGTTATTGAAGTCCAGACGCTGGTGCAGTGTAGGACATTTTTAATGTATCACTTTTTCTTATTAGGGATTAAATTTATTTAATACCTAGGGACCAAAGTGGATATAAGACGTTCCCATGTCATTATTATCCTTAAATAATGAAAATTTGTAACTTTAACTTTATTGACATGGTTAAATGTAACGATATTTGCAAATCTGTCTATCATGAATCAAGCAATATCGTACACATCTTAGATTAACTCAAATTTTAATTTCTATTTTTCCCACTAAAATCTTGTATTTTTCTTTGATTTTTTTTTCGTATAGGTACTTAAATTCTCTTCCTCTGCTATTTTCAAATTCATTTTTATTCCTTCTTTTAAATTTTCTTCCAATATCCAAAAATATTTATTTAATTTAATGATAATTTCTTTTAATTTTATTTCTATTTAAATTCCCATCAAATTTAATACCCATGGTTTGCCTATCCCTCCCTAAATAAATTTTCCTCTATTGCCACCTGTACCTTATTGTTTATTTCTGTAATTTCCTTGTGTACATATCTGTCCATAACCTCCTCATTCCTCTAACATATCCTATTTTTCTCTTCCATACTTTCACATATCGTTTTAAGTTCTCCATCACCTTAAATCCTTCTAAACCTTCCTCATTAGCTTTTGTTTGCAATTTCACTTCTTCTCTTCTTTTTTGAAAATCTACCAGTTTCTCCAGTACCTCTCCTTGTATGTGACTTTTTAAATTTTAATCGATTTTATCCTCTAATTGACATATCTTCTCTTCCAATTCATTCTCTATGTCCTGTCTGATTCTAACACCATTATCTTGAATTTCTTCTCTTAAATTTTTCTCTTGTCCTTTTATGCTTTCTTGTATATTTTTGATTAGGTCCTTCTGCTCTTCTTGTTCCTTTTTAATTTTTTCTATTTGTTCTAAACTCTTGTCTAATTTCCTGTTCATTCTTTGACTTTTTTCCCGATTTTCATCTAATTTTCTACTCAAATCCCCCATCATATTATTCATATCTCCCCTCATATTATTCATATCTTCCTTATTTTCTTCTAATTTCTTATTCATACTGATCAAAAATTCCATTAACCGATCTTCTTCCTCCATCTTTTGGGTTAACTCAATTTACTTGCCCCATGTTGGGCGCCAATTGAAATTATAACGTAATTTTATTATTTTTCTTACTTTTAAATAATCTTTATTTTCAAAATTCATATCTGACATTTTTTTTTGTTTACAGCAAAAAAAAATTTCACCCTGTATAGGGGGGGATTTTTGGCTGTTTGGGGGGTGGGACTAAGTCGAAAATAATTTTGAATACTGCCATGGTGTTCAGCATCCTCAAATACAGGGGGGAAGATATATTTTGCCGGTAGAATACGTGGAATCGGCGGTTTTTGACCGTTTGAGGGGTGGGGTCAAGTCAGAAATAATTGTGGATACCGCCATCGCGTTCAGCATCCTCTAAAACGAGGGGGAAGATATAATTTGTATATTTTTCCAACTCACAGAATGCACTAAATGTTGGATGTGTAAAGGTATGAATATTACATATGCCCATGGCTAACCGCGCCTTCTTCAGACAAGGAACTGTCGCTGTGTTGACCTCGAATTTAAAATGAAATAAATATAATGTCCGAATCTGTAGCTAAAAGAGCCTCTTGGTACGTCACATGCGTAGACCATTACAGATTAAAATCGAACGAGCTAATTAAATGTTCAGATCACATGATCGCTTGCAGTCAATAACTAGAAGACTTTTATGCGTTTCAGATTTGAGTCATAGGACTAGATCTGTATTCAATATATGTAGCTTCAAAAATATATTAAGTTTAAATATTAAAATGTAGAAATGTTAAAATCAACCGGTGCCGCAATTAAAAATCACTTGTAATCTCCCTAGAGCTTGAATTACTATCGGAAATATTTCCGAAAGCATGAATATTTTAAAAAAGCATCCCTCGTCTTCGTCTAGGGATACTTTTAAAAAATTCATGCTTGAGGAGATATTTCCAGATAGTAATTCAAGATCGTGGGAGATTCGGTAAGAAAATTTCACACCAAAGTAATATAAAAAATTATAACATGACATTTTCTTAAGACTTATAATTTGACACTTGACAGAAATCCTATCGCTGTGGTACAGCCCAGGGTAGGAAAATACTATCGCCAAGTTTTTTGGTTGCTACAGTAACGAGGTGAAACGAAAGCTTCTCATTTGTTAAAAAATGTTGATGTGACATTTTCAGTAGTAATACCCCTAGGGCCTTGATAATACCGAGATAATTTTGTCATAGAGAATGCTGTAAGCGTGTTGCTTGCTATTATCCTTAAGCAACACGCTTGAAGGATTCTCTATGACAAAATTTTGAGGATTTATCAAGGCCCGAGGGGTATTCGATAAGATAATTTTTTACTTTGTAGATTTCAAAAAATTGGTTGTCAATCTGACGTTTAATATTTATTCATTTTTATTTAACAAAACTAAAAACTACAGGTATTAAAAGTACAATTGGTAAATGTTAAATTAGAAGAAGAGTTTGCTGAAGTTGACGGATTGTTAATTTCCACCGTTGAAGAAATTCCTCGCATAGTGTTGATTTTGACCTGACCTACCGGAATATTGTCAAACCATGTATCACTTTCAGATTTCCAGAAACGATTTGGTCTCTGGAAAAGGCGACTGGAAGTAATATTTTTCCCTCTTTTGGACAATAATTTATGGAACAACCGAACAGGGCATGCACTTTCGTTTGCAATATTGGGAACAAGCCACTTACTATTTGTACAACTTTTCGATCCTCCTTGGCATGTTTTATTGAATATCGGATTGTATTCAATTCTGTTGGTTGTCGTTCCATCATTATTTTTTTCAATCTTGAAATAATCTATAAGGCAATCAGCTGGTTCACCACCTCGTCAAGCTAACTCAACAGCTAGTATATGGTAAATTTTTTTCTGTAAACCTTCTGGTGTATTTTCATCCCATAATTCAATGATTCTAACCAAATCACTTGAACTCAAACTTGCTTGTTTGGATCCTGCTGTAATCTTTTACGTTTTGCATTTCTTGCATCTCGCGCATTTTTGAATATCACACTGGTAAACGGGTCGAATACAATTTTGAAGTCATTGAAGTATTTTCCTGGAGTAGCTTACTCGTAGTATTCCAAATTGTTTTTACAGTCGCTTCTTTATATTCAGTTCAGTCAGCTTTTCTCATATTTACCGCATAATCTCTCAATATATTAGCCAAATTAGGCAAACTCGTTTCAGCATTCAGTTCGTATTCTCTGGTCGCACAAAACTCGAGAAATATTTTCCATATATATTTTTTTGATTTGGTTGTATTTTTTGGTATATTACTTGATATAATATCATTAATTGCATCGTCAGATGCATTACCAAATCTTAGCGACATTTTTAAACTAGTTGTCAGTTTGATGTTTAATTAATTTTTAATCAAAAACTTGACTTGTTGAAAACACCAAACTGAAAACACCACATATAGGGTGTTATCGCTGTAATCTATAGCTGATTGGATGAAATTTGACACATGACTCTAAATTAAGTAATTTGATTGGTTACTATAGTTAGTAAAAAATTATCAAAGGTAATACCACGAGTCCTCCAAATTTAATCTATAAAATTTCAGAGGACGAGTCGTATTTGAAAGGATTATTTTTTGAATCATTTTGTATTAAAAACAGAGAACATAGTCATTTATGCAAAAGACACTTTACACACAAATATTGAAAATTTTCTTTACCAATTTAAATTGAAACCTGAGCTGTTATAGTTTTACATACAGGGCCACCAAGGCGATTTTTTGACTGGCTACCCCGCGAAACAGCGCCTTAAAAAAAAGAGAAGAAGAAGAATGAAATGATGTCTTTCTTAATTTAATTAATTTTAAGTTTAGTGTTAAAGTGAGGTATGTAAAAATGTTAAAGGCGTTTTTGAAATAAACTAATAAAAACAGGTTAGTTTACAAATACATTTTGAAATTTGGTTATTAACATAGATTTGCAATACATTTTGGTATAATAATAATTGATAAATGTTTACATTTGACATCTCAAATAGGTAAACACAGTTTAATCAAAAAACAAAAACGACGAAGCGGTTTTATCAAAGGTAATACCACGAGTCCTCCAAATTTTATCGATTAAATTTTTGGTTTTCACGAAAACGGCTTTATTTGGAAAAACCACGAAAACAAACTGATTGATAAAATCACGAGTCCGCAGGACGAGTGATTTTATCTTAAATCAGTTTGTTTGAGTGGTTTTGCCTAAAATAAAGGCGTTTGAGTATGAAGATCAAAAATTTAATCTATAAAATTTCAGAGGACGAGTCGTATTTGAAAGGATTATTTTTTGAATCATTTTGTATTAAAAACAGAGAACATAGTCATTTATGCAAAAGACACTTTACACACAAATATTGAAAATTTTCTTTACCAATTTAAATTGAAACCTGAGCTGTTATAGTTTTACATACAGGGCCACCAAGGCGATTTTTTGACTGGCTACCCCGCGAAACAGCGCCTTAAAAAAAAGAGAAGAAGAAGAATGAAATGATGTCTTTCTTAATTTAATTAATTTTAAGTTTAGTGTTAAAGTGAGGTATGTAAAAATGTTAAAGGCGTTTTTGAAATAAACTAATAAAAACAGGTTAGTTTACAAATACATTTTGAAATTTGGTTATTAACATAGATTTGCAATACATTTTGGTATAATAATAATTGATAAATGTTTACATTTGACATCTCAAATAGGTAAACACAGTTTAATCAAAAAACAAAAACGACGAAGCGGTTTTATCAAAGGTAATACCACGAGTCCTCCAAATTTTATCGATTAAATTTTTGGTTTTCACGAAAACGGCTTTATTTGGAAAAACCACGAAAACAAACTGATTGATAAAATCACGAGTCCGCAGGACGAGTGATTTTATCTTAAATCAGTTTGTTTGAGTGGTTTTGCCTAAAATAAAGGCGTTTGAGTATGAAGATCAAAAATTTAATCTATAAAATTTCAGAGGACGAGTCGTATTTGAAAGGATTATTTTTTGAATCATTTTGTATTAAAAACAGAGAACATAGTCATTTATGCAAAAGACACTTTACACACAAATATTGAAAATTTTCTTTACCAATTTAAATTGAAACCTGAGCTGTTATAGTTTTACATACAGGGCCACCAAGGCGATTTTTTGACTGGCTACCCCGCGAAACAGCGCCTTAAAAAAAAGAGAAGAAGAAGAATGAAATGATGTCTTTCTTAATTTAATTAATTTTAAGTTTAGTGTTAAAGTGAGGTATGTAAAAATGTTAAAGGCGTTTTTGAAATAAACTAATAAAAACAGGTTAGTTTACAAATACATTTTGAAATTTGGTTATTAACATAGATTTGCAATACATTTTGGTATAATAATAATTGATAAATGTTTACATTTGACATCTCAAATAGGTAAACACAGTTTAATCAAAAAACAAAAACGACGAAGCGGTTTTATCAAAGGTAATACCACGAGTCCTCCAAATTTTATCGATTAAATTTTTGGTTTTCACGAAAACGGCTTTATTTGGAAAAACCACGAAAACAAACTGATTGATAAAATCACGAGTCCGCAGGACGAGTGATTTTATCTTAAATCAGTTTGTTTGAGTGGTTTTGCCTAAAATAAAGGCGTTTGAGTATGAAGATCAAAAATTTAATCTATAAAATTTCAGAGGACGAGTCGTATTTGAAAGGATTATTTTTTGAATCATTTTGTATTAAAAACAGAGAACATAGTCATTTATGCAAAAGACACTTTACACACAAATATTGAAAATTTTCTTTACCAATTTAAATTGAAACCTGAGCTGTTATAGTTTTACATACAGGGCCACCAAGGCGATTTTTTGACTGGCTACCCCGCGAAACGGCGCCTTAAATAAAAGCGAAGAAGAAGAATGAAATGATGTCTTTCTTAATTTAATTAATTTTAAGTTTAGTGTTAAAGTGAGGTATGTAAAAATGTTAAAGGCGTTTTTGTAATAAACTAATAAAAACAGGTTAGTTTACAAATACATTTTGAAATTTGGTTATTAACATAGATTTGCAATACATTTTGGTATAATAATAATTGATAAATGTTTACATTTGACATCTCAAATAGGTAAACACAGTTTAATCAAAAAACAAAAACGACGAAGCGGTTTTATCAAAGGTAATACCACGAGTCCTCCAAATTTTATCGATTAAATTTTTGGTTTTCACGAAAACGGCTTTATTTGGAAAAACCACGAAAACAAACTGATTGATAAAATCACGAGTCCGCAGGACGAGTGATTTTATCTTAAATCAGTTTGTTTGAGTGGTTTTGCCTAAAATAAAGGCGTTTGAGTATGAAGATCAAAAATTTAATCTATAAAATTTCAGAGGACGAGTCGTATTTGAAAGGATTATTTTTTGAATCATTTTGTATTAAAAACAGAGAACATAGTCATTTATGCAAAAGACACTTTACACACAAATATTGAAAATTTTCTTTACCAATTTAAATTGAAACCTGAGCTGTTATAGTTTTACATACAGGGCCACCAAGGCGATTTTTTGACTGGCTACCCCGCGAAACGGCGCCTTAAATAAAAGCGAAGAAGAAGAATGAAATGAAGTCTTTCTTAATTTAATTAATTTTAAGTTTAGTGTTAACGTGAGGTATCTAAAAATGTTAAATGAATGTTGAAATAAACTAATAAAAACAGGTTAGTTTACAAATACATTTTGAAATTTGGTTATTAACATAGATTTGCAATACATTTTAGTATAATAATAATTGATAAATGTTTACATTTGACATCTCAAATAGGTAAACACAGTTTAATCAAAAAACAAAAACGACGAAGCGGTTTTATCAGTATAAAACACAATGATTGGTTAGGATCCTGAGTTGTTATTGGCTGAAACCACAAAATCTGACTGTTTTGACAGATGAAAAAAATAATCAGTATAATTTAGGCAACAGTATGTTGGTTTAAAATTCAGAAACATCCTAATATTAGGAATGTATAAAATTCACCGTGAAAAAATGAAACATTTATGTAAAAATTACAAAAGTGTATTGCCTTTCTTTCTGCCAAAACTCATGTGTTACAAAGAAAATTGATATAAAGGAGGTAAAAAACAATATGGGCTTATTTATTTATTTCTACAACATCCAGCCACGTCCAAAACTGCGGGTATTATCCAGATCAATCAATTCTTTATAAGGTTTTTGCGGGAAATTTCATTCACTAATACTCTCCACTCCACTCATTAATGCATAAAGGATAGAGGAATGTTCAGTGGTGGATATTTTTTGCACAAGAATTAAAAGTACTTAATCACAGTTAATTTCAACGTTGAGGTTACAAGGTAACAAGGACGAATGTTTATATGTTAGTTATTTGTGTTTTTCGTTTTTGTTTCTGAACTACGTAAGCACCGCGAGAAATAATTCGTTATAACCCGTATAAAGGATTTCCCAAACATTGTAGCGAAAGGCTTGCCGGACCCTATTTACGGAACACGAGAATCTAGACTGTTAGTCATCCTTTATTTAATTTACCGCTACAAGACCTACCGCTATTTCTTTCACAGCTACTAAATGGCATATTTCAAACATTTGCATATCTAGTTTTACAATTAGTCCGGTTTTAGGTTAGATAACTATATATAAACAAAAATATGAAAGTGATAGCGTCGACGAGTTGCATTATAAAACAGTGTAGTATAAATGAGGAATATAAATTGTTATGTTTGAAAATGTCAGAATTTGGCTTTAGATCAAGTAAATTTTTCTTCATTAATGAATTTCTTCATCAGAAAATAATATTTACAAAATATTTTTTTTTTCGATTTTATGAAAAAGTTTAGATTGCAAGCTGGACTGTAACCGTCAGGAAAGGACTGATTACTCGATACCTTTTACGTACGCTGAAGTTTCAATCGCACTCCAACAGATGAAGATCGGTAAATCTCCGGGATTTGACGGTATGCATAATGAGTTTCTCATCAACTGTAGCCCATTTGCCAAAAACTGGCTAGCTAATTTTTTCACAGACATCCTACATAGCGGCAACATGCCAAAGGAATTCAAGAAAACGAAGATCATCTCCATTCTAAAACCAGGGAAGCCTGCCGAACAGGCTAGCAGTTATCGACCAATTGCATTACTGAGTGCCTGTTTTAAACTCCTAGAACGCCTTATTCTTAACCGAATTGCTGAGAAGATTTCAGAACACATCCCCGTCGAACAGGCAGGCTTCAGACAAGGCCGTAGCTGTGTAGACCAGGTTCTCAGCCTTACGACCTACGTCGAGGCAGGATTCCAAAATCGACAGAAAACATCAACGGTCTTCGTGGACCTATCAGCCGCCTACGACACAGTTTGGAGAGAAGGACTTTTGTACAAGTTTTTAAAACTGATTCCTTGCAACACACTGGGCTCACTCTTGAATAATATGCTCTGCAATAGGTCATTCCAGGTGATTATGGGACAAACACAAAGCCACACAAAAATCCTAAATAATGGGCTGCCCCAGGGTTCTGTTCTTGCTCCGACACTTTTTAATCTCTACACTGCGGACATGCCGGATTCTACTAGCTTAAAATTCGCCTATGCAGATGATCTGGCCCTTGCCGTAAGCCGCAACACAGTGGAGGATACAGAAAGAATCCTAACAAACGATCTGGCTATATTGGGAGCATATTACAGAAAATGGAGACTGACACCAAATCCAAACAAGACAGAGTGCATATGTTTCCATCTCAACAACAAGGAAGCCGCACGCCAACTGAACATCCAGTTTGATGGACACCCTGTAAAACATAACCCAACCCCGAAGTACCTTGGTATCACTCTTGATAGGTCCCTCACATACAACTCTCACTTGCAAAAAACAGCAGCTAAAGCCCGCACAAGAAACAACATCATCCAGAAGTTATGCGGTACAACGTGGGGATCTACAGCCTCAACCCTGCGAAGTGCAGCTCTTGGACTTGTGTATAGCTCGGCCGAGTATGGCGCTCCCATATGGCTTAATAGTAGTCATACTGGCAAATTAGACGTTCAACTAAACTCTACTATGAGAACAATCACTGGATGCATAAAGAGTACCCCGACCCATTGGCTCCCCACTCTCAGCCATATCCCACCACCTCAATTAAGAAGACAAGGAGCTCTAATCCGAGAATATAGAAAAATACTGCATAACGAACAACTCCCAATCCATAACTACATCCCGGCAGCCACATCCACTAGGCTTAAATCCAGATGCCCCGTAATAAAAACAGCTAAAAACCTGCTCGACGAGAATTTGTCCATCGAGCAGAGATGGGAATCATCATGGAATCGAGCTGTCCCTCCTGAAGTAAGTCAGCACTTGAACACGCATGATAAGCCAGCCGGTTTCGACCTACCACGACGCATCTGGAAAATCGCTAACCGAATTCGGACAAATCACGGTCTTTGTAGGGACTCACTACATAAATGGGATAAAATTCGGGACCCACTGTGTGACTGCGGAAGGGAAAACCAGACCATTCAGCATATTGTGGAGAACTGCGAGACCACGGCCTACCCTGGTGTAATGTCTGATTTCCTCACACTCCCACATACGGCGATTCAATGGATTGAAAATTTATCGATAGAGATATAAATGTGTTATTTCTTTTATGTTTCTACGTTTATGTTTGTGTATGTGTTTTATATATACACCTTTACATTTTTGTATTTTATAAATTCTGTTTTACTTTTTTTTAAATCATGTGTTGCCATACGCTAAATAAATAAATAAATAAACCGTCAAAGATTTGCTACAATAGACATTTTCTTGTTGGGAGTGGAGAAATCCTTGATGGACATGTAATGAAGTTATTTTTTTTAACATTCAATTTCAAATTAAATCAAAATTTATTTCAAATTAAATAGAATGTTCGATTTTTGGCTAGCTCACCCAGTACATTTTTAATTCTTCTAATAAAAAAAACCGAGGTAAACATAGATAAGTATTTCGCCGTGAAAGACCGTCGTCAATTTGAAGCCAAACGATTCGTTTTATTTTACACGCGTTTTAATTATTTTGATTTATAACTACGAAATCACATCCGAATTTTAAAATCTTATTTGATTTACATTTTTGCCGAAATTTAAGATTTGTTTTTGAGATTAATTTAATTAATTAAATTATTTCTGATTTAGATTTTGAGATTTAGTTTTTGGGAAAATTAAATTATTTTCAATTCCGTCCGCGTTTGGGTTTTCGAGATTTTGTTTTTGAATAATTAAATTTTTACTTTGTTGATCGAGTTAGATTATTGAAATTTTAATTTTGTTTTGGGAAATTAATTTAGAAATATTTTCAAGTTAACTGTTTTCGTTTCACTTTTAATTGTCGTGCCGTCCGGAAGCAAACGTTTGATTTTTAAATTTTCGTTTTGTGATATAATAAAAGCCGATTTAAAGAGCCGGAACGAGGCTAGATACGACTTTACCAGGTTATTCCGAATTCGTATTACTTTTCTTAATTATTTATATTCATTCTAATTAATCAAAAACGGTACTTTGGATTTATTCATTGAGGTCTAAGGTCTGACGGGACTTTTATTGATTTTCCTGGTTAGCTATCGTTAATCAATATTCGTCCTGTCTTAGGCTTGCTTCAACGGACATTAGCATTCCTGGTTAGCTATCGTTTGCTAATGAATGGTACGCTAAACGCCTAAAAAGGGTCTGACAACCTCAAGCGTGTTTTTGTTTTGTATTTGGACTTGCCGGGATTGGTATTGATTTTCCTGGTTAGCTATCGTTAATCAATATTCGTCCTGTCTTAGGCTTGCGTCAACAGACATTAGCATTCCTGGTTAGCTATCGTTTGCTAATGAATGGTACGCTAAACGCCTAAAAAGGGTCTGACAACCTCAAGCGTGTGTTTGTTTTATATTTGGACTTGCCGGGATTGGTATTGATTTTCCTAGTTTGCTATAAATTCACCCGCCGCGTTCCCGTTTAGAGGATTGTTGGAATTGGTATTAATTCTCCTGGTTAGCTATCGTTTATTAATATCTTTTCCAAACTAGGCTTGCGTCAACAGGCATTAGCATTCCTGGTTAGCTATCGTTTGCTAATGAATGGTACGCTAAAAGCTTAGGACAAGACTCCGTTTCTGGCTAGAATTGCCGTTATTTAGTAGAAACCTGGTAAATTCGATCGTAAGTCTGTATTCCCGTTTCTGCCGGTCGATTGAGTAGATAAATCATTTAAATATATTTTCCGGTTAATTTGAATTAATAAATTTAACGAATGCTTCCGCCGAATATTAGTATTTAATTAATTCAATAATCTTACTCGAGTTTTTCCTTATTTTAATACCTTTAACTTAGTCTGATTGAGTCAGTCCGATTATTACGCGAAACCCGATTATTACGCGAAGTAAATCCCGAATCGAACATTTAATTTAATTTATTTTTTATTGTTCAGGGTTTTGAGGGTTGGGCTTTGAAATATTGACTTATTTTCTATTGTAAATATAGTTAAAAAAACTATATGTGTCAACGTTAATTCTGGTTTATATTCACAGACCTTATCTCTTTTCAGGGCTTTTAAAAATTAAATAATAAGTCAAATAAAACTAATCTGAAGTCAACAAGACCCCTGGAGATACCGTATCTCCATCTGAAGCTACCTGTGTCCCTAAGACGCCGTTTCTAAGGGTTGTGGAGTAAACCACATTAAATAATCTGGCGCTTGAGCAATTTCCGTACTAGGGTGTCACTTGTAAGGTATTATTTTCTTTGTGGCAAGAAAAAGCCTTATAGACACCCGGAGAATATTCGCTAGGTAGTGTGAGTTTGCCAATATATGTTAGGTATATTCACTAAAAACCCTAGCAACCATATCGTCAAGGCGACAGTGGTCTGCTCTGTAGAGCCTCTCTTGGTGTTCCCTTTCCTCGTTTTTCTTTCTAGCAATTACCCTCCTTATATACTATGGTGTTTTATGTATATACATATTCACTTTGCCCTGTCAGCAAAAAGATTTCACAAGAATATTTGTTATAGATTTTTTATTCATACAATGCCTAAAACATGCAATCAGTTACCACTAGAAATTAGGCTTATCACTAATCATAAACGTTCCTCTACTAAAACAAGAAAATACATCTTCCAAAATTATATTAAATTATCAAAAATAATTTAGTTTTCTTCTTACTATAGTGAAGTGAAATTAGAATTTTATATGGATGTAAGAGCTCAAATTTTTTTAATTTCTTCGATTTTATACATAAAGAGAAGCTTGTAAATTTTTTTTCAATAAATTTGGAATGGAGCTTCTCGAGTTATGTGCCAAAAACGGCATTTTTGGTATTTTTCGAGTGGGTTGATTCACTATTTTTTAAATATCTCCCGCACTAAGAGTCGTGGAAAAATAAGAAAAAAAAAATGACCGTGATGAAGTAGAGTATCGATCCGTATAGTAGGGTTTTTAAAAATGCATCTTAACCTCAAAAAAAGAAATCGCGCACATTATTATTTATTTTTACTGAATTGGCAATAAATAACCAAAGAATCCTCGAATTTTCTTAAAAATTGGAGAAAATATGTATTTTTATGTCGGGAAGACATGGTAAAAATTAAAAAAATATGTATTTGTCCAGCCAAAATCGGCATTTTTCGAAAAAAATTGAATTGGCCGTCATTTCTGGAAAAACAATAGTAGAGAAAATTTTTTTATCTTAAAAAGAAGGATTTTGTTTGTACTTTTGTCTAAGAAAATCCAACATTTTATTTCTTTATTTAAAGTGCCTAATTTAGGGAAAAATAAAAATTTGATTTTCATTTTTTTCCAATTTTTTTATCGCGATATTTATGCTTGATTCTCTTAGAAAAACTGCATTTTAGTCCAAAAAATGTTTAAAAAAATAAAAAAAATATTTCAGGTTCTAAAATAAGATTTTTGTGGGGGAACGAATCAATATAAAAAATGAAAATCGAATTTTAGCCCTGCCTGCTTCTTACTGATGAGGAACAATAATTCCGAAACCGGTCTAAGAATGGCAAGCTCCTTTAATAACAAAATCGAAGTTTTTGGTTTAAAGCCCCGACTTGGTCGGACACCAAACCACGTCTGGACTTTCGTAATTCAATACCTGATGGGGCATATAGTCCAAGGAGTAGTTGTTGAAGTCCAGACGCTGGTGCAGTGTAGGACATTTTTAATGTCTTTGTTCTTGGGAACATGTGTGAGTTTATTTCACATCCTTAGGCAGTTTTGTTACGCCCATGGTCCTTTTTTGGAATTTTTATGGTTCAAAAAATTCCACCTTCGTGTTGTGTGGTTATGACTGAATTTTGGTAAAATGTTCTCAAAAGTACAGTAGCTTGCAGATTTCAGGGAATACAACAAAATAATATATTTTTTTAAATGGGATACCCTATATATTATTAAACTTTTGGAATGATCATTTTTTCCTGATTTCAAAAATATACCCCTACCATATACCGTTTTTGAGTTATTAAACGTCGAATATCTTAATTAAACGAGTTACTTTTAATACATATGGAAAAGTTAATATGATTAAAGTGAGCTGTGAAAATGACAACTATTATGTTTGATAAGTGTCATTTCTGTAACGAAATAATCAAAATGGTTTACAGTGAGGAAGAAAAAGTTCAAATATTTAAACAAAATAGATTTATTTAGGAAATATAAATAAATGATAACTCATAAAAGATGTTCGATGTGTCCACCATTATTGTCAATGCATAATTGATAACGTCGTCTTATATTCATAATTGCACAGGAAATAACTTCATTATTTACATCAAGATTGTTTATTTTAAGTCGAATACTGTCTCTAATGAATTGAATACTATTATTATTACCATTGACAACGTCTTTTTGAAATCCCCAAAAAAATGAATCCATAGGGGTCAAATCCGGACTGTTAGGTGGCCATTTAATTGTTCCATTATTCCCTATCCAAGTTGGGAATACATTATCCAAATGATCTCGAACGACTAGGACACTATGCGGAGTTGCCCCATCATGCATCCAAATCATCAAGTTCGACTTCGGGAAAATTCTGAATAAGAATATTTTCTGCTTCTGGTATAATTATTTCCAGATAGGTAACGCCAGTCAAAGTATAATCATAAAATATAGGCCCAACAATTTTATTTCTGAAAATTCCGCACCAAACCCTAACAGCTTTTACCAATCTTTTTCTGTTGTGCTTGTTTCCCCATGACCTTTTTCCATAGATATACTACAATAAGATCGAGTTTGTTTACATTTCGGCTGAGGACAAGAACACGTAACAGTTTAAGCACTGTGTTATTGAATTTATATTAGAAGTTTCAATGTTGTCAAAGTTATCATAATTTTTTCCATTATTACCAAAATCCTAAATCTATGTAAATGTTATCTTGAAAAATGAGATATTTTGATTCGCTTGTACATCTACGAACACTAATTTTCGTAACTATTAACACAACAAATCATATTGATAGATAAATATTGACAAAGATACTTTACCACGATTTAAGTTTTTAACCATTTCTACGAAAAATTGTTAGAAGCGGCAACTCAGCGCTATCAAACGTTATATCGTTATGAATGAGATCAGGGGATAGAATATTTCGTAGTAACATAGTGCTACGATTTTCTACCAAATTTGATTGTTTATTATTGTGTGCTTTTTATGTTATATTATTATAATTTTCTTTTTCACATTGAATTTATTGGTTTAAGTTGATTTATTAGTGGTTTATTAGTGTTTGAATGCAGCAAAATAGTTTATTTAAATCATTTCATGAGTAAGTTACATACATGAAGAAAGCTCAGGGGCGTAGAATTAGTATTTTATCGACTGTATAAACTCTTTGATAATGCCTAAAGGATTGTTTTAACTTATTGTAACGACTTATAATTATGTAAGTTTCATATATTTTGATAAAAATTAAATCACATTTTGTTTTTCTGTCAAACTACCTAAGTATTTAGGTAATATTTTTCATTTAAACAGTTATACGAAGACATGACTTTTAGGATTCCTGCAAATGTTGAAAGGAGAAATATTTGGTACTCTTTGTTAGGATTCGAGGCAGTGAAGTTCATACCTACAAATTCTTATATTTGTTCTTCATTTCCGTGATAATGACTTTGAATATAAACCAAGGGAAGGAAATATTTGAAAACAGATGCAAAACCAATATCGAGGTAATATGTTTATTTGTTTTTTAATAAATTTAGGCTATAAGATTTAAAAATATTTTTGCGAAGCTTTACTAGAATACAAACATTTTTCACTTAAAATATAAGGTACTTCCAGTAATATTGTTTAAACATTATGGCTTAAATTTATGTAAACGTAGAAGATTCCTACTACACCAACATTATTTTTTTTATTTCAGGATGATACAACTAATAATTCATCAGTGTTTAATTTGTAGTTAGTTCCCTATTCCTACCTCAATCCCGAATGTACTTGTCACAGAACAGCCTGATAAAAATAACACATTTGCAAGGAAATGATGAATTTTCCCTTGATCCTGCATTGACGAACACTAGGTGTTCTGAGCGGACTAGCGAAATAACTGATCGTCAATTTTTTTACGATTACTCATTTGATTAAATAAATATATTTACATTAGTATTTTAAATTTCCTATGTAACCGACGTGGTACAATTAAAATAAATATATTGTGTCACATCCCATTTCCCTCTGTAACGGTACGCCCATGCATCGCAGCATAAATTCGTCGCCATGTTCGGGACTTTTATATAACTATCTCACTTCATCATTGGACACGGAATATTTGAAACTTATGAATGACTTGTTGGGGATGTGCCTTTTCCTATTAAAAACTCCTCCCGTAGAAAAGGATGATTCATCAGTCCATAATAATTTATTAAAAAACTGTTGAACCATCTGACGGCAAAAGTCCAGCCTTTTCCTTTTATGAGCTTCTGTTAAAACTTGTACGGGTAAAATTTTGTATGGTCTGTAGTTATTATTTTTAACATACCTTGGATTTTGGAATAACTTTTACCTAAATGATCGACTGCGTTATTTATACTACACTCAGAATTTTCTAAAAAATAATATAATATTTCAAAAAAGTCTATTCGCGAGTAAATATGGATGAACCTACCTACGAAATGAAGCAGTATATCTAGCTGCTCTTCCTGATTTGCTAGAACTATACGCTTTCTTCTACTAAAACTAGACGTATTATTGACAGTTCGGTAAATATTTTTGAACGTATTTCCTGATGGCATTGGCCGATTTGGATATAATACACTATATGCTTTTTTTGCAGCACGTTTATTTTTGTTATTTTGTATACAGGGTGTCCCGTTGGTAAACGGAAATATTTTAAAGGTAGGTAGAGGTCACAAAGGCGATTCTAAATAACCCATATATAATGGGTCTCTAGGCTTCCATAACCGAGTTACAGGGTGTTTTATCAATTATGCATTATTATTCATTTGACCAGAACTTTTGAATCACTTAGTATATCTTTTCCATTTTTTGCATACAGCTTACACTTCTCACGAGTAATGTACTCAAATATTGCGAGATATGAAAATCCAGGTTTGGCTTTAGGAAAAATTGAAACATTAAAAATATTGTTTAGATGTGCTGCCATCTATGATTAGAAGAGAGTATTGACAATTATTAAAAGCAAAAAATTCCCGGTGTATTGGGGTTGCATACACAATTTGCATTGTGTGTTGCAAAGCTTTTATTTGACTGATTCTAGTAAAAATGTCACTCTCTTCTTTCGTATCCCTTTCAGAGATTAATACATATTTCAAAGGATTTCGATAAAAATATTAAAACAACACCCTGTATATCACAATTTTAATATTTCCATTTTAGATTTGAATAGAAACAAGTTGCTGTTTTTATCCCGCCACCGATTCGAATTGGAAAATTTTGAAAGAGAAAGTAAAATTTTCATTTAATTTAAGAAAACATATTATGAAACTCATTTTTTCTTTAACAATTTAAAAAATTCACTTCGCGTCATTTACCTATTTTTTGTTTATTAGACATAAAATAAGGCATAATTTTACAATGTACTGGTATACCTGCAGGCCCGTACTTAGGGGAAAATATTCAATTAGATATTTATTTTTTAAACGCCCAGTATAAAGTAATAGTAACTAATAAACATTTATTATTAATAAAAGAAATTGCTCAAAATGTCCACCATTTTGTTTTATGTACTTTTTTGCTCGTTTAATGATGTCTCTTACTAATTTTCTTAATAAAAATGGATTGTTTCTCAGTTCCTCGCAGGCTTCCTCGATTCTTTGAAGCAGTTCTTCTCTGTTGTTTATTTCTTTAGAATACACCTTGGATTTCAGGTATCCCTATACAGCATAATCCACTGTTCTAAAATAAAATTATACGAGGCGATCGAAAAGTAATCAATTTAATATTTTGTTTAAACTACGGATCTTCAATATTACTTATAATAGTGTTAAAACGGACAAATAATAAAATATGAATAATATAGGACTGTCTAAATGTCGAAAATAAATTAAACGATAAAAAAATAATTTCTCTTTTTTTTTTCTCGAAAATTTTACTTTCAGTTTCAAAAAAAAGGGACGTGCAAGAAAGTGCATAAAACAAAATAGTGGACATCTTGAGCAATTTCGTTAATTATTAATAAATGTTTGTTAGTTACTATGAGCGTTTATTGCCTCTCTTTACTTCATACTGGGCGTTTAAAAAATAAATACCTAATAGATTTTTCCCCTAAGTACGGGCCTGCAGGTATACCAGTACATTGTAAAATTATTTTAAGCCGAATAAACAAGAAATACAGGGTGACCCAGGGGTACGAGCATGTTCCATAACTTTTTTTCTATTCAAGCTATCGGTTTGATTTTTTTTTAAACGATAAGACCGACAATGGGGCACATTCTAAAAATATTTCTATTTATATACAGGATGTCCCAAATAAGATACACAACTAAGTTCTGATTTTTTAAATGGCAACCCCGCATTTTTGTTACATTTTTAGATTTGCCATTAAATTGTCGATATAACGCACCCGGGTTTCTTAGACTTATCTGCAATAGTTTATGACTTATGTCAATTTATGTGTCAAAATAGCGTCTGAACTTCAGAACTTTTCAAGATAACTTAATCAACTTTTTTCCAGTCGATTCCTTAAGCTTCGGAGCATCTTCTGAGTTGTAGGCGAATTCGGAGTCGACGTTCTACCGCCTACTACGATTTTTTGAAAATTACAAATTATAAATAGCAATAACTCGACTTTTTCAAATACGTCACCCTATATTTTATTACATCATTGCATGGCATTTTTAAGAGCTTTTTGCTGATATAGGGTTTGTTAGGTCTATTTTGTAAAATTTGCGAGATTTATTGCAAAATAAGAAATGTTGACGGTTTATTTGAGAAAAAAAAGGAATCGAGTAGGCCGCTGTCTTAAAATTTGACACATCCATATACTTTCAATAATTGTATGCGTCTAATTAAAAAAAAAGGAATCGAGTAGGCCGCTGTCTTAAAATTTGACACATCCATATACTTTCAATAATTGTACGCATCTAATTATTAATCATGAGTTTTACTCGCGAGGAATTAGTGAATATGGTCTACTGTATTGGCGAGGCTGATAGAAATCCTTTATTAGCAAGCAGAATCTACCTGCAACAATATCCAGAAGCAAGAACTCCACGGGTGTCTTCATTCCTAAAGTTGAGAGATCGGTTTGAACTCACTGGTAGTGTATCTTATACCAAAAAGGAAATTGTTTTTTGACAATGTGCTGCATGGTGAAAGGTATTTATAGTTTCTTCGCGAACATCTTCCCAATATTTAAGAAGAAGTATATTTGAATACCAGAGGGACAATGTGGTTTCAACACGATGGTGCTTCAGTGCATAACCATAGGATGGTGCGAGAATTTTTAGATAATTCCTACCCTAATCGTTGGATAGGGAGAGGTACTATTCCTTGGCCCGCGCGATCTCCAGACCTTACTCCTATAGATTTTTTTCTTTGGGGGTACGTGAAGGAAACTGTTTTCAGAGATCGTCCAACAACTGTAGATGATATGATAAACAGGATTACGGAAGCCTTCCGTTCAGTTGAAGGAGCAATGCTTGCTAGAGTTCGGGACTCATTTACTAGAAGACTAGCAGTTTGCGTGGAACATGATGGTGACCTATTCGAGCATTTGTTATAAATCAAAAATATTTATATTGTTTCCTATTAATCATTATTTCATGTTCTTGTAAATATTATAAAAATTGTTTACTTTGTAATGTATTTCTGTTTCTATTACAATTTCCTTTTGTTGAAACACATTCTTTTCAAAATTATATGAATATGTGAAACAGCGGCCTACACGATTCCTTTTTTTCCTTTAATTAGACGCTTACAATTATTGAAAGTATATGGATGTGTCAAATTTTAAGACAGCGGCCTACTCGATTCTTTTTTTTTTCTCGAATAAACTGTCAACATTTCTTATTTTGCAATAAATCTCGCAAATTTTACAAAATAGACCCAACAAACCCTATATCAGCAAAAAGCTCTTAAAAAATACCATGCAATGATGTAATAAAATATAGGGTGATGCATTTGAAAAAGTCGAGTTATTGCTATTTGTAATTTGTAATTTTCAAAAAATCGTAGTAGGCGGTAGAACGTCGACTCCGAATTCGCCTACAACTCAGAAGATGCGCTGAAGCTTAAGGAATCGACTGGAAAAAAGTTGATTAAGTTATCTTGAACAGTTCTGAAGTTCTGAATTTTTTTGGGAACCCTCTGCACGACGCTATTTTGACACATAAATTGACATAAGTCAAAAACTATTGCAGGTAAGTCTAAGAAACCCGGGTGCGTTATATCGACAATTTAATGGCGAATCTAAAAATGTAACAAAAATGCGGGGTTGCCATTTAAAAAACCAGAACTTAGTTGTGTATCTTATTTGGGGCATCCTGTATATAAATAGAAATATTTTTAGAATGTGCCCATTGTCGGTCTTATCGTTTAAAAAAAAATCAAACCGATAGCTTGGATAGAAAAAAAGTTATGGAGCATGCACGTACCCCTGGGTCACCCTGTAGGTAAATGACGCGCAGTAAATTTTTGAAATTGTTAAAGAAAAAATGAGTTTCATAATATGTTTTTTCTAAATTAAATGAAAATTTTACTTTCAGTTTCAGAATTTTCCAATTCGAATCGGTGGCGGGATAAAAACAACAACTTGTTTCAATTCAGTTTTTTCCCCTCTATTCAAATCTAAAACCCCTGGGTCACCCTGGGTCACCCTGTAGGTAAATGACGCGCAGTAAATTTTTGAAATTGTTAAAGAAAAAATGAGTTTCATAATATGTTTTTTCTAAATTAAATGAAAATTTTACTTTCAGTTTCAGAATTTTCCAATTCGAATCGGTGGCGGGATAAAAACAACAACTTGTTTCAATTCAGTTTTTTCCCCTCTATTCAAATCTAAAACGGAAATATTAAAATTGTGATATACAGGGTGTTGTTTTGATATTTTTAATGTTTCAATTTTTCCTAAATCCGAACCTGGATTTTCATATCTCTCAATATTTCAGTACATTATTCGTGATAAGTTTAATCTTTATGTCAAAAATGGGAAAGATATACTAAGTGATTCAAAAGTTCTGGCCAATTGAATAATTATGCATAATTGATAAAACACCCTGTAACTCAGTTATGGAAGCCAAGAGGCCCATTATATATGGGTTATATATGGTCTTTGTGGCCTCTACCTACCTTTAAAATATTTCCGTTTACCAACGGGACACCCTGTATAACAAGTAAATATTTGAACTTTTTCTTCCTCACTATAAACCATTTTGATTATTTCATTACAGAAATGACACTTATCAAACATAATAGTTGTTATTTTCACAGCTCACTTTAATCATATTAACTTTTCCATATGTATTAAAAGTAACTCGTTTAATTAAGATATTCGACGTTTAATAACTCAAAAACGGTATATGGTAGGGGTAACATATGGTATATTTTTATTAATTAATATACAGGGTATACCATTTAAAAAATATATTATTTTGTTTTATTCCCTGAAATCTGCACGCTACTGTATTTTGGAGAGCATTTTACCAAAATTCAGTGATGACCACATAGCTTTTATTTAAAACTTTTTTTTCTATAGGCAATAATAACGATGATAAATTTATAATGAATAACCCTGTACATCACCTTTGTACGCTCGCAAATTTCTAGTAGTTTATTTAAAAAATGATCCAGTTTTGTTAGAGAATTGATGAAACATGTGGAAAATATCACAAACCGTTCAACGAAAATGTCTGGAAAATGTTCTTTTGAGGGTTTTCGAGATCGCTCTTTATCATGTTGAAGGTTGTTGCACAATTGTTTATTGTTTAATTGTTGTAACCTGGCTAATTAACAAATTAATAACTCTACTCCCGGAATGATTAGAGAACCAGAATTTTTTCCAACAACTCCGGGTTCTTGAAGAGAACCATTGCCACAAAGTTGTTGCACATAATTGTTTATTGTTTAATTGTTGTAACCGGACGCCGGAACGGAGTTATTAATTTGTTAGTTAGCCAGGTTACAACAATTAAACAATAAACAATTATGTGCAACAACCTTGTGGCAATGGTTCTCCTCAAGAACCCGGAGTGGTTGGAAAAAATTCTGGTTCTCTAATCATTCCGGGAGTAGAGTTATTAATTTGTTAATTAGCCAGGTTACAACAATTAAACAATAAACAATTGTGTGCAACAACCTTCAACATGATAAAGAGCGACATCCAAAACCCCCAAGAGAACATTTTCCAGACATTTTCGTTGAACGGTCTGTGATATTTTCCATATGTTCATCAATACTCTAACAAAACTGGATCATTTGTTAAATAAACAATTATATTTTGCAAATTGTTTTAAAATTCATTATGCTCTCATAGTACTACAGAAGGACCATATTTTCAATTATTTATAAATATTTAAAAACGTACTAATAATCATACATTTTCATTTTCCGGTTTATTCAACGTGAAAGTGATGAAGTTCAGTTTTTTAAAAATAAGTAAATAAACTAATCAATTAAATCTGATACTGTAATTTGATGGAATAAAATTAATTAATGGAAAAATGGTCAAGGAATTGGCGGTTGTTAACAAAAAATGTGCGAAATACCCCCAGAATGAACCTAGATTATATAGTGAGCTACTTCACCTGAAGAATTCGAAGTCACTCTCACTCTTTGTGAATGTATGAATCGTTTCAGTAGTGCCTTCTCTTAAAGGACGACGCGTTATCCGTACCACTTGAGGAGTACTCACTTTTTTCTATCGGTTGTTACTACTTTGCACGTCAAGGACTTTTACAAGAAGATGCGGCTATTTATTGTAGTAAGTACTAGCTTTTTCCTATTAGAATTTAATGGTGCAAGTGATAAATTTTTGTAAAATATAAAAAAAATTATATATTAAAAACTAGTTTCGTCTTTCTACGCCATCATCGGATCAAATAGGAACAAATAGCTGAAAAAATACAGTATTACCCTGAACTGTATAATATTTTAGAAAAAAAAATTGAAATTTTTTTTATTAAACTATAGTCGTAAAAGGTAATACTTAAAAATGATTGTTTAATTTTTCTGTGTATATAATTATTTAACTCTAATTATACTTTACTACTCACAAGTGGTTTTCCAAAAGTGGCATAATAAGTAAAAAATGAAAGTACAAATACAGCAACTTACTAGATACTTTCACCAAATATGATAAAAATATAGATCAATGAAATAAGATTCTGAAATTGACTGTTCAAAATCTACTGTCATCATCCTCTGGTGTTACTGGCTTGCAAAATGCTTTTGCTTATTGTCAAATTTGGTCTTCGTCATAATTGCAGTTTTTATAAAAATCAGAAAAACCCAAAAACGACCTGATACTACCTGATTTGGGCGATTTTATTTTACCACTTACTTCTTTTTGCAAGAGAGACAACTAAACAAGATCATCACCATTTAGGCAGATCAATGCCGCTTTTTAACTTTTCTTTGTAATTATTAGATTCTTTCAATATTCTAGTTGAAAAACTGCAAAATTATTGATTTTAGAATTTTTAAATTTTTTCTGCTTATGTAAGATCTGGAGCTTTTGACAAGAGATGTTTTGGAAAATTTAGAAAACCGATGTTAAAAAAGAAATTTTGATTTGAATATAGGCCAATTTCAATCTAAAATTAATGTTGATTGGCTTTTTTTCTTGCTAAATTTCCATAAACTTTAGATTTTACGGCCATTTTCAACCTAAAAACTGCAAGAAAAAAATATTATGTCATGAGACAAAATATTAAACATCACTTGAATTCTTCATCTTAAATATATAAAGGAAAAAATACAAACGAATAAGTAAAGAAGGATTATTGCCTCATCAAAACAGTATTTTTTCTTAAATTTGAATGCCTCTGTGACAGAAACAACTTGTGATAAAAGAATGCTGTCTATAAGGGTTTTGTCTTTTATGAAATTTTAATTATGAAAGTATCAAATTATAAGAAAACGAACAAGCTATTTATTTAATTCGATTCTAGAAGCAAAATCTACAAAATCTCATTTTATTCATTGGTGTTATCATATTTTGTGAATTGTTCTATAATTTTTGTAATTCATTTTTTATTTTCTTTATGACCTTTAAATTGAATTGCATACTTTTTTTACGACTCTTTTTATGTAATCATCCTCAATTTTCTAGTTGATAATGTAACCCCAAATAATTCGTATTCAAATCACAATTTAGATCCTTGCAAAATTTATATACGTTTCTCGTAATACTGTTAAATTTGTTAATTCGTTTTAAATTAAAGCACTAATTCTCCGCAGGGTTTAATAACATAAACCAGACATGGGTATTTTTTCATATTTACGTGCAATATCAGGATATCATTTAAAGTTTTTTGCATGAATTTTTAATCTCAAAATTATATATTACTGCAATATAATACAAGTGAAAAGCTAACGGAAAATCTTCCTAGAAAATGGAATTAAATTCCAAGGGAGCATACAGAAATAAATTCCTGTACACCAGGGGTGAGGCAGAAATTTTTCGGTTTCTTTCTTCAGTAGTTTTCACCCCTGGTGTACAGGAATTTATTTCTGTATGCTCCCTTGGATTCTAATATAATGTTTTGCGTTACATGTGTATACATATTTGAAATGTTTTCCCTATTTTAAATTACCAAAAAGTCTATATCACATTAAGTACACAGTTTTAAAAATCAATACATGGACAATTAAAGGCTCATTAAGGGCTAATTAAATGCTCCAATTTAAAATTTTCTGCTCTGCGAATTTTCTGAAGATCATAGTGGTTTCCTTGTTAGTTCAATTTCTCTTCTCATGGAATAAAACCACTTATTTTGTGAAAAAAAAACTTTTAAGAGAAATTGAACAGAAAATTTTAAATTAGGGCATTTAATTAGCCTTTAATTGTCCATGTATTGATTTTTAATTCTGCTGACTTTGTTCTGCTAGCTTAAGAGACGTCGTAAATTATTATTATTTATTATGACATTGTTAATTTTTGAAAACGACTTTAGAAAACAAATCAAAACGTCAAATGATTATTTTCTTTTAAATAAGTGATTTTATTATACAATTAGAAGAATACATAACTGAGTACATTCTATTTTTTTGTATTCTTTAGATTATGGTAAATTGAGGAGTTAAAAGCTTCGCCTCGCAATTTTATTCATAAAGCCTTTTCAGTCGAGATTTACCAAGCGTGAATTTCTTGAAAAATTGTTATTTTACTGAAAGCAAAACTCTAGTAATTGTTTTGAAATCAAGTGAGTTATCATCTGTATGTGTTGCATTTTATTCTATAACTTGTTTTTAATTTCTTCAATAGAAATCGCATTAAAACGCAGATTTTCATTCGTTGCTATAAATTGTATAAAACAATGTAATTGTTGACGTTAATTGCGTTTTCTTTCCCACTTGCTATGCTCAGAATATTTATTCCTATCTTGCATGTCACATATACTAGCAGAAAAACTCCAATTTTGTAATTTAAAATTGGAGCTCTTTAGTATAAAAACAGCAAAACTTTCAAAAACGATCTAAAGGAACAATAGCAATAATTTTATAAAAATTTAAACATAATTGTCAGTGTAACAATCCACTTTTGCAGACTTTCAAACAACTTTCGTGCCATTTTTTAATACTTAACCAATATAAATTATATCAATATTATATCTATTCCCCTCACAGTTTATGTGCAAAGTAAAATGCCTAAATTAAAAATAAATTAATTCCTGTAAAGGCCCGACAGTATTTCCAAATTTTCAATTGCAGAAATATAAAAACAAAAACGCCAGATATGCCGACAAGTTGCGTTGATCGGTATTGGCATTTGTTCTGCAATTGAAAATAGATAAACTGTTTATACAGTGTCATCCCCAAAGTACGCACCATATGGGAAACTTTTTTATTAAAGCTTTTTGGACAAAACGTTATTCTTGATAAAAGTTTGTGCATCCCCTAAAACTAAACATGCGCTAACAAAATGTAGTGAAACACTCGTAATATACGAGGAGCGTTCAAAAATTTGATTTTGAGACAAGAGTAAAGTACCCTTATTTTGAAAAATCTCGGGAAATGTTATTTAGAAAAGTTGTTCAGATTTAAAAAATACATCTAGATTTGAAGTCATGACCATCTAAGTAAAGTTTTATTTTTTTACCCATTTTTAAAATGGGGACTACGAAAAAAAATTTACTAAAACGATAAATAGACAACATCCTGTATACGACGGTTTATTTAAAAAGCCTGTAATATTACAAATTACAAATAAAATTATTTCGGCACACTCATTGATTTTTCTCATATTTTATTATTTTATTTTGATGTTTTGTGATTTGATATTATTGAATATTAAGTTCATGTTACAATACTAAAATTTTACTTTCATTTTCAAAATTTTCCCATTCGAATCGGTGGCGGGATACCAACAATAACTTGTTTCAATTCAGTTTTTCCCCTGTATTTAAATATAAAATGGAAATATTATTTGATAATTTGAATGGTTCAATTTTTCCTAAAGCCTAACCTGGATTTTCATATCTTCTAATATTTCAGTACATTGTTCGTGTAATTTGTATGCAAAAAAAGGAGAAGATATACTAACTGATTCAAAAGTTTTGGCCAAATGAATAATTATGCATAATTGATAAAACACCCTGTAACTCCGTTATGGAAGCCAAGAGACCCATTATATATGGGTTATTCAGAATTCCCTTTGTGACCTCTACTTACCTTTAAAATATCTCCGTTTACCAACAGGACACCGTATATATAGTGATTATATCCAACTTTTTTATTTTACATATTTTTACTTTTAGTTTTATATTAAAAAAAAATTCCGCTGTCTTTGAGACGTTTTGAAATTACCGTTCTTGAAGCATTGAACTACTCACGGCCTTTCACGAGTAGCGGCCTCACCAGAACCATTGTATAAAAGTAATAATATCCTATACAATATCAAAAGTATTTGAGTACATTCGAAGAGCCTCAGCCGCAGATTTCTTCATATTGAACCAAAAAATTAAAATCTTTCGTAAATGACGAGAATTTGTCTCGTAAACTGACATTTTCAAGTGAGAATAACTTTATGAGGTTATGTTGACAGATGCCCAAGAATATTGCATGCATGACGTCCATGATATATGATCACTAATTACCGCCAAAGCCATCTATAGGAAAAAGGTAGAACCACAATTGTTGATTTGTTTAAAAATGAACAATCTGATAAAAACTTTATTCCAAACTGACCCTTTTTTATAAAATTTGGTACAACTGTAAGTGTGATCTTATCATATAAAAATCTAAAATTATAAAGATCAAATTGACTTAACTAGATCGATTTTATGAAGAAAAAAAAACAGTTGCATCTGCATCAAGGTCTACCTTTCTATTAACATTTATTAATGACTTTAAGATACAGAGCGGGATAACCATTATTTAGTAAATTAAAATAAATCCACCGTGCAAATTATACTCCATAACTAAATATGAAACTGGATTAATTAATATGTGGTTAAGTAATATTTATTTACATATGCAGAAAGTGTATTAAATCGTAATTCTATTTGAAATTTACTTTCTTTCTTTCTCTCATTTCGAAGCTCTAATTTAAATTTTTCTCTTATACATATACTCTAGATTAAATATTATTACGCAAATATGCAACATAAATGATACGACTACGTAGAGAATGATAAGGTAAAGGTTATTCGTTTTTTACGTGAAAACTGTTAAGCAATACAAAAAAAATTAAAAATAGCTTCAAATACCATGTGCGTAGAAAATGGTGGAAAAAAAGCGGCATACTCTTCTAACTGCACACAACTGGATCTAGATATGAAACATGATTTTTATACTAAAATATGTCTTTTTATATTTAAAAACGACCTGTTAAATTTCAAATTAATATTTAATCCGTTTTAAAGTTATCAAATAAAACCATTTTTTTTAACTATAACCCCCTGTATTTCGAAAAGTTGGCCCCCTCATTCCTTATATCAATTTGTCCAGTTTTACGAGACGTTGTATGTGTATGAGACATCATGAGGAGATTTAAAGGCCACTGCATACAGCAGCAGACGGACGTATGTATGCTGATGGATGTTTTAGTCAACGCACACAACCGCAGACGGACGCATGCAGATGTTTTTGGTTCTCCGCTGGTCGTCTTTAGTTTACTGTGAGATGACGTCAAAATATATTCAAAACCCCTTTTATGTCTAAGTAAAATATCTGTCCTCAGTTCAATAGAAGCTGGGGATCGTTAAAAAATATCGTCTGGTACACAATTACGAAGAATAGACAACAAAAAAACTTTGCTAAAATAGTAACTTACAAGCCTGTTCCCTAGCAGTTGTGTTACGATATTCAGGCAAATGTAGGTCCCAAAGAACACGGTGACTTCTCACTGCTTCTATTAACTGTTCCATAACAAACTCAACAAAAGGAAACAAAATTTTTATTAAAAATAGACAGCTCACAACGGGTAAACAAATTTTACTAGCACCCCTAGCGCATGCGCGACATTATAGCTCATGCGCGACAGTATAGCGCATGCGCGATAATAAACGTATGCATGCAGACGTTCAAAAAATTGGCCTCGGAGCGATTGCAAAACCTATGCAGACGTATGCATACGTCTGCGGTTATGTACGTTGACCAAAACATCATCCGCATGCATACGTAAGACTGCTGCTGTATGCAGTGGCCTTCATTGGTTGCTTCAAGATGATCCTGAGTGCAAGTCTCTTCCATGGTAACAATTTAATTTAAAGAGTTACAAGAATTTTGTCATCCCTATAATTTGTCATAAACTCTAATCTGAGGGTGTCATTTAAAGAAAGCAGCACAGGTAAATGCATTAAGTATGTATCAAGGGCACTCGTTAAAGTTAACTATGACCTATTCTTTAAATAATTTCATTCTGCCTTTAAATTGCAATAGATTAACTTTTACCGTTAATTATATATTATTAGTTTATAAAACAAAACTATTTTTTAAATGAAAAATTATGTATTGTTTTAGTTGTAATAATATTAATAATAAATATTTCATTTTCACTTTTCAAGGAATCACACGCCACTGATTACGCACGAATATTTCAAATTATATCCGGAATCTAAAAAATAAAAGTTAACAGTTGCAAATTCAAGTTTACTAATTACCATTATTTCTATTTGTTCGATAAATGGTAGTTGGTAAAGACCATGAAGCATAAGCCACAGGTCGTCCTTGAAAATGCAGTTATGAACTAACGAATAATATGCATCTTTTTGTTATTAATTATAATACCTACTTCATTTACTATTTGAAAAGTATGAAATTACTTTTTGCGTATTTATACCTGTGGTGCTATTTTGTAACTCGTGTGAGATTAAACGATAATTGGAGGATAACATTTACCAACGGATGTCGTTCTTACATATTATCAAGATTAAACATTTATTGAAGCAAGGAACTATCTGTCAAAAATAATTGTATATTGTGAGATGGTTTGATTGCTTCACCATGACCAACAGAAATCTTTTGTGAAGACACCAATCTAGTTTGCGCCCAACTCTGAGAATTTTGTTGGACTGTTTAGTTTGTGTACTAGCAGAAGCTATACAGCTCTATATCTAGATTGCTGTATTCCGTGTAATAGAATAACACTTATCAAGCCATTGCTTCGCTTGAACGGTCACTTAAACCACTTCATACTTCCCATTTCTCTTCTCCCCGCAGAGTGTGTTGAAGGTAGATTTAGAGCCAACAATAATTTTCTGCAGGCTTTTTATGATTGGAAGTGGTAAAGGGGCTTACAATGAACGTAAAAAAAATTGTCCAACAAGAGGGGTGCTAAAGGGTAAATTTGAGGGAGGATACAATGGGGGCAAAAGTAGGGATTTCTAATCAGGGCTCAAAACAAAGACAAGAAAATGTACAAACGGAAAAACCGCAGAAAGCAGCTGGAGGCGGAGCTTACGCTCTCCCCTTTCTCTCTCACTCTCATCGGGAACACTCACACACCCGTGCACCAGCGTGCGTCAGCGCGACTCTGAAAATATTTTCTGCTACTCGGCTACCGTTATTGTCCGTTTTTCCATTTGTAATTCGCGCGGGCGGGCAAGATACGGACATAGTGAAATAATAAAATGAATATATAGTTAGGAAATTTTCTCGTCTTTCTTTTGAGCCCTATTAGAAACCCCTACTCCTCTCCGTTCTTGAGAGGTGAAAATGTTTTTCCCAACACCCGTCTTCATGCCTAAAATCCCGAGCAAAAAATTAGCAATTTTTTCTTTTGCGTGCCAAGCTGCGCATTTGTGAAAAAAATAATTTTGGTAGTGCTATCTTTTAGCGGATGAAAAAGTGAACAATTTGAGCACTGGCTGATCGAGCTAGCTCAATTAGTAAGGAGGTTACAAGCGTTTCTATAATATTTGTTTTCCCTCCCCCGATATCTCCCCCCCCCTACTTGTACCACCACCCCCATGCTCCGGCACATAAAAGTACTCGTTATTACCTTCTTATTCACAAAAAATTGAGGCCCCATCTCCACTGTCTCTCGAGAAATAATTAATTAATTTTTTTCATTATCAAATCAAGATATTTCGCGAACTAATCGAGTTATCGGGTTCTTCTTAGAACTAAGTTACGTGTTTTATCAGGCTCTTCAATTTTTGTAAGAACATTTTTTTTGTGAGATCAAATCCGGCTGAGATTTGTCGGAAAACCCGTTTTCAAGTTCTTTAGATAGAGGATTTCCCCCCCTCCCCCACCGCCGCCTAGGTTGAAAATTTCATGCAGGAATGATGGGGGAATCTGACTTCATCGATTGGGAAAAAAATTTCTCGAGTTCATCAGTCTGTTAGTATGAAAGTTGTAGATTATGAAAAAATCTTTAAAAGGTCACCTTTTAACATAACCTCAAAACTGTCGAGAAAAATTCGAAAAATTGTAATTTTTTCACTTATACACGAGAGCTTTTTTTTGTCGAAATAAACTTGACAATTATCAATATAGTCCAGTCATTATGTACATTTGGATCTGCAAATGAATTTAACCCAATTTCCTTAAAAGACATTGGAGCAGGGGCTTAAAAAAGCTTAACTCCAAATTGTCGGGCACCAGTCTCACCGGGAAACGCCGCCATCTTGAAAAAGGGGTACATTTTTTTTCGATAACTCTGCTCTGCGTCATTTTACGTGAATGGCACGTGACGTTTATTGTCGCTTTTTTGAAGCCCTACAAAAAAGGTCCTATGAACTTTTCACCTATTGTCAACCGTTGTCGAGATTTTGGGAAAAATATTAAAAAAATATAGGCATTGATACGTATTTCCGCTTATAGCTCTTTTCCGATCATTCGTATCGAAAAATAATCTATTACGAAACTTGTAGAGTATATAAACACCTACAATTTGGTTTTTTTTTTTTCGATCTGATAAAAATTGCGGCTTCTAGCGCCCCGCAAAGTTTGCAAGTACACGTGTAGGGCTTTAAAAAAGCGACAACAAATATCTATATGCCATTCGCGTAAAATAACGCAGAGCAGAGTTATTGAAAAAATACAAAAAATGTTCCCCTTTTTCAAGATGGCGGCGTTTCCCGGTGAGACTGGTGCGCGACAATTTGGAGTTAAGCTTTGTTAAGCCCCTGCTCCAATGTCTTTTAAGAAAATCGGGTTAAATTCATTTGTAAATCTAGGGCTTATTTTTGGACATAATGACTGGACTAATAAGAATTTGGTTGCCTGGCAATTTAACGAAAAAAACCGCCTCTGAAAAAATTACGTGTCCGTAGGCCGAGTAATTTTTTCTGGCAGTTTTGACAAAATTTGAATTTTACTTCGACTCAAAAAAAAAGCTAGAGTGTAATTCGGTAAGACAATTTAATGAACATGTAAATCAATAAATTAAAAAATGAGATGTAAATTAGTTTATTTAATTTAACGGAAAAGTACAATTGTTAAAAACACAATTATTAAAAATAGCTTGATTTTCAGAACTTTCGTGTCTTTTGTTAATATTTTGCTGCATGCTATTATTTTGAGCGGTGGTAGTAACTGTTTCCTGGACGGTAGTACGAATGGAACCAATGATTTCTTTATGATGTTCTTGTAATTTTCACAAGTTTTTGTTCACCTATACCACTCCTGGACAATTCAGTTATGGCGGCAGCTCGATTAGAATGGTTCGTAATTTTCACCCGCTTGATATTAAGTCCAATATTTTTCACCGAAGATTTGGTCCATTTAGATATTTCGTTTATACCAATAGGAGAATTCTTATACCATCCTTTCGAATTTGTTTTTTGCCAGAAAGGATTTGGAGTTAAAAAAATCTTTTCACATGTGATATGGTTTCCCCGTCTTCCCATAATTTGTTTAAACAATCTTACTGGACAAACACAATCTTCTGCAGTGTTTGCTACGAACCATTTACTGTCGGCCAACTTCTGATTTCCCCCTTGTGCTATCTTCGAAAACACTGGGTTATATTCAACTCTTCCACGGTTGTCTGTCTCGATTTTAAAATAGAATACCTTATAATTTGCTGCTTCTCCACCTCTCCAAGCCAATTCATACGCAGGACAGTGCCATTTCAAAAATTTCTCGTTTTGTGACCTTCCTTTTTTCTGGGATTGCTTGTAAAATTTTGCGTTTTGTGTCGCGTGTATTTCTCGCTTTCTTAAACTGTATGTCCGTGAACGGATTAAAAATTCTTTTATAATCTTTAAAGTACTTCTTTTGTAACATACATTTTTGCTGAAGTGTTCCAAATCGTCTTGACCGCACTCTCTTTATAATCTTCTCCATTGTTCTTCTTCATGTTGAATGCCCAGTCACATAAAATAGAAGCAAACTCTTCAGTGGAAGTTTCTGCAATGAGTTCATATTTTTTTTCCAAACAAAACATCGCAAATTGTCGCCAAATTGATGTAGTTGAATTCACAGTATTGCGAGGCACATTATCATTGATGGCTTTGTCAATTTTTCCACTCGAAGACTCCACAAATGAAAACTTTTCTTACAACGCAAGTTTGAGAAAAATTGACATAACGTCATCAAAAATTTGTTTACAATGCTGGTTGTCATGCTTTCAAAAGTTAGGTTCCGTTATTGTCGCTGGAAAAGTTAGGGCAAACTTTTTTCGCTGTCATAATGACAAAATGACGCGGCTTATGGGATTTTTTATACATGAATTAAATTGTCTTTTTAAAATCTTTTCTTTTTACTTCCGAGAAAATAATGTAGATGAAAATTAACGAAAATATGTTTTTCTGTATCAAAATTCTAGGGAAAAATAATTTTTTCATATATGATCAATTCACCAGCACAGAAGCTTTACCTAGTACCGAATTATTGTACGTTGTTGTTGGTGGATTATTGTTGCATAAAGCGGTTTGGCAAAAAAACGATACCATCATTTCCATTAGAAAATACTTGAATTACGTACATATTCACTATAAGAACATAGTGTTATAGTATTCGATGGTTACCCGGACAATGAGGCTGATGATGTAAATTCACCTGCAGTTTCAACAAAGACATTTGAACGCTTGAGGCGAAAAAATTCTTCGACTGTACCTTTTTTTAAATATTGATCTGCAAACACAAGTAACACTTACTCAAGATAAGTTTTTATCAAATGATATAAAAAATCAATTAATAAAAGCCTTGTCAACACGATTAACATTTGAAGGATACACGGTGAAACAAGCAGAAGAAGATGCAGATTCGTTGATTATTAATAGAGCAATCGAAATCGAAAAAAATGAGGTTATCAATGCAACAACAGGAATCGTTGAATATACAAAAACAGTCGTCGTTGTTGGCCAAGATATTGATCTATGATCAGTTTAGTTCGATTCATTCGTACAACAATTTACTTTCTTAAGCCAGGTGCAGGCAATGTCAGCGATGTAATATATACGTCTAATAGTTTTAAATATGAAGATTGTCGGTACATAGTTGCATTTTTACATTGTTTTAGTGGTTGTGACACAAACTCTGTTTTTGCAGGCAAAGGAAAGAAAAAACATTTAACTCACTCATTAAAGCTTCAGAATTGTCAGAGTTGGTAAAGCGGTTGTATGAAATACAGATTGATTTCGTCTATTTACAATTGTAAGAATTATGAAATATCTCTCGACGATTTGAGATTTCAGCACTATAAAATTGCCACCAACAATTGGGGCAGCTATACAACACTCTTATAGATCATATTTCCAAATTCAATCGTGGCTTGGAAACAAAATGACTGCATCAAAGTGAGGCTGGAAAGGAGTGTTGGCAAATAATTCAAAAACACTTAGGCCTTGCTTTACAGACGGTTCAGTTATTCCTGAAGATTTGTTGAAAGCGATTTCTTGTAACTGCGAATCCGGTTGTGAAAGTAATAGATGCGGATGTCGGAACCACGGACTGCGTTGTACAGATTTTTGCACTAAATGTCAAGAAAATTGTTCGAACGTTGAAAAAATTGTGCAAGATTTGAGCGAATTGCAGTCTTAACTTGAACTCCGAAAATGAAGATACAACTGAAGAATCCAGTGATCTTGAAGAAACTTTTCAAGAAGATGAAGAAGAAAGGCAATCTTATCGAGATCGGACGAAGAAGAAGTTCAAGAAAATATGCGAAAAAGACCAAAATTGGCGTAATATTATTAACTTTTCTAGTTTCTGGTAAATCTGTAAATATTCCTTGGAAAATACCTATAGAACGATTTTGAAAACAAAATTCTCAATTTAAAATAATTTCATTTTAAAAATCATTATCCAACAATTAATCCTGTTTAAAACCAAAAAGTACAAGTGACTGTTCTATGATAAAAAAAATCGGATGTGGCCATGCACATGACTTTAACCATACTTTAACGGCCCTACAGGCTTATAATCCAATTACTCGTACATATTTAAGGCAGGCCATGCCTGGCAAGAGCGTACAATTGTCTACATGAAACAAAACACTTCTACTGCGCTTGCGCTATTATGCAACTGTTATTCCATATTTTATTTTTAACTCGCTTATAATACAAAATTTGAAAAAGTTTTTAAACAAAATTTATAGTAAATTTAATTTAAAATAAATTGTTTCTATTAATATTTTTACATAAACTTAATAGAAACGATAATAATTGCGAAAATCTGAAAATTCTCAAGAATAAACCCCCACTTCCGGTTGTCCGATTTTGCCCAAAAACTAATCACCTCATTAGCATGTTGTAAAAATGCTAAATATAAAATTTGGTTAGGAAATTCCGATCGCAGTTGGAGTTAGAACGAACACAAATTTTTCCGGACTACATACTACAAACTACATACATACATTTTCTGGAAATGGTCTTAAATGACTTAGGGGGTCTCAAAACATGTAAATCCACTGAAAGCTGTACTTTTTTTTTGCGATTACAATACTTTACCACTTCGTATGGTAAAGTAAAAAGTTCAGCTTTCAGTATATGTTTTGAGACCCCCTAAGTCATTTAAGACCATTTCCAGAAAATGTATGTATGGAGTATGGAGTATGGAGTATGTAGTATGTAGTATGTAGTATGTAGTCCGGAAAAATTTGTGTGCGCTCTAACTCCAACTGCGATCGGAATTTCCTAACCAAATTTCATATTTAGCATTTTTACAACATGCTAATGACCTGATTAGATTTTGGGCAAAATCGGACAACCGGAAGTGGGGGTTTACTCTTGAGAATTTTCAGATTTTCGCAATTATTATCGTTTCTATTAAGTTTATGTAAAAATAATAAGAGAAAAAATTTATTTTAAATTAAATTTACTATAAATTGTGTTTAAAAACTTTTTTCAAATTTTGTATTATAAGCGAGTTAAAAATAAAATATGGAATAACATAGTTGCATAATAGCGCAAGCGCAGTAGAAGTGTTTTGTTTCATGGAGACAATTGTACGCTCTTGCCAGGCATGGCATGTCTGTCTGTAAAGTCTTTTGCATGGCCACATCCGATTTTTTTTTTGCGATTACAATACTTTACCTGGTAAAGTAAAAATGGAACAATAATTTTTTCTTATTTCTCTGAAACTTCATTATTCAACATCAATATAGTTTCTATACGTTTAATCAATCGTTTAATCTGCAAGATGATTTTTCACGAGCGGTAAACCGCGAGTTAAATTTTTGTACACTAATGGCTAGTAATGGCTCCTCACTATTGGCTAGTAATGGTCGGTAATGGCTCACTAATGGATAGTAATGGCTAGTAATGGCTACTAATGGCTAGTACTGGTTACTAATGGCTACAAATGGCCGAGTAATTTTTTCAAATCAAAGTATTGCATTAAATTGAAATGCAGATCCTGTTTGTTGCGAGTCACGTGGTCTCGATGACCGAAGAGTGACCGCGAAATCTACCGAACTGTTATTTGATACTCCAGTAAATTTAAAGGGGGTAGCTGGATAAGATGGGTGTGGTGGCCCCCGCTCGATTTGACTTGCAAGTATGAAAACTTTGTTTTAAATGTAAAAAAATGATATTTACATAATGATTAATTTTAATTTTTGACTTTGGCCACAACTGAGATAAAAAATGCGTTTTTCTGAAATTATTAAACCAAATAATTTTGTGTGTTTCTATCCGGTCAGTTTTAATTTTATTACACTCAAAACTGGATCATAGGATCTTTTTCAGATTTTTTTGCAGGCCCTGGGACCCCTATAACTTGGTGCAACCAAAAAACGTGAAAAAAATAATAATTTTTTCAGGAAAGGATTTTTTTGTTTTGAAGGGGTTCTTGATCGCCTACAAAAAGGGGCCAAATTGCATAAGTAGCATTACTAAATAGCTTCATTTTCCGCTTAACCGCATATACATATCTTCATCTGTTCGCGCGACAATTCAAATTAAGTAAATCTGTTTTTCCGTTTGAGAGTCGGAAAAAAACCCTAAAATGGTAAATATTTTCAGCCGGAACAAGATTACTCCCCCCGCCCGTTTTCGGGGATTCTTAACACGATGGCGGTGTTAGAATTTCTTTGTGGGGTTGAGCAACCCCTCAAAACGGCCAAAAACCACCCCCTGGCGGGGTTCTATCTATCTATCTGTGATGGGGTGTCGATACACTGCGACCTATAAGATCTATTGTGCCCCCTACTGCTGCCCAATCGTTGAGGATGTCTTAATGATTAGAGCAGTTCCTCCAGTCCTATTGCTTTCAAAAAGTTCAGGATGTCGGTAGGCTTCAGGTTAGGTAGATCATCCTCTTCTATTTGATATTCTCCGAGGTATCGTACCCTTGGATTTTGCAGGGTAATGCATTCTGAGAGAATGTGGATAGAGGCCCTGGCGGGGTTAAACGCGCTTTACAAGGTTTCCCTGCAGAAAAATAAACTGTCCCCCTATTTTAGAGAATGCTGAGCACGGTGGTGATGTTGGATACTCTCCCATGAAAGGAGATAATTTTTTGTAAATACCAACCAACCCCCCACCAGCCAAAACTCTCTCCCGAAAGGGATGATTTTTTTTTAAATATCAGCGGCAAATATATCCCCCTGTTTTCGAGGATGCTGAGCATGATAGTGGGTCTGAATATCACTTCCGACCCCTACCAACCTTAGTGCAGGTTTATAGAAAGTGATATTGAACACCACCATCGTGTTCAGCATATTAAAAAAAAATTCACCCCTTTCGGTGAAAAGTATTGGTTGGTGGGGGGTCGAAAGCGATATCCAACACCATCTCCGTGCTCAGCATCCTCGAGAATGGGGTGAAAGTGTGTTTTCTGCAGGGAAACTATGTAAAGCGCGTTTAACCCCGCTAGGTGGTGTGGCGGTTTTTGGCTGTTTTGAGAAGATAAATTCTAACACCGCTATCATGTTCAGCATCCTCGAAAACGGGGGGGATGTAATGTTGTTCCGGCTGAAAATATTTACCATTTTAGGGTTTTTTTTTCCGACTCACACTCACACACATTTTGTATATTCAGCGATTCCTGTTGCTGCATTGATAACCTCATTTTTTTCCGCGATTTCGATTGCTGTATTAATAATCAACGAATATGCACCTTCTTCTGCTTGTTTCACCCTATATTCTTCAAATGTTAATCGTGTTGACCAGGCTTTTATTAATTGATATTTATTTCTATCATTTGATAAAAACTTATCTTGAGTAAGTGTTACTTGTGTTTGCAGATCAATATTTAAAAAAAGGTACAGTCGAAGATTTTTTTCGCCTCAAGCGTTCAAATGTCTTTGTTGAAACTGCAGGTGAATTTACATCATCAGCCTCATTGTCCGGGTAACCATCGAATACTATAACACTATGTTCTGTATAGTGAATATGTACGTAATTCAAGTATTTTCTAATGGAAGTGATGGTATCGTTTTTTTGCCAAACCGCTTTATGCAACAATAATCCACCGACAACAACGTACAATAATTCGGTACTAGGTAAAGCTTCTGTGCTGGTGAATTGATCATACATGAAAAAATTATTTTTCCCTAGAATTTTGATACAGAAAAACATATTTTCGTTAATTTTCATCTACATTATTTTCTCGGAAGTAAAAAGAAAACATTTTAAAAAGAAAAAATTACGTTTTGTCGAATTTTTCTCGACAGCTTTGAGGTTATGTTAAAAGATGACCATTCAAAAGATGGAGATTTTATCATAATCTACAACTATCATACTGAATATTTTTCAAAACTAAATAATTATTTTTTATATTTATCTGCATTTGCATTATTACAATTGAATATTTATAACAATACGGAACAAAAATCAAATTTCAAATAAAACAATGAAACAGTTTCTTTTGTATTTTTTTCTGCAGAATTCAATGGAGTAATCAGTTTTTTATCAACAATTACTGAAAAATTCGTTATTGCAAAAATCATTTTTTGAGTTTTTTCAATTTTTGAGCATGTTTTTAAATGGGAACTATTATTTTTTTTTATTGTATCAAAAAGTTCACGTAAAAACAAAAAAAAATGAGCATCTAAAGAACCATGTACGATAATATTTTGCCAACCAACTTTATTTTTGAAAAGAAAAATGCTTTTAATCTAAAAACTTTAATATCTTGAAAAGCGTTAGTTTCTTAATCTGAAAAAGTTTTTGTTTATCTGAGTCCTAAAAAAGTATACTCCCACAAAATTTCATCAACATTAAATTGTTTTTGCGGAAATTAAAAATAAAAAACAAAATTTTTTTTTTAATAAATCCTTCATTTTCCGCGAATATTTTGAGGTTATGGTAAAAAATGACTCGCATAGAAGTTGTACATTTTTTCTAGATATACAACTTTGCCATTGGATATTTTTTGATAAGATCCGCGGAAAATCGCAAAATACAATTTTGCCCCCCTTTTAACCCCTCTCAAATTAACCCTCTGGTTGGACGAATTTTCTTTACGTTCATTGTAAGCCCCTTTATCAGTTCCAATCATAAAAACCCTGCAGAAAATTATTTTTTTTTTGCAATTAAATTACCTATCTCGCCTGCACTAATTGTTAGAATTTTGATTTTTACTATTTGAGAAAAGCAAATATAAGAGTCGTATAGAATCAAAAGTTTGTATTTACCAAAACCAAAAAAAATGAGTTAGCTCTTGGATATGATAGATCACAGGTTTGTGCACCAGCCTACAATATCATTCATCTTCAAAACTCGTTGAAAAGTATAAAAAAATGTGGTAAATAAACTGAGTTGCAATCAAAACTGTATTTACAGAGATATTTGCAAACAAAACTCTGTATTTTCTATTCAACCAATGAACAGTGCACCTAAATGATCACGTGATGAATCGCCCGCTCAGATCAAGTGATAACAGGCGTATTAAGGAGTAATTTTATAATACTTTTTGGCTTAACAGTACGGATATTCCAATAACACCGTGTGCTCATGGAAAAGGAAGAAAGCGTTTGGTGCAGAAAGAAAAATGGAAGAATGTGGAATTGAAGAAAAATCATTTTTATAAACGTTATATTGACATATCAGTGTATTTTCATTTGTTTATTTATCATTAATGTTCAACAGCTCAATGTAATATATTTTTATGATCGTATAGGTACAATAATTTTTATTACGGTCCTGTCTCGCTACAATGTTGATTGCACATTAGTTTCAAAACTCTGTATTTTCGCAAGTTTCAGTTTCAAAACTTTGTATTTTCAAACAACTTCATTAAATTAGAAAATAACTATCTATACTTCAACAAAACCCACTGTGGATTCCTTTAGAGTATTCACATACGCATACTACAGATATATAATGAACATACAGTTTTTCGCGGTTTTCTCAGAATGACATATGTGGCAAATACAGAGTTTTGATTTTATACCACTCATATAAAGAGCCTACCTTACCTCTTTCTCTACTGAAGTGGATAATCATTTTTCACAAAACGTAAGGAACGAATCTATGACACATCCCATTACCTTAACCCCCTAACTGCCACTTTAGTGTTAACTTTTATGTTAATTAGTAACCTTTATACGGCTTCTGAAAATGAACTCATTTTTAACGATGTAGTTTACCTCCAGATATATTTTTATCGAAGAAATATTATGTAAATAAAAAAATGCAGATTTTGAAATAAGTTTCGTCATTTTCAATAACAATGAGACTAATGCAAAATTGAACTTAATTCCTTTGGTGCATATAATTGGAGTTGCAAATAAACGCAGTGCTGGTCGTGGGTTCAATTTTAATTTCATTGCAACACAAAAGTGCACATTGTTTTGTAACTGTACCGTTTATTCTTATATATGTTAACGAATCTAATTGAAAGGATTTAAAAGTCGATTTTAGATGTCTCCATATGATAAACACCTATTAAAATGCAGTATCTTTAAATGACCGAATATTTGTTTTATAATAAATATGTAGTAAGTAGGCCGCTATTACTTTATTAATAAGTAGGTCGAATAAAAATGGTATTAAAATTAAAATTACTATCTAGTTTTAATCATTTCTCAATCTGTCTTGTTTAAAAATCGATCTGAATAGAACTTAAAAACTGTAATGAAGCGAATAGAACACAAATGAAATAAAGAAAGTATCCCGCACGATTCTTATGCAAAATGGGTCCCAGTCGAATTGGCTGAAAATTTATAATGTAGTTTATGATATCCTGATCAAATGTCTCCATGGGCCCAACAAGATCTAATGCACAGTTTTTGAGATACAGGGTGTTAAACATGCGGATGCAGGGTTGTTACCTACCTTTAGATGCAACAAATAGACAAGAGCCACAAAATATTGATCATATTAGATTTAGTTTTCTACTTTATGTTTAAATTTTATAAATGCTCCTAAAAAAATTAAAATAAATTCAAGTTAAAAAGAAAATTTTGAGTGAACCTGTATAGTAGTAACCTTAAATCACCCAATAATAAAACCAAATGGTATTTACTTATTCTGCGAGTCTACGAGCTTCTGCGTTGGAATGAGTTTGTTCAAAGAATTACATAAAAATCTTAACATTGGCTAGTAGAGAAAGAATATCTCTATATACGGAGTCTTAGAACTTCTTATTACAACTCGTGTCGACAATATTAAGATTGTAATTATTATCCTTAACTTTTTGTAACAAAATAATCGACACATTATTGATTTTCTAAAGGTTAGTAGCAACACAATAAAAATAATCTAACTTATGTTATGTTTCTCTTTTTATATGGAATAAAACCACTTATTTTCTTGTAAAAGTTTTAATTTTTTGACATTTCGACTTCTAATTCTGAAGTCGTTTTCAAAATGACATAACAAAATATATAATAAAAATTTACTATAGAAACAGAACACTTGATAATCTTACAAAAATATGACATCAACATAGGACACTTAGAAAAAGATTTTGAGATTGAAGATGTCAAAATCTGTTTCAATCATATTTTTGTGACATTTCTGGGAACGAATTTTGAAAGGATAGCGCACTTGCATATTCTAAGAGAATTTATACTTCGTCATAAATGAAGTTTTCTTATTAATATTATTATAAGAAAAAACCAGATAAAAACTTATGATACTATCCCGATATAGAGGGTATCCTTTTTGCATTTAACTCTTTTTGTAAAATAGGCATCCAAATTTTTGAAATATCGACCGAACAAGTAGAAACACATTCGTTATTATTTAAGCATATCAATGCTGCTTCTTCAAACTTTGCGGTTATAATTATTAGGTTCTTTTAATAATCTAGTTGAAGAAGTCCATTGTATTTTATGACCAAAATCCCATGCATGTTCACATATTTTGGATTTTTCGAATTGTTTATTTTTAATGTATGATTGGTGTTCATTAAGTCTAATATGAAAAGGTCTAGATGTTTCTCCTATATAAAATTTATTACATTCGCATGGAATTTTGTAAATACAATTTTTTGTGTTTTGAATTTCATTAAAAGGTTTTGTATTTACTATTAAAGATTTTAATGTATTATTAGTTTGAAAAACTGTTTATAAATTAAATTTATTGCCAATCCTAATTTTTTCGGATAATTTTGGAATATAAGGGATTTTTACTATATTTGAATGAATTATTGGGAGATTTAAATTTTGATCTTTATTTTTGATGTCTCGATAAAGTTCACGATTTATAAATTTACTTGGGTAATTGTTCTTAATCAAGACAGATTTAACAAGTGATAATTCATTATTTAAGATATTGTCATTTAAACAAATTGTTTTTGCTCTATCGGAAAGAGATTTGACAATATCTCGTTTAACACAAATTGAGTGGTTTGAATTAAAATTTAGATATCTATTTGTATGTGTTTCTTTTCTAAAAACTGATGTTTCAATACAATTGTTGTTATTGTGTATTAGTGCATCATGAAACGGTAATTTTTTTTATGATAATATTAATAAGAAAACTTATGACGAAGTATAAACTCTCTTATAATATGCAAATGCACTATCCTTTCAAAATTAGTTCCTAGAAACGTCACAAAAATATAATTGAAACAGATTTTGACATCCTCAATCTCAAAATCTTTTTCTAAGTGTCCTATGCTGATGTCATATTTTTGTAAGATTATCAAGTGTTCTGTTTTTATAGTAAATTTATATTATATATTTTGTTATGTCATTTTGAAAACGACTTCAGAATTAGAAGTCGAAACATCAAAAAATTAAAACGTTTCCAAGAAAATAAGCGGTTTTATTCCATATAAAAAGAGGAATTGAACTATCAAACCAGTATGAGCTTCCGAAATAAATTATGATATGTTAATATATTTTTCTGAAATCTGAAATTATGTGTATAAATGTAAATTAAAATGTTTAATAAAGTACTAAGTAAGCTAAAGTATCTTCACTGGCGGAAGTAATTTGAAATATGGTGTAGTAGCATTGGTTAGTCCTGCACAAAGAATATTTCAATCATATGGGTCCAAAAGCCAGAGTTCTTTGGAGTATCTGACACCAAAACTGTTTAATTCACTTCCAAAAGCACTACGATCTTTTGAATTTTATTTAATACGCCGAGATATTTTATTTCTAACTGATCTGATATATTAAAAATCAAATCTTAGAATGATTTACTGTTAATTTAATTTTCCTTCCTAAGTAGTACATATAACAATAAATTATTTATATTATTATTGTTATTACCTGCTTAAAGTAGAATATTGGGAAAATTAATTTTTAATATTGAGTTAGTACAATGTTTTATTTTAATTTTCCATCGCAAAATTTTCCATTTTACCGATTTTTAAGCATCGTATTTGTACCCACCTGTTATACTTTTTAGTTATTCTGAAACATAAAATTTCATGAAACTTTGTTTTCCTTATTATTATTTAATTTATCTTTCAGAATTAATTCACTGAATAAAATTTGTATGCGGAACTTAATCTATAAAACATGTTTTAATTTTAAACAAAATTGATTAAACAAAAGTAAGTTTTCTCCTTATTTTTAAAAGGTTGACTTTTCGAAAATATTTTAAGACATGATTCCATAGCCATAATGTAAAATTTAAAAAGAAATAACAAACTGTAAATTTAATCCCTCTCTATAATACCTATTTCAGCCTCCCTAAAATTCGCACAAAAATGTCTCTAATAACATATCTTTTACTAAACGCCATTATCTGCATCACATTCTTAATAGTATTTCACACTCATGCAAAATATCAAAATTTAGTTGCTCACTATCTCATTCACATGAACCGTAAACCTCATTTTGTCGTCTAAAACAACCCCAAGGTATTTCATACTCCTGCTCGGTACCACCACAGTGTTACCAATTAGGAACTGAATGTTGGAACGATGTCTACCTGGTAAGTTGGTTCAGAGTTTACACGATTCTACATGACTTACCTTGTGCAAAATGCCTTTGGCGTTCTTTTACTATCAAAAAGTGAAAAGGAGCTTATTTATAGATACCGCATCGGACTGCATTCATCCTTGAGCCGTCTCTGTAACAAATTGATTCGGCTTTATCGGATTTTAGCATCTTTATGTGTATAGTTTTTAGATTTTGTTTAATTGATAATGCAATTTCCTACATCTAAAATCGAAAGGGAGAAGTGCAAAATCTTTTTTAATCATCTCTTACAAAATTAATGAAAGTTGATTCTCAGCACCGGCTACATATAACTACGTAAAGTAGATAATCATAAACTTTTAAGAGTTACTCAACTCAATTTCAGTATTTTCGCTCTTAAAGAGATGTAAAATTCTACTATCTCAAACCATTTACATTTTACAACTTAACTATAAACGTAAAGACCTTTTGTTATTAATATTTTGTCGCATCTGGCATATTTTTATCGTATTTTTTGTTTTCTCAATCTTAAATTTAGGATGGTGTGTTATCAAGCTATACACGATCATAAACATTTCAATTATTAAATCAATAGTAATACGAAAAACATAATCTTTGACTTTTGACATTACCATGGTATTAATACATCAATAAAAAACAAAATTAGTAGTTAGGAAGATACACCAATAAACAGGACAACTTATTAAAAAAATAAAAGTTCATCTTACTATTCTATCGTTTTTCCGTGCATTACTAATTCATTTTACTCTTTAGTATTAACTTTTACCTCCACTTCTTCCTTCCAAATATTAAGCATCTTCTTATTTTAATGGGTCTAATTTGGCTGTATCTATTAATGCTTCTAGAATCAGATGTCCTCTTTTCTTTGGTGTTTTTAAGTATTCTATCCATCAAAACGATGAATAGCGGTGGACCTAAACTCAGTTCATCTGCATTTCGTATGAATTTTATAAATTTTGTCAGTATTAATAATTTCCTTAAGCATTTCCAAACTTGATCTCTGTTTATCAAAGCAAACGCTTCTTTTAAATATACAAAGGTCAAAAAATTTCCTTTTCCTTCTTCAATTCTCTTTTCCTCAATATTTCTTATACATATTAACTGATGTTTGATTCTGTGCTTTGTATATTTCTTCCGGTATCATCTTTGTCTTTTTGTTCTTTTCCTTTCAATATTCTTGTGTACATCTTGAAAACTGTAGGTGATAGGCAGATCGCTCTATATTCATCACAATCTGAAAATGTTCCTTCCTTAAGAGCTCAGATTTGGCCAGATATTTTTGTGGAGTTTGATTTCGAGTATTTAATTTCTTTGGCAATTTAAGAGATCTGTTTGTCAGTCCATTCAGACCTGTATTGTTTCGTCGTATGGTCAGTCTCTATATTAAATGTGTCGTTTGACATAGTTATAACAATACTCATAATCCCTGTTCCCTCCATTCGGGCGTCGAGTAAGTTTTCAGCCTGTATGCACCCATTCTTGCCTCCCCTTGCAGAGGCGACAGACCTAGCAGACCTAGCAGCCCATAGCCGCTGTGGGCGTGGATTTCATTGCACCTGTTATACCAAGTCTTTGCACCTTGCCTATTCTTGATTTGGCAGCTTCTTGTAGTGTCTTGGGCCACCACATTGTATGTTACTAGCTTTTGTATGTCTTTTACCGTCTTAAGACATACAAAAGCTAGTAACATACAAAGTGGTGGTATCATTTGATTGTTTCAATAAATTTCGTTTAATGCTAAACTACCTTTTCTAAGTGGACTTATAACGAAAAAATAGAAAAATTCAGAAAAATTTAAAACATTTTCCAAAATACTGTTTCAAATTTCTTTTCGAGAAGAATCGTCTTTTTAATGATGTAATTGTTGTTTGTTTGCAACGGTTAAAAAACTCGCACGCAAAAAAAATAAATCTCTTATGCAGAAAACAAAAGAAGTGTATCGGCGCTGAACTGTGACAATTTCAATGTTAAACTGTTAAAACAGAAATGAATTTCTTTCTAACATCCTGAATGGTATCATGAATTGTTGACGCGTTACAAGTATTATAATTAATAAAAAAAAACTATTATGTGAAATTGTACAAATGATGTGAAATAAAATCACAGCTCCCAAGAAATACGACATTAGAAAATGTCACACACTGCACCATCATCTGGACTTCAAACAACTTCTCCTTGGGCTATATGCCCCAACAGGTATTGAATTACAGAAGTCCAGACGCTGGTGGAACCTGAATCCTTTCGGGACTTAGACTCAACAACTTTGATTTTGTTATTAAAGGAGCCTGTCATTCTTAAACCGTCTAAGAATGAGAGGCTTTATGTCCCAAAAGGATTCGGGATCCACCCTCGTCTGAACTTCTGTAATTCAATAACTGTTGGGGCATACAGTCCAAGGAGTAGTTGTTTGAAGTCCAGACGTTGGTGCAGTGTGTGACATTTTCTAATGTCGTATTTCTTGGGAGCTGTGATTTTATTTCACATCATTTGAACAGATCTTAATGAAATTAAGGCTGGGTACCACATGGAAGTGTCCTAGGACCTGTCCTATACTTACTGTACACATGTGATATTCCAGAGTTCGAAAACAATACCATAGCCACCTTCGCCGACGACACTGCCATTGTAGCAGTAGGAAAGAGCAATGAAGAAGCAACCCACAAGCTACAAACAGTTGTCCACCTTGTCTATGACTGGACAAAGAGATGAAAAATTAAACTTCATGAAACTAAATCACTCCACATTAACTTTACAAACAAAAGGATAGATCATATTCCAGTCAGAATAAACAATAACCTGATTCCATATTCAAACACAGCAAAATACTTAGGTATTGCCAAACTCCGATGGAAAGTGCATGTTACAAAGAAAAGAGCAGAAGTTGGACTGAAATATAGAAAAATGTACTGGCTAATTGGAAGAAACTCCACTCTGTCTCTACATAATAAGCTTATGCTTTATAATAACTACTATAACAACTATGGAGATGCACCAAAGTAAGCAACTTAGCAATCATCCAAATATTTCAAAACAAAGCACTGCGGAACAGAGTAGATGCCCCTTGGTACATTCGCAATAGTGACCTCCATAGGGATCTGGAAATGGACACTGTTGACCAGACCATCAAGAAATTAGCCTAGAGACATGCAGAAAGACTTCATCATCATGTCAATGTCGAGGCTATCCAGCTCCTTGACAATACTGGGTTAGAAAGAAGACTTAAGCCCTTTGAGTTAGTTTAGTGTTTTTAGTGCAAAAGCAGAGGTTGTGTGTGCACGTTAAACTTTAGTACAATCCATTCTACAGAACCTAAGGAACGCTGATGAGAATACCTTAGTTTTAAGTTTCAAACTCTATTAGACACTCTGTGGGAATGTTTTCTATAATTACAATCTGATCATGAAGATCAATAAGCAATTTTGTTCTAACCTAACTTAACTACTACTTAAATACTAAGGTCCTATGGTTCCTATGGTTCTATGGTTCCAAAATATTTCATTTCTTCGTATAATGTGAAATATTTAAGCAAACCACTTGGAATACTGGAACAAAATTAGTAGTATATTATTTTCTTCTTCCAATAATAAAGAGAAATAAAACTCATTACTATTTTAATTTCCCGGCCCCTCGCAAAGGGAAACTATTGTGAACGCGCTAAAAAAAAATTGAGATAACGACAGATATATCCATTTTGAGGTCCCCTAAGACGATTAAAACGATTTCCAGATGGAAGTATGTCCGTCTGTCTGTCTGTCTGTCTGTCTGTATTCTTCCACGATAGCGTCCGCACGCTTAATCCGATTGAGCTGAAATCTAGTATACGGGTTTCTAGTGATCTCGGGATTGAACCCATTAGTTTTTGGTTAAAATCGCCCCACCAGGGGGCGCAGGAGCCCTATGTACATCGCAAAAAGACTTAAAGTTTTTATTTGATATTTAGGTGCTTCACTGGCTTGTAAATACATCCTGAAATTTTCATTCCTTAATTTTAAAACTAAACGATGGAAAAAAAAATTTAAATTTAAAATCCAAATGACATTTAAACAAAATTGCGAACCTTAAAAAAACTGTTTTACATTTTTTTTGACATGTGAAATGTCTTTCCTTTTATAATATTTCAAATGTCATTTCGAATTTTTTTTTGGGATATCAAATACCATTTGATTTGGACACCAAATTAATTTTTTTAATTTTTATTTTATAACTGTCGGCGACACAACAGATTTTTTTTTTATATAAAGCAGCCAATATAATAAATAAAATTTTGAGAGTTGACTGTCCATAGTATGATTTTCAACACGCATCGAGCTCGATGTAATTCAATACATGTGGGGGCAAGTAGCCCCAGGAGTAGTTATTTTAAGTCCAGATGAGGTGCAACCCACGATATATTTTATATATATCGGAAAAATTTGTTGAAGTTGCAGAAACAATTGCAATTTTTACTCGAATAAAATTTTGTGTTTACTAACAAATAATTTTGTAATAAATCATCATACAGAAATTTTAGGCATGACCTCTTTGTTCATAATTGAGTAAATAAAATGTAAATATTACTTAATTAAACTACATATGTTCCCAAAATTAGAAATATTGTATAACAACTTAATAACTAAATTTTTAAATATACTCAAAAGCACTTTAAATGAATTCTGCACATTGTTCAATAGGTGTGGGAAGAAAAAATTGTGTCAAATAGAACTATTGTTTGTTCACGTTTGGCCAACTTTCAACAAAATTCTCAAAAGAGCTCGTGCTCTCGAAAATGTTTTGTAATTGGTTTACTAATTAACTATTTGTTAGTCTAGAAAATAAGAGAACTTTTATACCAACAATTGAAAAGCAAAAAAGTAGGTGATAGATTTTAAAGATCATATGAAGTATTAAAAGGAAGTAGATGAAGATATTAGGGATGAAATTAAACAGGAAAAACTTGCTGAAAAGACCAACTAGAATCAGAAATTATTAAATATATAAAAATAAAAGGAAAAGATGCATAATTCTACATACTAAATAAAATTGAAAAACAACCAAATTATACATATTTTTAAGGTATTACCCCCGAATATTTTTCAGGAAAATTATAAAGTTGTAATATTTAAAAAGTGGAAGTTCCTCATAGTTAATACGAAAATGTTAATATGAAATTTGTCATCATTTAACGTATTTTTCATCAGTGGTGATTTTATTATTAAAATTGTTTAAAAAAATATAAAAATACTGATCACTTTATCAAGAAGAAAAAACCAGCTAAAGTATGTAACCTAAAATCCTGTGTCCGCACTTCATCCTGAGACACAAAATTGAACACAGAAATTTGAATCCATTAAAAAAACCAGTTTAGCGATTCTTATAATTTTAGTATAATTTGTGTTTAAAAATAAGAGTTTATGAATATTTTTTACTTTTACACTAATTAATAATATACCTAAAGGGATATACATTTATGATAATCTTCCAGTCATTATTACCGAATTTTAATTACATGGTATAATTATTAAATATTATATAACCACTTCGTACTGTTAAAAAGTGAAATGACGCCTTACAGCTTGATTTTGGACTAATTGACTGTCTTATTATAACAGTTATTAAAATAATACAAGAGATTTATATGGTATGATTAAATACATGTTGTGGTTAAAAGCATAACTTGAAATATACGTTTTAAAAGTGTAATTGATTAATTGTGCAAAACATAATGCTTTTGCATTATCTGGATCGCTACTGAACATGACGTTTGCCATTTTTTACTGTGTATGTTTGTCCATCGTTACCAATTACTACTATGTCCTTGACCAGATAAAATAAATTCTTTCACAATTTTTAAATACAGACAAAACAATAAATGCGAGTGAGTTCAAATTTTTGCAAAAAGAAAAAAAATACGTTCTTAAAACAAAAGACAGTAAAATACGAAGGTGGACTCAAACAATTTTTACAAATTTAAAATTTTACAGATTTTGTAAGAAAATCTTTGCGGGCTTTTTCGAAATTTCTGTCAATGTACTTTTTTTTTCTTCTTTTAATACTTTTGACATTTTCTTCTTGGTCTGCCTCTTTGTTGGTTTTCCTATTTGCCCGTCCCGTCCCGTCAAAAGACGGATGGGATTAAAATAATGGAAATGAATTGAGGACCACTGATTAGTTCGTCGCGTCACGGTTAATTCATTTCCATTGTTTTATTGCCATCCGTCTTTTGACTGGCAAGTGAGCGAGAACCTTAACGCACGTATGAAATTATACAAACTTTTACAGCCGAAAAATATGTGAACTAGAGTTCTAGATGTGAGACCTCGTTATTATGGGAACACAGTGGAGAATCTGTTATTCCTATTATATATGTATAAATGAGATTAAAAATACTATGATTCATTTTCAATCGAGTTATGATTGTGCAGTACACTTTTTATTAACTTTATCACTGAATATATGCGAGGTTTTCTTTGGCAACTCTTTATAGTATAATATGGAATACGAAAGATGGAGACACTTTGATTGATTGATTGATTGATTATGGCGATGTACCTGACTGAGGTTTATAAATGCCTCAATACTGCAGCCTTAAGACTTATTGTAAGTATGTAAGTTACATCGTTATGTTCAGGTGAAAAGGTTTGTTACCTTTATCAGACTGGGTGGCCTTTTCACCAGATTCTCTTTTGAAAAGTCCTCCTGTGAGTTTACTGGCCCCAGTAGGTTATACCTCCTGGGTGTGAGTGCTTTGCACTCTAGTATGATATGAGATGCTTTTTCATCCTCCTCATTGCATAATCTACATATGGGTTCATCTTGAAAGATGCCCATTTTATGTAGGTCCCCAGAATATCACCTGTCAGTACTTTTGATTTCGTTTACTGTTTTGTTGGACCAGCACGAGATCCCAACATGACTGGTGTTCTTTTAACATCCACCTAGTCAGTCAGAGTCGTACTGAGGATTTGGGAATGCCAACCGCCGGTTCAGGACCGGTAAATTAGGGCGTCTGCTTCTTCGTTGCCTTTATCCCTTTATGCCCTGGGAACCATCTAAGTGTTACCTTAACTTGGTTAGCCAGGACGAGTAGGGTTTGTAGACACTTTCAGACCAATTTTGATCTGATTTTGTTACATGATAAGGCATATAGGGCAGCTTGGATGTCAGAGTAAATGAGGATTGTTTCCCTCTTTTACCCCCTGTCAGTATTCTCTCTCAGACAAAGCTTTATAGCATGTACTTCTGCTTGAAATACTGATGCGTAATTCCCCACCTTGATAATGTAAATTAAATGGAATTTCATAATTATACCTACATGGAGTATAAAATTCAGAAATTTTTACGTTTGATTTAATAAATTCTTTCTCAATAAATTGGTATGGTATATAATGTAACGGTTGACTAATGTGAAGAATTAAATAAAGAGAATACAAAACTTATATTCAAATATATAAATAATGAAACCAATAAATTAATCAAAACCATTAAATAGCTATTTATTTTAATTTAAATAATCACTAGACGGAATGTAATTTAGAAAATAAAGTTTGAAACTAATTTTAGAGTAGTAATTATATAAGATAATATAAAATTTTAGATATCAAATTTTAACATGGTAATTCCATAAGGGTTTTTCATCGACAATTTTAGAATATTTACAAATGATTTAGCAAAGTATAATAATCTGAGATAAGTCTGCGATCACTGCAACAATGAGAACATTGTTATTTTAAATGTTAGAAGAGAAATAAATTTTAAACTTAACCTCAAAATGCAATATCTTAATTTATCAATATGATCAATTTAAATTCAGGGGACTTACAATAAATCGGGAAAATAAAGTGTTGGGACTTCTAAAATTAAAGTATTACTGTAAAAAAGGCAGTAATAACAATGTGTAATATAATTTAAGAAATCAATAATGACGAAAGTAAAAAGTCTTCATGTAAATTTAATATAAGTAGAAATAGTAAATAAATTATGTCAAAATCATTCTTTTTGTCTCGGGAATGATGTGGTAATAATCAAAAAGTGTATAAAAATTAATAATTTTTGAATTTTATAATAATTTAATTTAAAATTCTGTCAAATGCCAATCGAGTGGGCTTTGATATGATGGTTTATAAAAACCAAATTTCGCTGTCAAGCGAGGCTTTTGCTCAAAATCTTTTCAACTCTCCACATCAGAGCTCGTCGCAAAAATAAAAAAAGTTAGAATCAAAGCCATACTGATTGATGAAAGAAGTTAAAAGATAATTTTACCTGTCAAATTTAAGTAAGGTTATATTTTGTGTAAACCAAGAAAATTGAGAAGTAAATCAAGAAAGGAATTCCAATCATTTATTCCTTCGTTTGCTCCTGAAAGAGAATCCAGATCCGGTTGTCTCCTGCTTTATTATCCATATCCAACTGTATCCCATAGTAATTTATCCTATATTCCTGATTTGATTCCTGGAAGATATGATATTCGTCACATTTTGAATTTAGAAAGAAAGTAACCAGAAGTAACCAAAAAGATATAAGTCGTATTATAGGTACCAATTATTCACTATTAAATATCGACATTTAAAAACGTCTATAAATAAAACAAGGCCAAAAGTATTTCATATAATTAGGTTAGATTACATTTTAACAAGTAACTAAATTTAGACTGAAACAAGGTAAGAGGGTAATTGCAAAATCGGTATTATTGTTAATTTCATAAATAAGAAAAAACATTACGCTTTTGTCCAACAAACCCTACACAACAGCCATAAGTTTAACCGTTTTTTTGATTTTTAATAAATATTTTTACATTTACCAACTCATTATTATCGATTTTTACAATTCACAGCCAATTACAGAAGCACGACTGGGATTAAGACTCTGTTCTACCGACTGAGTAGATGGCGCCCAACAAATAATTACATTCTGGCTAAGATTACGACAGAAGGTAATAAACAAAAAAAATATTTTAGTAAAATTTTAAAATATTAATGAGTTAGAGTCGAGGTTAAAGAATCTATTTATTAAATCTTATAATAATAAAATCAATAGTTTTTAATAGATTACTTACAAAGAAAATAAATTTCAGGCAAACTAAAGTTAAAAATAAAATATTGAAAAAAGTTAAATGTTTCTCACATTTTGTTTCACGAACAACTTTGGGGAAATAGATAGCAACAATAATAATCATATACAATTTAAGGACTGTTTTATTCATAATAATTTACATTTATTTTACAATTAATTTATTAAATTACTGATTTAACGATTCTGTGAATAGTTGTCTCGGTATTTACTCAATTAATCAAAATGATTGTTTTTTCTGCATAGTGTTCTTATTGCGAAAAAAACACTAAACAAACAAAAGAAAATTGTTTAATAACATGTATTAACCTTACGATTGGCAACGCAAACTAGCATTTAGCAGTTACATTCTTTATATGATTGTAATAGGTCTATCGGAGGAAACGAAGGGAAGGGTATTTTTGGAAATATAATCCCGGTGATTGAAAGGACTTCGAATAGGGCTTTAAGTAAATGTATTTACGGAAAAGTTAAGGTTCAGGTTCATGTATACTTAACGAATTTAAGAAAAAATAGAGGTTACAAATCAGAATAATCCTATTTCCATGAATAAATAACAACAGAACGTCAATTTATATTTCAAGTTACTTTGTTTTATCTTTTTGAAAAATGTCTAAAGAACTGATAAAAATATAACTTTTTGTTGAAGACAATAAATAAAACAAAAGAGGAATTGACTAAATCTAGACATATACATTTTTAAAGTGATTAGACGTTACATTTTGATATTAATTACATGACATAAATTAAATATTATGTCAGCAACGGTTTTAATTGAAGGCTTGTGTTAAAAATTGTGATGACAGTTTACATATATCATTTTCGAATATTTTAACAGGTATTTAAATTATTAATGAGATGATTACCGAATTGAAAATGTCATCCTAAAATTACGAGCAAGTATTTTCATTCTTAATTAAATTTCATAGAACAATGATTATAATGTAATAGATCAAAACGTTACTTTCTCCGTTGATTAAAGTGATTAGGCGTGGGCGTGGTTTTCGTCTAAATAACGGTAAAGCGATAAATCAATCACAATAATCAAAGATTTCTAACTTAATTTGAACAGTTTTTACACACATTTATGTGGTTTGTATAAATATCTAAAGTCAGCAATTAATTTTTATGATCGATTTATACATACACAATTGCTGTGGAAGATTTCAATCAGTGTAATTGAGTTTTCATCAATAGAACAAATTTTTGCTGGGTAATAAGTTCTTGCATTTTTAGTTATAATGAACGAAAGTACAATTTTTATGATTTAAATATTGTTTTTATTAGTACATACAAATATACTTTCCAATCAGTTTTCACTTATATTGGCAACGTGACAAAAACGTTATGGTATTGAGTTACGTGTTTTATAGTTTCTTTTCAATTTCCAATCTACAAAACAACCAAAAAATTAAAGAGACCACTAAGAAAACCCGAGAGAAACTATTATTTTATAATTATTTAATTAAACGTTAAAGTTTATGTTTATTTAAATATACTTAAATTCAACTTGGCGGCAATAATTTCACGAAGTCAAGCAAGAAAATTTAAGGGTTACCAATTGTAATATTTTCTCATTTCTTCTTCTTCATCATCTTCTTCTTATTTATCTTCTTCTTCTTTTTTATGCTTGGTCTAAAATTAATTATCGAAATTAAAAACATTTAAAAGAAAAAAAGATTTCATCAAATAAACTAGAACAAGACAAATAATTTTTAAAAAGGATTAGAAAACGTACTTTTGTACTAAGTATCAATAGTTTCAAAATACGATGTTTTCCTTGTTATAGGCTAAGAATTTATTAATTTCCCTCGTAGTAGCTAAAAACTGTTCCAAACATTTCAGTGTATCTTCGACATGTAAACATACAAACTACTGTAAAGTGTTAATCTGGTTTTAGAAATTTGTATTATAAAATATACAGTTATCATTTTGCTCGATTTTCTCTCTTTCTATCTAAGAAATCGTGCCCTCTAAGGTTAGCAGGCTGGCATTAAAGTAACAACTTCTTAACTGAAATTAAAATTCCGCACGTTTTATTGTTTTCATTCTACAAAACAAAACCCACAAGCTAAGTATATGTTACATAAAGTTCTTGAACACAGACATTTTCTTATTTACACGGTTATTATTATCGCTTTATATTATAATGCTTGTCTATTTAGAACACTTTCTAGATCACATATACAAAATAAATAATTTATGAAACTAAAGTATTCACTTTTTCTTTCGTTCTTGCGTTACTCTGATTTCTCTGATCAATTTCAACACTAGCTGCATCATCGTTTGTCATTTTTACTACTACCACACCTCTTATAGATGAATTTATGACATTGTCATTACATTTACATAATTATCGAATTTTTTTTTGGACCCATTTCTTCAGGAATTTGGTTTTGTGGAAAGAAAAGTGTGTCAAAAATAATTTTAAAAATGAATTGATCTAATCGAATAAGAAAATCCAAATGTAATTATTAAAAACGTATAATGACAATAAATATTTCTTGTTCCGTTTTTCAGTTATATTTTTAAGGATAAGAGAATTAAACGATTGTCTAAGTTAAAGAAAAAGACAACTTTATTTGGGTCCGCAGTGAGGTAGAACGAAAAGTGAAACTCTTTTATCTGTTCAAGCTTTCGAGACTTTTTTGGCTCTTCATCAGGAACTTATTAAAATTACGACAGTGAGGTTAGGTTCTAATAATGCTTGTCGCAAGAGGTTAAAAATCATTACGTTTATATGTAGAAAACAACACTATGTAAAATTGATTACACAATACTTTTAAAAACATTGATAAAATTAAAATTTTATGAAAACACTTCTTTCAAAATTCTTAAGAATCACCTGTGATTGGCTACTAAAATGGCGCGAAAATCTGTGACAATTGCATTGACAATATTGACAGGAACAATGTAACCAATGTTTATATGTTATATGTTTATATGGTTTGACAGATCTTGGTTAAGATGTGTCATCATAATGTTGAATTATTGAGAAAAATTATAATTGGTGTTATGCAAATGAGAAGGCTTAATAAGTAAGAATAAATAATGCTGAGGTTATCCATATCAGTTCTGGCATTCATAGCGTTGGGTTCCTTAAAAATGCAGAACATTTCTAACCAGTTGAGAATGCTCTTCTAGTATTGCCATAGACCGAACAAATTGTAATGAAAGTATTAATAAAATTTTAGATTGACAGTTCTTATTCTAATAAACACAGCCACAGTCTACCCACTTTATCAAAATCGTCATTCATTCTGTGTCTACTTTAAATTCAATGTCATTTTAAACTTCAAAATTTTCATATTTTGGACCCCATTTTGAAGGTGTTCTCGAAGAGGTAAAGAGGGGCACATCAAACCCTTAGCTTACTTTTTGATGCTCTATCAAAATCTGAAGTCAGAATTTTAAAATTCATAAACACGCAAAAGCTACACACACATTGTTCTAAGATGGAATCTTCGTCTTTTAGTTTTGAAAAAATATTATTGATTGCGAGTTGATTTTTGTAAGAAATGGTTAAGGTGTGAATTTGGAAAAGATGTCTTTGATTTATGGTTGATGAAATGGAACGGTAGAAACACCCTTTTATTTATTTTGATTGCCCTTTTCGAACACAGGGGGTTATGTTGATTTTCAACAGTTTAGTATGTGTAGGTTAAGTAGTAATAAGCAGTAAATTTTGATTAGAAATGGGGTTGTTGGGTGGTTCTATGTCAATGGATGTTCTATGTTAATGGATTTTATATGCCAATGGATGTTATATGTCAATGGATGTTCTATGTCAATGGATGTTATGTGCCAATGGATGTTATATGTTAATGGATGTTCTATCTCAGTGGATGTTCTATCTCAGTGGATGTTCTATCTCAGTGGATATTCTATTAAAGATTAACTTACAGAATAGCGACTTTTGATTACTTAAAGAAGTATGACACCACTCTATTTTTCATACCCAGCAACAAGTTGATTTTTTGTTTATGTTGGTGATAGGACTAGTAGTGTAAGAATCTGCCAGAGGCTCCACGTTTGGTATACCAACTGGTGATAATAGTGTTGTCAACCCTCCTGATCACTTTTGTGTCAAGTAAGGGAACGCTGTGTGCATCATCTTCTTCTTCTATGGTAAATTGGAGGGCTTCATGATACGAGTTAAAAACTAGTAATAATTGTAAACTGTGTAAACTGTTATGTGAAACACTTGAAATTAAGTTAAGTTAAATTGTAATTTATTTAAACAGTTATTAATTAAATTATCCATGACGTATTGGGCGATGATAGGTGAAATAGGACTGCCCATAGGCATACCAAGAATTTGTTTATAAAAATTATTGGTAGAACCGTAGTATACGGACAAAGATAAAGTTCGCTACAAGTCGCAATGACTTTTAGTGAAATTGGCAATTTCTCGTAACACAAGTCGAACATAAGGAAAAACCGGCAAATTTGAATATAAACGAAACTTTAAAATGTCAACAGTAGTATTTTGGAACAACAAACAATATCCAACCTAACCTCAAATACTCTTCTTTATGGATATTAAAACCACTTATTTTATTAAAAAGTTTTTTAATTTTCACGTTTCGACTTTCTTGATCGAAAGTAGTTTTCAACCTAACCTAACCTGACACATATCAAAATGTAACACTTGTCAAAAAGTGAAACTTGTCAATATGTGACAACTGTCAAAATGTGAAGCTTGTTAAAACGTGACACCTGTCAAAATGTGACATCTGTCATAGCGTGATACCTGTGAAAGTGTAACAACTGTCAAAAGGATATATATCAAAAAGTGAGACCTGCCAAATGTAACAACTGTCAAACCGTGACACCTGTCAAAATGTGACAGGTATCACACTTTTCATTATTTATTAAAAATATTTTACCCAACCTAACGTAATCTAAAGCTAAGTGTCCATCTGAGATAAAATCTCGAGAGAGAGTCTCGAGATTTGTCTCAGGGTGATGTCCATTTGAGATCACTTGCGGTCTCGTGATAGGTATGGAATACCCGACAGTGCCTTTACTCTCGAGACCAAGATAATTCCGTGTTCACTTGAGAGGCAACCTGCAGTCTGTTGTGTGACTTGATCGCAAGTCTATGTGTCAAAATGCATTCACGTCAGGCGCTAGCTTTTATAATTGCGTATAAAATTAGACAAAAACGGAAAATAAAAAAGATTAATTAATTGAAAAATTTTCTCATCTGTCCATTGTCGTACACTCATTTTATTAAATTAACTTGAGTGACCAGGTACTCTCATTTTAAAACTGTCCCATCACTGCACGCCCGTGCATCTATTTATACATTTTTCCTATATAACTTCTTATCTCGATATACTTAGACTTTTTGTCTAGCCCCAAGATATTTGGCTCATGAAGATTGTCGTGATGCTTGCATCTATCCAAGATGATAAAAATAAAATCCCGACTAAAATAGGTTAACATCGTGGAGATCTTAACGTTGTAATTATAGTGCGGATGTAAATAGTTCCTATTAGCTTTTGAAACAGGTGAGATAAAGAGATCGGACATAAACTATATAAAATGATATCGTGTTTACTTTTTCTTTAACGTAATAGTGAGATGGCTAGATAGATATATTTATTTAACTACGTTATGTCTAAATTATACATTTGTAGCAAGTAAATGTAATATTTACATGGTCGTACAAAAAATAAAAAGTAGTACATACGTTTTAAGTCGAATAAAAACACAAATTTTAAAGTGTAAATTAGAACCTTGCATATCTTAAATTTTAAAAAAGGCTGCGACGTACCAACGCGTCGCCTAGCAACGAGACAGTACCGAGTGATGACAGGAGCGTCATAAGAGCGGTAAAAACAGTGTTCCGAGTGTATTCTAGTGAAGTGTGACTCGTTTATTTTTCTTTCTACCTGCGCTACTGAGTAATAAGCTCCGCCTTTGCGCATCGGTAACCATATTACCAGTCTATTCTTAAATTTGTCCGATTCTAGCCATTTCTTTATCCAACGAAAAACCGCATATGCTCGGAATTGCATTGTCGAGATGCTCTGCACTTTTTACCGCCATATTCGATCCTTAGAAATTTCCACTGGTAATAAAACAGACAAGTTTAATTTTTGTTTTTGTATTCGGAACGCCTGCAAGTCCTATGGACGCCCCCCCCTTCCCCTGGATTTTAGATTTATTAGTCAAGACGCCGCGTGAGATGCGAAAAACTTAAATTTTTTGGAGTATCAAATTTCCATTTCGCAATGTTTTTTAAACCACACGCGTAGTAAGTATTGTCCAAATGATCTTCATTTCAATTTAATGCAATACTTTGATTTGAAAAAATGTGCCCCCCCTGACATTTCTTGTAACAGCGCCCATGTGTAAGCTCATCACAGAAACTACAAGTATCTTTCTAATTGTATTCAGTGTCACAAGGTTACGGTAGTTGACATATAGTCATCAACAGTATAAAAATAATGGTTTATAGATATGTCTTCACTGCACTTTTAAGTCGACTTCTAAGGAATCTGTTATACAAGTTAACCTATATAACTCGTACATATTTATGCAACCGGTACCTACCTATAAATCTAACAACCAGAAAATTAAATCGAATAAATACAATAGGGATGTACCTTTTCAGTAAACACAAACAACACTAGGCCTCGGTAAAAAGGAAAAATATACAATAGAGATATAGTTTGTCCATTTTCAATTGCAGTACAAAATATTCCCGCTTTATACAAGCCGCCAATGCCGATAAAGCCACTTGTCAGCACATCTGGGAATTTTGTTTCTGAAATTGAAAATGGAAAACCTATAGACTTGAATTCTTCAGACGTAGTTATTCATACCAAATATGCTCAATTTTTAACGGAGTTCCCTCCATATATAAAAGTTACAGTTTTCAAAGATTTAAGGTGGCTTATAAGAGATTTTTACTTGATCATCAACGATAAGTTTCACAAAAGTATATATGATTAACATTGATAAGAACAAGGGATACATTTTCTTTAGTATTGTAAGGTATTTGGTGATACCCATAAGGTTGAGTGGAAGAACAATTAGAGGTGTCTTCACCTTAAAAATTGAACTTCGCCTTTTATTTTCAGTTTATATAGATAATTTTGTTTTATTGTATTGTGTAGATTGTATACATTGTACTGAAAATAATAAAGACGTTTATTATTATTATTATTATTATTATAATAAGCTTATACAGATTCCGCTTATAGACGAATTCCAGTATCTTTTAAAAAGTTTACTAAACACATCACAATATCACCATTGAAGTTTGACAATTCCGTTTCTATTGGGAAAAGTAGAATTCGATAGGTGGCGCTGCAAAATGTCAATGTCATTAGCGGAGTGGGTAAAACAAACCATCCTCCATATAAGCCCTTTGCTATTTTTGTGGCGTTTATTTACTGTTTTAGTTGTTTTTGGTGTGTGATTTTGTAAAACTTATGGTTTTTATTTGATTGTGCTTAAATATTTTGTGTTATAAAACTCTATTTTCACCCCTAATATTTATATTTTTGGAAAATAAGTATGGGTGATATTTGTGAAATGTCGAACAAATATAAAATAACTGTTTAGTTTTATGGAGTTTACAATAAATATTCAGAGTTTATTTGAATTTTTGAATGCTGAGCCTTCTTCTAGATACATAAATGAGGGTCAAGTAGTTTTAAAAGCTGGACATATCAACCCACAATAATGTTTTTAAAGAATTTATTGAGTACAAAGAGTTACCTTGTGAAATAAAAAACAGTGCTATGTTAGGTATATTTAAAGCAAAATTAAAAAGGTTTTTATTGGGGTACTATATTTTGTGATTCTTTATATTTATTATTTTAATTACCTCTGTTATTATTGTATTATTTGTGGCATTTTTATCTGTTGTATAATAACTTTTTTTTCCAAGTTGAAGTTTTAATTGTAATTATTTAATGACTATTTTTAATACTGCTAACTGCTATATGTAATTTTTAAGCATTTATATTGTTATATATACTGTAATTAGTTTTTTCACTTAATAAACGATTTATATAGAAGATATTCTACGAACCATGGCTTAAAAGCTTTCATCGAGGGTTTCAGTTTATATAATTTCTACAAAAGTTTACATTAGTAACTCAATAACAAATGAAACATAAAAAATATATATACATCTTAGTGAATAGATACTTTTCCAGACACAGGATGAACTTACATCTACTGATAAAAAATTGAATACACAGTGAGATAAAGAGGTTTTTGTTTAAATGTCACTTGAAGAAGTAGGTATAACAAATAATTTTTTTATCTCATAGACAGAAAAAAAAAGTGAAATTTTAATCATTGAATATATTATTTAATTCACACATTAAATTAACTTAATTTAAATGTTCACTTTTTGTTACAGTTCAATTACATATAATAATAATACAAAAACACATTTTCAATTAATACAAATAATTATGTAGATTAACAGAAGAATTAAGTATTGTACAAAATAAAAAGATTCTATCAATAGTTTAAAACCAATGTATAAAATATTTCAGAAAGAAATTTCATCCACTTCAAACAAATTTGAGACACTTGTTTCAGCAGCCTCAATATAAGAATTCTCAGATGTTCTATGCTTAGGACGTTTTTGTTTTCGGGATCATACTTCATGACTAGACTTTGGTAGTTTTACACTAGAGGTACTGCAGTTAAACAAAGAAACTTTATTTTACCAAGTCCTGAAAAAGATGTTACTCATTTATATGTTGTTTACCTTTACAAATTTACGATTCATGATCATTATTAATACGTAGGTATACCCATAACTACCCAATGTGTACTAACCTTGATTATAGTAGTCTTCCCTTGCCCCTAAAATGTAAAGAACACACAACAGGCATATTATCAGTAACCGGTTTCCCCATTTTTAGTTTCGTTGTCCAAACCTTTCTTTGAGATATCGTTTTCATAACTCCAAACGTATTTTCAATATTCACCATTTTTCCGATGGGAGGAAATTTATGGAAAGACAAATCGGGATTTTTTCCTTTTCGGCTAGTACAACCAAATTCACAGCAGTTTCGATTGTATAGAGCCATAATTCGAAGTATATCACTTTAAATAAACAATATCTGTAAAGAAAATAAAAAATAGCATCACATAACCTCTTGGTGAAGATAACAATATTATAGTAGAACCCACCGCTTTATGAGAAAGAAAAAACAACAAAGGATACCGCCAATAGAAGAAATGCTAATTGATCTGGACATTTTTGAGTACTTTAATGTCGAAAACACCGTACACTATCCATATACATAAAAATAAAATGATATTTTGGCTATTAGGACCACTGTGCAAAGATTCAATAACCAACTTAGCTGGAGATCGTTAGGGGTAATTTGCGTAAAATTTCTATATTGATTAACTTTCTTTAATATGAATTTACATTTTAATTTCTATAAAGCATCGTTTAGACTTTACTTGAATTCAAGTAACTTGAAAGGAGTAACCTGAATTCAAGTGAACGTTCATACTATTTCAATATTTGATTCAAGTCATTTCAAGTTGACATTTTTATTTAAATGATTCCTGTTATAAGTTACAAAAATTGCGTCAAATGATGTGTTTCCTGCTGGAATAAAAGTTGTAAATCAGCTAATTGTGGATGGATTCCTAAAAATCAGAGAAAAAATTCTACACTTTATTTTACAAAAAAATACCTAAATACCAAATAGACGCTGACGCTAGTGTGAACCATCCACGGTGGGTTCTAAGTGTGAGGTTATTTTGTATAAAAATTTCAACTTAAAATTTTTTCTCTGATTTTTAGTAATCCATCCACAATTAGCGTATTTACAACTTTTATTCCAGCAGGAATTACATCATTCGACGCCATTTTTCTAACTTGAAAAAGGAATCAAGTAAAAATGTCAACTTGAAATGACACTTCTAAACATTTGTACATATCGTTTGGGCATCTTTACATATATATTATAAAACTTTTTATTGATGAAATGGCATCAAAAAAGGGCCACGAGGTATTGCGCCTTCCGCCCTATTTTTGTGTATTTAACCCCACAGAATTAATTTGGGGACAAATTAAAAAAGAATAAGGCGTTATAACGTGTTTCCCAAAATTGACGGGTTGATAGCAAATTTGGTAAAAGAAGAAATTAACAAAAGTTCAGCTAATGATTGGCAGACAAAAATCAAACATGTTATCAAAGAAGAAAATTCTTATATAACGAGTCCGACCAAATTGATTATCAATGTTGATGACAGTGAATCCAATGGTGAGGGTTGAGATAGGGTAGGTAAGCTTAATTAATTTATAATATTTATGACTTTATTCACCGTGTTTTTAATTTTAGAAATAAAATTTGAGACAAAAATTTTAATTAGCAACGTTTGTGAATCTCACAAGAGATCAGAGAATGAACCTATGGGCGAGGTGGAGTGGTCAACCCCTATTGAAATCTAATATGCGTTATAGAAATTAAAATGTAAATTCATATTAAAGAAAGTTAATCAATATAGAAATTTTACGCAAATTACCCCTAACGATCTCCAGTAAGTTGGTTATTGAATCTTTGCACAGTGGTCCTAATAGCCAAAATATCATTTTATTTTTATGTATATGGACAGTGTACGGCGTTTTCGACATTAAAGAACTCAAAAATGTCCAGATCAATTAGCATTTCTTCTATTGGCGGTATCCATTGCTGTTTTTATAGCGTTTTTTCTTTCTCATAAAGCGGTGGGTTCTACTATACCCGAAAACCGATAATAGAAGAATTTATACTGGTTCACTAATGGAAACACACAGTTTCAAGTTTTTCACTGACACAAAACCAAACAAATAAAATAAAATTTACAATACAATTCGCTGACTTATATATAAAACAAAAGCAATGCAAAACGGTTTGTTTTACCCACAGCGAAGCTTAAGATTTATTCCGCCAGAGGTCTTATCGAGTTCTACTCCGCCCAATACAACATGGCAAGGACACACTAAAATAATACACCGATTTCTAAACAACATATCACATGTTTTTTATAGGTGTTTTTGACACACGAAAAAGATGTGGTCTAAAACTCAATTTGATTGCAGTCTTCACAGAGGTCATTTTCACCTCCAAGAAACAAGACGATTAAATTTCTACTAACTAAAAATAATACTACAAAAAATGATAATTTTTTAAAGTTCAGAATTCAGATCATGAAGAAAAGTCTATAATAGTATATTCTGTGACAAGGTTGGAATGAGAATTCGACACGAGTGGATGATTCCGAACGCGAGCGAATGCGAGCGTGAGGAACCACGAGTGTCGGATTTTCATTCCAACAGAGTAACAGACTGTACTTTCTCCACGACCACAAAAAGTAGAAATTAAATATAGTAAAATGAAACCTGAATCTCTCAATATTATGTAGGTAGTATTTTTATATTCAAGCTTGGATTTTTGCGGTAGAAAATTTTGAGTTATATTATCGGCATATTTTTTTATTTCTGGTGGAGTATTTTCAAATTCTACATCTGAATCGTTTGATTTTCTTCTCCTTTTTAATAAATTAAAAGTTTTTACAAACCAATATTAAGACCACGTCAACTGATACTGACAGTTAATTTGACATTCACGGCAAACCTTATTTTTGTAAACAATCACGGAATACAGATTCTATCTCTAGTTATAGAATGTAATACATATAAAATACATAAGAGACAAATGTTTCAGAATTTCCTTTCAATCTCAAGAGCGAGAATGTTTCTTTTCTGTTATTATAAGTGGTTTCAGAATAACTACATTCAGTAGTGGCCGTGGAGAAAAGAATATTTTATTTTATCTCAGTCTATCCTAAAACTGTAACAATTCACGATAAATTATCTTGATTCTGATTTTTATGAAAAGTTATATTACGAAAAAATATACATTTCTATTGAGTATTTACAATTTAAATACAGATTTTCTACCATTGTTGTGTTTCATTATTAACATATTCATTTTCTTTAGAACAATCGATGACAGGTAGACGAAAACTCATTTAACATCACTTCAAAGTCAGTTCACACTTACTTATCAGTTCATCTCGGAAAAAGTAAGAAAAAATAGAAAGTGAGGAGACAGCAACTCGTTGTTATATCTACTGCATTAAATAATTACTTTAATGGTAACAGTGAGGCCTACAAAATTTCATTTCAGTAAAACACGAAGACCATGAATACACGGCTTGTTCGTTTATTATTGCTTGGTTTGACAAGTCACGTAATCAGAGGCTGTTAAGTTTTTTTCGAATAATATTTAACCACTAATTTCGACTATATGTTGAGTATTTAAAAAAATATAAGAAATGTATAATAAATAGTACGGGTTTACCTATTAAATCCAATCCTTTTGCCGTTTGCTAAAGTTGCTAGAAACTTTGGTATTGAACTAGATAGTGAGCTTAGATTCAAACAGCATGTTACAAAGTGTATTCAAAAATCGTATGCTAATTTAAAGATGTTATTTCCACATAGACGCAGTTGAACTATTTCAGTTAAAATCCTGCTTTGTGATACACTTATACTGAGTCATTTTAATTATTGTGACAGCGTATATGGCCGTTGTATAGATAATATTGGTTTTAATCGGATTCAAATAGTACAGAAATCGTGCTTACGGTTTAATTATGGTATCAAAAAATATGATAGAGTAGTTGAATGCTGGATTTTGCATGTCACTATCTATAATCTCCCACAATTTCTTTTCCCAGCCTTTAAGAATAATTTTTCTATTTCCTGTTGCTTTATTATCCACCTTTTTCTTTAATTAATTTTTCATGTTTTGAATTTTCTTTTTTAATTTATGTAAACTTAAAGATAAAGCTTACTCACATTATTTTCAGGAAATGCTAGTACTTTTAGCTGAAACTAAAACTTAATACGTAAAAAATTATTTTTATATTTTGCATCTAGCATATTTTACATTATGATACGCATTTGAGAACTCTAATGTTTCATTAGAGTACGCAACTTTTTGTGTTATACGGTTGGTAATATGAATCAACAAATGACATGAATTGATATTTGTCTATTGATATTAAATTTAAAATCTGTCAAATTTTAAAAATTCTACAACAGTGCTACCAACTCATTTTTTTTAAAGAAAACTGCTATACAGTTAAACCGACATACGTTAACTGTAAGTAGAGGGTTCTAAATAACCTTGGTTATTAGGTCTAACGCCTTTAATAACCGAGATACTGGGTGTTTCATCCATTTCAGCCAATATTTGGATAAGCTGTAAATTTAGAATCACCCTGTAGATTTCTCTCATACTTGGTACAGGTAGGTATAGTGTGTTAATAGCCCAATCCTATAGTGTAAGAACTATAATTAAAATCTAGATCCGGATTAAAAAGAATTTGAAAAATTTGAAAATCTCCAAAACAACACCCAGTATGTCAGATTTTTTAAAATAGGGATGGACATTAGAAAAGAACAGAAAAAAATGAGTTAAAGACAAATTTTTTTTAAGTGCACATTTTTTTAAATAGGTTTCCGATTACATATAAAACATCTGATATACAGGATGCTATTTTAGAGATTATCAACTGTTACAATTTTTTCTTAATCCGGATCTGAATTTTAATTTTAGTTCTTGTATTGTACGATTGGGCTATTTAAACAATCTATCTGTACCAAATATGAAAGAAATCTACAGCGTGTTTTCAAAGTTGGCTAATGAAAATGACAATAAGTATTGCATTAATTGAATTTTAACTTTAAAAGTTTAGTAATATGTAGAACGAGATGTGCATTTATAAAAATATGTCAGAATATCTTAGTTTAACTATGAAACACCCTGTATAATATGCAAAGTATAAACTTATTAAAAAAATTAATAAAATGGCAAAATATAAAAAGTATTAATAGCAACTTATTTCATATGGCTGTTATGCCATATGAAATGCGTTGCTTAATGTACTATTTTATTCACACTGCCTATTGTCTAATCAAAGTACTTCATTTGAATATCCAACCAATAGGATGAGTGGATTGGAGTTCGACTCCACGTTGACTGAGACAAAGGATGCCGGTTATGTTTAAAGGGTCAGGTTTTTTGGTAGCATCAAAGGCGCCGCGTTTTAAAGCTGTTAAATTGGGGATACTATATGTATCGCCCGAACTAAATTCAAACAATTACACGATCAAATATTTATAAAAATCGTTTGCTTGCATATTTTATCCGGCAGTATAACTTAAATTTTGATCAAAATCTAGTAAGTAGTTTTCAAGAATGATCAAGAAATGAAAAATTGCAAATTTAGTTTAGTTGAATTGTGAAAAATCAACTCCTTTTTAGAGTTACATACATGTTCTTCTAAAATAGAGGTACCGAAGATTTGGTGTTAAAACAAACATATGATTGTTTAAATTTACAAGATTTTGTTACGGTTTTTAAGAGAACAATAATTTTTTACATGATTTTCGAGTTACTTTAAAACTGCTTTATTATTTTTCCCCATAACTCTAATGGAAACATATTTCAACCCTCGCACTAAAATAACAGTTTGTTCTTTATATACCATTGTATACAAATATGTCCTAAGTTTGGTACATTTCCACTGTTAATGAATAATGTTATTTCTCTGAAACTAACAGCTGGAAATAATAATATTATTTTGATTGTAAAGTGATAAAACTTCATGTTAAATTTATTTAAAAATAATTCAACTATTTGTAGAGGCGTATTGAAAGGAAAACAAATGGAATAATGTGGGAAGAAGAAAATCTATATTAACATCGAATTGCCCATTACTAGTTTTGTACCATTGTTATTTTTAATTTTCAGCTGATATCTTAAGCTATTTGTTTTAGATTGCAAATAGTGTTTAAATAAGCGAAAATTATCTTCGATAAACGAAGTTAGACGCTAGTGCCTTCTAATACCGCTAAAGCCTATGATTTTTTCGTAAGTAATATCATAATAAGTTAAAGTTAAACGTGACTGGACGTGTGTTTGTGAAATGAACAAATGCAATTTTCTCTGTGAAAATAGACTCTAATTCAATCTTTTAAATCGGTTTAAAACTATAAAAACAGTTAATTGTCTTTCTACTGATAAAATTCGTTATCTTTATATTACCATTAGTCCATGAGCCAAAATGGTTGTCTGCAGCAAATGTACAACTTCGATCACTAACAAAACGCCCGGGCTGAAATGTGCCGGTCGGCGTTCGAAATCTTTTCACGGGAAGTGCGTAGGTTTGAACAAACATGAGTTTTTGAATCTCCAAGTTCCTGGTGCAGTGTGGTATGCAGATCTTCTGGTAAAAACAAACGTACATCGACACTTGCGCTAAACAACGGCACAGATAATGATGATAGTGATGTATCTGAAGAAGATTCCGCAATCAGTAGCACCTTAAAGATTGTAAAAAACATACAGTCAACTATGAACAATCTAAATCAACAACACAAAGAGGTTCTGACGTCAGTCAATTTTTGTAGTGACAAGGTATCGGACTTTGAAACTCTAATTATTAAAATGAATGAGAGGCTGGATACAATCGAAAAAGTATCAAGAGAAAATGTTTTACTAAAAAAAGAAGTGCAATTGCTTACTGCTCTTGAAATTCAAGGAGTTAATGAAAAAAGTAATGAAAATTTACTGCATGTCATTCAGAAGGTAGGTGAACACATTGAATGTCCTATCACTGCTGATGACATAGATACTATTTTTAGAGCTAACTCTCGGGTTCCCGATAAACCTAAACCAATTATCGTCCAACTACTACATAGAAAGAAGAGAGATGATTTTATGGCCGCAGCCAAGATTAAACGTCGTCAATCTAACAGCTCTACCCCCGGACTAAAAGTGGATCAGGTTTCTACACAGTTGTTCGTAAACGAACACCTTACAAATTCTTTAAAAATGCTACTAAAAAAGGCGAAAGAAGCAGCCAACATCAAACACTTTAAATTTGTTTGGGTTAGAAATGGTCGCCTGTTTATGCGAAAGGATGATAAAAGTCATATAAAGAGAATTTTCTCTGAGGACGACATAAATAATTTGTAATCATCTTTTCCTTTTTCTTTCTTACCTATTAATTAAAATTTACTGTTTCTTCAATGGCTCTCTCGGTGTTTTACCAAAATGTTCGTGGCTTAAAATCAAAACTTACAAACAACTTCAAAAATTTCTTAAAATGTGACCAAGACATAATATGCCTCACAGAGACTTGGCTTCTTTCAAAGTATTGAATGATTCCTTCGCAACTTTTAGATGCGATCGGGAAGATTCTGTTTCTACTGATAAAGAAGGGGGAGGAGTCCTAATTGAAGTCAAAAACAACTTTCATAGTGTAATGCATAGTGAGCGGATATCTGATGCTGAAGATCTGTGGGTTACTGTTACGTCTCCATCTTTTAAACTTAATATTTGCTGTGTTTATATTCCTCCGTTGCTTTGGACTCGTTTTGTTCCAAACTTAATGTTATTGTTGAAGATACTCCAGAAGATATATTTTTAATATGCGGTGATTTTAATCTGCCTCTTATAAAATGGTCATTGGACCCCATAAACAATTATTGTATACCTTCACATTTTTCCGATGCCACTTCTAATCTATTCGTTGATACAATTTCTTGTTGTGGTTTATGCCAATTTAATAATTTTACTAATACTTCAAATAATACACTTCATTTAATTTTAAACAATAATTTTATAATTGAAAATCTAAATGCAAGTGAATCCCCTCTTGTTTCTGAAGACCATTACCATACAACACTGGAGTTTGACATGAAATATTTGAATTTTCCACGTGATAACCAGGAAAATAATTTCGGATATCGAACTTAATTATTAGTACCACCAACTATTATCTAAATTCTCCCTTACATAGGTGTTGTAAATCCTTTAATTCAGTGTGTAACCATGTTAACATTGATATATTTCGTGATAAATTATTTAGTTTTTGTAACAACTTAAAAAAGTTATATATAAATAATATTGTCACGTTCTAGATTTTTTAGATCTTTTATAATAATATACGCACATTTTTATATACATAGTTAATACTGTATTTGGGTACGTCCCGTTTGTATTCTGTAACAAATAAAATAAAAATAAAATAAAATAAAATAAGGGCATCTACTTTTTCCGAAAAAAAATCGAAAAACACGTTGCATTGTGATTTTTCGATTTTTTTCACAGTACAAGACAATTTCATGAGTAATAAATTATTCTGTGTACACATAGCTTACTAAACATACTACTTATTATATATGCATACATAATAAATATGTAGGTATTAATTTGAACTGAAAAACAGGTAAATTATTTACTCACAAAATACTACAAACTTAATTATTTATAGTACAATTAGAATATAAATTGCAATTTTGGCACACAGTAGGAGTATTGTTTCAAATCTTTGTTTGGTGTAGGTAAATCATTAATGTTGTTGATGGGTCCAGCTGTAGAGTGAGAAGCTCGAGGAGTACCATCCACTTGATTGTTCTTTGCGCCATGATGGGTTTACTGTTACTGTTACTGTATCAATTGTTATTCTAGATGAATTTTAAAAAGACGGACTGGACAAAAGGTAGATTTCTTCGTTTTGGGGACCAGCCTTTTACTATCGGCCATTTTTTTTTTCATAGAATCACTTCCAAAGCGACTCATTTTCACTGCATAAGCTGACTAGAACTGTTTAAAAACAATATTACAAAATTTATTGACAATAAAATCAGAAAAATTGTTTAGCGTCGTTTTCTGGTGTCCTAGGAGACCATAATTACTTATTATCAAAGGTATTGCAATTGTTGGTGACAACAGCTGTCAAGTTTTGCCGCGTGTAAACTCGAAAAAACTACTGACGAGCTGTCATACAGTTTTTTCATCTAGAAACCATTTGTAATTCAAAATTGCGCGTTTGTGATTGGTGGAAATTAAGACGAGGGAAATAGTCATAAACAATTATTCCACACTCCCTCTTAGATACAATAATGTTGGTCCTATTTAAATCGACAATAATTAGAAAGTTAGGGTAGATGATATATCCGTCTCTCTGACACCCGTTCTCACCCGGTCCTCACTCGCTTTAATACGTTGAATTCCCTATTTGTTTTTAGTAGCGTTGATCCCCTACTTATATATCTATATTTATTATTTATGACATTCTATCTCTGTAATTCCAACAAACCGTCGTTTTTAACGTTTTAGGGGATTTACTGCTAAGAGTGACAAAGCATGAAATAATTAATTCAGGCTGGAGAATCAGTTGGGGAGTTTATAACTCTTCTAGTTGAGGAAAAATTCACTAAATTATGCTCTCAACAGATTTCTAGATCCACCTTTGAGTACTAAATTATTCATTTACATTAAAATTTGATGCAATACTAAAGAGAACGGTCATTGTTGACCCTTGATGCAATACATATATATCAGGAATGTCCTTTCTGCACAATATCAATGAAATTATTTTTCTAAGAAATATGTCACGTGCTCTCTTCATAACATTAAAAATAATAAGCAAACTGTTTTGTCTGCCTGCGAATCTTGATTGAATGACTTGAACTGCAGATATAACTCTGGCAAATTTAAAAACTACCGAATTAGCCCAATATTTAATTTAGAAACAGGAAGAACGCCGAATGAGTGGAAAAGCAACACTCATACGTACCCTGAAGCTGTGGGAAAAACAGAGTAGAAAGGTGCTTTGGATCGGGCTGGAGATATAAGATAAGCGATTTGAATTTATTTGGGAAATAACAACAAAAACCATTTTATTTTTAATGTTATGCAGAAGATACCAAGAGCAGTAACGGGTGGTTACCGATATAAAAATGGCACATGAAATTTGTCATCATACGGCCAGTCAAACAAACTTTAGGTAAAGCAGGATTACATCAGGAGCCACATTTAATCATTACAAAAGAGAAATCGTAAACGAAATGAGCAAGGTCATAACGAGAGTGCATAAACTCTATACTCTCTTAATTTTTAAACTGAGAAAACATTACCAATTGTCAATTTGCTTCAGTAGGAATGATGATTTGGAACATTGTATGCTGATGATGCAGTATGGTAGATTATTTTAACAACAAATAAAATTTTGAAGGATTAGTAGACAGGTGGCAAACTATATTCAATTGAAACTGACTTTGTGATCTGTATGATAGGACAGTGATATATAATGAAACCAAATATGATACATTGCGTTGAGAGAAATACAAATAAAAAACACTTGTGGACAAAAGATAAATGGGGCAATAGGAAGAAATAAATTTAAAACTTCCTTATTAGTGGTAGTTATAAATTCTACTACCAAAAATCAAACAATCATTGATGCATAGATGTGTCTTCTACTCCATTCTTATTATGACACACAGAGAAAACAAAAAGTATATGCGGATGACCACCTTTAAGGAGAAAAGAAATTATATACTGTACTATAATTATGCTTATAAGAGTCCAGAACGATTTGTGTGTTGTGTAAATTTACAAATTCTAAGAAATATTTTCTAGCACTTCTGCAACATATAATTTGTGACTTGTTGCTTAAAACAGGAAGTCAGTATTGAAACATCAAGCTATCCCTGTATGGAATTTTGTTTCATAGAAGTACAATAAATTCTTAGTCATTACGTTTCGAATACGGACTCCTATTGTAAAGAAATCGTGCATTTATTCATTGAATAAAAAAGTCGAGTTTGAAATTAGTAACAATAAAAAATTATAAATTGAATTATTATGAAGATCACGCGAGGCTGAAAGTAAAAGTAGAATCAAAATATGTTGATCACGCCCAATATTACACGGTGCATGGATACTTTAGTAGTATACAGGGTTTTACTTAAATATGGTCAATATGTCTATGCTTTATTAGTTGTTTTGGATTTGTGCAGCCTACTCTGAAAATATTCCAGGTCAAAAACAGGCAAAAAGGTTATTAAGACCTTCTGGTAAATTGCTCTTGGAGCTTCAGAAATCTGAACTCAGAGTAATCACAGGAATTCTCACTGGACACTGCTCACTCAGATACTATCTCTGTAAGATGGGCAAAATGGACAGTGGAACATGCAGATTCTGCGATGATGCAGATGAGTCAGCGGAACACATGATCTGCAATTGCAGGGTAATTGTTCGCCAACGCCTTAAATACCTGGAACATGTCTTCCTAGAGAGTGATTAGGTGACAAACTTAGCTCCAAAACGGATAATAGGCTTCTGTATCTGTAAAGATAGAAGGGTGGGTCACCCCACAGGACGTAGGCCACATTTGACCCATTGTGCGTCCTTCTGAGGTTGAGCCTTCCTTCCAGCTCGTCAGCCAGTCTACTTGTTTAAAGTAAGTAATGACGTCGCCCTCATGTTGGTATGTGTTAGCCTGTGCTCGCCGAAAAGAAAAAATGTCTTATTTGTGAGAGTCACGGGCATTCGCAAAGAATGTTTTCGACAGTCTCATCTTTCTGTTCACATCCTCTACACAGTGGAGTGTGAGATAACCCAATTCTGTAGTGGTGTTTTCGTAGATGACAGTGGCCAGTTAGGATATCTGTGGTTGTGCGCAAGTTCTGTCTGTTCGTAGTCATGTATTTTTTGGCTGTTTCTCTGTAGTAGTTCTTTGGTTAGCTTGCAAGGGAGTGCTTCTTTAGTAGGTCAGCCACAACTGATATCTATAAGCCTATGAAAGTGTCAGCTATACGGTTGCCTTTTAATTTTCCATGGCCTTTGATCCAAGCTAAAGTGACCACATTGTTGTTGCAAGCTTCGATCACGGCCTGGCGACATTCTAGTACTAGACCTGATGTAATGCGTGGCCTATTCAGAGCTAGTAGTGGATAATAGTCTTTCTAAGAAGCCTAGATCTTTTGGACAAAAACTTAGATGTAGGGTATACTCGAAAGATCTTATAGGTCGCAGTATGGTAAGGCCAACTGGGACACTTGACCAGCCTGCAATCTACAAGCTGTAGATCCAATTGAATAATGATTTGTTACTTTACGCACAATCTGCCTATTCTACACGAATGGGATGATAAAATGATTTTATATGTATATATGTATTTTGAATAATTGTAAGTAATGCATTTAAAATAAGGGATGTTGCCTTAGTTTTACTTTTTTCTTCTATTACTTGACTGTGTTTCTATATTAATCTTTTGAAACAAGTTTTTGTAATAATTTTTCCGCTAGTTTTTCACAGCTCTTGCACTAAGTTACACAAAAATCACGATAGAACATTAATTAATAATATTTTGGACTGTTTATTAAACCTTTTGCCCATTTTCTGAGTAATTTTCAAGTATTGAAATGCATTAATTTTGTTCCGTCACCTTGAAAATATCAAATCAATAATCTTGCGTACTCAAAATGTTTGCAAATATGAATAAATTGATGCGTTTTTTAATTTTAAATTATTTTTTTTTAACTGCTGTAAGATTTTAATATTTCAATAACAAACTGAGTCTATTAACCACAACAAAATTGCAAATTCAGTTACATTAATTGCGGAGTTGAGATTTTGTCAAGAAAATAAAAATTGCATTAAACATTTTTTGTTTCCAATACCATTTAATAATGAAACGACGCTAACAAGGCTAATCTACTTTTAATAAAATTAGTCTCTATCTGTTTAGCAGATTAATTTTTGACTTTGTGAGTTGGAAAACAAACCAAAGTTCTAACTTCGTAATTCTTGTGGTAATAAGCGAACTAAGAGAGAACAATTTTAAAGTAAAAGTGAAAACTTACTAACTCAGTTAATGGTATTCAAATAAAACTAGATTTGATCTTGAATGAAAATATTAGAACCGGAAAATAAATTTATAATATATTAGTCATCTAAACGATGCTGCAAAAATGATACTGTAATGATGTTTAAAAATAAATATAAATAAATATATTTTTTTGTTTTGAAGAAATAAAATATTTAGTGAATCAAATGGGGCGCTAAAGGGACCCCTATTTTTGTTGGATTTAATAAGCTTTATTTAAGCCGATTAAATGAGGAGGTTCTCCTTTAACATTTTCATTTTTTTGCATTTTCTGAAAGATGAAAGTGCCTAAAAAGTAGTTGTGAGAAGATTTTTTGGTTCCGCTCATTACAAAAGTTTCTACATCCCATTAATCGAAGCAATGTCACGGCATCCATAGGTATGGGTATGTTACAAAAACACCTTTGTCTAAATTTTGGTAGAAACTACTTAAAACAATTTTTTTTGGTCTGCCAATATTATATACGTTTAATAAAAACAGTTTATTAGAGTAATTTTTGAATTTATGACAAGAAAAAATATAAATATAGTTTGTAGAGAAAACCATTTGTTTCCAAAATATCTAGTGTCATATCTTACATGTGCTTTAACTTATTAATTCTTTATGTGAGAGTAGCTCGAAGCCTTCACAAGAAATTAAAAAAAAATAGTTTAATCTGTACCTACACTATTTATCAAAATGTTTCACCAAGAACTTTCTGCATTTTCTATTTTACTCAAAATGTATATGATAGAATAATACTACCAGATGAGTTACGAGGCATATTCGGAAAGTAAGTACCGTTTAAAAACAAACTAGTAAAACAATTTTTTTTCAAGACAATTTTATTTTTACATGAAGCTATTTTTCTACATAGTTTCCACCAATCTTCAAACACTTGTCGTAGCAGGTGACCAGCTTTTCTAGGTATATCTTCTTCATAGAAGCTTCCCGCCAGTGACGATAGCCACGTCTCCACAGCATTTTTCACCTCATAGTCACCGATGTTCACAAGATCAAGCGACTTGACAGTGCTTTGACATTTCTCATACGGTAGAGTGAAGAGGGAGAGGACCTTTTAAACCAAATTGTGATATGTGATGAGAAAAACAAAAGTTCAAAACGACAATTTCTTTGGCGGGAAGTTTTATGAAGAAGGTATAGAAAAGATAGTCACCCGCTACAAGTGTTTGAACCAAAGAATACACCATCTAACAAGAGGCGAAAGAAAGCTGTTTTCCTGATAACAAATTTGTATGCGCATGCGCGATTAAACTAGTTTAACTGTCAATGTCAATCATCATTTCCGTTATTGCGATTGTCGCGGTATTGCCGTTTTGCGGGTTATTTTCCAGGAAATATTTGAACTAAGATCCTTGAAAAAAAGTGTATATTCAATAGGTATAGACCAAAATAATAAACTCTTCAATTATGTATGACAGGAATGCAATCAAGTTCAAGTTTCTCCAGTAATGTCATATTGTCAACACTGTCTTTTCATTCAAAAAAAGGTAAACCAAATAGTCGAGGACATTTGACTCAAAAATAGCCCAGATCCGGAACTTTGGTGCAGTTACGCTGCCGATACACAAAACGATTTTGGACGTACATTTTGAGTAAACTAATATGTTTTTATACTGATACGATGTGTCATGCCTTCTTGGTTCTTGTTTTTTTTTAATTGTATTGACTATATTGTACGTTGTATGCAATAAATTTATTTCTTTCTTTCATGTACTTGCTTGAAAAACTGAAATAAAGCATTGTTTTTTTATTTAAAAGATAAATTATTTTTGTTAATCTATATCTTAACCATCAATTATACCCATTTCCACCAAATTCATAGCAAAAATGTCCATGGCAGTAACCATTTATTTGGTGGTATAATTTTAAAGATTCTACAGAACTGTCACCCCCTCCCACTCTTCGAATCGAGTTCTTGTAGGGCTCAAATCAAATAGAAAACAAATCCTCATCCGATGGCGAATAAAACTTTCATTGCGAAAATTGAAAAATAAAATTTACAAAATCCGAAATTCGGTCGCCATTTGTCCGTTTTCGCGAAAATCATCATCTTCTTAATACATCCTGTAGCAGTGTCCTCAAGAAAGAGTGCCATTTTGCTGTCCCGGATTGGTCAAAAATTAAAAAGTTACCTCGAACCAAAGATTAATCAGTGTTTGTCCCCCCCCCCCCTAATTAAACTAGCGACTTGAAATTTGGACACAATGCTTGGGACATGACTATCTATCGGAGGAAAAATCAAGTCTCTCAGTCACTTTCTTCCCTGCGAAAAACGCGAACATGGCTCTAGGTGTGTTCTTGCCGCGGCGAAAATCCCTATACTGTCAAATCGCAATATCTCGAGAACCTCTAGACCGATTTGGACAGGTTGAAATTCAGTTTATGCGTTATCGCGAGCAATTTGAAACTTATAGTAACTGTACTGAATCGCTTAATAATAGATTCAGTACGAAAATTTAAAGTTATAGGTTTATGGTTTGGGTTTCGCGGTAAAATTTCGAAAAATATTTTGACATTTTTTGAGGAATTTAATTTAGATAAGAAAAAATTAGTTACTATTTCTGAATCTATATTAAGTGATTCAATTAATATTATTATACATAACCATATTTATAGTAATTAATTTTAACTCTTTTTATTTATTTAGTTATTTTATCTTCAGTTTCGATTTCTAGGTTAATTTTACATTTTATTTACCCTCTAAATTTATATTTATTTAGTAGTTTTAATGACAATCAATGTAATCAAATTAATTATTATATTCTTGAAGATTAATTAGTATGATAGTCATTTTTTGACGTTTGTAGAAAAAAAATTGTTCAACTAGTTTTTTTTAAATGGTACTTACTTTGCGGAAATACGCCTCGTTTCATAGCTACATAGGGGACTTTTGTTGATAACTAATTTATAAAGGTGAGCTGGAAAATACCCATGATTAAAAAATAAACTCATAATTGCTGTGATAGTAAATTAACGAAGCGAAAACAATCTAGGTAAAAGTGAAAACTAACTCAATTAATTTCATTAAATTTAGTTTAAAATTTAAATTTGTGATTAATAGTTTTGACCTTAAACGAAAATAGAAACAGAAAATTCTTGTAAATTCCCAAAAAGTATGTTATTTTTGTACTGTTAATTGCATTAAAAGTTTATACACGATTGAATTTTTTTTGTATAAACAAAACATTTTTTTTTAAATTATGTATATTAAAATAGTTAACGCGAGTGCAATTTTCATGTAATCTATGAGTCATAACGTAGCGCAAAATACCATTGGTTGGTCTATTTACATTGGAATACCATAAGTCACATTTTTTGTCCTCTGTTCGAAGTGGGGACAGCGTTTGCTCTTAGTCGATCAAACACAACAACAACAACGCGTCGACAACTCAGAGCGTTGTTTAAGCTATTTAAACAAAATAAAAACAATTTTTACACGTGATATGTAATAATGGATGAACCTTGGATCCATCATTACACTCCAGAGTCAAATCAACAGTCAGCTTAGTGGACAGCAACCGGTGATAACAGCCCAAAGCGACCAAAAACTCAAATGTCAGCTGGTAGTGTATTTTCGGAAGCAAACGGTGCACAGTGGGCTGGATGCCAAAAAAAGCGGCAAAACCCAAAAAATGAACTCTTTCATTTTTGACTTTTATAAATTGTATTGCATACAATAGATGTCCCAGCCCCCCATGCCACACCAAAACCAGTTTGTAGCCATCAGATATTCAGCTGACGGGGGTCTGAACTTAACCTTTCTTGAGGGAGGTCCGAAATGATTTCGTGCTCCAAAATATTCGACTCGCGTCAAGTGACAAATTGAGCGTTCCACGCTGCCGATTTCAAAACGGTTTAATGGATGGTAATGTGAAGATATGTAGATCACTTCCATATCAAGAAATTGTTCGAAATGTTCTATATTGTATAATTAAAAGAGTGTTGAGTGTTTACATTCCAAAGACGCCTATGAATGTCATAACCTAAAATAAAGTATGAAAATAGTTATGATCCCAGGAGATGCCAGAATTTTGTACAGTGTAGAGTATTACAAATGTTATTAAGATTCAAAATCAATAAAAACTTCCTGCGCAAAGTTGCGAATTTGGAACATCTTTTGCTCTCTGCGATTTTCATAATAGATATTATAACTGCCTCTCTTGAAATATAATTTTAAATTCACATCATAACATTTTAGAGTTAATGAGAAAAGAAATATTTGTTTAAAAAAATTGCTATAAAATCCGAATCTTTTCCATTTTATACTAGCTGTATTTTTCCGGGATTATCAACAATTTGCCCTCCAGTTTAAATTAACCATTTTTGTTTTTCTAGATTCTTATTCAAAATTTGGATTTAAAATTTTCGCAGCACACAAATATCAAATTTTGATAATGGAAGTTGCTTGTGAGTAGTGTAAAGAAATTCTTCCGGTCCGCCATTTTGTTTTTTCGCAAATTAAATGCCAAATTTGAAATCACCGAGTTCAAAACACAAGTATACCGATTCCTAATTTTTGCATACACGCCCTGGTTTAATTTGACCGTTTTTTGTCGGCATCCAGCCCACTGTGCGGTGGTTTATTCATATATTACCTCGAAAAAGAAAGAACTGTCAATAGCGAATATTATAATGATATAATGATACGTTTGAAAAAGAAGTTGGGAAGAAACAACCCCAAATGGAGAAGAAAAAAGAATGTTCCAGGGAAAGAGATTTGGCTTTAAGGAAGAAATTAATGAAGCCTACTTTGATGGTATAAGATAGTGACCGTATTATGGAACAATATTCAACAGTACTTCGCACTAAACTGTTAAATATACACAATATTGCCCGAGTATCTTGAATGTGTTTGGTATTTCTCTTGACGAAGACCAGTAACCTAAAAGCCTTTAGAGTGACACTATCCAAGTGCAAATTAAAGGATAAGTCCTTGTCGAATAGGACTCCAAGGTCGTTAATTGATGAGACCACTTCCAGAGAGTCATTATTTATATAATAAAGGATATTACTAGGGTTCGTACATCTATAGAATCTCATCAATTTACATTTTGACACATTTAGCTGAAGAAGATTTACTTCACACCAGGACACAAAACTGTTAAATATCTAATTGCAGATAATTAGTGTCGCGTGATACCGGAAGAAATATTTTTATATCGCCTGCATACTTGAAACATGAAGAAATGTCATTAATAAATAATATAAATAAAACAGGGCCAAGATGCGAACCCTGTGGAACACCAGAAGTTACAAACACTTTGCGTGACACAGAACCACAAATTGAAACACATTGCCATCGGTTTGTGAGGTAGGACTTGATCCAACTGAGAAAACTCCCAGACATTCCAATATCAACAAGAGAGAATGACAAACTCTATCAAAAGCTTTGGATAGATCAGCGTAAATAACATCTAACATCTTCAATAGACTTAGTTAGAAATTGATAGCTGTGGATCGGCCTCTATAGAATCCATGTTGATTAGGGATAATGTGGTGTTTATAACTGTTAAAGATTTCATCTGTCAGTATGGCTTCAAAAACTTTCGGAATAGCGGAGAATAACGAAATTCCACGGTAATTCTCAACGTTGCTTTTATCGCCTGTTTTAAATATTGGGATTAGGTTAGCATTTTTCCATTGATGTGGGAAATATCGTCTATCAAATGATCTTTGGAAAATAGATTGCAGAGGAATTGCCAAAGAAGCTAAATTTTTGATTTGGAATGAATGTATTACTCTTGAAGGAGACTATGTTGATGAATAAAGTCGAATTTGGACTAAAAGTTGTTGTTTTTTAAGTAACCGAGTAGTTTCTGACCTGGTTATTTTATCAAGATAAATTTATTATAAAAATTACATCACATGTTACCTAATATTTTATGCCTATGATTTTCAGGGGGTCAAGAGACTCGATATACATACGGTTCTCTGTTCTGGTTATTCCACCACTGAAATATTTTAGTTCCTATAACTAAAATCTATTTCAGATTTTATAAATGTAAATGTTTTTTTAGTTTCTTTACCATTCAACTTGAACGATGTTATGTGAAGTCAACAATACGTATGAATTAGTATGCAATACTATTTTTTGTATTCAAAGACCTACTTTGGTTAACGACCTGCCTACAACATTCAAATTCTTTATAATTATTTAAGTGTAACGAAATTTTGAAGTCAAGTTTTCTGCAAACTAATGTAATTTTTACGTAATAAATCATAGGTATACGTCTGACATAAATGATCGATTGTCTAGGTACATTTAAAAAACATTAATTTCTTTTCTCTTCGTTTGATGAAGAGGCCGAACTAATAAAATGAGGAACAGATAATTAATTGACTTATTAGATATGTTGATTAATATTCGGAAAAAAATTGATTCATTATTAATATAAATTATAAGGTTCTCAATTTAGTCTAATCAAATGGTAGTTTTTCGGTAACATGAGTCCGGTAGAAAAATTTTCAATGGAACTATATGTTTTTCGAGGTGGTGAACACTAATCTGAAGTTTGCTGTCTCGTAGCAGGACTGGCTCAGGTCGAAAAACGCAAAAAAAACTCGAAATTTTTGCAGGCTTTCCGGTTTTTTGCTGATGTTTTGCAAACGACGCATCTTACGGAAAATATCACACTATTCAAAGTTGAAGAGCATAAAATTCTGCGTCGAATAACCTCCCCAACTGTCTAACTTCCAAATTTCACCAACTTTTTTAAAAACTGCAATATACTCACTGTTAGATGACTTTAATTTAAAAACAGCCACTCTACATGAAAAAGTCGTCGAATAAAAGTTGTATAGCATCAAATTTTGAGTTTAGTGAGCATCAAAATTTTAAATTTGGATCAAGATATACTTATTTACTAATTATTTCTCCATAAATGATTATATTCTTTTGTAAATGGGTATAGTTCGTGTAAAAGATATAGTCCCAATTTAAAATCTTCAATGCGGCGCCTTTGTTGCTACCAAAAAAACTTCAAACGTACCGGCATCCTTTGAGACTTTGCCGAGGACGCAAAGAATAGTTAAACTATGATTTGGTCAGGTTGCCGAGCATTTAGTCGCTTCGATTACATTTTAGCGAATGCATGTTTCTATTTTATCAACTCGAGAGATATTCTCTGGCTCCCGAGCTATATATTAAAGTAGAACACTCGACATCAACTTTCAAGAAATTTTCAGACGGCTGGACTATATGTATTACACGGACTATACTAATTACTTCTTATTACATCTACACAATACTTGTAAATACTCAAGTCAGGCTTTTACAAAAGAAGGGTGAAGTAACTTGGGTTGGGAAGGGGGTTTGAGAGAGGGAGGGGGCTGGTACTTCAATTAAGGGTTGTGAAGAGAAGTTTGAGAGGTAGCGGGTTCATAATGACAGGTGCAGACTTGTTATTATCGGACCCCTTCATATTGGTCAATAAGCGTTTATAGGAAAAATGGAGAAATGATCAGTATATGCGTATATATTAATCCAAATTTAAAATTTCGGTGCTCACTGAACTCAAAATTTGATGCATTACATCTTTTATTTTACCAGTTATTCACATAAAGTGGCTGTTTTTAAATCACAGTCTTCTAACTGTGAGTATACTACAGTTTTCACAAAAGTTGGTAAAAATTGGCTTTTTTGGAATGACGATGGCGACCTTATAAATTTTGAGGTTAGGATGTTAGGGAGATCATTCGACGGAGAATTTTATACTCTTCAACTTTGACTACTGCGACATTTTCCGTGCGATGCCTCGTTTGCAAGACATGAGCGGAAAATCGGAAAAACTCCGAAAATTTCGAGGATTTTTGCGTTTTTCGACCTGAGCCGGTCCTGCTATGAGGCAACAAACGTCAGATTCGTGTTCAGCACCCCAAAAAACATATCCGTTGAAACATTTTCTACCGGACTCATATTACGAAACAGACACTTTTGAACACCATTTGATCAGGCTAATTGCGCAGCTGCGTTAATAATTTTCCTTAAATTTTCGTGTGGGTCATGAAATAGTTGATATAACACATATTTGCTTGAAAAGAGAGTAACAGTCAGAATTTATAAATATTTTATTTAAAAATGGCATATAAAAAGATAAAATTAAACAATTAAACACAGATCAAACTACGATATTCGTAAGGAAAACGTCCGTTCAATGATAATGGTATGCCTCTTCAATATCCTTAAACAATTACATATTTACATACGATTTACTCAAGGTTTACAAAAATTTAACGCATCTGGCAACGCTGTCATCGCCTAACATTAGGTTTGAATACCCTCTAACATGAAATTAAGGATTATTAAAAACTGAAACCTGTCTTTTCAGGAAATAAACTGGAAAGACCATCCACACCGTAACATAAATGGCAAATATAAACATCGTTAATCGACTATTGATACACAATTCAAGACAAGCATCATATCAAATATTTATTTATTGCTCTAAATTGAATAAATTATTGCAAGTCAACTAATAAATAAAAAAATTAATTAGACATTTTTAAAAACAAATTATATAATTAACGAATAAACTTAACAATAAGCAAACGATTAATAATGCAATAAAATAGACATGCGAATTAATTTTCATATTTTTTCGTGATTAGTTTAAACTAAGTTGGTCAAAACGTTTCGAAAAATAAAAATCGGGTTCATGATACAAATTATAATTATAAAACCAGTTGAGAATGCTTCTCTAGAACAAATTGTAATGAAAGTATTAAAATTTTAGATTGACAGTTCTAATTCTAATCAACACAGCCACAGTCTACTCACTTTTACCAAAATCGTCATTCACTGTATGTCTACTTTAAATTCAATGTCATTTTATACTTCAAAATTTTCGTATTTTGGACCCCATTTTGAAGGTGTTCTCGAAGTGGTACGGAGGGGCACATCAAACCCCCAAGTTTATTTTTTGATGCTCTATCAAAATCTGAAGTGAGAATTTTAAAATTCATAAACACAAAAAAGCTACGCATACTCACACAGATCGAATTCAGATACTGAACAAATAGTCCAGTAAATTAACGCCAGAAAAACCCCAAACCTGAGCATCAAGTCTGTCCGTCAAATTTTTTTTTAATTTGCAGGTATTCATAGATACATTTACCTACGAAAATCTCAGCTACGTGGAATTTGTGGAAGGGTGGGAAAATGGCTCTAGAGTTCCCGAAAATCCGTTTTCGACGATATCTGCCGATATATGACCCTTAGAGCATTTTTGTTTAGACAAAAAATGAAGAGCAGTTCATTACCTACAAAAGTTGTCCCTATGATTTTTTTCGATACAGTAATATCTTCTGCAAACATTCAAAAATATTCTTTTTAATAATTCGCAAAATTATTGTGGTGAAAATGGTAAATCTGAAAATCCTCCCAAAACTTAATAATAACCAACTTTTTTTCACTTTTTGCACTTGATTAATAAATTTATTGTAAAAAAATCCAATTTGGGAAAGTTCAGAAAGTGATATTTTATTTAGTACAATTCCTAACCCCAAAAAATTTTAGCACGAAAAGAAAATAATCGTCAAAAAAATGTCGATTTTTCATACGGGTGAGAATTTTCTAAATTTTCCGGAAAACCAAAAACAAGGGGACAAACTAAGCTTTCTAATGATGTGCGTTGAAAAGCGATAAGGTTCTTGATTATCTATTAATTTCCGTTAGACCCGAGCATTTTCGAAAACTCCGGAAATCCAAAAAAACGCCCTAAAAAAACATGTTTATGAAAATACACAACAATAATTTATCGAATCTTTCTGAATATATTTAAAACCTTGCAAAAAGGATTCGGCGAAATTAGTCTTGATAAAAAAATATGAATAAATTTATAGGAGTGTCAAAATATCGAGTAAAACAGACTTCTGCCCGGTTTTTCAATAATTCAGAGAAATAGTTAAAAGGAAAAGTAACATGATATTATAGTTACAGGTTTCTTCTTTCATCTGAACTTTTAATCATAAAAAATATTCATCTTTATGTGATTTATTGAAAAATTTGTAATCCGCTTGGGAGTTTCATTTCTTTAGAGCGTGCTCTCTAAAGGCAGGGCATGAGCTAAAAATGAGGGTGCGTTTTGGAGCCGGTCGAAAAATATCATATTTTTGAAAAAAATGAGAAGAATCATTTTTGTAGGTAATGAACTGATCTTCATTTTCGTCCAAACAAAAATTCTCTAAGTGTTATATTTTCGAAAATATCGGCGAAAATAAACACATTTTTGAGACCAATGGACCATTTTCCCGCCCTTCCACAAATTTCAAACAGCTGAAATTTTCGGGGGTAAATGTACCCTACAAATTAAAAAAAAATGGTGCCGGACACACCTGATGCTCGGGTTGGCACCTTCGTTTATTGGACTAAAATTTGTTCGGTGATAAAGTCATAATAATACATTTTTGCCAAAAGTTCTTTATTAATTCCAGTAATATTCGAAATGGATCTATAAGTATTTTTCCGTCGCTATGTTTGACAGCACTATGGCATGATATATTAGGCTGAATAATTTGTAAATAAAAACCTATAATTTCTTTTTAAAATATCAATATTTTATCATCAAAAAAATATTTAGATCAGATCATATCAGTTAGCGGTTGGTTGTGAGGATTTGTATAATTCTACAAGGAAGTCGATACGCAAATTTTTTAAATTGCTCTTGATGACGACATGTCGCTCTAGAAATTATATTTTTTAATCCATTCATACATATTTACATGCTTAGGTAACTAATCACGTAAGTGCTGACTTGAATGTTAACGATTCCACCTTGACATCTGCATTCGATCAATAAAAATAATTTCATTTCTCTTGTTTCCTTCTAGGAGAAGAATATGTAGGAACTACCGATTGGAACATCGACTTTCCTTCCTTAATTAGTTCCTGTTGGTTGCTTACCTTATGAAAACGAAAGTAGCAAAATGAATAATAGTCTTGTGTATACGTGATAACATATACTGGTTACTTCAGACCATAATTTTTATCTATATAAGTAGAAATTAACATTTTTTATTTAATTACTGAACGGAATGTGGTTACAAGTGCTCTAATTACAGGGTGGTTAGTGTAAATTTGTAATATTAAATAATAGAAAAAATACCTTTTTTCTACAACCCTTTACGAAAAGACGTCATTTTGTAATAGAATACCTTCAGCGAAAACGTGATTTTCGTCACAAGTGAGAGAAATTCTCATAACGTTAACTTTCGTTTCTAGTGACGAAAGTTAAATTTAAAAACAACATATATCTAGTTGCCTGGTTTTCATTATTTTGACGATCATCGTTAATTATTTAGACTTGTCAGTTTGCATTGAAAGCATTGTTAGTTATTTAAGTTCTGATTCGGAAAATGATTTAAATTTTCCAAATACACCATCAGAAATAGTAAATCAAGCTGAGGAAATCTCTTTGGATTAATTACCACTAAAATCTAAAAAAATATATTGGAGAGTTCATAATCATGTAAATTCATATTCGGAAACTGTGCTGCTTGCGTATGTTGGATGAGGCCAGGCAGCAAGATATATTTGTTTTAAAACTTTTTTATTTTTTTGTTTAATAAAAATAAAAAAAATGCATTCCAGCTATAGATTCTTTAGCATATTATTATGATATAAACGGGGTTGAGAAAAAGTATAGTGTTTCACTCGTCGAAAGCATTTTTTGAAGCTCGTGAACATTACCAGCCTCGGCTGGTCACTCGTAAGACAATATACTATTGTAGATTTAGTTGGTTTTATTGGAAGAAATATATTTATATTTTGATTTCTACTTTAATAAAAGTCATATAAATGATGTGCGCTTTTGAAAACAAATGATAAATATCCCATATTTATCATTCTTGCGTCATCTTAACTGATGACTTAATTGAATAAATATACCAAGGTGCAGTGGTGATCAATTTTACAAAGACAGAGATAAATTTGCATGATAAGATTTTTTCCATAAGCTGTTCGAATAGATTAGATCGATTTTTTAAACTGTGCTATATTAGAACTTAAATTTATTGATAAATATATAGGGTGACACAGTGTTAAACCGTCAAACGTACAAAACCTTTTGATATAACTTGGCTTGCTCATTTTGCGGAAATGCGAGCCTCCTTTTAATGTGATAAGAGTGAAATTATTAATTCCAGTGGCGGATATTGGTCGCGGTTAATACAGCCCCTTTCCTTGGCCTGCGCGCTTTCCTGACTTAACCCCATATGGACGAGAGATTACTCCAGCAGAGTACTGTGCAGCTACAGAATCTATTGTGCGTAGGTGCCAACTTTGCATTGAAAAAGATGGTGGTCATTTTGAGCAGTTTTTGTGAATTTCTGAAAGTTACACATTTTCTAATAAAATAAATAAATTATCAATTAGTTTTTCTGTTACATGCGCGGAAACAGTTTTTAATTTTTTTCTCAAAAACGAAGCGAGATACGAATAAAATTAAAAAGGCAAAAAAATTGGGTTTTAATCCAAGAAAAGTAATAAAATTTTTATAAAAACAGTGGCGTACAACGATTTGTCATAATATCAATTAGATTACCTAGTGGGACGCCAATGGAATTAATAATTTATTTCTAATGATATTAAAAGAAGCCCCTTATTGCCGTAAATAAGCGTGCCAAGTTTGATCAAAATCAGACAATTGTTTTTGAGCAATTCATAAAAAATTATTTGGTTCTAAAAACATTGACATCCTGTATCTTGAAAACGAAGCATGTTAGGACACATGATTATGTGAATAAAAAATCTTATTTTTTCCTGAAAAACTGATCTTGAACGTTTGACGGATTAACCCTGGGTCACCTTGTATATTATTTTATGCCAATGGCTTCCAAACTCTCTTATGTTTTTGAGGTTATACTTTTATGAATCTTATGAAACGTTAAAAATATTTCTATTTTAGATACCACAAAATTATAGTAACCCTTAGGTATACAATGTTTATTAAAACAATTGATGATTATTTTGTGTTTTTATTGCTTAAAGCTTTGGACCACATTTGAAAAATGGAAAATCTTTTGGATTTAAATAAAGATTAGTTTCTAACCTCTAGATAATCTTCTAGAATAAGGAAAGTTAGGAAAAGTTAAGGGATATACAAAAATTTTGTATAAAATTGCAAACTTTATAAAACTACTTACACACTTGTTTAAAATTAAAAAAAAAACCGTAAAATAACATTAACAAAAAATAAATTAGGTCATAGGACGACCTATAGTATTGTACTATACAACTAGGAATGAAAAGTCAAAATATTACGAATATTTTTCGTAAAACAGGGAAATAAACGTGTGCTCTTAACTGGGCCAAAAATAAAAAATTTATTTAACAATGGTACAAACAAATTTTAATATAGTTTGGTATTAATAAAATAAAAAATTTAATTTATAATAATACTCGGTGTTGTTATTATTGTTAAAACTGTTTTCAGTGATATTTTCAAATCCAGCCCTGACTAGGTTCATAACTGAAGCATCTATTGCTTTATATAAACTTGTAAATTTAAGCATATTGTAGTACCAAGTTTTTACAGATAAGCATTTTGATTAATTTTCCGATAACATCTTTTAGCTCGCCACTATACATTCTGTCAAAAAAGCAAAGGGAATTGTAAATTTAAACCACCCGCGCTGAAGGGATTTCAAAATTTTATTTTGCTTACTGTCTTTCATTATAATGTCATAGTTGAGCGCGATCTAGTTGTTAGTTTGTTTACAGTAGTTGGACAAACACAAAGAGTGTATCTTAATTTTTGTGTTGCGAACGGAATTTTATGTGCTGACGTATTGAAAATGTTATAAAAAAAAGGTTATGGGATTCAGTTTTCTTTTCGATTTTTACCACCGAACTGAACATCGACACAGTGAAAGAAATGGTGGTTGAAAATCATCGTACTAGTTTAAGAGAGATGGCCCATAACCTTAAACAATATCGTGAGCAAGTTTCTTTGGACATGCTTGATCGTGCGAATTCTGATCCAACATTCATGGAAAACATGCAAACAAGTCTATAATCATTAGAATGGATGGAGTAAATCGAGCCGAAACCTAAAAAACCATGTCAAAAACTATGTTAAAAGTCAAGTAGATTCTCATCGTTTTCTTCGATATTCGCGGTCTGGTACATCATGAGTTTATTCCAGAGGGACAAATGGTACTATTTGGGCGTACTAAGGCATTTGCGGGAGAAAATTCGTCCAAAACGGCCATAATTATGAAAAAAGAACTCGTTGATAACGCGCCACGCACAGAGCCACGATTGCGAACGAATTTAAGGCCGAAAACGTCGATCAACCACCATACTCATCTGATCTAGCTGCATGTGACTTTTTTTGTTCCCCAAACTCAAATTTCCACTTCGTGAAACCATATATCAAAATTTGTGGAAGGAGCTAAAGGCGATGCTGGAAAGTTCCTATAAAAATGTTTCAAAGAGTGGAAAAAGCACTGGAATATGTGTATATCCTCGAATGGGGAATACTTTGAAGGTGACAAAATAAATTTTTTCGCCTACCATGTTTGAAAATGAATCATATCAACCCTAAAAATCAGACCAAAAATAATATTTCCGGGCTTTGGGCCGCAAAAATCGTAAAATATCAATGCACCTTTGACTTTGACATTTCACATACATTTTCATTAAACGTCAGTGTAGAATCAAGAGAATTAAAGTTTAAAATAAAAATACGTTCTGATTCTGAATAATTGTGATTATGTGAATTAGTGAAAATGAATAGTAATTCAGGTAGTGATGAAGAATTTACTCCATCAGACTTGCAAGAAGAAGGTAGTAATGTTTCTCTAAATTTGTTACTTAATAAGATAACGCGCAATGGTACGAAAAGTCCTATGAATTGTTTAACAACTGGAATACTGGAAATAATATATAATAAATAAATTGGTACATTTTTATTACGTAAGTTGCTCATTCTGTCTGTATTTATAAAATTAAAGATTTTTGTTATATTTTCCTATTTTTTTTTTGGTAGGCGAACAACAGTTGTTTGTCACACTTGCAGAAAACGCTTTAGCAGCCCCTAACTATTAGCTGCCCTCGCTTCGCTTCGCTCGCTCATGCAGCTAATAGCATCGGGCTGCTAAAGCTCATTTTCTGCCCTTGTGATACAATATACTATTGATGTGTACTTATTTATACTATTATCATTTATAATTAACATTTAGTGCGGTGTTTATAGCAAAAATATTTTCAGCATGTATAGTGATTTGTTTTGAAATCATCACATGGTTCAGGTACAAATAATGGCAACTTATCTTCCATAATGAAGATGCTCTCACCTTAATTGTTAATTCACAATACAACTTGACATACATTATTGAAAACTGCAATAGCTGCCCACTAAGAGGATGAGATTTGCCATTCTCAAAAATCTATGGAATATATTAAAATATTAATCTTGGATATAAATCTCACTAATGAGGACAATTCCTACGTTGCAAATGAATTGGGTGACCTTCCTTGTGAAGTAACGCGGCGTCTGGTTTGTAATTAATGTGTAATACCAACAATAGAAGTGTAGAAATATTTTTCTTCATATGAGGCCTAATTTTCGGTACAAATAACATTTAACTCGGTTCGGTTGCTTGTCAAAACGTTTGATTAACGTTTTCATTTGGAACACAATGCATATTTCGTTAATGAGTTTGAGGTACAACTGTTACAGTTTCACAAGCAGACAATACTTTAGTAGGGGAAAGTGAAGGAATTGTAAACTACAACGGAATATTGTAGAAAAACGGTAAAAGTTAAAATTAATAAGAACTTTATAGCTTTATTGGTTTTATTTTGGAGATATTTGTATTCTACACACTTGGCGATGTCTTTTCCTTCCATCACAACTATTATTTCGTGGTTCATGAGTATTCTGTTCTCTTCGTGGAATTATTACTTACTTTCAGTATTTATTTATTCTTGATCGTCACACACCATTCTATGACTTTTGATTGCCCTAATTGACTCTTTACATCTTTCTAATTTAGTTAATTTCCTTAGATTCCTTTTTGTTAAAATTTTGTAGTTTAAAGTATGCTCTATTTCCAGTTTTGGTCATTTCAATTATCTCCGAAGGCTAAATCGCTAAAAAAATGTGTACACTAATTCCCAGGATTGTTAATTATTCCTCACTAATTTCCCTTATGTAATATAATGTCTAGTAATTCCCCTAATTTCCCACTAATCCTACTAATTCCCAAGCTAATTCCCTACTATTTCACCAAATCTGTTAAGTAAACTAGGACAAATATGGAGCAAAATAAATCAAACATATATAGTTCTTTGAAGTAGCTATTAAATTAAAAATGCATATAAAAAACCTTGAAAAAATATTCAGTTTATTTTAACATCAAAAAACTTATGAAAGAAATTATAACTACTGGTTATTTATATTATAAAAATAGAACAAAAAATAAAAAAATTATTGTTCTTCAGAGCTTTATATACGCTCTTAATATTAGGCTGGTCTGGCTGTTTTAATTGAAATGGGCCCCACCAATTAAATTGATAGGACCGTAAAATATAAAAATTTTATGAACGATATCAATGTCTTCTTTTCGGGGCCAAACAAATGAATCGAGCTCTGCTTTTAGAAACTTTATTTTATAATGTACGTTTGCGGTATTTTCAATTATCCGACCAATAAACCACGATTGGTACTAGGAAACCGCGTAATAGTTTTCTAAGTGTATTTTTGGTATCATCTTATCTCAAAACTCCTCCAAATCATCAGAATCGTCAAGTTTCATCCGAGGCCATAGCCAGAAAACAATTTCGGGGGGGGGGTTTGCGCCAGTAGAAACACATACTTACTACTACTTACTAAAGAAATATGTTATTTTTTTTCATTTCTGGGGCCTTGGTTCCATCACAGCGGAGGAGTAAGTGCTTGTACCACTAGCTTGATCCATGGGTAGCTGCCATTTAATCCTTTTCATATTCAAGGTAGCCTGGGAATTTTTTGAAAGTTGCTTTTTTGGTTGATTTCTCTGTACTGCCTATAAATCTTTTTAATCGGTCGGTACTTACACAGCCTTGATTTGATGCCTTCTTCTTTATTTTTTATTCGTGTCATGGAACATCATAAAAGATATTTAGGTATTTACTGTCTAATGAATATAAAAATCAAGAAATCTCCACACTGGCACTACAGTTACTTTGTTCTCGGTTTATTTATGCAAACAGTGAAATAACTGCACCATGCGATTGACGGCTGACGGTCTGTGGCGATCACGCGATATTAGCTTTTATGCGATGCGACGTTACGCAATCTACTAATTCTGCGACGTTGCGCAATCTACTAATTCACTTCCAAATTCGTCTAATTCCCTACTAATCCCCCGAATTTCCCGAGTAATTTTCCACTAATTCTTCTAATTTCCCACTGATTCCTCTAATTCCTAAAGATTGCACACCAAAATTCCCCTGTGAATTACCCCTCGCTTATTTCTATTCTTCGGGTATTTCTTTCGCTTGTGATTACTTTGTAGCCAGTTCTGTATCTGTCTGTAAATCTAGAAGGGTGGGTCACCCCACAGCACGTAGGCCACATTTGGCCCATTGTGCGTCCTTCTGAGGTTGAGCCTTCCTTCTAGCTCGTCAGCCAGCCTACTTGTTTAAAGTAGGCGATGACGTCGCCTGAAGGTAGCTCCCTCATGTTGGCATGTGTTAGCCACCGCTCGCCGAAAAGAAAATGTCTCATTTGTGAGAGTGTCGGGCATTCGCAAAGAATGTGTTCGACAGTCTCGTCTTCCTGTTCACATCCTCTACACAGTGGAGTGTCAGATAACCCCATCCTGTAGAGGTGTTTTCGTAGATGACAGTGGCCAGTCAGGATACCTGTGGCTGTGCGCAGGTTCTGTCTGTTCATAGTCATGTATTTTTTGGCTGTTTCGCTGTTCGGATACTGTAATAGTTCCTTGGCTAGCTTGCAACCTGTTTCGTCGTCCCATCTACCCTTAAACTTGTCAAGGGAGTGTTTCTTCAGTAGGTCAGCCACAGCTGATGCCGATAAGCTTATGAAAGTGCCAGGTCCCAAAGGTTTTTGGGAGGCTGCTTTCTTAGCTAGAGAGTCAGCTGCACGGTTGCCTTTTGATTTTCCATGACCTTTGATCCAAGCTAACGTGACCACGTTGTTGTTGCAAGCTTCGATCAGGGCCTGGTGACATTCTAGTACTAGACCTGATGTAATCCGTGGTCTATCCAGAGCTAGTAGTGCCTGTCTGCTGTCCGTGAGGATGTAAATATTATTACCAGTAATGTTCCTACTGGTAGTCTCTTTTGCGGCGATTGAGATAGCAGTGAGCTCTGTTTGAGCTACACTGGCATTAGAACCCATTGCCCATTTTATATTGAGATTCAGGGATCTGGAATAGATTCCACAGCCTGATCCCTCATTTGTTTTAGACCCATCGGTGTAGATGCACAAGGCACCTGCTGCCAATGTAGCCTCTTGTACGTTTTTTGTTATTACCCTGTAGGGTCTGTAAAAGGCATATCTTGGTGCAATCGAATCTGTGTTGGCTTGTAGCAGTGGGACCTCTCCAAGGACCTCGTGCCACAAGTTACACCTCGACTGACCAGATCCTACGTCAGGTTGTATACCTGTAGAGCGTAGCCGTGTCATGGTCATCACTACAGCCTCCTTAATAAATATATCAAGGGGGGTGAGACCAAGGATCACCTCCATTGCTCTAGTTGGTGTGGTTCTCATGCCCCCCGTTATGTTGAGGCATGCTATTCTTTGGATTTGATCCAATTTGCGTACGACTGTCCGCTGGCTAGTTTTGACTCCCCAGGCAATCGCACCGTACGTTAGCATAGGTCTTATGATTGCAGTGTAGATCCAGGCCGTAACCTTGGGTGACATTCCCCAGGTGCGGCCAATGGTTCTACGGCACTGTTCATAAGATATGTATGCTCTTTTGACTCTGTTTTCTAGGTGAGAGTTCCATGTTAACTTGCTGTCAAAGGTGACCCCCAAATATTTCACCTCTGCAGAAAAGTTCAATTTAGTATTTAGGAGCTTTGGGGCCTCGATGTTTGCAAGCTTCCTTTTATTCGTGAAAAGAACCATCTCTGTCTTTTTTGGGTTTATTGACAGTGAGTGGTCTTTGCACCACTGTTCTATGATATTGAGGGCCTCTTGCATTCTAGCACAGAGTATTCCTTCAAATCTTCCTGTTTGCAGAATCACTAGGTCGTCTGCATAAGCTATAGTGTAGAAGCTGTCATCGTTGAGGCGATTGACTAAGGTGTCTAGGACCATGTTCCACAGTAGTGGTGAGAGCACCCCTCCCTGTGGACATTTTTTTTTTTTTTTTAGCCAGTTGCATCCTCTTTTAAAAAATTGATAATATTTATTCTTGCCTTTATTCCATTGGTATTGTTTCTTTATATCATATCGAGCATTTTTTTTTGCGGAGGTGAAGAAAACCCTTTATGGGGAGGTTATGAGCCTAAAATCTCAAGGTCTACTGTAAGAATCTCCTTTCCAGGCATACTCACTAAAAACTTCACCCTCTAGTTGGGCCCGTCTGACCGAAGCTTCCGGTGACACTTAGGCCTGTCGGCCCATTGTATCATCCCCCTCTTTATATGTTTACAATACCCAATCCAGTACCTTAGTGCCTTATACAGGTCCTGTATTGGGTGGGAGTTGTATAGTTCTGGTCCCCTTTACTGGCGCATGGCCAGTAAGGAGTCCTGTAACGATTTTCAGCTGGCTCCTGTTCATCTTTAATAGGTCTGCCGCTCTTTTGTGGTACGGTCCTTTGATGTACTCTTTCCCGTGTTTGTTTCCTGGGACGTTTTCCCAGTTATCTTTGTGTTTATCCCAAATCCAATTTATTACAGACACTCTCGCTGTACGTTTTGGTACTTCTAGTGTCTGCCTTTGGTTTGGGTGGTATTCCGAGCCTCTTCTTGAGAGTTCGTCTGCTTTCTCGTTAACTGCAATTCCCTGATGTCCCGGCACCCACATTAGTTTGACGTGATTACGGTCTGCCAGCGATTTCACAGTTCCTCTTTGCAGTCCTATACCAGTCTGGACGCCACTTCCTTGAGCACAAGTGCCTTGAGTGCCGCTTGACTGTCTGATAGAATATTAATTTGCGCATTCACCATGTTTCTCCTGTTATTCTCCCTAGCGCATTGGAGAATACCATATACTTCTGCCTGAAAGACGGAAGTGTGAGTGCCCAATGAGTAGCTGGTGCCAGTCTGCTGGTTCCTGGAGAATACACCCGAGCCCGCTCCATTCTCAGTCGTGGATCCATCTGTGTACCAGATTTTTACCTGTAGAATGTTCCTGAGCTGTGAGTCGTTCCATTTAGTTCTATCTGGCACCACCACTCTGATTGGGTTGTTGAAGTCGTACCGTTTCGGAATATGATCTGTTCTCGTTCCTAGTACGTCCCCGGTCACTATGTCAACGATACTCATGTCTCCAATCCCAACATTCATATTGGTTTGTGTGTTCTGTAGTCTGAGAGCACCAAACCTTGCCTCCCCTTGTATCACAAAGTGGAGAGAAGGCAATCCCAATAGTGTCTCCACGGCTAGAGTAGACGTTGCCTTTATTGCCCCCGTGACTCCAAGGCATGCAAGTCTTTGCACCTTGCTTAGTCTTGTGATGGCTCCTTTTTGATGTGTCTTTGGCCACCACACCAGAAAGGTGTAGGTAATGGAGGACATAACCACCTTGTGCCATATCGAGCTTATTAGGTCACGTATATAGTAGTTTATCAACGGATCCTCTAAACTCATAAAGTAGATATTTCTTCTTAGTTATCTCCGCCAGTTGTTACATCTTGAGGTTCTGCTTCTGTTTGTTTTTTTATACAATTCTGTGAGATGTTTCGTAATATTTATTTATTATTTTTATTATGAATATTTTATATGTATTATATTTTCTTTTTTTGTATTTATATCCAGCTCTTCTTCTATTTTTATTACTGTTTTGTTTTGGCATTCCTCATTAAACCATTCTATTCTTTTCTTTTTTTTGTACTCCCAATATCTCCTTTGTTGTGTTAATTAAGTATAATTTTTTAAATATTTATTAATTTTATTTCAATGTTTGCTACCATATATCTTTATAATTTCATTCTTGTCTCCTCTGTGATTTCATCATATCTTTTTATTTCCAATTTTATTTTATCATATCTTTTTTAATTTCATTTTTAATAATTTTCCACTTCCCCCATGTTATTATCAATATATGGTCGAAGACTAGAGTGGCTCAATCCTGAATTATTTTCTATCATTTTTTCGATATCAGCACTTGGTTTATTTGATTACAATCTGTTCTGCCTGATATCATCCAAGTTATTTGATGCTCTCTCTCACGTTTTTATATTTTATGATGATAATAAATGCATTTGTCAAAGCTGCTTTGTTACAGAGTCTTGTACAACTGTAGTGTCGTGTTTGCTTGTTGCTTGCCACGTCTCAATTGTATAATTTCTTATTTATCTTGGCATTAAATTTTTCTATAATCTTTAGCATATCATTCTTGGGTACCTTTTTTGTAAAAGTTGAATTTTTCCCTTCCAATTTCATCGTGGCATTTGCTAGAAAATCTTTCCTTATCAGACTGTACATGTGACAGCTAAAGTAACGCAGAATTAGCGGATACAAAAACATCTTTTGAGAAAATTACGTGTTACTTGAGTTTGTAATCAATGCGGCCGTCATGGAAATATTTTGCGTTATGAAATAAGGAAGAATTTACAATTAATTGTTGATAAATATTTTTAAATTATAACAAAAAGAAAGTGTGATTTCGAAATAGAAATAAACCACTGGTTCGGTTAATAACTACATATACTCAAACTCTTTTCTTATGCTGCTACAAGACGTATCATTACTATTACTAGAGCACATGACATTGTTTTCGCTGACATATCACAACAATGTATGCTCCTAAATTTCAATATGTATTTATCAAACATGGTTTATTTGTATGCACAACGCTTGATCAACGTTTTCGTCTGGAACACAATCAAACTGATCATTACAAAAGTCACGAGTCATTCAAAAAAATAGTTGAAGTCATGATTTGCAGGTTATAAGCTTGCAAAATTAATTTGAGTTGCAATTAAATTCACTCTTGACTAAAACCATGGGCGGATCCAGCCGATTTTCAATGGAAGGGCTGTCTTTCATCCGGGGGGGGGATATGGAATATCCCCTGCTCAGCGGAGGGACCGCTATAAGTCTATCCTCTCTCATGGTTGTTTCTCATCCAGTCCTTCAACCTTCGAAGGGTTAAAAAGGACCTCTCGGTACTTGTAATCTTTCTTTAAATTATCCCCACAGACCCCCCCCCCCTATGGATCCGCTAATCATTGTAACCTATGTTAGGTAAATGTATAATTATAATTCATTAAGGTAATGGAAAAATATACTATATTTAAAAGAATATTTTTTTAACGTTTCGGTAAATATTTTTCACCTTCCTCAGACTTGTAATGTAAAGTTGGTATAAATTACAAAGTAAATATCAATAATAAAAACTGTAATAAAATTATAATCATTTAATATTTTAATACATTTCATTAAAATTAGTAAACGAAAACACAACTTTAAACTATAACAAATAATGTTCGAGAGTAATTTAGAAATTACAAGACCATAAAACAAGCAAAATAGCATTGTCATATCTCATTCTTATTTTACCAATTTTTAAACATTAATGAGTAATACTTAAAAATCATTTCCTCCCCTTTTCAAATAACTTATTTTATTTATTGCTTATTCTTTTATACAATTCATGGCAACGCTGTACAGATCTATATTTCTGTCTTTGTCACTGATAAGTACATTTTAACGAACGAGTAAGTAGGAATCCGTTTCCTACCTGCTTCTACCAGGAACGTGTTATAGGGTTGATTTAGAATAACGATTATTTAATGGCTAATAAATGCATTCAGGGAATTAGCTTAGACAGATAATAAGTGAAAAATAGAAAGTGTCTGATCAAGAGGCAGTCTTGATTGTCTACTGATTCAATATAGTTCAAAGATTATTATTTATTGTGTGCTTATTGTGATTTGTGTGTATTTTTAACGTTTTAACGTTTATTTATAAAACAGTTTATTTATTGTACTCATAAAATGGGAGACATCGCAGGGCCCTCCACGTTCAAAAAGGTAAAACGATTGAAGTCTCGGTCAGCACATGAAAAACAAATTGTACTTCCAGTATTTCACTATCTTGAAAGGGGTCATCCTCGTCCAAAAGATAAGTTAGTTGACATGTGCTGTGACTATATGGGTGTTCCCAAATCATATATTTACAAAATACTAAGTGAAAGCAGAATTCATGGGGAAGTACAAGAGCCAAAAATCAGCAGCGGACGAACAAAAAAAACCGTTGATGAAAATGCCAAAACCGCCATACGCAGAAGGATTCACAGTTTTTTTTCAGAAATGAGCTGCCCACTTTGCAAAAAGTTTTGGAGGTTGTTAGGGATCATGAACTCATCCCACAAATGAGTAAAAAAAGTTTGAGGAAAATATTTCATGAAATGAAATTTAAGTATGGAAAAGTTGGTAGGAAAAGCATTCTCATTGAACGTCCAGAAATAATAGTATGGAGAAGAAATTATCTTAACGAACTTTGGAAGCTTAACAAAAAAATTTACTACATGGATGAGACGTAGGTGAACAAGTATAGAAGGATGGAAAAATAACTAGAGCACGACAATAACTAGAGCACGACAAGCCTTTATTGAAGGGTTGTCAACTGGGTTAAAACAGCCGTCTGGAAAAGGTAGCTGCCTGATAGTTACACTTATAGGGAACGACAGCGGTTTTCTACCAAGCGGTGAACTGATATTTTCATCTAAAAAAACTGGCGATTACCATGAGGAGATGAATGCCGAGGTGTTTGAAAAATGGTTTGAAGGTATCATTCAACTTTTTGAACCTGGGTCTGTCATCGTCATGGATAATGTCCCCTATCATAGTCGGCATTTAGAACCATTACCGAAGCAATCATGGAAAAAAGCTGAAATTCAACAATGGTTAATAGATAAAAACATCCATTATAACAAAGATAGTCTAAAGGCGGAATTACTACAGATTACAAAACTACATGTTTATAAATATAAAAAATTCGCATTGATGAAATGGCGTGGAATGACAGTTTTAAGATTACCTCCTTAACACTGCGAATTTAATCCTATAGAATTGATCTGGGCGCAAGTAAAAGGACAAGAAGCACGAGAAAACAGAACAATTAAAATGGCGGATATACAAAATTACCTTAAAGAAGCCATTCAAAGCGTCACTGCAGAAAACTGGAAGAAATGCATCAAGCACGTTGTGAAAGAAGAACAAAAAAGTGGGACATAGACCAACGGGTTGACCAAAATCTTGAACCAATTATCAACTTTGCTGACGACAGCGGTAGCGACAGTGCATCTGACGAATATGAGGTGGAAGATTATGTTAAAAATACAAAAACTATGGGTTAATTCTTAACCATTTAAAAAATTAATAGGCACGCCACTAAATGCTAAGCGCCAATAAAACTGTAATCATTTTTGGTTCTAGTATAGGTTATTTTATTATTAGCGAGTAAAGAAATATACCAGGGCCAAACCGATTTAAAATACCCGAATTCTTGAAAAATTCTTAGGAGTGTGTGGATGTGTCAGAATGTTTGCCAGAACTTTCTTTGAGTCAAACGCTTTCTCGAAGTTTATAAAATTTATATATACTTTGGAATAATGAGGGACATGCATAAATAAACTGTTGGTTAGGCCACTAACAAAAAAATATAAAATACTTTGAGTCTCACTGTAGAAATAAATTCCTGAATCATGTCTTAATAAATATATTCTTGAATTATCTTCCTAAACTATTTATTAGCCATTGTATTATACAATTTTTTTTAATCCAACGTACATATTAATTTCTATCAATACGGATTTGTATTGTCCTAGAAATATCCGTGTAATAAATGCATAAGACGTTAAATCGTTTGATCTCCGAACGTCAGTGATCCAATTTGTAGTTTAACAAAAGTATTCATGTTTCCGAGAATATCTGGTAGTTTTCAAACTCTCTAGAAGCAAATCTAATATTTTTAAAAACAGATAACATCATCTGCCATTTTCAGTTACATAAAAATAGTTGTATTGATTTCTTTAATGGAATATCCTTGCTAGACTCGTTTGTTTCACTTCCTTAAAACTTTTTAAACAAGCCTTTTACTGCCTTCTTTCATACTGAAATGACATCTGCTTGTGCTAACTTTATTTTACATGTCCTCGAAAGACTTTTATGGAATATCAATAGCCTGTTAGTTTTGAAGTAAATCGATTTTTGAGGAATAAAATAATGCTGTCGAGAATATAACGATATATTTTACTTTCCAACGTTCTAGATCACAACAAACTCCATGCAAAATTTGTTCACTGGAAATGGGGAAAGTAATTGTTTATTAATATCGTTACATAATTCGGTTAGACTGAATTAAATGTAACCTAGTATTAGACAATAATTAAATCTAGTCATTAGGGAGGCGTATTAATTATACATCAACGGAATATTCCATAAACTCCATTCATTTTTATATCGAATAAAATAAAATAAAAGAAAATTCGAGTTATACAATATAGGAGTGAATAAATCTCAACACTACTATCTATTAAGTCTTTTTCACATAATTTATTTTAAAATACACTTACAAATTTTGCCCCATTTTAACATCATAACAACATTCCCTAAAATTTCGTTGAACTTTTCTTGCAAAGTAATGAATAAGAAAAGTTCAACGAATTTTACAAATTTTGCCCCTTTTAATCTTCCATCTGTGATAGTTTTGACCTAACCTGTTTTTATTCTTTAAAATTTCTTCTTTTAAGGATTTATCTAAATTCTTAGCATTTTTCTTATTATTCTGCTCCTGTAATTCTTTTATTATTCTTGCAATAATTTTTCCTTTACTATTTTTTTTCATTTCCTCTAATTTCCTATCTACATCCTTTCTTAAATCTTCTTCCATCTGTTTTCTGTTATTTCTTGCATTTCTTCTGTCATATTTCCTTCTTGAATATTCCTTTTTATATTTCTTATTTGTTTTCCATTCTCATCTATTTCTTGTTTCAGTTTTCTCAATTTTTCTTGATTGTCTTCACTCATTTTCTCAACATCAACTTTAAGTTCTTTTTCGTATTCTTTTTCAATTTCGTCCTTTGTTCTACTTATGTTTATTTCAGTGTTTCTCTGCACTTCTTTTTGTATATTTGTTTGCAAATTTATAATTTTCTCTTCTTGCATGATTAAAGAAATTTCTATTTCTTCTTGTTTATTTCTAATTTCTTGTAAATTGGTAATTTTCTCCCTCTGTATCATCATTTCCGCTTCTATCATTTCATATTTTCTAGTCGATTCTATTTCATGTTCTTTTAACTTCTTCTCCATTGATTTCTTTAAATCACTAATTTTTTCTTCCATTAGATTTTTAATTTCTTCTTTCATTTGTTTCTGTTCTTCTCCCATTTTCTTCTGTTCTTCCACCATTTTCTTCTGTTCTTCCCCCATTTTCTTCTGTTCTTCTCCCATTTTCTTCTGTTCTTCAGATATTTTTGAAAAATTTTCACTCAAAAATCGCATTAACATCTGTTCTTTGTCTTCCACATTTACCTCTTGTATTTGACTATCTCCTCCTTCCGAAGTGTCTGGATTTTCCATGTTATCCAGATTTTCTACTGATATTTCTCCCATAGTTCTTTCTTCTAATATATTTCTTACTACTACTTCTTCCCCTGGCTTAATCGTTTCTTCTTCTAACTCGAAACCATATGTTTCTCTTCCTTCATTAATTAATGCTTCCCTTAATCTCGCCATTTTAGTTAATTTTGTTCCTGTTTAATCCATACCTCTTTTTTCAAGAAACTCACTGATTTCCGAAGATTTCAACTCATTTAAAACTTTAATTTTCCCCATTTTAATTTTAATTATGTTTTAGGCCCTGTTTTCAAAGAGCCTCGCGTTGGGATGCCAATTGTTATGCTAATGATATTCTTCTCAATACTTTTAATCAACTTTATTTTAATCAATTCACATTTGGCATATTATAAAACAATACATTGTATTATGAGACTATTTGATCCCCTTCTTTTTGGTTTTTCTGATTGTTGTTTGAGTTGATTCTTCATTTTTCTTTTTTTGTTGTTGCTGTTCTTTGGTTTGATTATCCTTCTCTTTTTTGTGGTGTATAGGGTGTAGTGATCATATGTTCCTTTATACAAGTACAAGTACAATAATAACCTATATACTCTTCGTTATGGATATTAAACCCACTTATTTTATTAATTAAGTTTTTTAATTTAGACGTTTCGAACAAGAAAGTCGAAACGTCAAAATTTAAAACCATGTTTCACATCACCCCGGGTAAAACCGTGTAAAATCGATAGATTAGATGACCCTAGAGCCGACTGGTGAGTAGTAACTTCCAGAAGTGTAGCGTCTTCGCGGGGGGCCATTTCTGCCGTGTAAAAAAAATTGGTCGACTGTCGTATAGCACCACGTCTGATATTGAAATTGTACATAGATATTGTCATTTCATCACTAAAATTTGCGTTTTCAGAAATTTTGCGCGTCAAAAAATATGACCTAAGTGACTCATAGCAGCTCGGTTCATTTTTATTTCAAATCATTCGTATGGATGTCCAGATTACAAAAATACTGTTTTCAGACATTTTGAGTGTCACCTATTAGTCCAGTAGACATGTTGAAATATATATGGGTTAGGTGGAAAAAGGGTCGGAAGTTAATGAAACTTTAGGAAGTTGTTCAGGGATGGTTAATTAACATTTTCTTAAGTTTTTGATCTCGAGGACCCTGTCCGAAAAGAGGATGGGGGAGAAAACTGCAAAATTTTCGACCTTCCTCCAGTTTTTCCTCAATTGTTTTTTCCCCTACGTCCTACGGCAAAGGTATCTCTATACTTTGTTGTAGAACGTTAAATTTCCTACAATTTTGACTATTCAAACATGTTTGTATGTCAATTCTTTACCGAGATATGGCGCTTCGAAGAAAATGTAAATTTTCAACTTTCGCTAAAAAATGCCAAAAAATACAGAATTCCACCTTATTTCTTCTGTTATACCCAAAATATAATGAAATGTTTTTGTAATTGTGGTTCCTTGTTAAAGTGACCACCTTTTGACACTACTTACCACACTACGTTCCGGAAATCAGACGGGTTGCTATGAAACACTTAGGTCATATTTGTTGCGCAAAATTTCTGAAAATCGCATTTCCGCGTACAGGGTTATATAATCTATCGACTCCATGTGGTTTTAGCCGGGGTGCTATGAGGCAAAAATCTTGGTTGTCTTCTCTCTAACTATCTATTCGAAGTGGGTATCGCGTTTGTTTACAGTCGATCAGAAAGAACAACTCGTCGATGATTAAAATCGCCCTTAAATGACGAAGAAAAAAGTAATCTACAACTAAGACAATGCCCTGTGTCACAAATCGATCGGAACAATGGCGAAATTATACGAATATACCTTTCAATTGCTTCCTCATCCATCTAAGGATGGGCTATGAAGCGTACTTTCATGAAAAAAATTAATAAAAGGTTTGTCAGATGTTAATTAACAAAAATTGTCAGCCAGCCATTATTTACCATAAATTGTGTGAATTATACTATACATGTTTGTTTACATGTTTTCCAAAACATTGTTCGATGTGGTACCTTCTTGTGCCATTGGAGCTGGGACTAGTACGACAATACATTTTTAAATAGCAATGATATAAGAACAGATTGAATTAATTCTCTTGTCTGTGCCATCTCGGAATTCACTTTGCATCGAGACGCAGCAACTGTAGTGCGGTTAACCTCCGTTTCACAAAATATATATGCACATTGTATAGGTATACGAACGCTTAAGTTCGTCTTGCGTAACCTAAGTTGCAAAAGCAAAGGTCAGTAGTTCAATTTAAAGTTTAACAATGAAGATTAAAAGCATATGTTCTCACGAGCCTTTATGTCTTTGCTTTCTGTCATAATTACTGTATTATTACAAAATGTTTATTAAATTTGGTATTGGTTTACCTCATAGGAAACAAAATTAACTCTTAGGTGTGGATTTCTTCAAAATTATTTTTTTAAAAGAATGTGTTTATTTGGTAGAATTAATTAATAGAACAAATATTAATATAATATAATATTAGATAAGATACAGGTTAAATATAGTAATAATATTTACACATTTTCAGCTAGGTTTAACACATTTTTGCACGATAGGCACTACCCGAGAAGGCTCAATGCCAGCGGCAGAAGATAAAAAGTTGCATGGCAAAAAATTCCCAGTGAGCTAGAAAAGTTTGGGAAACACAGATTTATATTATGCAACGAACCCACTTTTCCAAAAACTTTTACCATACTCATCTAAATATTCATATATTTGTAAAAACACTTAATTGAATTTCAGTGTTTAGTATACATTAAAATACAAAGTATTAATACCTACTCCTATTCCTGTGATGATAATAACAAAAAAAGTTAGAGAGGCAAAAAAAATCACAAATAAAAAATATTAGAATTAAATAATGGATAAATTAGAGAATTTGAATGTGTGAAATTAATTGCAAATAGATACAAATTATAATCGATGAATAGATTATATTTTATATTGATATTTCTTAATATACATATATGTGAATCAAAATTTTATTTTATCTAATTTCCTTCAAAATATTTATAAAAAAAACATTAGTTGCCAATGCCAACGTATCGTACTTTTCTTATTAGGATTAAAGGATTAAAAAGATTTATCAAACCAGGTAAAAGTGCTCAGTTGATGTATCTTCTTTTATTGCCTTCAAGGGACGATGCTCAGTTGAAGTCTACCCGTCAATTCCTTAACTATTAAAAATTATTTAGCCAAATACATTAGCAACTATAAATTATGTAACTTTTCTATTTTTTTTACCCGATCACAGTGAAACTAGAACAGTCTACGTTCGTATCTCGTGAAATAACTACCGATTTTGATAAACGAAGTGACTATAGATTCGTCTTGGTGACGCCCATGTATATATTGTGAAGTTAATAATGTTACATAATATTTTAAAAGAGATCAGCATATTATAAATTTAAATAAAAACATTTAGATAAAATTCAATTAAAAATTAATGAAACCAAATACCCAGACTATGCACAATCCAATATGTCTTCTTAAAAACATCTTATCAAGTTAAATATTAAATGAAACATCACCTAAAAATAAAGAAATAGTATTATTAAAATAAAATTTAAAAGAATAGACAAAATGCGACCGAAGGGAATGATTTAATGTGAGATCAATATTACAGTGAAAATCCTTTTGAAGAGCTCTGATATCAACCTAAAAATTAAAATCAAAATTAAATAATACTCAAAATTCAAAATTTTACCAACAATTTAATTTCGAGACAATCGATATAACAGAATATAATTTCGGGACAATCAGTATAACAAAATGAAATAAAAAGTTGTGACAACTGTTTAAAATGAAATCCAGAGTTACCAACATTGGTTACTAAATTATTAATTAAGGAAATGTATAAAAATAGACACCAGAATATAAAGGAAAAACATGTTAATTGTTATAATTAAAATTATACAAATCAAAACACATAAAATTGATAATAAAATATCATAGAATCAAAAATTTGAAATAATTAGAACGAGTTTTTGTTTTACTTTATAAGGTAACATAGCAACAGAAAAAAAGAAAGTAGTAAGTTGAAAAATGGTAGAAAAGAGACTGGTCTAGAAATTTTTAAGAAGATAATTTTTATTTAAAAATTACAAAAATTAAGTTAGTTTATAAAATGTTTTAAAGAAGTAAGTTTTGAAAAATGGTAGAGAGAGTCTAGTCTAGAAATTTGGGAAATTTTTTATCGAAATTTTACAAGAAGTTAATAAAATAAAAAGCATTTATTTTCTGGAAGTCTAATTATAACTGCGACTTTGTTTAATGATTAGTAAGTGGATAATATCAAATAATATTCAAACAAAAACTTACCTGGAAGGTATTGGTCTTATTTTATGTATCCTAAGGATTGTGTTCTGAACAATTTGCTCAACTGAGCATATATCACCTGAAGAATCAACAAAAATTGGAAACATCACATCACTAGAAGTCTAGTTACAATATATCACTGGTTGTAGGAGTTAGAAGAAAAAGAAACACTAACAGTTAAAGGTATAAACTCATTATATCACTTACAACGTGCTTCATACTAAAAATAACGTGTGGGACACGTGCTTTTGTGGTTAAGGTAGACAGATTAGTCACTGTCTTAGTAAATCGGTGTGCCAACCTTAGTTTTAAAAAAATTTATGGTGCCAAATTTCAAATCATTTTTTAGAAATAAGATGATCTTTGTTGATGTTTTTCTATATTCTCTT